>OU343049.1:45115582-46315582 GCA_910593695.2 Ocypus olens
GTTAAAAAATGCAACTTTCTTAATAATCATCGTAGACTATTGAATTTAACTTTATTTTCATCAGAAAGACGAGAGAAATTGATTGCCGTTAAAAAATTTCAGCTAACTTCAATAGCAAAAAAATTAGTCAGTCACCATGAGGATTTTGGAAAAATTAAGAAAATAATTGATTTTTCAGACTTTGATCGGCCGTAGCGGCCAAACGAAAACTCCAAATTGAACGCGGTTTGCAAATCTGAGCTCCTCATACGTCAATTAGTCGGATCAGAGATTTTGAATTTTTGATGAAATCGTGAAAAAATACATGACTAACCCCCTTGGAAATTTTGTTAAAAAATGCAACTTTCTTAAAAATCATCGTAGACTATTGAATTTAACTTTATTTTCATCAGAAAGACGAGAGAAATTGATTGCCGTTAAAAAATTTCAGCTAACTTCAATAGCAAAAAAATTAGTCAGTCACCATGAGGATTTTGGAAAAATTAAGAAAATAACTGATTTTTCAGACTTTGATCGGCCGTAGCGGCCAAACGAAAACTCCAAATTGAACGCGGTTTGCAAATCTGAGCTTCTCGTACGTCAATTAGTCGGATTAGAGATTTTGAATTTTTGATGAAAACACGAAAAAAAGACATGAGTAAACCCCTTGGAAATTTGTTAAAAAATGCAACTTTCTTAATAATCATCGTAGACTATTGAATTTAACTTTATTTTCATCAGAAAGACGAGAGAAATTGATTGCCGTTAAAAAATTTCAGCTAACTTCAATAGCAAAAAAAATAGTCAGTCACCATGAGGATTTTGGAAAAATTAAGAAAATAATTGATTTTTCAGGCTTTGATCGGCCGTAGCGGCCAAACGAAAACTCCAAATTGAACGCGGTTTGCAAATCTGAGCTTCTCGTACGTCAATTAGTCGGATTAGAGATTTTGATTTTTTGATGAAAACACGAAAAAAAGACATGAGTAAACCCCTTGGAAATTTGTTAAAAAATGCAACTTTCTTAATAATCATCGTAGACTATTGAATTTAACTTTATTTTCATCAGAAAGACGAGAGAAATTGATTGCCGTTAAAAAATTTCAGCTAACTTCAATAGCAAAAAAATTAGTCAGTCACCATGAGGATTTTGGAAAAATTAAGAAAATAATTGATTTTTCAGACTTTGATCGGCCGTAGCGGCCAAACGAAAACTCCAAATTGAACGCGGTTTGCAAATCTGAGCTTCTCGTACGTCAATTAGTCGGATTAGAGATTTTGATTTTTTGATGAAAACACGAAAAAAAGACATGAGTAAACCCCTTGGAAATTTGTTAAAAAATGCAACTTTCTTAATAATCATCGTAGACTATTGAATTTAACTTTATTTTCATCAGAAAGACGAGAGAAATTGATTGCCGTAAAAAATTTCAGCTAACTTCAATAGCAAAAAAATTAGTCAGTCACCATGAGGATTTTGGAAAATTAAGAAAATAATTGATTTTTCAGACTTTGATCGGCCGTAGCGGCCAAACGAAAACTCCAAATTGAACGCGGTTTGCAAATCTGAGCTCCTCATACGTCAATTAGTCGGATCAGAGATTTTGAATTTTTGATGAAATCGTGAAAAAATACATGACTAACCCCCTTGGAAATTTTGTTAAAAAATGCAACTTTCTTAAAAATCATCGTAGACTATTGAATTTAACTTTATTTTCATCAGAAAGACGAGAGAAATTGATTGCCGTTAAAAAATTTCAGCTAACTTCAATAGCAAAAAAATTAGTCAGTCACCATGAGGATTTTGGAAAAATTAAGAAAATAACTGATTTTTCAGACTTTGATCGGCCGTAGCGGCCAAACGAAAACTCCAAATTGAACGCGGTTTGCAAATCTGAGCTTCTCGTACGTCAATTAGTCGGATTAGAGATTTTGAATTTTTGATGAAAACACGAAAAAAAGACATGAGTAAACCCCTTGGAAATTTGTTAAAAAATGCAACTTTCTTAATAATCATCGTAGACTATTGAATTTAACTTTATTTTCATCAGAAAGACGAGAGAAATTGATTGCCGTTAAAAAATTTCAGCTAACTTCAATAGCAAAAAAAATAGTCAGTCACCATGAGGATTTTGGAAAAATTAAGAAAATAATTGATTTTTCAGGCTTTGATCGGCCGAAGCGGCCAAACGAAAACTCCAAATTGAACGCGGTTTGCAAATCTGAGCTCCTCATACGTCAATTAGTCGGATCAGAGATTTTGAATTTTTGATGAAATCGTGAAAAAATACATGACTAACCCCCTTGGAAATTTTGTTAAAAAATGCAACTTTCTAAAAATCATCGTAGACTATTGAATTTAACTTTATTTTCATCAGAAAGACGAGAGAAATTGATTGCCGTTAAAAAATTTCAGCTAACTTCAATAGCAAAAAAAATAGTCAGTCACCATGAGGATTTTGGAAAAATTAAGAAAATAATTGATTTTTCAGACTTTGATCGGCCGTAGCGGCCAAACGAAAACTCCAAATTGAACGCGGTTTGCAAATCTGAGCTTCTCGTACGTCAATTAGTCGGATTAGAGATTTTGAATTTTTGATGAAAACACGAAAAAAAGACATGAGTAAACCCCTTGGAAATTTGTTAAAAAATGCAACTTTCTTAATAATCATCGTAGACTATTGAATTTAACTTTATTTTCATCAGAAAGACGAGAGAAATTGATTGCCGTTAAAAAATTTCAGCTAACTTCAATAGCAAAAAAATTAGTCAGTCACCATGAGGATTTTGGAAAAATTAAGAAAATAATTGATTTTTCAGACTTTGATCGGTCGTAGCGGCCAAACGAAAACTCCAAATTGAACGCGGTTTGCAAATCTGAGCTCCTCGTACGTCAATTAGTCGGATTAGAGATTTTGAATTTTGATGAAATCGTGAAAAAATACATGACTAACCCCCTTGGAAATTTTGTTAAAAAATGCAACTTTCTTAAAAATCATCGTAGACTATTGAATTTAACTTTATTTTCATCAGAAAGACGAGAGAAATTGATTGCCGTTAAAAAATTTCAGCTAACTTCAATAGCAAAAAAACTAGTCAGTCACCATGAGGATTTTGGAAAAATTAAGAAAATAATTGATTTTTCAGACTTTGATCGGCCGTAGCGGCCAAACGAAAACTCCAAATTGAACGCGGTTTGCAATCTGAGCTTCTCGTACGTCAATTAGTCGGATTAGAGATTTTGAATTTTTGATGAAAACACGAAAAAAAGACATGAGTAAACCCCTTGGAAATTTGTTAAAAAATGCAACTTTCTTAAAAATCATCGTAGACTATTGAATTTAACTTTATTTTCATCAGAAAGACGAGAGAAATTGATTGCCGTTAAAAAATTTCAGCTAACTTCAATAGCAAAAAAATTAGTCAGTCACCATGAGGATTTTGGAAAAATTAAGAAAATAATTGATTTTTCAGACTTTGATCGGTCGTAGCGGCCAATGAAAACTCCAAATTGAACGCGGTTTGCAAATCTGAGCTCCTCATACGTCAATTAGTCGGATCAGAGATTTTGAATTTTTGATGAAATCGTGAAAAAATACATGACTAACCCCCTTGGAAATTTTGTTAAAAAATGCAACTTTCTTAAAAATCATCGTAGACTATTGAATTTAACTTTATTTTCATCAGAAAGACGAGAGAAATTGATTGCCGTTAAAAAATTTCAGCTAACTTCAATAGCACAAAAATTAGTCAGTCACCATGAGGATTTTGGAAAAATTAAGAAAATAATTGATTTTTCAGACTTTGATCGGTCGTAGCGGCCAAACGAAAACTCCAAATTGAACGCGGTTTGCAAATCTGAGCTTCTCGTACGTCAATTAGTCGGATTAGAGATTTTGAATTTTTGATGAAAACACGAAAAAAAGACATGAGTAAACCCCTTGGAAATTTGTTAAAAAATGCAACTTTCTTAATAATCATCGTAGACTATTGAATTTAACTTTATTTTCATCAGAAAGACGAGAGAAATTGATTGCCGTTAAAAAATTTCAGCTAACTTCAATAGCAAAAAAATTAGTCAGTCACCATGAGGATTTTGGAAAAATTAAGAAAATAATTGATTTTTCAGACTTTGATCGGCCGTAGCGGCCAAACGAAAACTCCAAATTGAACGCGGTTTGCAAATCTGAGCTTCTCGTACGTCAATTAGTCGGATTAGAGATTTTGATTTTTTGATGAAAACACGAAAAAAAGACATGAGTAAACCCCTTGGAAATTTGTTAAAAAATGCAACTTTCTTAATAATCATCGTAGACTATTGAATTTAACTTTATTTTCATCAGAAAGACGAGAGAAATTGATTGCCGTTAAAAAATTTCAGCTAACTTCAATAGCAAAAAAATTAGTCAGTCACCATGAGGATTTTGGAAAAATTAAGAAAATAACTGATTTTTCAGACTTTGATCGGCCGTAGCGGCCAAACGAAAACTCCAAATTGAACGCGGTTTGCAAATCTGAGCTTCTCGTACGTCAATTAGTCGGATTAGAGATTTTGAATTTTTGATGAAAACACGAAAAAAGACATGAGTAAACCCCTTGGAAATTTGTTAAAAAATGCAACTTTCTTAATAATCATCGTAGACTATTGAATTTAACTTTATTTTCATCAGAAAGACGAGAGAAATTGATTGCCGTTAAAAAATTTCAGCTAACTTCAATAGCAAAAAAACTAGTCAGTCACCATGAGGATTTTGGAAAAATTAAGAAAATAATTGATTTTTCAGACTTTGATCGGCCGTGGCGGCCAAACGAAAACTCCAAATTGAACGCGGTTTGCAAATCTGAGCTTCTCGTACGTCAATTAGTCGGATTAGAGATTTTGAATTTTTGATGAAAACACGAAAAAAAGACATGAGTAAACCCCTTGGAAATTTGTTAAAAAATGCAACTTTCTTAAAAATCATCGTAGACTATTGAATTTAACTTTATTTTCATCAGAAAGACGAGAGAAATTGATTGCCGTTAAAAATTTCAGCTAACTTCAATAGCAAAAAAATTAGTCAGTCACCATGAGGATTTTGGAAAAATTAAGAAAATAATTGATTTTTCAGACTTTGATCGGTCGTAGCGGCCAAATGAAAACTCCAAATTGAACGCGGTTTGCAAATCTGAGCTCCTCATACGTCAATTAGTCGGATCAGAGATTTTGAATTTTTGATGAAATCGTGAAAAAATACACGACTAACCCCCTTGGAAATTTTGTTAAAAAATGCAACTTTCTTAATAATCATCGTAGACTATTGAATTTAACTTTATTTTCATCAGAAAGACGAGAGAAATTGATTGCCGTTAAAAAATTTCAGCTAACTTCAATAGCAAAAAAATTAGTCAGTCACCATGAGGATTTTGGAAAAATTAAGAAAATAATTGATTTTTCAGACTTTGATCGGCCGTAGCGGCCAAACGAAAACTCCAAATTGAACGCGGTTTGCAAATCTGAGCTCCTCATACGTCAATTAGTCGGATTAGAGATTTTGAATTTTTGATGAAATCGTGAAAAAATACATGACTAACCCCCTTGGAAATTTTGTTTAAAAAATGCAACTTTCTTAAAAATCATCGTAGACTATTGAATTTAACTTTATTTTCATCAGAAAGACGAGAGAAATTGATTGCCGTTACAAAATTTCAGCTAACTTCAATAGCAAAAAAATTAGTCAGTCACCATGAGGATTTTGGAAAAATTAAGAAAATAATTGATTTTTCAGACTTTGATCGGTCGTAGCGGCCAAACGAAAACTCCAAATTGAACGCGGTTTGCAAATCTGAGCTTCTCGTACGTCAATTAGTCGGATTAGAGATTTGAATTTTTGATGAAATCGTGAAAAATACATGACTAACCCCCCTTGGAAATTTTGTTAAAAAATGCAACTTTCTTAAAAATCATCGTAGACTATTGAATTTAACTTTATTTTCATCAGAAAGACGAGAGAAATTGATTGCCGTTACAAAATTTCAGCTAACTTCAATAGCAAAAAAATTAGTCAGTCACCATGAGGATTTTGGAAAAATTAAGAAAATAATTGATTTTTCAGACTTTAATCGGCCGTAGCGGCCAAACGAAAACTCCAAATTGAACGCGGTTTGCAAATCTGAGCTTCTCGTACGTCAATTAGTCGGATTAGAGATTTTGAATTTTTGATGAAAACACGAAAAAAAGACATGAGTAAACCCCTTGGAAATTTGTTAAAAAATGCAACTTTCTTAATAATCATCGTAGACTATTGAATTTAACTTTATGTTTATCAGAAAGACGAGAGAAATTGATTGCCGTTAAAAAATTTCAGCTAACTTCAATAGCAAAAAATTAGTCAGTCACCATGAGGATTTTGGAAAAATTAAGAAAATAATTGATTTTTCAGACTTTGATCGGTCGTAGCGGCCAAATGAAAACTCCAAATTGAACGCGGTTTGCAAATCTGAGCTCCTCATACGTCAATTAGTCGGATCAGAGATTTTGAATTTTTGATGATATCGTGAAAAAATACATGACTAACCCCCTTGGAAATTTTGTTAAAAAAATGCAATTTTCTTAAAAATCATCGTAGACTATTGAATTTAACTTTATTTTCATCAGAAAGACGAGAGAAATTGATTGCCGTTACAAAATTTCAGCTAACTTCAATAGCAAAAAAAATAGTCAGTCACCATGAGGATTTTGGAAAAATTAAGAAAATAATTGATTTTTCAGACTTTGATCGGCCGTAGCGGCCAAACGAAAACTCCAAATTGAACGCGGTTTGCAAATCTGAGCTCCTCATACGTCAATTAGTCGGATTAGAGATTTTGAATTTTTGATGAAATCGTGAAAAAATACATGACTAACCCCCTTGGAAATTTTGTTAAAAAATGCAACTTTCTTAAAAATCATCGTAGACTATTGAATTTAACTTTATTTTCATCAGAAAGACGAGAGAAATTTTGTTAAAAAATGCAACTTTCTTAAAAATCATCGTAGACTATTGAATTTAACTTTATTTTCATCAGAAAGACGAGAGAAATTGATTGCCGTTAAAAATTTTCAGCTAACTTCAATAGCTAAAAAATTAGTCAGTCACCATGAGGATTTTGGAAAAATTAAGAAAATAATTGATTTTTTCAGACTTTGATCGGCCGTAGCGGCCAAACGAAAACTCCAAATTGAACGCGGTTTGCAAATCTGAGCTTCTCGTACGTCAATTAGTCGGATTAGAGATTTTGAATTTTTGATGAAAACACGAAAAAAGACATGAGTAAACCCCTTGGAAATTTGTTAAAAAATGCAACTTTCTTAATAATCATCGTAGACTATTGAATTTAACTTTATTTTCATCAGAAAGACGAGAGAAATTGATTGCCGTTAAAAAATTTCAGCTAACTTCAATAGCAAAAAAATTAGTCAGTCACCATGAGGATTTTGGAAAAATTAAGAAAATAATTGATTTTTCAGACTTTGATCGGCCGTAGCGGCCAAACGAAAACTCCAAATTGAACGCGGTTTGCAAATCTGAGCTTCTCGTACGTCAATTAGTCGGATTTGAGATTTTGAATTTTTGATGAAAACACGAAAAAAAGACATGAGTAAACCCCTTGGAAATTTGTTAAAAACTGCAACTTTCTTAAAAATCATCGTAGACTATTGAATTTAACTTTATTTTCATCAGAAAGACGAGAGAAATTGATTGCCGTTAAAAATTTTCAGCTAACTTCAATAGCAAAAAAATTAGTCAGTCACCATGAGGATTTTGGAAAAATTAAGAAAATAATTGATTTTTTCAGACTTTGATCGGCCGTAGCGGCCAAACGAAAACTCCAAATTGAACGCGGTTTGCAAATCTGAGCTTCTCGTACGTCAATTAGTCGGATTAGAGATTTTGAATTTTTGATGAAAACACGAAAAAAAGACATGAGTAAACCCCTTGGAAATTTGTTAAAAAATGCAACTTTCTTAATAATCATCGTAGACTATTGAATTTAACTTTATTTTCATCAGAAAGACGAGAGAAATTGATTGCCGTTAAAAAATTTCAGCTAACTTCAATAGCAAAAAAATTAGTCAGTCACCATGAGGATTTCGGAAAAATTAAGAAAATAATTGATTTTTCAGACTTTGATCGGCCGTAGCGGCCAAACGAAAACTCCAAATTGAACGCGGTTTGCAAATCTGAGCTTCTCGTGCGTCAATTAGTCGGATTTGAGATTTTGAATTTTTGATGAAAACACGAAAAAAAGACATGAGTAAACCCCTTGGAAATTTGTTAAAAACTGCAACTTTCTTAAAAATCATCGTAGACTATTGAATTTAACTTTATTTTCATCAGAAAGACGAGAGAAATTGATTGCCGTTAAAAAATTTCAGCTAACTTCAATAGCAAAAAAATTAGTCAGTCACCATGAGGATTTTGGAAAAATTAAGAAAATAATTGATTTTTCAGACTTTGATCGGTCGTAGCGGCCAAACGAAAACTCCAAATTGAACGCGGTTTGCAAATCTGAGCTTCTCGTACGTCAATTAGTCGGATTAGAGATTTTGAATTTTTGATGAAATCGTGAAAAAATACATGACTAACCCCCTTGGAAATTTTGTTAAAAAATGCAACTTTCTTAATAATCATCGTAGACTATTGAATTTAACTTTATTTTCATCAGAAAGACGAGAGAAATTGATTGCCGTTAAAAAATTTCAGCTAACTTCAATAGCAAAAAAATTAGTCAGTCACCATGAGGATTTTGGAAAAATTAAGAAAATAATTGATTTTTCAGACTTTGATCGGTCGTAGCGGCCAAACGAAAACTCCAAATTGAACGCGGTTTGCAAATCTGAGCTTCTCGTACGTCAATTAGTCGGATTAGAGATTTTGAATTTTTGATGAAATCGTGAAAAAATACATGACTAACCCCCTTGGAAATTTTGTTAAAAAATGCAACTTTCTTAATAATCATCGTAGACTATTGAATTTAACTTTATTTTCATCAGAAAGACGAGAGAAATTGATTGCCGTTAAAAAATTTCAGCTAACTTCAATAGCAAAAAAAATAGTCAGTCACCATGAGGATTTTGGAAAAATTAAGAAAATAATTGATTTTTCAGGCTTTGATCGGCCGTAGCGGCCAAACGAAAACTCCAAATTGAACGCGGTTTGCAAATCTGAGCTCCTCATACGTCAATTAGTCGGATCAGAGATTTTGAATTTTTGATGAAATCGTGAAAAAATACATGACTAACCCCCTTGGAAATTTTGTTAAAAAATGCAACTTTCTTAAAAATCATCGTAGACTATTGAATTTAACTTTATTTTCATCAGAAAGACGAGAGAAATTGATTGCCGTTAAAAAATTTCAGCTAACTTCAATAGCAAAAAAAATAGTCAGTCACCATGAGGATTTTGGAAAAATTAAGAAAATAATTGATTTTTCAGGCTTTGATCGGCCGTAGCGGCCAAACGAAAACTCCAAATTGAACGCGGTTTGCAAATCTGAGCTCCTCATACGTCAATTAGTCGGATCAGAGATTTTGAATTTTTGGTGAAATCGTGAAAAAATACATGACTAACCCCCTTGGAAATTTTGTTAAAAAATGCAACTTTCTTAAAAATCATCGTAGACTATTGAATTTAACTTTATTTTCATCAGAAAGACGAGAGAAATTGATTGCCGTTAAAAAATTTCAGCTAACTTCAATAGCAAAAAAAATAGTCAGTCACCATGAGGATTTTGGAAAAATTAAGAAAATAATTGATTTTTCAGACTTTGATCGGCCGTAGCGGCCAAATGAAAACTCCAAATTGAACGCGGTTTGCAAATCTGAGCTTCTCGTACGTCAATTAGTCGGATTAGAGATTTTGAATTTTTGATGAAAACACGAAAAAAAGACATGAGTAAACCCCTTGGAAATTTGTTAAAAAATGCAACTTTCTTAATAATCATCGTAGACTATTGAATTTAACTTTATTTTCATCAGAAAGACGAGAGAAATTGATTGCCGTTAAAAAATTTCAGCTAACTTCAATAGCAAAAAAATTAGTCAGTCACCATGAGGATTTTGGAAAAATTAAGAAAATAATTGATTTTTCAGACTTTGATCGGCCGTAGCGGCCAAACGAAAACTCCAAATTGAACGCGGTTTGCAAATCTGAGCTTCTCGTACGTCAATTAGTCGGATTAGAGATTTTGATTTTTTGATGAAAACACGAAAAAAAGACATGAGTAAACCCCTTGGAAATTTGTTAAAAAATGCAACTTTCTTAATAATCATCGTAGACTATTGAATTTAACTTTATTTTCATCAGAAAGACGAGAGAAATTGATTGCCGTTAAAAAATTTCAGCTAACTTCAATAGCAAAAAAATTAGTCAGTCACCATGAGGATTTTGGAAAAATTAAGAAAATAATTGATTTTTCAGACTTTGATCGGCCGTAGCGGCCAAACGAAAACTCCAAATTGAACGCGGTTTGCAAATCTGAGCTCCTCATACGTCAATTAGTCGGATCAGAGATTTTGAATTTTTGATGAAATCGTGAAAAAATACATGACTAACCCCCTTGGAAATTTTGTTAAAAAATGCAACTTTCTTAAAAATCATCGTAGACTATTGAATTTAACTTTATTTTCATCAGAAAGACGAGAGAAATTGATTGCCGTTAAAAAATTTCAGCTAACTTCAATAGCAAAAAAATTAGTCAGTCACCATGAGGATTTTGGAAAAATTAAGAAAATAACTGATTTTTCAGACTTTGATCGGCCGTAGCGGCCAAACGAAAACTCCAAATTGAACGCGGTTTGCAAATCTGAGCTTCTCGTACGTCAATTAGTCGGATTAGAGATTTTGATTTTTTGATGAAAACACGAAAAAAAGACATGAGTAAACCCCTTGGAAATTTGTTAAAAAATGCAACTTTCTTAATAATCATCGTAGACTATTGAATTTAACTTTATTTTCATCAGAAAGACGAGAGAAATTGATTGCCGTTAAAAAATTTCAGCTAACTTCAATAGCAAAAAAATTAGTCAGTCACCATGAGGATTTTGGAAAAATTAAGAAAATAATTGATTTTTCAGACTTTGATCGGCCGTAGCGGCCAAACGAAAACTCCAAATTGAACGCGGTTTGCAAATCTGAGCTCCTCATACGTCAATTAGTCGGATCAGAGATTTTGAATTTTTGGTGAAATCGTGAAAAAATACATGACTAACCCCCTTGGAAATTTTGTTAAAAAATGCAACTTTCTTAAAAATCATCGTAGACTATTGAATTTAACTTTATTTTCATCAGAAAGACGAGAGAAATTGATTGCCGTTAAAAAATTTCAGCTAACTTCAATAGCAAAAAAAATAGTCAGTCACCATGAGGATTTTGGAAAAATTAAGAAAATAATTGATTTTTCAGACTTTGATCGGCCGTAGCGGCCAAATGAAAACTCCAAATTGAACGCGGTTTGCAAATCTGAGCTCCTCATACGTCAATTAGTCGGATTAGAGATTTTGAATTTTTGATGAAAACACGAAAAAAAGACATGAGTAAACCCCTTGGAAATTTGTTAAAAAATGCAACTTTCTTAATAATCATCGTAGACTATTGAATTTAACTTTATTTTCATCAGAAAGACGAGAGAAATTGATTGCCGTTAAAAAATTTCAGCTAACTTCAATAGCAAAAAAATTAGTCAGTCACCATGAGGATTTTGGAAAAATTAAGAAAATAATTGATTTTTCAGACTTTGATCGGCCGTAGCGGCCAAACGAAAACTCCAAATTGAACGCGGTTTGCAAATCTGAGCTTCTCGTACGTCAATTAGTCGGATTAGAGATTTTGATTTTTTGATGAAAACACGAAAAAAAGACATGAGTAAACCCCTTGGAAATTTGTTAAAAAATGCAACTTTCTTAATAATCATCGTAGACTATTGAATTTAACTTTATTTTCATCAGAAAGACGAGAGAAATTGATTGCCGTTAAAAAATTTCAGCTAACTTCAATAGCAAAAAAAATAGTCAGTCACCATGAGGATTTTGGAAAAATTAAGAAAATAATTGATTTTTCAGGCTTTGATCGGCCGTAGCGGCCAAACGAAAACTCCAAATTGAACGCGGTTTGCAAATCTGAGCTCCTCATACGTCAATTAGTCGGATCAGAGATTTTGAATTTTTGATGAAATCGTGAAAAAATACATGACTAACCCCCTTGGAAATTTTGTTAAAAAATGCAACTTTCTTAAAAATCATCGTAGACTATTGAATTTAACTTTATTTTCATCAGAAAGACGAGAGAAATTGATTGCCGTTAAAAAATTTCAGCTAACTTCAATAGCAAAAAAAATAGTCAGTCACCATGAGGATTTTGGAAAAATTAAGAAAATAATTGATTTTTCAGGCTTTGATCGGCCGAAGCGGCCAAACGAAAACTCCAAATTGAACGCGGTTTGCAAATCTGAGCTCCTCATACGTCAATTAGTCGGATCAGAGATTTTGAATTTTTGATGAAATCGTGAAAAAATACATGACTAACCCCCTTGGAAATTTTGTTAAAAAATGCAACTTTCTTAAAAATCATCGTAGACTATTGAATTTAACTTTATTTTCATCAGAAAGACGAGAGAAATTGATTGCCGTTAAAAAATTTCAGCTAACTTCAATAGCAAAAAAAATAGTCAGTCACCATGAGGATTTTGGAAAAATTAAGAAAATAATTGATTTTTCAGACTTTGATCGGCCGTAGCGGCCAAACGAAAACTCCAAATTGAACGCGGTTTGCAAATCTGAGCTTCTCGTACGTCAATTAGTCGGATTAGAGATTTTGAATTTTTGATGAAAACACGAAAAAAAGACATGAGTAAACCCCTTGGAAATTTGTTAAAAAATGCAACTTTCTTAATAATCATCGTAGACTATTGAATTTAACTTTATTTTCATCAGAAAGACGAGAGAAATTGATTGCCGTTAAAAAATTTCAGCTAACTTCAATAGCAAAAAAATTAGTCAGTCACCATGAGGATTTTGGAAAAATTAAGAAAATAATTGATTTTTCAGACTTTGATCGGCCGTAGCGGCCAAACGAAAACTCCAAATTGAACGCGGTTTGCAAATCTGAGCTCCTCATACGTCAATTAGTCGGATCAGAGATTTTGAATTTTTGATGAAATCGTGAAAAAATACATGACTAACCCCCTTGGAAATTTTGTTAAAAAATGCAACTTTCTTAAAAATCATCGTAGACTATTGAATTTAACTTTATTTTCATCAGAAAGACGAGAGAAATTGATTGCCGTTAAAAAATTTCAGCTAACTTCAATAGCAAAAAAAATAGTCAGTCACCATGAGGATTTTGGAAAAATTAAGAAAATAATTGATTTTTCAGACTTTGATCGGCCGTAGCGGCCAAACGAAAACTCCAAATTGAACGCGGTTTGCAAATCTGAGCTTCTCGTACGTCAATTAGTCGGATTAGAGATTTTGAATTTTTGATGAAAACACGAAAAAAAGACATGAGTAAACCCCTTGGAAATTTGTTAAAAAATGCAACTTTCTTAATAATCATCGTAGACTATTGAATTTAACTTTATTTTCATCAGAAAGACGAGAGAAATTGATTGCCGTTAAAAAATTTCAGCTAACTTCAATAGCAAAAAAATTAGTCAGTCACCATGAGGATTTTGGAAAAATTAAGAAAATAATTGATTTTTCAGACTTTGATCGGTCGTAGCGGCCAAACGAAAACTCCAAATTGAACGCGGTTTGCAAATCTGAGCTTCTCGTACGTCAATTAGTCGGATTAGAGATTTTGAATTTTTGATGAAATCGTGAAAAAATACATGACTAACCCCCTTGGAAATTTTGTTAAAAAATGCAACTTTCTTAAAAATCATCGTAGACTATTGAATTTAACTTTATTTTCATCAGAAAGACGAGAGAAATTGATTGCCGTTAAAAAATTTCAGCTAACTTCAATAGCAAAAAAACTAGTCAGTCACCATGAGGATTTTGGAAAAATTAAGAAAATAATTGATTTTTCAGACTTTGATCGGCCGTAGCGGCCAAACGAAAACTCCAAATTGAACGCGGTTTGCAAATCTGAGCTTCTCGTACGTCAATTAGTCGGATTAGAGATTTTGAATTTTTGATGAAAACACGAAAAAAAGACATGAGTAAACCCCTTGGAAATTTGTTAAAAAATGCAACTTTCTTAAAAATCATCGTAGACTATTGAATTTAACTTTATTTTCATCAGAAAGACGAGAGAAATTGATTGCCGTTAAAAAATTTCAGCTAACTTCAATAGCAAAAAAATTAGTCAGTCACCATGAGGATTTTGGAAAAATTAAGAAAATAATTGATTTTTCAGACTTTGATCGGTCGTAGCGGCCAAATGAAAACTCCAAATTGAACGCGGTTTGCAAATCTGAGCTCCTCATACGTCAATTAGTCGGATCAGAGATTTTGAATTTTTGATGAAATCGTGAAAAAATACATGACTAACCCCCTTGGAAATTTTGTTAAAAAATGCAACTTTCTTAAAAATCATCGTAGACTATTGAATTTAACTTTATTTTCATCAGAAAGACGAGAGAAATTGATTGCCGTTAAAAAATTTCAGCTAACTTCAATAGCACAAAAATTAGTCAGTCACCATGAGGATTTTGGAAAAATTAAGAAAATAATTGATTTTTCAGACTTTGATCGGTCGTAGCGGCCAAACGAAAACTCCAAATTGAACGCGGTTTGCAAATCTGAGCTTCTCGTACGTCAATTAGTCGGATTAGAGATTTTGAATTTTTGATGAAAACACGAAAAAAAGACATGAGTAAACCCCTTGGAAATTTGTTAAAAAATGCAACTTTCTTAATAATCATCGTAGACTATTGAATTTAACTTTATTTTCATCAGAAAGACGAGAGAAATTGATTGCCGTTAAAAAATTTCAGCTAACTTCAATAGCAAAAAAATTAGTCAGTCACCATGAGGATTTTGGAAAAATTAAGAAAATAATTGATTTTTCAGACTTTGATCGGCCGTAGCGGCCAAACGAAAACTCCAAATTGAACGCGGTTTGCAAATCTGAGCTTCTCGTACGTCAATTAGTCGGATTAGAGATTTTGATTTTTTGATGAAAACACGAAAAAAAGACATGAGTAAACCCCTTGGAAATTTGTTAAAAAATGCAACTTTCTTAATAATCATCGTAGACTATTGAATTTAACTTTATTTTCATCAGAAAGACGAGAGAAATTGATTGCCGTTAAAAAATTTCAGCTAACTTCAATAGCAAAAAAATTAGTCAGTCACCATGAGGATTTTGGAAAAATTAAGAAAATAACTGATTTTTCAGACTTTGATCGGCCGTAGCGGCCAAACGAAAACTCCAAATTGAACGCGGTTTGCAAATCTGAGCTTCTCGTACGTCAATTAGTCGGATTAGAGATTTTGAATTTTTGATGAAAACACGAAAAAAGACATGAGTAAACCCCTTGGAAATTTGTTAAAAAATGCAACTTTCTTAATAATCATCGTAGACTATTGAATTTAACTTTATTTTCATCAGAAAGACGAGAGAAATTGATTGCCGTTAAAAAATTTCAGCTAACTTCAATAGCAAAAAAACTAGTCAGTCACCATGAGGATTTTGGAAAAATTAAGAAAATAATTGATTTTTCAGACTTTGATCGGCCGTAGCGGCCAAACGAAAACTCCAAATTGAACGCGGTTTGCAAATCTGAGCTTCTCGTACGTCAATTAGTCGGATTAGAGATTTTGAATTTTTGATGAAAACACGAAAAAAAGACATGAGTAAACCCCTTGGAAATTTGTTAAAAAATGCAACTTTCTTAAAAATCATCGTAGACTATTGAATTTAACTTTATTTTCATCAGAAAGACGAGAGAAATTGATTGCCGTTAAAAAATTTCAGCTAACTTCAATAGCAAAAAAATTAGTCAGTCACCATGAGGATTTTGGAAAAATTAAGAAAATAATTGATTTTTCAGACTTTGATCGGTCGTAGCGGCCAAATGAAAACTCCAAATTGAACGCGGTTTGCAAATCTGAGCTCCTCATATGTCAATTAGTCGGATCAGAGATTTTGAATTTTTGATGATATCGTGAAAAAATACATGACTAACCCCCTTGGAAATTTTGTTAAAAAATGCAACTTTCTTAATAATCATCGTAGACTATTGAATTTAACTTTATTTTCATCAGAAAGACGAGAGAAATTGATTGCCGTTAAAAAATTTCAGCTAACTTCAATAGCAAAAAAATTAGTCAGTCACCATGAGGATTTTGGAAAAATTAAGAAAATAATTGATTTTTCAGACTTTGATCGGTCGTAGCGGCCAAACGAAAACTCCAAATTGAACGCGGTTTGCAAATCTGAGCTTCTCGTACGTCAATTAGTCGGATTAGAGATTTTGAATTTTTGATGAAATCGTGAAAAAATACATGACTAACCCCCTTGGAAATTTTGTTAAAAAATGCAACTTTCTTAAAAATCATCGTAGACTATTGAATTTAACTTTATTTTCATCAGAAAGACGAGAGAAATTGATTGCCGTTAAAAAATTTCAGCTAACTTCAATAGCAAAAAAACTAGTCAGTCACCATGAGGATTTTGGAAAAATTAAGAAAATAATTGATTTTTCAGACTTTGATCGGCCATAGCGGCCAAACGAAAACTCCAAATTGAACGCGGTTTGCAAATCTGAGCTTCTCGTACGTCAATTAGTCGGATTAGAGATTTTGAATTTTTGATGAAAACACGAAAAAAAGACATGAGTAAACCCCTTGGAAATTTGTTAAAAAATGCAACTTTCTTAAAAATCATCGTAGACTATTGAATTTAACTTTATTTTCATCAGAAAGACGAGAGAAATTGATTGCCGTTAAAAAATTTCAGCTAACTTCAATAGCAAAAAAATTAGTCAGTCACCATGAGGATTTTGGAAAAATTAAGAAAATAATTGATTTTTCAGACTTTGATCGGTCGTAGCGGCCAAATGAAAACTCCAAATTGAACGCGGTTTGCAAATCTGAGCTCCTCATACGTCAATTAGTCGGATCAGAGATTTTGAATTTTTGATGAAATCGTGAAAAAATACATGACTAACCCCCTTGGAAATTTTGTTAAAAAATGCAACTTTCTTAAAAATCATCGTAGACTATTGAATTTAACTTTATTTTCATCAGAAAGACGAGAGAAATTGATTGCCGTTAAAAAATTTCAGCTAACTTCAATAGCACAAAAATTAGTCAGTCACCATGAGGATTTTGGAAAAATTAAGAAAATAATTGATTTTTCAGACTTTGATCGGTCGTAGCGGCCAAACGAAAACTCCAAATTGAACGCGGTTTGCAAATCTGAGCTTCTCGTACGTCAATTAGTCGGATTAGAGATTTTGAATTTTTGATGAAATCGTGAAAAAAATACATGACTAACCCCCTTGGAAATTTTGTTAAAAAATGCAATTTTCTTAAAAATCATCGTAGACTATTGAATTTAACTTTATTTTCATCAGAAAGACGAGAGAAATTGATTGCCGTTACAAAATTTCAGCTAACTTCAATAGCAAAAAAATTAGTCAGTCACCATGAGGATTTTGGAAAAATTAAGAAAATAATTGATTTTTCAGACTTTGATCGGCCGTAGCGGCCAAACGAAAACTCCAAATTGAACGCGGTTTGCAAATCTGAGCTCCTCATACGTCAATTAGTCGGATCAGAGATTTTGAATTTTTGATGAAATCGTGAAAAAATACATGACTAACCCCCTTGGAAATTTTGTTAAAAAATGCAATTTTCTTAAAAATCATCGTAGACTATTGAATTTAACTTTATTTTCATCAGAAAGACGAGAGAAATTGATTGCCGTTACAAAATTTCAGCTAACTTCAATAGCAAAAAAATTAGTCAGTCACCATGAGGATTTTGGAAAAATTAAGAAAATAATTGATTTTTCAGACTTTGATCGGCCGTAGCGGCCAAACGAAAACTCCAAATTGAACGCGGTTTGCAAATCTGAGCTTCTCGTACGTCAATTAGTCGGATTAGAGATTTTGAATTTTTGATGAAAACACGAAAAAAAGACATGAGTAAACCCCTTGGAAATTTGTTAAAAAATGCAACTTTCTTAAAAATCATCGTAGACTATTGAATTTAACTTTATTTTCATCAGAAAGACGAGAGAAATTGATTGCCGTTAAAAAATTTCAGCTAACTTCAATAGCAAAAAAATTAGTCAGTCACCATGAGGATTTTGGAAAAATTAAGAAAATAATTGATTTTTCAGACTTTGATCGGTCGTAGCGGCCGAACGAAAACTCCAAATTGAACGCGGTTTGCAAATCTGAGCTTCTCGTACGTCAATTAGTCGGATTAGAGATTTTGAATTTTTGATGAAATCGTGAAAAAATACATGACTAACCCCCTTGGAAATTTTGTTAAAAAATGCAACTTTCTTAAAAATCATCGTAGACTATTGAATTTAACTTTATTTTCATCAGAAAGACGAGAGAAATTGATTGCCGTTAAAAAATTTCAGCTAACTTCAATAGCAAAAAAATTAGTCAGTCACCATGAGGATTTTGGAAAAATTAAGAAAATAATTGATTTTTCAGAATTTGATCGGTCGTAGCGGCCAAACGAAAACTCCAAATTGAACGCGGTTTGCAAATCTGAGCTCCTCATACGTCAATTAGTCGGATCAGAGATTTTGAATTTTTGATGAAATCGTGAAAAAATACATGACTAACCCCCTTGGAAATTTTGTTAAAAAATGCAACTTTCTTAAAAATCATCGTAGACTATTGAATTTAACTTTATTTTCATCAGAAAGGCGAGAGAAATTGATTGCCGTTAAAAAATTTCAGCTAACTTCAATAGCAAAAAAATTAGTCAGTCACCATGAGGATTTTGGAAAAATTAAGAAAATAATTGATTTTTCAGACTTTGATCGGTCGTAGCGGCCAAACGAAAACTCCAAATTGAACGCGGTTTGCAAATCTGAGCTTCTCGTACGTCAATTAGTCGGATTAGAGATTTTGAATTTTTGATGAAATCGTGAAAAAATACATGACTAACCCCCTTGGAAATTTTGTTAAAAAATGCAACTTTCTTAATAATCATCGTAGACTATTGAATTTAACTTTATTTTCATCAGAAAGACGAGAGAAATTGATTGCCGTTAAAAAATTTCAGCTAACTTTAATAGCAAAAAAAATAGTCAGTCACCATGAGGATTTTGGAAAAATTAAGAAAATAATTGATTTTTCAGACTTTGATCGGTCGTAGCGGCCAAATGAAAACTCCAAATTGAACGCGGTTTGCAAATCTGAGCTCCTCATACGTCAATTAGTCGGATCAGAGATTTTGAATTTTTGATGATATCGTGAAAAAATACATGACTAACCCCCTTGGAAATTTTGTTAAAAAACGCAACTTTCTTAATAATCATCGTAGACTATTGAATTTAACTTTATTTTCATCAGAAAGACGAGAGAAATTGATTGCCGTTAAAAAATTTCAGCTAACTTCAATAGCAAAAAAATTAGTCAGTCACCATGAGGATTTTGGAAAAATTAAGAAAATAATTGATTTTTCAGACTTTGATCGGTCGTAGCGGCCAAACGAAAACTCCAAATTGAACGCGGTTTGCAAATCTGAGCTTCTCGTACGTCAATTAGTCGGATTAGAGATTTTGAATTTTTGATGAAATCGTGAAAAAATACATGACTAACCCCCTTGGAAATTTTGTTAAAAAATGCAATTTTCTTAAAAATCATCGTAGACTATTGAATTTAACTTTATTTTCATCAGAAAGACGAGAGAAATTGATTGCCGTTACAAAATTTCAGCTAACTTCAATAGCAAAAAAATTAGTCAGTCACCATGAGGATTTTGGAAAAATTAAGAAAATAATTGATTTTTCAGACTTTGATCGGCCGTAGCGGCCAAACGAAAACTCCAAATTGAACGCGGTTTGCAAATCTGAGCTTCTCGTACGTCAATTAGTCGGATTAGAGATTTTGAATTTTTGATGAAATCGTGAAAAAATACATGACTAACCCCCTTGGAAATTTTGTTAAAAAATGCAATTTTCTTAAAAATCATCGTAGACTATTGAATTTAACTTTATTTTCATCAGAAAGACGAGAGAAATTGATTGCCGTTACAAAATTTCAGCTAACTTCAATAGCAAAAAAATTAGTCAGTCACCATGAGGATTTTGGAAAAATTAAGAAAATAATTGATTTTTCAGACTTTGATCGGCCGTAGCGGCCAAACGAAAACTCCAAATTGAACGCGGTTTGCAAATCTGAGCTTCTCGTACGTCAATTAGTCGGATTAGAGATTTTGAATTTTTGATGAAAACACGAAAAAAGACATGAGTAAACCCCTTGGAAATTTGTTAAAAAATGCAACTTTCTTAATAATCATCGTAGACTATTGAATTTAACTTTATTTTCATCAGAAAGACGAGAGAAATTGATTGCCGTTAAAAAATTTCAGCTAACTTCAATAGCAAAAAAACTAGTCAGTCACCATGAGGATTTTGGAAAAATTAAGAAAATAATTGATTTTTCAGACTTTGATCGGCCGTAGCGGCCAAACGAAAACTCCAAATTGAACGCGGTTTGCAAATCTGAGCTTCTCGTACGTCAATTAGTCGGATTAGAGATTTTGAATTTTTGATGAAAACACGAAAAAAAGACATGAGTAAACCCCTTGGAAATTTGTTAAAAAATGCAACTTTCTTAAAAATCATCGTAGACTATTGAATTTAACTTTATTTTCATCAGAAAGACGAGAGAAATTGATTGCCGTTAAAAAATTTCAGCTAACTTCAATAGCAAAAAAATTAGTCAGTCACCATGAGGATTTTGGAAAAATTAAGAAAATAATTGATTTTTCAGACTTTGATCGGTCGTAGCGGCCAAATGAAAACTCCAAATTGAACGCGGTTTGCAAATCTGAGCTCCTCATATGTCAATTAGTCGGATCAGAGATTTTGAATTTTTGATGATATCGTGAAAAAATACATGACTAACCCCCTTGGAAATTTTGTTAAAAAATGCAACTTTCTTAATAATCATCGTAGACTATTGAATTTAACTTTATTTTCATCAGAAAGACGAGAGAAATTGATTGCCGTTAAAAAATTTCAGCTAACTTCAATAGCAAAAAAATTAGTCAGTCACCATGAGGATTTTGGAAAAATTAAGAAAATAATTGATTTTTCAGACTTTGATCGGTCGTAGCGGCCAAACGAA
Organism: Ocypus olens; assembly: GCA_910593695.2. Classification (NCBI taxonomy): domain Eukaryota; kingdom Metazoa; phylum Arthropoda; class Insecta; order Coleoptera; family Staphylinidae; genus Ocypus; species Ocypus olens. The sequence continues at coordinate 45,136,856 of OU343049.1, forward strand.
AACTCCAAATTGAACGCGGTTTGCAAATCTGAGCTTCTCGTACGTCAATTAGTCGGATTAGAGATTTTGAATTTTTGATGAAATCGTGAAAAAAAAGACATGACTAACCCCCTTGGAAATTTTGTTAAAAAATGCAACTTTCTTAAAAATCATCGTAGACTATTGAATTTAACTTTATTTTCATCAGAAAGACGAGAGAAATTGATTGCCGTTAAAAAATTTCAGCTAACTTCAATAGCAAAAAAATTAGTCAGTCACCATGAGGATTTTGGAAAAATTAAGAAAATAATTGATTTTTCAGACTTTGATCGGCCGTAGCGGCCAAACGAAAACTCCAAATTGAACGCTCCTCATACGTCAATTAGTCGGATCAGAGATTTTGAATTTTTGATGATATCGTGAAAAAATACATGACTAACCCCCTTGGAAATTTTGTTAAAAAATGCAACTTTCTTAAAAATCATCGTAGACTATTGAATTTAACTTTATTTTCATCAGAAAGACGAGAGAAATTGATTGCCGTTAAAAAATTTCAGCTAACTTCAATAGCAAAAAAATTAGTCAGTCACCATGAGGATTTTGGAAAAATTAAGAAAATAATTGATTTTTCAGACTTTGATTGCCGTTAAAAAATTTCAGCTAACTTCAATAGCAAAAAAATTAGTCAGTCACCATGAGGATTTTGGAAAAATTAAGAAAATAATTGATTTTTCAGACTTTGATCGGTCGTAGCGGCCAAATGAAAACTCCAAATTGAACGCGGTTTGCAAATCTGAGCTTCTCGTACGTCAATTAGTCGGATTAGAGATTTTGAATTTTTGATGAAATCGTGAAAAAATACATGACTAACCCCATTGGAAATTTTGTTAAAAAATGCAATTTTCTTAAAAATCATCGTAGACTATTGAATTTAACTTTATTTTCATCAGAAAGACGAGAGAAATTGATTGCCGTTACAAAATTTCAGCTAACTTCAATAGCAAAAAAATTAGTCAGTCACCATGAGGATTTTGGAAAAATTAAGAAAATAATTGATTTTTCAGACTTTGATCGGCCGTAGCGGCCAAACGAAAACTCCAAATTGAACGCGGTTTGCAAATCTGAGCTTCTCGTACGTCAATTAGTCGGATTAGAGATTTTGAATTTTTGATGAAAACACGAAAAAAAGACATGAGTAAACCCCTTGGAAATTTGTTAAAAAATGCAACTTTCTTAATAATCATCGTAGACTATTGAATTTAACTTTATTTTCATCAGAAAGACGAGAGAAATTGATTGCCGTTAAAAAATTTCAGCTAACTTCAATAGCAAAAAAATTAGTCAGTCACCATGAGGATTTTGGAAAAATTAAGAAAATAATTGATTTTTCAGACTTTGATCGGCCGTAGCGGCCAAACGAAAACTCCAAATTGAACGCGGTTTGCAAATCTGAGCTTCTCGTACATAAATTAGTCGGATTACAGATTTTGAATTTTTGATGAAAACACGAAAAAAAGACATGAGTAAACCCCTTGGAAATTTGTTAAAAAATGCAACTTTCTTAATAATCATCGTAGACTATTGAATTTAACTTTATTTTCATCAGAAAGACGAGAGAAATTGATTGCCGTTAAAAAATTTCAGCTAACTTCAATAGCAAAAAAATTAGTCAGTCACAATGAGGATTTTGGAAAAATTAAGAAAATAATTGATTTTTCAGACTTTGATCGGCCGTAGCGGCCAAACGAAAACTCCAAATTGAACGCGGTTTGCAAATCTGAGCTCCTCATACGTCAATTAGTCGGATTAGAGATTTTGAATTTTTGATGAAATCGTGAAAAAATACATGACTAACCCCCTTGGAAATTTTGTTAAAAAATGCAACTTTCTTAAAAATCATCGTAGACTATTGAATTTAACTTTATTTTCATCAGAAAGACGAGAGAAATTGATTGCCGTTAAAAAATTTCAGCTAACTTCAATAGCAAAAAAATTAGTCAGTCACCATGAGGATTTTGGAAAAATTAAGAAAATAATTGATTTTTCAGACTTTGATCGGCCGTAGCGGCCAAACGAAAACTCCAAATTGAACGCGGTTTGCAAATCTGAGCTTCTCGTACGTCAATTAGTCGGATTAGAGATTTTGAATTTTTGATGAAAACACGAAAAAAAGACATGAGTAAACCCCTTGGAAATTTGTTAAAAAAAGCAACTTTCTTAATAATCATCGTAGACTATTGAATTTAACTTTATTTTCATCAGAAAGACGAGAGAAATTGATTGCCGTTAAAAAATTTCAGCTAACTTCAATAGCAAAAAAATTAGTCAGTCACCATGAGGATTTTGGAAAAATTAAGAAAATAATTGATTTTTCAGACTTTGATCGGCCGTAGCGGCCAAACGAAAACTCCAAATTGAACGCGGTTTGCAAATCTGAGCTTCTCGTACGTCAATTAGTCGGATTAGAGATTTTGAATTTTTGATGAAAACACGAAAAAAAGACATGAGTAAACCCCTTGGAAATTTGTTAAAAAAAGCAACTTTCTTAATAATCATCGTAGACTATTGAATTTAACTTTATTTTCATCAGAAAGACGAGAGAAATTGATTGCCGTTAAAAAATTTCAGCTAACTTCAATAGCAAAAAAATTAGTCAGTCACCATGAGGATTTTGGAAAAATTAAGAAAATAATTGATTTTTCAGACTTTGATCGGCCGTAGCGGCCAAACGAAAACTCCAAATTGAACGCGGTTTGCAAATCTGAGCTTCTCGTACGTCAATTAGTCGGATTAGAAATTTTGAATTTTTGATGAAAACACGAAAAAAAGACATGAGTAAACCCCTTGGAAATTTGTTAAAAAATGCAACTTTCTTAAAAATCATCGTAGACTATTGAATTTAAATTTATTTTCATCAGAAAGACGAGAGAAATTGATTGCCGTTAAAAAATTTCAGCTAACTTCAATAGCAAAAAAAATAGTCAGTCACCATGAGGATTTTGGAAAAATTAAGAAAATAATTGATTTTTCAGACTTTGATCGGCCGTAGCGGCCAAACGAAAACTCCAAATTGAACGCGGTTTGCAAATCTGAGCTTCTCGTACGTCAATTAGTCGGATTAGAGATTTTGAATTTTTGATGAAAACACGAAAAAAAGACATGAGTAAACCCCTTGGAAATTTGTTAAAAAATGCAACTTTCTTAATAATCATCGTAGACTATTGAATTTAACTTTATTTTCATCAGAAAGACGAGAGAAATTGATTGCCGTTAAAAAATTTCAGCTAACTTCAATAGCAAAAAAATTAGTCAGTCACCATGAGGATTTTGGAAAAATTAAGAAAATAATTGATTTTTCAGACTTTGATCGGCCGTAGCGGCCAAACGAAAACTCCAAATTGAACGCGGTTTGCAAATCTGAGCTCCTCATACGTCAATTAGTCGGATCAGAGATTTTGAATTTTTGATGAAATCGTGAAAAAATACATGACTAACCCCCTTGGAAATTTTGTTAAAAAATGCAACTTTCTTAATAATCATCGTAGACTATTGAATTTAACTTTATTTTCATCAGAAAGACGAGAGAAATTGATTTCCGTTAAAAAATTTCAACTAACTTCAATAGCAAAAAAATTAGTCAGTCACCATGAGGATTTTGGAAAAATTAAGACAATAATTGATTTTTTCAGACTTTGATCGGCCGTAGCGGCCAAACGAAAACTCCAAATTGAACGCGGTTTGCAAATCTGAGCTTCTCGTACGTCAATTAGTCGGATTAGAGATTTTGAATTTTTGATGAAAACACGAAAAAAAGACATGAGTAAACCCCTTGGAAATTTGTTAAAAAATGCAACTTTCTTAATAATCATCGTAGACTATTGAATTTAACTTTATTTTCATCAGAAAGACGAGAGAAATTGATTGCCGTTAAAAAATTTCAGCTAACTTCAATAGCAAAAAAATTAGTCAGTCACCATGAGGATTTTGGAAAAATTAAGAAAATAATTGATTTTTCAGACTTTGATCGGCCGTAGCGGCCAAACGAAAACTCCAAATTGAACGCGGTTTGCAAATCTGAGCTCCTCATACGTCAATTAGTCGGATTAGAGATTTTGAATTTTTGATGAAATCGTGAAAAAATACATGACTAACCCCCTTGGAAATTTTGTTAAAAAATGCAACTTTCTTAAAAATCATCGTAGACTATTGAATTTAGCTTTATTTTCATCAGAAAGACGAGAGAAATTGATTGCCGTTAAAAAATTTCAGCTAACTTCAATAGCAAAAAAATGAGTCAGTCACCATGAGGATTTTGGAAAAATTAAGAAAATAATTGATTTTTTCAGACTTTGATCGGCCGTAGCGGCCAAACGAAAACTCCAAATTGAACGCGGTTTGCAAATCTGAGCTTCTCGTACGTCAATTAGTCGGATTAGAGATTTTGAATTTTTGATGAAAACACGAAAAAAAGACATGAGTAAACCCCTTGGAAATTTGTTAAAAAATGCAACTTTCTTAATAATCATCGTAGACTATTGAATTTAACTTTATTTTCATCAGAAAGACGAGAGAAATTGATTGCCGTTAAAAAATTTCAGCTAACTTCAATAGCAAAAAAATTAGTCAGTCACCATGAGGATTTTGGAAAAATTAAGAAAATAATTGATTTTTCAGACTTTGATCGGCCGTAGCGGCCAAACGAAAACTCCAAATTGAACGCGGTTTGCAAATCTGAGCTTCTCGTACGTCAATTAGTCGGATTAGAGATTTTGAATTTTTGATGAAAACACGAAAAAAAGACATGAGTAAACCCCTTGGAAATTTGTTAAAAAATGCAACTTTCTTAATAATCATCGTAGACTATTGAATTTAACTTTATTTTCATCAGAAAGACGAGAGAAATTGATTGCCGTTAAAAATTTTCAGCTAACTTCAATAGCAAAAAAATTAGTCAGTCACCATGAGGATTTTGGAAAAATTAAGAAAATAATTGATTTTTCAGACTTTGATCGGCCGTAGCGGCCAAACGAAAACTCCAAATTGAACGCGGTTTGCAAATCTGAGCTTCTCGTACGTCAATTAGTCGGATCAGAGATTTTGAATTTTTGATGAAATCGTGAAAAAATACATGACTAACCCCCTTGGAAATTTTGTTAAAAAATGCAACTTTCTTAAAAATCATCGTAGACTATTGAATTTAACTTTATTTTCATCAGAAAGACGAGAGAAATTGATTGCCGGTAAAAAATTTCAGCTAACTTCAATAGCAAAAAAAATAGTCAGTCACCATGAGGATTTTGGAAAAATTAAGAAAATAATTGATTTTTCAGACTTTGATCGGCCGTAGCGGCCAAACGAAAACTCCAAATTGAACGCGGTTTGCAAACTGAGCTCCTCATACGTCAATTAGTCGGATCAGAGATTTTGAATTTTTGATGAAATCGTGAAAAAATACATGACTAACCCCCTTGGAAATTTTGTTAAAAAATGCGAAAAAAAGACATGAGTAAACCCCTTGGAAATTTGTTAAAAAATGCAACTTTCTTAATAATCATCGTAGACTATTGAATTTAACTTTATTTTCATCAGAAAGACGAGAGAAATTGATTGCCGTTAAAAAATTTCAGCTAACTTCAATAGCAAAAAAATTAGTCAGTCACCATGAGGATTTTGGAAAAATTAAGAAAATAATTGATTTTTCAGACTTTGATCGGCCGTAGCGGCCAAACGAAAACTCCAAATTGAACGCGGTTTGCAAATCTGAGCTCCTCATACGTCAATTAGTCGGATTAGAGATTTTGAATTTTTGATGAAATCGTGAAAAAATACATGACTAACCCCCTTGGAAATTTTGTTAAAAAATGCAACTTTCTTAAAAATCATCGTAGACTATTGAATTTAACTTTATTTTCATCAGAAAGACGAGAGAAATTGATTGCCGTTAAAAAATTTCAGCTAACTTCAATAGCAAAAAAATTAGTCAGTCACCATGAGGATTTTGGAAAAATTAAGAAAATAATTAATTTTTTCAGACTTTGATCGGCCGTAGCGGCCAAACGAAAACTCCAAATTGAACGCGGTTTGCAAATCTGAGCTTCTCGTACGTCAATTAGTCGGATTAGAGATTTTGAATTTTTGATGAAAACACGATAAAAAGACATGAGTAAACCCCTTGGAAATTTGTTAAAAAATGCAACTTTCTTAAAAATCATCGTAGACTATTGAATTTAACTTTATTTTCATCAGAAAGACGAGAGAAATTGATTGCCGTTAAAAAATTTCAGCTAACTTCAATAACAAAAAAATTAGTCAGTCACCTTGAGGATTTTGGAAAAATTAAGAAAATAATTGATTTTTCAGACTTTGATCGGTCGTAGCGGCCAAACGAAAACTCCAAATTGAACGCGGTTTGCAAATCTGAGCTCCTCATACGTCAATTAGTCGGATCAGAGATTTTGAATTTTTGATGAAATCGTGAAAAAATACATGACTAACCCCCTTGGAAATTTTGTTAAAAAATGCAACTTTCTTAATAATCATCGTAGACTATTGAATTTAACTTTATTTTCATCAGAAAGACGAGAGAAATTGATTGCCGTTAAAAAATTTCAGCTAACTTCAATAGCAAAAAAATTAGTCAGTCACCATGAGGATTTTGGAAAAATTAAGAAAATAATTGATTTTTCAGACTTTGATCGGTCGTAGCGGCCAAACGAAAACTCCAAATTGAACGCGGTTTGCAAATCTGAGCTTCTCGTACGTCAATTAGTCGGATTAGAGATTTTGAAATTTTGATGAAATCGTGAAAAAATACATGACTAAATTTTGTTAAAAAATGCAACTTTCTTAAAAATCATCGTAGACTATTGAATTTATCTTTATTTTCATCAGAAAGACGAGAGAAATTGATTGCCGTTAAAAAAATTCAGCTAACTTCAATAGCAAAAAAATTAGTCAGTCACCATGAGGATTTTGGAAAAATTAAGAAAATAATTGATTTTTCAGACTTTGATCGGTCGTAGCGGCCAAACGAAAACTCCAAATTGAACGCGGTTTGCAAATCTGAGCTCCTCATACGTCAATTAGTCGGATCAGAGATTTTGAATTTTTGATGAAATCGTGAAAAAATACATGACTAACCTTGGAAATTTTGTTAAAAAATGCAACTTTCTTAATAATCATCGTAGACTATTGAATTTAACTTTATTTTCATCAGAAAGACGAGAGAAATTGATTGCCGTTAAAAAATTTCAGCTAACTTCAATAGCAAAAAAATGAGTCAGTCACCATGAGGATTTTGGAAAAATTAAGAAAATAATTGATTTTTCAGACTTTGATCGGTCGTAGCGGCCAAACGAAAACTCCAAATTGAACGCGGTTTGCAAATCTGAGCTTCTCGTACGTCAATTAGTCGGATTAGAGATTTTGAATTTTTGATGAAATCGTGAAAAAATACATGACTTGGAAATTTTGTTAAAAAATGCAACTTTCTTAAAAATCATCGTAGACTATTGAATTTAACTTTATTTTTATCAGAAAGACGAGAGAAATCGATTGCCGTTAAAAAATTTCAGCTAACTTCAATAACAAAAAAATTAGTCAGTCACCATGAGGATTTTGGAAAAATTAAGAAAATAATTGATTTTTCAGACTTTGATCGGCCGTAGCGGCCAAACGAAAACTCCAAATTGAACGCGGTTTTCAAATCTGAGCTGCTCGTACGTCAATTAGTCGGATTAGAGATTTTGAATTTTTGATGAAAACACGAAAAAAAGACATGAGTAAACCCCTTGGAAATTTGTTAAAAAATGCAACTTTCTTAAAAATCATCGTAGACTATTGAATTTAACTTTATTTTCATCAGAAAGACGAGAGAAATCGATTGCCGTTAAAAAATTTCAGCCAACTTCAATAGAAAAAAAATTAGTCAGTCACCATGAGGATTTTGGAAAAATTAAGAAAATAATTGATTTTTCAGACTTTGATCGGCCGTAGCGGCCAAACGAAAACTCCAAATTGAACGCGGTTTGCAAATCTGAGCTTCTCGTACGTCAATTAGTCGGATTAGAGATTTTGAATTTTTGATGAAATCGTGAAAAAATACATGACTAACCCCCTTGGAAATTTTGTTAAAAAATGCAACTTTCTTAAAAATCATCGTAGTCTATTGAATTTAACTTTATTTTCATCAGAAAGACGAGAGAAATTGATTGCCGTTAAAAAATTTCAGCTAACTTCAATAGCAAAAAAATTAGTCAGTCACCATGAGGATTTTGGAAAAATTAAGAAAATAATTGATTTTTCAGACTTTGATCGGCCGTAGCGGCCAAACGAAAACTCCAAATTGAACGCGGTTTGCAAATCTGAGCTTCTCGTACGTCAATTAGTCGGATTAGAGATTTTGAATTTTTGATGAAAACACGAAAAAAAGACATGAGTAAAACCCCTTGGAAATTTGTTAAAAAATGCAACTTTCTTAAAAATCATCGTAGACTATTGAATTTAACTTTATTTTCATCAGAAAGACGAGAGAAATTGATTGCCGTTAAAAAATTTCAGCTAACTTCAATAGCAAAAAAAATAGTCAGTCACCATGAGGATTTTGGAAAAATTAAGAAAATAATTGATTTTCAGACTTTGATCGGCCGTAGCGGCCAAACGAAAACTCCAAATTGAACGCGGTTTGCAAATCTGAGCTCCTCATACGTCAATTAGTCGGATCAGAGATTTTGAATTTTTGATGAAATCGTGAAAAAATACATGGTTAACCCCCTTAAAAAATAAAAAAAATTAAGAAAATAATTGATTTTTCAGACTTTGATCGGACGTAGCGGCCAAACGAAAACTCCAAATTGAACGCGGTTTGCAAATCTGAGCTTCTCGTACGTCAATTAGTCGGATTAGAGATTTTGAATTTTTGATGAAAACACGAAAAAAAGACATGAGTAAACCTCTTGGAAATTTGTTAAAAAATGCAACTTTCTTAATAATCATCGTAGACTATTGAATTTAACTTTATTTTCATCAGAAAGACGAGAGAAATTGATTGTCGTTAAAAAATTTCAGCTAACTTCAATAGCAAAAAAATTAGTCAGTCACCATGAGGATTTTGGAAAAATTAAGAAAATAATTGATTTTTCAGACTTTGATCGGCCGTAGCGGCCAAACGAAAACTCCAAATTGAACGCGGTTTGCAAATCTGAGCTCCTCATACGTCAATTAGTCGGATCAGAGATTTTGAATTTTTGATGAAATCGTGAAAAAGTACATGACTAACCCCCTTGGAAATTTTGTTAAAAAATGCAACTTTCTTAAAAATCATCGTAGACTATTGAATTTAACTTTATTTTCATCAGAAAGACGAGAGAAATTGATTGCCGTTAAAAAATTTCTGCTAACTATAATAGCAAAAAAATTAGTCAGTCACCATGAGGATTTTGGAAAAATTAAGAAAATAATTGATTTTTCAGACTTTGATCGGCCGTAGCGGCCAAACGAAAACTCCAAATTGAACGCGGTTTGCAAATCTGAGCTTCTCGTACGTCAATTAGTCGGATCAGAGATTTTGAATTTTTGATGAAATCGTGAAAAAATACATGACTAACCCCCTTGGAAATTTTGTTAAAAAATGCAACTTTCTTAAAAATCATCGTAGACTATTGAATTTAACTTTATTTTCATCAGAAAGACGAGAGAAATTGATTGCCGGTAAAAAATTTCAGCTAACTTCAATAGCAAAAAAAATAGTCAGTCACCATGAGGATTTTGGAAAAATTAAGAAAATAATTGATTTTTCAGACTTTGATCGGCCGTAGCGGCCAAACGAAAACTCCAAATTGAACGCGGTTTGCAAATCTGAGCTCCTCATACGTCAATTAGTCGGATCAGAGATTTTGAATTTTTGATGAAATCGTGAAAAAATACATGACTAACCCCCTTGGAAATTTGTTAAAAAATGCAACTTTCTTAATAATCATCGTAGACTATTGAATTTAACTTTATTTTCATCAGAAAGACGAGAGAAATTGATTGCCGTTAAAAAATTTCAGCTAACTTCAATAGCAAAAAAATTAGTCAGTCACCATGAGGATTTTGGAAAAATTAAGAAAATAATTGATTTTTCAGAATTTGATCGGCCCTAGCGGCCAAACGAAAACTCCAAATTGAACGCGGTTTACAAATCTGAGCTCCTCATACGTCAATTACTCGGATCAGAGATTTTGAATTTTTGATGAAATCGTGAAAAAATACATGACTAACCCCCTTGGAAATTTTGTTAAAAAATGCAACTTTCTTAATAATCATCGTAGACTATTGAATTTAACTTTATTTTCATCAGAAAGACTAGAGAAATTGATTGCCGTTAAAAAATTTCAGCTAACTTCAATGACAAAAAAATTAGTCAGTCACCATGAGGATTTTGGAAAAATTAAGAAAATAATTGATTTTTTAGACTTTGATCGGCCGTAGCGGCCAAACGAAAACTCCAAATTGAACGCGGTTTGCAAATCTGGGCTTCTCGTACGTCAATTAGTCGGATTAGATATTTTGAATTTTTGATGAAAACACGAAAAAAAGACATGAGTAAACCCCTTGGAAATTTGTTAAAAAATGCAACTTTCTTAATAATCATCGTAGACTATTGAATTTAACTTTATTTTCATCAGAAAGACGAGAGAAATTGATTGCCGTTAAAAAATTTCAGCTAACTTCAATAGCAAAAAAATCAGTCAGTCACCATGAGGATTTTGGAAAAATTAAGAAAATAATTGATTTTTCAGACTTTGATCGGCCGTAGCGGCCAAACGAAAACTCCAAATTGAACGCGGTTTGCAAATCTGAGCTCCTCATACGTCAATTAGTCGGATCAGAGATTTTGAATTTTTGATGAAATCGTGAAAAAACAACCCCCTTGGAAATTTTGTTAAAAAATGCAACTTTCTTAATAATCATCGTAGACTATTGAATTTAACTTTATTTTCATCAGAAAGACGAGAGAAATTGATTGCCGTTAAAAAATTTCAGCTAACTTCAATAGCAAAAAAATTAGTCAGTCACCATGAGGATTTTGGAAAAATTAAGAAAATAATTGATTTTTCAGACTTTGATCGGCCGTAGCGGCCAAACGAAAACTCCAAATTGAACGCGGTTTGCAAATCTGAGCTTCTCGTACGTCAATTAGTCGGATTAGAGATTTTGAATTTTTGATGAAAACACGAAAAAAAGACATGAGTAAACCTCTTGGAAATTTGTTAAAAAATGCAACTTTCTTAATAATCATCGTAGACTATTGAATTTAACTTTATTTTCATCAGAAAGACGAGAGAAATTGATTGCCGTTAAAAAATTTCAGCTAACTTCAATAGCAAAAAAATTAGTCAGTCACCATGAGGATTTTGGAAAAATTAAGAAAATAATTGATTTTTCAGACTTTGATCGGCCGTAGCGGCCAAACGAAAACTCCAAATTGAACGCGGTTTGCAAATCTGAGCTCCTCATACGTCAATTAGTCGGATCAGAGATTTTGAATTTTTGATGAAATCGTGAAAAAGTACATGACTAACCCCCTTGGAAATTTTGTTAAAAAATGCAACTTTCTTAAAAATCATCGTAGACTATTGAATTTAACTTTATTTTCATCAGAAAGACGAGAGAAATTGATTGCCGTTAAAAAATTTCTGCTAACTATAATAGCAAAAAAATTAGTCAGTCACCATGAGGATTTTGGAAAAATTAAGAAAATAATTGATTTTTCAGACTTTGATCGGTCGTAGCGGCCAAACGAAAACTCCAAATTGAACGCGGTTTGCAAATCTGAGCTTCTCGTACGTCAATTAGTCGGATCAGAGATTTTGAATTTTTGATGAAATCGTGAAAAAATACATGACTAACCCCCTTGGAAATTTTGTTAAAAAATGCAACTTTCTTAAAAATCATCGTAGACTATTGAATTTAACTTTATTTTCATCAGAAAGACGAGAGAAATTGATTGCCGGTAAAAAATTTCAGCTAACTTCAATAGCAAAAAAAATAGTCAGTCACCATGAGGATTTTGGAAAAATTAAGAAAATAATTGATTTTTCAGACTTTGATCGGCCGTAGCGGCCAAACGAAAACTCCAAATTGAACGCGGTTTGCAAATCTGAGCTCCTCATACGTCAATTAGTCGGATCAGAGATTTTGAATTTTTGATGAAATCGTGAAAAAATACATGACTAACCCCCTTGGAAATTTGTTAAAAAATGCAACTTTCTTAATAATCATCGTAGACTATTGAATTTAACTTTATTTTCATCAGAAAGACGAGAGAAATTGATTGCCGTTAAAAAATTTCAGCTAACTTCAATAGCAAAAAAATTAGTCAGTCACCATGAGGATTTTGGAAAAATTAAGAAAATAATTGATTTTTCAGAATTTGATCGGCCCTAGCGGCCAAACGAAAACTCCAAATTGAACGCGGTTTACAAATCTGAGCTCCTCATACGTCAATTACTCGGATCAGAGATTTTGAATTTTTGATGAAATCGTGAAAAAATACATGACTAACCCCCTTGGAAATTTTGTTAAAAAATGCAACTTTCTTAATAATCATCGTAGACTATTGAATTTAACTTTATTTTCATCAGAAAGACTAGAGAAATTGATTGCCGTTAAAAAATTTCAGCTAACTTCAATGACAAAAAAATTAGTCAGTCACCATGAGGATTTTGGAAAAATTAAGAAAATAATTGATTTTTTAGACTTTGATCGGCCGTAGCGGCCAAACGAAAACTCCAAATTGAACGCGGTTTGCAAATCTGGGCTTCTCGTACGTCAATTAGTCGGATTAGATATTTTGAATTTTTGATGAAAACACGAAAAAAAGACATGAGTAAACCCCTTGGAAATTTGTTAAAAAATGCAACTTTCTTAATAATCATCGTAGACTATTGAATTTAACTTTATTTTCATCAGAAAGACGAGAGAAATTGATTGCCGTTAAAAAATTTCAGCTAACTTCAATAGCAAAAAAATCAGTCAGTCACCATGAGGATTTTGGAAAAATTAAGAAAATAATTGATTTTTCAGACTTTGATCGGCCGTAGCGGCCAAACGAAAACTCCAAATTGAACGCGGTTTGCAAATCTGAGCTCCTCATACGTCAATTAGTCGGATCAGAGATTTTGAATTTTTGATGAAATCGTGAAAAAACAACCCCCTTGGAAATTTTGTTAAAAAATGCAACTTTCTTAATAATGATCGTAGACTATTGAATTTAACTTTATTTTCATCAGAAAGACGAGAGAAATTGATTGCCGTTAAAAAATTTCAGCTAACTTCAATAGCAAAAAAATTAGTCAGTCACCATGAGGATTTTGGAAAAATTAAGAAAATAATTGATTTTTCAGACTTTGATCGGCCGTAGCGGCCAAACGAAAACTCCAAATTGAACGCGGTTTGCAAATCTGAGCTTCTCGTACGTCAATTAGTCGGATTAGAGATTTTGAATTTTTGATGAAAACACGAAAAAAAGACATGACTAACCCCCTTGGAAATTTTGTTAAAAAATGCAACTTTCTTAATAATCATCGTAGACTATTGAATTTAACTTTATTTTCATCAGAAAGACGAGAGAAATTGATTGCCGTTAAAAAATTTCAGCTAACTTCAATAGCAAAAAAATTAGTCAGTCACCATGAGGATTTTGAAAAAATTAAGAAAATAATTGATTTTTCAGACTTTGATCGGCCGTAGCGGCCAAACGAAAACTCCAAATTGAACGCGGTTTGCAAATCTGAGCTTCTCGTACGTCAATTAGTCGGATTAGAGATTTTGAATTTTTGATGAAAACACGAAAAAAAGACATGAGTAAACCCCTTGGAAATTTGTAAAAAAATGCAACTTTCTTAATAATCATCGTAGACCATTGAATTTAACTTTATTTTCATCAGAAAGACGAGAGAAATTGATTGCCGTTAAAAAATTTCAGCTAACTTCAATAGCAAAAAAATTAGTCAGTCACCTTGAGGATTTTGGAAAAATTAAGAAAATAATTGATTTTTCAGACTTTGATCGGCCGTAGCGGCCAAACGAAAACTCCAAATTGAACGCGGTTTGCAAATCTGAGCTCCTCATACGTCAATTAGTCGGATCAGAGATTTTGAATTTTTGATGAAATCGTGAAAAAATACATGACTAACCCCCTTGGAAATTTTGTTAAAAAATGCAACTTTCTTAATAATCATCGTAGACTATTGAATTTAACTTTATTTTCATCAGAAAGACGAGAGAAATTGATTGCCGTTAAAAAATTTCAGCTAACTTCAATAGCAAAAAAATTAGTCAGTCACCATGAGGATTTTGAAAAAATTAAGAAAATAATTGATTTTTCAGACTTTGATCGGCCGTAGCGGCCAAACGAAAACTCCAAATTGAACGCGGTTTGCAAATCTGAGCTTCTCGTACGTCAATTAGTCGGATTAGAGATTTTGAATTTTTGATGAAAACACGAAAAAAAGACATGAGTAAACCCCTTGGAAATTTGTAAAAAAATGCAACTTTCTTAATAATCATCGTAGACCATTGAATTTAACTTTATTTTCATCAGAAAGACGAGAGAAATTGATTGCCGTTAAAAAATTTCAGCTAACTTCAATAGCAAAAAAATTAGTCAGTCACCTTGAGGATTTTGGAAAAATTAAGAAAATAATTGATTTTTCAGACTTTGATCGGCCGTAGCGGCCAAACGAAAACTCCAAATTGAACGCGGTTTGCAAATCTGAGCTCCTCATACGTCAATTAGTCGGATCAGAGATTTTGAATTTTTGATGAAATCGTGAAAAAATACATGACTAACCCCCTTGGAAATTTTGTTAAAAAATGCAACTTTCTTAATAATCATCGTAGACTATTGAATTTAACTTTATTTTCATCAGAAAGACTAGAGAAATTGATTGCCGTTAAAAAATTTCAGCTAACTTCAATGACAAAAAAATTAGTCAGTCACCATGAGGATTTTGGAAAAATTAAGAAAATAATTGATTTTTTAGACTTTGATCGGCCGTAGCGGCCAAACGAAAACTCCAAATTGAACGCGGTTTGCAAATCTGGGCTTCTCGTACGTCAATTAGTCGGATTAGAGATTTTGAATTTTTGATGAAATCGTGAAAAAATACATGACTAACCCCCTTGGAAATTTTGTTAAAAAATGCAACTTTCTTAATAATCATCGTAGACCATTGAATTTAACTTTATTTTCATCAGAAAGACGAGAGAAATTGATTGCCGTTAAAAAATTTCAGCTAACTTCAATAGCAAAAAAATTAGTCAGTCACCTTGAGGATTTTGGAAAAATTAAGAAAATAATTGATTTTTCAGACTTTGATCGGCCGTAGCGGCCAAACGAAAACTCCAAATTGAACGCGGTTTGCAAATCTGAGCTCCTCATACGTCAATTAGTCGGATCAGAGATTTTGAATTTTTGATGAAATCGTGAAAAAACAACCCCCTTGGAAATTTTGTTAAAAAATGCAACTTTCTTAATAATCATCGTAGACTATTGAATTTAACTTTATTTTCATCAGAAAGACGAGAGAAATTGATTGCCGTTAAAAAATTTCAGCTAACTTCAATAGCAAAAAAAATAGTCAGTCACCATGAGGATTTTGGAAAAATTAAAAAATAATTGATTTTTCAGACTTTGATCGGCCGTAGCGGCCAAACGAAAACTCCAAATTGAACGCGGTTTGCAAATCTGAGCTTCTCGTACGTCAATTAGTCGGATTGGAGATTTTGAATTTTTGATGAAAACACGAAAAAAAGACATGAGTAAACCCCTTGGAAATTTGTAAAAAAATGCAACTTTCTTAATAATCATCGTAGACTATTGAATTTAACTTTATTTTCATCAGAAAGACGAGAGAAATTGATTGCCGTTAAAAAATTTCAGCTAACTTCAATAGCAAAAAAATTAGTCAGTCACCATGAGGATTTTGGAAAAATTAAGAAAATAATTGATTTTTCAGACTTTGATCGGCCGTAGCGGCCAAACGAAAACTCCAAATTGAACGCGGTTTGCAAATCTGAGCTCCTCATACGTCAATTAGTCGGATCAGAGATTTTGAATTTTTGATGAAATTGTGAAAAAATACATGACTAACCCCCTTGGAAATTTTGTTAAAAAATGCAACTTTCTTAATAATCATCGTAGACTATTGAATTTAACTTTATTTTCATCAGAAAGACTAGAGAAATTGATTGCCGTTAAAAAATTTCAGCTAACTTCAATGACAAAAAAATTAGTCAGTCACCATGAGGATTTTGGAAAAATTAAGAAAATAATTGATTTTTTAGACTTTGATCGGCCGTAGCGGCCAAACGAAAACTCCAAATTGAACGCGGTTTGCAAATCTGGGCTTCTCGTACGTCAATTAGTCGGATTAGAGATTTTGAATTTTTGATGAAATCGTGAAAAAATACATGACTAACCCCCTTGGAAATTTTGTTAAAAAATGCAACTTTCTTAATAATCATCGTAGACCATTGAATTTAACTTTATTTTCATCAGAAAGACGAGAGAAATTGATTGCCGTTAAAAAATTTCAGCTAACTTCAATAGCAAAAAAATTAGTCAGTCACCTTGAGGATTTTGGAAAAATTAAGAAAATAATTGATTTTTCAGACTTTGATCGGACGTAGCGGCCAAACGAAAACTCCAAATTGAACGCGGTTTGCAAATCTGAGCTCCTCATACGTCAATTAGTCGGATCAGAGATTTTGAATTTTTGATGAAATCGTGAAAAAATACATGACTAACCCCCTTGGAAATTTTGTTAAAAAATGCAACTTTCTTAATAATCATCGTAGACTATTGAATTTAACTTTATTTTCATCAGAAAGACTAGAGAAATTGATTGCCGTTAAAAAATTTCAGCTAACTTCAATGACAAAAAAAATAGTCAGTCACCATGAGGATTTTGGAAAAATTAAGAAAATAATTGATTTTTTAGACTTTGATCGGCCGTAGCGGCCAAACGAAAACTCCAAATTGAACGGGGTTTGCAAATCTGGGCTTCTCGTACGTCAATTAGTCGGATTAGAGATTTTGAATTTTTGATGAAAACACGAAAAAAAGACATGAGTAAACCCCTTGGAAATTTGTTAAAAAATGCAACTTTCTTAATAATCATCGTAGACTATTGAATTTAACTTTATTTTCATCAGAAAGACGAGAGAAATTGATTGCCGTTAAAAAATTTCAGCTAACTTCAATAGCAAAAAAATTAGTCAGTCACCATGAGGATTTTGGAAAAATTAAGAAAATAATTGATTTTTCAGACTTTGATCGGCCGTAGCGGCCAAACGAAAACTCCAAATTGAACGCGGTTTGCAAATCTGAGCTCCTCATACGTCAATTAGTCGGATCAGAGATTTTGAATTTTTGATGAAATCGTGAAAAAATACATGACTAACCCCCTTGGAAATTTTGTTAAAAAATGCAACTTTCTTAAAAATCATCGTAGACTATTGAATTTAACTTTATTTTCATCAGAAAGACGAGAGAAATTGATTGCCGTTAAAAAATGTCAGCTAACTTCAATAGCAAAAAAATTAGTCAGTCACCTTGAGGATTTTGGAAAAATTAAGAAAATAATTTATTTTTCAGACTTTGATCGGCCGTAGCGGCCAAACGAAAACTCCAAATTGAACGCGGTTTGCAAATCTGGGCTTCTCGTACGTCAATTAGTCGGATTAGAGATTTTGAATTTTTGATGAAAACACGAAAAAAAGACATGAGTAAACCCCTTGGAAATTTGTTAAAAAATGCAACTTTCTTAATAATCATCGTAGACCATTGAATTTAACTTTATTTTCATCAGAAAGACGAGAGAAATTGATTGCCGTTAAAAAATTTCAGCTAACTTCAATAGCAAAAAAATTAGTCAGTCACCATGACGATTTTGGAAAAATTAAGAAAATAATTGATTTTTCAGACTTTGATCGGCCGTAGCGGCCAAACGAAAACTCCAAATTGAACGCGGTTTGCAAATCTGAGCTTCTCGTACGTCAATTAGTCGGATTAGAGATTTTGAATTTTTGATGAAAACACGAAAAAAAGACATGAGTAAACCCCTTGGAAATTTGTTAAAAAATGCAACTTTCTTAATAATCATCGTAGACTATTGAATTTAACTTTATTTTCATCAGAAAGACGAGAGAAATTGATTGCCGTTAAAAAATTTCAGCTAACTTCAATAGCAAAAAAATTAGTCAGTCACCATGAGGATTTTGGAAAAATTAAGAAAATAATTGATTTTTCAGACTTTGATCGGCCGTAGCGGCCAAACGAAAACTCCAAATTGAACGCGGTTTGCAAATCTGAGCTTCTCGTACGTCAATTAGTCGGATAAGAGATTTTGAATTTTTGATGAAATCGTGAAAAAATACATGACTAACCCCCTTGGAAATTTTGTTAAAAAATGCAACTTTCTTAAAAATCATCGTAGACTATTGAATTTAACTTTATTTTCATCAGAAAGACGAGAGAAATTGATTGCCGTTAAAAAAATTCAGCTAACTTCAATAGCAAAAAAATCAGTCAGTCACCATGAGGATTTTGGAAAAATTAAGAAAATAATTGATTTTTCAGACTTTGATCGGCCGTAGCGGCCAAACGAAAACTCCAATTGAACGCGGTTTGCAAATCTGAGCTCCTCATACGTCAATTAGTCGGATCAGAGATTTTGAATTTTTGATGAAATCGTGAAAAAACAACCCCCTTGGAAATTTTGTTAAAAAATGCAACTTTCTTAATAATCATCGTAGACTATTGAATTTAACTTTATTTTCATCAGAAAGACGAGAGAAATTGATTGCCGTTAAAAAATTTCAGCTAACTTCAATAGCAAAAAAATTAGTCAGTCACCATGAGGATTTTGGAAAAATTAAGAAAATAATTGATTTTTCAGACTTTGATCGGCCGTAGCGGCCAAACGAAAACTCCAAATTGAACGCGGTTTGCAAATCTGAGCTTCTCGTACGTCAATTAGTCGGATTAGAGATTTTGAATTTTTGATGAAAACACGAAAAAAAGACATGACTAACCCCCTTGGAAATTTTGTTAAAAAATGCAACTTTCTTAATAATCATCGTAGACTATTGAATTTTACTTTATTTTTATCAGAAAGACGAGAGAAATTGATTGCCGTTAAAAAATTTCAGCTAACTTCAATAGCAAAAAAATTAGTCAGTCACCATGAGGATTTTGGAAAAATTAAGAAAATAATTGATTTTTCAGACTTCGATCGGCCGTAGCGGCCAAACGAAAACTCCAAATTGAACGCGGTTTGCAAATCTGAGCTTCTCGTACGTCAATTAGTCGGATTAGAGATTTTGAATTTTTGATGAAAACACGAAAAAAAGACATGAGTAAACCCCTTGGAAATTTGTAAAAAAATGCAACTTTCTTAATAATCATCGTAGACTATTGAATTTAACTTTATTTTCATCAGAAAGACGAGAGAAATTGATTGCCGTTAAAAAATTTCAGCTAACTTCAATAGCAAAAAAATTAGTCAGTCACCATGAGGATTTTGGAAAAATTAAGAAAATAATTGATTTTTCAGACTTTGATCGGCCGTAGCGGCCAAACGAAAACTCCAAATTGAACGCGGTTTGCAAATCTGAGCTCCTCATACGTCAATTAGTCGGATCAGAGATTTTGAATTTTTGATGAAATCGTGAAAAAATACATGACTAACCCCCTTGGAAATTTTGTTAAAAAATGCAACTTTCTTAATAATCATCGTAGACCATTGAATTTAACTTTATTTTCATCAGAAAGACTAGAGAAATTGATTGCCGTTAAAAAATTTCAGCTAACTTCAATGACAAAAAAATTAGTCAGTCACCATGAGGATTTTGGAAAAATTAAGAAAATAATTGATTTTTCAGACTTCGATCGGCCGTAGCGGCCAAACGAAAACTCCAAATTGAACGCGGTTTGCAAATCTGAGCTTCTCGTACGTCAATTAGTCGGATTAGAGATTTTGAATTTTTGATGAAAACACGAAAAAAAGACATGACTAACCCCCTTGGAAATTTTGTTAAAAAAAGCAACTTTCTTAATAATCATCGTAGACTATTGAATTTAACTTTATTTTCATCAGAAAGACGAGAGAAATTGATTGCCGTTAAAAAATTTCAGCTAACTTCAATAGCAAAAAAATTAGTCAGTCACCATGAGTATTTTGGAAAAATTAAGAAAATAATTGATTTTTCAGACTTCGATCGGCCGTAGCGGCCAAACGAAAACTCCAAATTGAACGCGGTTTGCAAATCTGAGCTTCTCGTACGTCAATTAGTCGGATTAGAGATTTTGAATTTTTGATGAAAACACGAAAAAAAGACATGAGTAAACCCCTTGGAAATTTGTAAAAAAATGCAACTTTCTTAATAATCATCGTAGACTATTGAATTTAACTTTATTTTCATCAGAAAGACGAGAGAAATTGATTGCCGTTAAAAAATTTCAGCTAACTTCAATAGCAAAAAAATTAGTCAGTCACCATGAGGATTTTGGAAAAATTAAGAAAATAATTGATTTTTCAGACTTTGATCGGCCGTAGCGGCCAAACGAAAACTCCAAATTGAACGCGGTTTGCAAATCTGAGCTCCTCATACGTCAATTAGTCGGATCAGAGATTTTGAATTTTTGATGAAATCGTGAAAAAATACATGACTAACCCCCTTGGAAATTTTGTTAAAAAATGCAACTTTCTTAATAATCATCGTAGACCATTGAATTTAACTTTATTTTCATCAGAAAGACTAGAGAAATTGATTGCCGTTAAAAAATTTCAGCTAACTTCAATGACAAAAAAATTAGTCAGTCACCATGAGGATTTTGGAAAAATTAAGAAAATAATTGATTTTTCAGACTTCGATCGGCCGTAGCGGCCAAACGAAAACTCCAAATTGAACGCGGTTTGCAAATCTGAGCTTCTCGTACGTCAATTAGTCGGATTAGAGATTTTGAATTTTTGATGAAAACACGAAAAAAAGACATGAGTAAACCCCTTGGAAATTTGTAAAAAAATGCAACTTTCTTAATAATCATCGTAGACTATTGAATTTAACATTGTTTTCATCAGAAAGACGAGAGAAATTGATTGCCGTTAAAAAATTTCAGCTAACTTCAATAGCAAAAAAATTAGTCAGTCGCCATGAGGATTTTGGAAAAATTAAGAAAATAATTGATTTTTCAGACTTTGATCGGCCGTAGCGGCCAAACGAAAACTCCAAATTGAACGCGGTTTGCAAATCTGAGCTCCTCATACGTCAATTAGTCGGATCAGAGATTTTGAATTTTTGATGAAATCGTGAAAAAATACATGACTAACCCCCTTGGAAATTTTGTTAAAAAATGCAACTTTCTTAATAATCATCGTAGACCATTGAATTTAACTTTATTTTCATCAGAAAGACTAGAGAAATTGATTGCCGTTAAAAAATTTCAGCTAACTTCAATGACAAAAAAATTAGTCAGTCACCATGAGGATTTTGGAAAAATTAAGAAAATAATTGATTTTTTAGACTTTGATCGGCCGTAGCGGCCAAACGAAAACTCCAAATTGAACGCGGTTTGCAAATCTGGGCTTCTCGTACGTCAATTAGTCGGATTAGAGATTTTGAATTTTTGATGAAAACACGAAAAAAAGACATGAGTAAACCCCCTTGGAAATTTTGTTAAAAAATGCAACTTTCTTAATAATCATCGTAGACCATTGAATTTAACTTTATTTTCATCAGAAAGACTAGAGAAATTGATTGCCGTTAAAAAATTTCAGCTAACTTCAATAGCAAAAAAATTAGTCAGTCACCATGAGGATTTTGGAAAAATTAAGAAAATAATTGATTTTTCAGACTTCGATCGGCCGTAGCGGCCAAACGAAAACTCCAAATTGAACGCGGTTTGCAAATCTGAGCTTCTCGTACGTCAATTAGTCGGATTAGAGATTTTGAATTTTTGATGAAAATACGAAAAAAAGACATGACTAACCCCCTTGGAAATTTTGTTAAAAAATGCAACTTTCTTAATAATCATCGTAGACTATTGAATTTAACTTTATTTTCATCAGAAAGACGAGAGAAATTGATTGCCGTTAAAAAATTTCAGCTAACTTCAATGGCAAAAAAATTAGTCAGTCACCATGAGGATTTTGGAAAAATTAAGAAAATAATTGATTTTTCAGACTTTGATCGGCCGTAGCGGCCAAACGAAAACTCCAAATTGAACGCGGTTTGCAAATCTGAGCTCCTCATACGTCAGTTAGTCGGATCAGAGATTTTGAATTTTTGATGAAATCGTGAAAAAATACATGACTAACCCCCTTGGAAATTTTGTTAAAAAATGCAACTTTCTTAATAATCATCGTAGACCATTGAATTTAACTTTATTTTCATCAGAAAGACTAGAGAAATTGATTGCCGTTAAAAAATTTCAGCTAACTTCAATGACAAAAAAATTAGTCAGTCACCATGAGGATTTTGGAAAAATTAAGAAAATAATTGATTTTTCAGACTTCGATCGGCCGTAGCGGCCAAACGAAAACTCCAAATTGAACGCGGTTTGCAAATCTGAGCTTCTCGTACGTCAATTAGTCGGACTAGAGATTTTGAATTTTTGATGAAAACACGAAAAAAAGACATGAGTAAACCCCTTGGAAATTTGTAAAAAAATGCAACTTTCTTAATAATCATCGTAGACTATTGAATTTAACTTTATTTTCATCAGAAAGACGAGAGAAATTGATTGCCGTTAAAAAATTTCAGCTAACTTCAATAGCAAAAAAATTAGTCAGTCACCATGAGGATTTTGGAAAAATTAAGAAAATAATTGATTTTTCAGACTTTGATCGGCCGTAGCGGCCAAACGAAAACTCCAAATTGAACGCGGTTTGCAAATCTGAGCTCCTCATACGTCAATTAGTCGGATCAGAGATTTTGAATTTTTGATGAAATCGTGAAAAAATACATGACTAACCCCCTTGGAAATTTTGTTAAAAAATGCAACTTTCTTAATAATCATCGTAGACCATTGAATTTAACTTTATTTTCATCAGAAAGACTAGAGAAATTGATTGCCGTTAAAAAATTTCAGCTAACTTCAATGACAAAAAAATTAGTCAGTCACCATGAGGATTTTGGAAAAATTAAGAAAATAATTGATTTTTTAGACTTTGATCGGCCGTAGCGGCCAAACGAAAACTCCAAATTGAACGCGGTTTGCAAATCTGGGCTTCTCGTACGTCAATTAGTCGGATTAGAGATTTTGAATTTTTGATGAAAACACGAAAAAAAGACATGAGTAAACCCCTTGGAAATTTGTAAAAAAATGCAACTTTCTTAATAATCATCGTAGACTATTGAATTTAACTTTATTTTCATCAGAAAGACGAGAGAAATTAATTGCCGTTAAAAAATTTCAGCTAACTTCAATAGCAAAAAAATTAGTCAGTCACCATGAGGATTTTGGAAAAATTAAGAAAATAATTGATTTTTCAGACTTTGATCGGCCGTAG
This sequence comes from Ocypus olens, assembly GCA_910593695.2. Classification (NCBI taxonomy): domain Eukaryota; kingdom Metazoa; phylum Arthropoda; class Insecta; order Coleoptera; family Staphylinidae; genus Ocypus; species Ocypus olens. Next base: position 45,160,396 of record OU343049.1, read on the forward strand.
AGGCCAAACGAAAACTCCAAATTGAACGCGGTTTGCAAATCTGAGCTTCTCGTACGTCAATTAGTCGGATTAGAGATTTTGAATTTTTGATGAAATCGTGAAAAAATACATGACTAACCCCCTTGGAAATTTTGTGAAAAAATGCAACTTTCTTAATAATCATCGTAGACTATTGAATTTAACTTTATTTTCATCAGAAAGATGAGAGAAATTGATTGCCGTTAAAAAATTTCAGCTAACTTCAATAGCAAAAAAATTAGTCAGTCACCATGAGGATTTTGGAAAAATTAAGAAAATAATTGATTTTTCAGACTTTGATCGGCAGTAGCGGCCAAACGAAAACTCCAAATTGAACGCGGTTTGCAAATCTGAGCTTCTCGTACGTCAATTAGTCGGATAAGAGATTTTGAATTTTTGATGAAAACACGAAAAAAAGACATGAGTAAACCCCTTGGAAATTTGTTAAAAAATGCAACTTTCTTAATAATCATCGTAGACTATTGAATTTAACTTTATTTTCATCAGAAAGACGAGAGAAATTGATTGCCGTTAAAAAATTTCAGCTAACTTCAATGACAAAAAAATTAGTCAGTCACCATGAGGATTTTGGAAAAATTAAGAACATAATTGATTTTTCAGACTTTGATCGGCCGTAGCGGCCAAACGAACACTCCAAATTGAACGCGGTTTGCAAATCTGAGCTTCTCGTACGTCAATTAGTCGGATTAGAGATTTTGAATTTTTGATGAAATCGTGAAAAAATACATGACTAACCCCCTTGGAAATTTTGTGAAAAAATGCAACTTTCTTAATAATCATCGTAGACTATTGAATTTAACTTTATTTTCATCAGAAAGATGAGAGAAATTGATTGCCGTTAAAAAATTTCAGCTAACTTCAATAGCAAAAAAATTAGTCAGTCACCATGAGGATTTTGGAAAAATTAAGAAAATAATTGATTTTTCAGACTTTGATCGGCAGTAGCGGCCAAACGAAAACTCCAAATTGAACGCGGTTTGCAAATCTGGGCTTCTCGTACGTCAATTAGTCGGATTAGAGATTTTGAATTTTTGACGAAAACACGAAAAAAAAGACATGAGTAAACCCCTTGGAAATTTGTTAAAAAATGCAACTTTCTTAATAATCATCGTAGACTATTGAATTTAACTTTATTTTCATCAGAAAGACGAGAGAAATTGATTGCCGTTAAAAAATTTCAGCTTACTTCAATAGCAAAAAAATTAGTCAGTCACCATGAGGATTTTGGAAAAATTAAGAAAATAATTGATTTTTCAGACTTTGATCGGCCGTAGCGGCCAAACGAAAACTCCAAATTGAACGCGGTTTGCAAATCTGAGCTTCTCGTACGTCAATTAGTCGGACTAGAGATTTTGAATTTTTGATGAAAACACGAAAAAAAGACATGAGTAAACCCCTTGGAAATTTTGTTAAAAAATGCAACTTTCTTAATAATCATCGTAGACTATTGAATTTAACTTTATTTTCATCAGAAAGACGAGAGAAATTGATTGCCGTTAAAAAATTTCAGCTAACTTCAATGGCAAAAAAATTAGTCAGTCACCATGAGGATTTTGGAAAAATTAAGAAAATAATTGATTTTTCAGACTTTGATCGGCCGTAGCGGCCAAACGAAAACTCCAAATTGAACGCGGTTTGCAAATCTGAGCTTCTCGTACGTCAATTAGTCGGATTAGAGATTTTGAATTTTTGATGAAAACACGAAAAAAAAGACATGAGTAAACCCCTTGGAAATTTGTTAAAAAATGCAACTTTCTTAATAATCATCGTAGACTATTGAATTTAACTTTATTTTCATCAGAAAGACGAGAGAAATTGATTGCCGTTAAAAAATTTCAGCTAACTTCAATAGCAAAAAAATTAGTCAGTCACCATGAGGATTTTGGAAAAATTAAGAAAATAATTGATTTTTCAGACTTTGATCGGCCGTAGCGGCCAAACGAAAACTCCAAATTGAACGCGGTTTGCAAATCTGAGCTCCTCATACGTCAATTAGTCGGATCAGAGATTTTGAATTTTTGATGAAATCGTGAAAAAATACATGACTAACCCCCTTGGAAATTTTGTTAAAAAATGCAACTTTCTTAAAAATCATCGTAGACTATTGAATTTAACTTTATTTTCATCAGAAAGACGAGAGAAATTGATTGCCGTTAAAAAATTTCAGCTAACTTCAATAGCAAAAAAAATAGCCAGTCACCATGAGGATTTTGGAAAAATTAAGAAAATAATTGATTTTTCAGACTTTGATCGGCCGTAGCGGCCAAACGAAAACTCCAAATTGAACGCGGTTTGCAAATCTGAGCTTCTCGTACGTCAATTAGTCGGATTAGAGATTTTGAATTTTTGATGAAAACACGAAAAAAAGACATGAGTAAACCCCTTTTATAACTTACTGAGTTATTATTTTTTTCTTACTAGCTACTAAGACTGGCGCGTAGAGACGGCAAAAACAACTTTTTCGCATAAACTTTTAACCTAAATATCTTGAAAAGTACTAAAAAGATTTAGCTGTATAACTTGGTTATACCAACTTTAAAAAAAATCATCAAAATCTGAGGTGGTGGGTGACATGGCCAAGGTGAACTGATGTGGATTAACTCTCTAAGCATATTTTAAAAAGCCTGTACTTTTGGTTCCTTTGAGATACAAACAATTTCAAAAGAACTACAAACGGGTACTAACGATTCTCTTTCGAATGGCATACACCAGATTTGTCAAAGTTGGGCGCTGGCCATTTTTTATTGCTTAGAAATTTTATGTTTGAGGTTCAAACGAAATTAATAGCAGTACAAAAAAAGTTAAACGTTAAAAGAGTCTAACTTTTCTAAAGTCGGGCGCTAGGTTCACACCGGTATATGTAAAATTATGATGAATTTATACAAAACAAATAAACGATTCGATTCAATAAGTAAACACGTTTGATATTCCATGGAATTTAATTCCCCAAAGCATATTTTATTGAGCAAATACATAAACGCGGTATTTTTAAATCGCTTTAATGATCGCTTCCATTACAATCCGTAAACAAACAGCCCATCAAAAATTTAAAATTGGACGCTTGCTTACATTACCACTGCACATGCACACATCGATGCATTTGTGAATCGAAAACCAGCAAACTGACGTATAAATTCGTATTATGTGGAATTTCGAATGTTTTCTTGTGGCGATTGCCGTTTTATTGTATTACGACCGTAAAACGAAGCACACATTGCATTTGTGAGCACCGTAATTTCATTCGATTAGATAAACATTAGTTGATTATTCAGCCGATGATAATGGGGGATAATTGTGTTCAATTAAATTATTCTGCTCGAATAAATAGTTCATAATTATGGGTGCTGTATTATGGCGAGAGAGTATATTGTTGTTTACGATCGTGTCGGACGTGTAAAACATGCCGGAGCCAAGTTTTCAGCCGCAGAGTCGTGTATACTTTAATGAAATGTGTAGACCACCAAAGTATTTTTAATTAAATTGGTTTACTCTACTACAACATGCAATAATAATATTTGCATAATTTATCATGTGTGTGTGTGTGTATGTGTGGTTTTTGGGTACACGCCTCAGTAGTGTTTTCGATGTGAATATAAATCATTTTTTCGTTAATTGTAGCCTAATTTAATTTTAATATAGAAAATAGGGCCAAATTGGCTTCCACTTAATATAATGTATTATTCTGTAAAATTAAGTATAGTAAATTTTTGCCAAATAAATGTACCTATGTGTAAGACCATTCTAATTAACAGGTATTGTAACCTAGCATTGAGCATTATTACGTTTTACAACTAAAAAAATAAGTAGATAAATAAATGTTTAACTATGTTACGGTGGATTTCGCAAACATTTTTTAGGCCAGGTTTTCCATAAGCCGGTATTATATTTTCAGCTGTGTAAACGGTCTTTATTGTCTGTCAGTGTAAGTCACCGAATACATTTTTGAATTGTTGTTCTTCAGAAATGGTACCTCAGAAAAGAATTTGTTAATAAATATTGTGACAGTGATCAAACAATATATGTGAAATGTAATCGCAACTAACCTTAAATTGTACATTATGTTTACCATGTGAAAGATCGTTTACACAGCCGAAAATATAATACCAGTGTTATGTCAAGTTATGCCGGTGTTATATCTGTTATTACCACCTTTGTGAAATCCACTGTTATAGTTCTAAAATCATCTTGTATGTACCTTTGGGAAACAAAACACATTTTTTCCACTAGTCACGTTCACGTGGAATATAACAAGACGTAATTCTTTTGGAAAATAGCATTAATTGGGACAAATGCCGATCTCGTTCTTGATAATTTATAAGGCGTTATATACCGCAAGTCTTTTGTAACGATTATTTTAATTAACACAATTGAGATGAGGCCACGAGAGACCGCCTGCAATCCGCGCATATGGAACATTAATACATTCGAGGATAGATAATACCGGATGGATCTAAGCCAGCCACGTTTAATCGTTAACATAAATCACGAGCCTGATGATGTAATATCGCAATGAAATATTACAACAATTAACACATCGTATGAGCCTGTAAACTAACGCATCCTGGCTTCGAATCCCTTTAAGAGATATTAAGAAAGAATACGTACTAATTATATATTGCATGTGGTGAAAGGTTCTAAATCGTATACTTTCTACGGCAGTTGTTTCGCCAAGCAGTAGCATCAGGTAAATGGAGGGTGTTTCAATAAGAACTGAGTTGTTATTTCAATAAAATGGTGATGAATACTTTGTATTGTTTAAAATTCATTATAACGGTACTATTATAATCGTTACTGGCTGAATATCTTAAGCCAAAGCAAAAAAGTATTATATGGGAGTAACGTATGGAATCATCATTTTTTTTTAGAATAGATGTTTAACCGTACATCCACTAACGATATCTATGTTTGTACGATTAATATATATGAAATTAAATGAATGAAAGAAAAATATAACGACCATGACCCCGAGGGGATATTTCTCGGTCAGAGATATCTTCCGCCCGGGCGGGAAATCGAACTCTCTCGACTTGGGACCAGCAGGCAGATGCTCGCGCTCTTACCAACAACACCACCAAGGCGCTAAATCACCATTGAAGTATTTAAAAACTGAAAGAAGATAACTTTATTGAATCATCATTTATTTTATGGTACGAACGTTTTCTAAAGTACAGTTGTAAATTTAAAAAGAAAACAACTTTTAATAAACGCTCGCAACATTTGCATTGTTCACATTTGAGACTCGAGCATGGCTATTGGTGAATAATACAATTTTCAATAACGATTCCGCAATTTCGTTAAAATGTGCATTTTAAATTCATTGTCCCTGGTGCACCGGAGGGAGCGAACTGGAGGACTTAATTAAATTAAAAACGTCGGTTGCAACCGAGCAAACACGTTGCATTAATAACGAACATGTGTGAATAATTTCATTTCATTGAATTTTCCGCCTTGCAATGTGTGTATAACAAGTACATAACAATATAGCCGTTTCTAACCAACACCAGCAACTACTATTGAATATTACAGCGCCGGTGGGGTGGTGCGCAAAGTCAACATACAAGAGGGTTGAAGCCCTCGGCTACAAATGATCCAAACCGAGTAATGAACATTCCTTCTCTAAACATTATTTTAATTATAAAAATAATAATAATTTTTATACATAATTCAAATTGAAAACACTTACTGGTTGCAAAAGAGAAAGTAAAAAAATTGACAGTTGTTAGTATACGTTCTCAAGCCACCTAACATCGTTTTGCGGAACTACATAATTAACAATTAAAGGAAACAATTTTCGAAAGGTGTTGTTCCAATATATAATCATGCTCTTCACAAATTGAAAACGCCAACGTTTTCTAGTAAAATGAAATATAACAGTTCTGCTAATATTCAATTTACCAAAAAAGAAAATCTACCGCCCACGCGAAAATGGCTTATATCCTTTACCGAACTCTCCATCGTATCTCATAGGCGAACGCCTTATTAACATAGAAATTGATGAGAGGCTCAATAAAGAGAATGGTAATAATAAAGACATAAAACTGGATTTATCTGGCGCCCAATATTCGTTTTTAATTGAAATTTATTACAACGAATTCGACCGAATTCTCGTATTTCATAATGAAGATTCCTCTTTTGGCCAAATATAGCGTGCGTTTCGTTTTTCTGAAAGTAATAGTAATTTGTTTGTTGAAATTCGAGACTATCCCACATATTCCTTACGAAATTAATAAACGATTCATGAAAGAATGGATTTAATTAATTGTTGAAAATAATAACTTCTTAAATATTAGAATCCTAACTACAACTACAATCATACTAATAATTTTTGTTGCTTTAATAAAAGAAGTTGGGACGATTTTTTTTCCTAAGCTACCATTTTTATGCAATTTAATTAATATTTTTCAAAGTTTGTATATTTATTATACATATCACATGCATAACAAGAGCCCAGTATGAAGGTTAATACCTTACAGTTCCGCTATATTCTATTCCGGTAAAAAATTGCGCTTGTAGCTCTTTCGTTTATGCACTTGCTCAGGTCAATCTCCTTTTATACTCCAGCAGTAGAACGCTATTAAATTCCTATCCCATCGCCCTTGATAGAACTCTTCCATGATCATTAGGTCCCGGTGGAAGCATTCACCTTGTTCGTCATTTACAGCCCCAAAGTTTTCTGAGAATTTATCAAGGCTACTGTTCAAGAAATGGACCTTGATACTCATGTAGCACTCCAGTTAGCAGAAAGACAACACCCAGTAAACAAAAGCTTGTAGTTTACACACGTCTAATGATTGTTTTCCTTTCAGTGCGTTTGAGAAGAAATGTGTGTTTTCCGGTCGAAGAAGGTGACTAATTTTATAGCTATTATTACAACTAGGGAAATATGAATAGTATATTTCCCGAGGTTGGCTAGTTACATGTATAGACAACCAAGGAAAATGTATTCATATTTCCCGTGTTGTAATCAATAGTTTTTTTCTGATTGAAGAATATTGTTCTGTAAATGGGAAAATATTGGATTGTAAATTTTTGAATTGGTAACGTTGCTAAGGGCCTTGTTTGTAAATATCATGGTTGACTTGTTTTGGTATTTGCGTTGTTTCATAAATTAGTGAAATGTTAAACTATGTGTTAACGCAAGCGACGAAAGACCGTGAATGTTTGGTTCCCGGAAATTCCAAAGCTGTAAAATCCATAAAGGATATCTTCCCAAGAAATCGGAGGTGTTGTCCCGAGAGCAATTAAAACAATTCTTGCGAGAAGCTCCTAATGACAATTGTTTGATGTCTATATTTCCCTAGAGAAATATGAGCACTTAATATTTCCCCAGGGAAATATAAGTGTGTTATGACATATCGTAACTAAGGCAATATCACTCAATATTGTTTCAATCAGAAAAAAAGATATTTACGCGGCAATTAATGATGCGCCCGTACACGCTAGCTCAGCACCTATTCAAAATATCAACAAAAGTAAAACACCAGATTATTCATGAGGTTTCTTGCTACAAAAGTATGTTAAACTAAATTTAAATAAAACAGAAAAATGAGCAAAAATTTTAGATGTCGAAATTGGCAGAACGCGCGCGATCGGACAGCTATTCCTCGGCACCTGGGTAAAATATAAAAAAAAAACGGAAAACGGAAAACGGGAGGTTGTTTGTGAGGTTTCTTGCTACAAAAGTATAGTGAACTAAATTTTAAGAAAACAGAAAAATGAGGCAAACATTTTAGATGTCCAAATTGACTGAACTCGCGTGATTGGGCAGATATTCTTTAGCACCTGTGCAAAATATTTAAAAAAAACTGGAGGTTACTTGTGAAACATTTGGCTACAAAAGTAGGCCAACCCCATCGCTCTAACGTTTTTCATTGGCGAGCAATTAAATAAATTCAACATCAAACCACAGAAATAATGACAAATCAAAATGTCAAATTGTGTCAAATTACATGATAACCGTAGCTTACAGAAGAAAACTGATTTCAGATTTGAAATCAGCATTGTCAAAATACTTAGAATCAGTTGAATCATCTCATGCAACAGGAAATATATGTTTTCAGCTACCGACAACGTAACTAAGCCTTGCATCCATGGTTACAAGTACCGTAAGTGGCTGATAACATTCGTGGTGTTTGTTGTCCTTGACGACGGAACTTAATTTTTCACTTACGGACCTAGGTAAATAATAAAATAACAGAAACGTAACGCTCGAACATATAGGAGGGCAGCACATTTTCGTCTATTCTATAGCATCGGCATCCTTTTATCATAACCACTGCTTCCAAGCGGTGTAACACGACACGACTCATACCTCTTTTTCGATTTTGTCGGCAACAAGTTCGACACGCAATATTCGCAGCTTCGTTAATATCCATGCCCGCAGAAAGTTTCACTGGATTGACACAAACAAACAAAATTCAACATTGTTTTCTGGGTTGCTGGGTTACCATAGGATGCATAGGTGACTATGAAAATTTTGACCAGAAATGTTTCAAGCCGTATTTTAGAATATTTTCTGATATTTTTTAAGTATTATACAGGGTGTCTCAGACATGACTCCCCAGGCCTATAACTTTCTTATTTTTAAAGATAAATATAGAAAACCATATATATTTTTAAATGGGAGCAAATCCTCTTTAAAATTATAAGAATCAAATTTTCAAAAATTTCTGCTCATATTTTGACAGTGATGTTCAACTTTTTTTTTCAAATGGCACTGGACTTGTTTTTTTCTTATTATAATAGTATTTTTCAACCTCTTTAGAACCATGTAAACCAATATGATTGTTACATTAGAAAAAAATTGAGAAAAATGAGATTAAAGGTTGATTTTTAAGTTCATTTTTTTTAGTTGGCCATGGAAATATTTGACTCACAGATTGTCATTACAGTTGTTCAATATCATTATTTTATTGCACCTTGTTTAAAATTACAATAAGAAATCAATTGAATAGTAAATAATCATTTATTAAATTATATTTTTGATTTAACTTTAACATATTAATAACTTTAAAAGATTACAAAAAAATCCGATTTTCTTTGATAAAAATACATATTTTAGCATAAACATAGGTTTTCAGTCATCATTTGTTTTTGAGTAATGATGTCATGCATTTTGTTTTTAAATGGGAACCCCCTATTTTTATTCTTGATTTTGAGAGATCTATTCATTGTCGAACTGGAAGTATAAAAATGATGCCATCACACGCGGTGTTATTAAAACTTTGGGAAACCTGTTTTTAGCCCTTTTGGCACGGGAAATTCGAAGGCAACTCTCAATTAAGCGAAAAATACATGGTAATGTCAAACAAATTTATGGGCGGCTTCTATTGGTCGACGCGGCGTATCATCTGATTGGCGATATAGCATGACGTAGTCTCACCTTATTGGCTCATTACTTTTACAGCCTAGGCATAAATAAGCATTTTTAAAGCCTAGTCCGCAAAAGTGATATTTCACGGCCTAAGTGTAGTCCGAAAAATCTTACATTTCATATCAATCCTCGAAAAACACATTTATTTCTGAGCTCATTACTGTAATTTAGTTTTTATAAATAATAATAAAGATTTTTATAGGTTAATTAAATGTAAAACCGTCGAGCGGATGGTGGGACATATTCTACCATCCAGTGGAGGGTGGGCTGTGGAGGATGGGCCCATTCATCACCTTCTGGTTAAATATTTATTTAACCAACACAATCCTGTTTATATCTATAGATACATTTCTTTTTGAGCTCATTACTGCAATGTACATTTTATAAATAATAATAGTTTTGTAGGTTAATTAAATGTAAAAACTTCGAGTGAAGGATGGGCCCTATTCTACCATTTAATCAATCGAAAATAAACAAGGTTTTAAAGTGAAATTAGAGATAAGAGAAGGAGGTTCATTAAAGATTGTGCTTTTTTGTCAAATAATGTATTGCTAAAATCTCAGACATGTTTTCATCTCGATGGATTATAGGTTTTTTTTTTAATCACAAACTGTCGTGATATCTTTTTAAGAGCACATGTTCAGGTGTACTTCTAAAACTTTTCCAACTGCATCATCTTGTAATTGAATTTAATTTAAGAGATTTCGTTCAAATATACAATCCTTTCCAAAAGAGCACAGTTGGCAACCCTACGTTCACGACACAACTTCCTGTTTGTGCGTAAGTAGAATAATTGCCATTTTTAATTCACTGTATAATTACTTTAGTAAATTCAAGATTTTATATACAAACGAAATCTTGTTAATAAACGAGTTTTCTAATTGGACTTAATGAATTTGAAGGAAGTATCATACCTTTAATTTTCTATCTAAAACTGGAATTTTAATACAAGCAAACGTAGTGGTATGACTGTAGTTTTATTTAAATTAAAACATAATTAGAACGCCGTATTTTTATAATATACATTAATTATAAGTGTACTTTCTAATGAAGGCTGACATATCTAATTTCCGAAGATTAAACAGCCGCGATTCCATTATTAAAAAATCACATCCCGGAAGTGTAATTAAAATTTTTAATAAAGGCTAAATTCCGTATCACCATCAATAAATATTCAGAAAGAAGTAATTGTAACTAATTAAATTATAATTATTAAAATTGAAAATAAAAGTAAACGTGTTTAATCACGGAAACCCTATTTTATAATTAATTAACCCTTTAAATTCCCGGCAGCGTTCAAAATCGATTAGTGAAGGGGTGGCTTCCTGAATTTATGTGAGCATATATACGTACATAATATATGTGCATATTTTGAATATTTTTGCATATTTTCCAACACAACTATTCCGAACTTTATAACAAGAATGTGTATAAATCTAAAAATACATTAATTGATATTAAAACATAAAGGGTTACACGGTCCTTCCTATCAAGTGGATGTAGTACAGTAACCAAGCGATAGTGTAATCTATTTTTTAAGTTTTTAAACTCTATAGATAACGCTATACAGAGTGTTGACTTGGCGGACGCAACATAGGAAATCGCACGTTAATTTTGAAGTGTTCAAATATTGGCTCCCCTATTTATTTTAGAGACAAAATGTATTTAAATTTTTTGTAGAGGGAAAAATTCTGAATTTATTATTCACATTTAACACGTTATGTTTCTCTAAATTGAAATAATTGAGAAAAAGTAATGTGATTTTATAAAAATTATGTCATGGAATTGAAACAACAATTGCGGATATCAAAATGGCACAAAATATCGCTGTAATTTGATTAAAGTAAACGTTCTCGAACTTATTTACACTACCCTCTCTTAATTCTTGATGGTACTCATACCTAAAAGAAATACATTTGTGTTTCTTTAAAACTTTAAAAGTATTTGTATGATTTATATTCAACTGGACTCGTATTCATATCCGCATTTTCTTCTACGGACAGCAAAATACCGAATTCCTTTTGATTTTGTCTTGCTGGATTCTTATTTTCTTGTATGTCCTTATTTTCACACTTGCAGTTATTCAAAACTGTCCCCCGCGCTTCAAACTTGCTTACGAATCGTTGAACAGTGGATTCATCAGGTATCGTCGTCGGTCTATCTGGAAACTGGATAGAAAGCATATCGCAAGGATCCTTAAATGCATAATCCCATTTAATTAGGAGGATTTTTCGCTGTGTAGTGTAAATCATTTCGAAAATGTTTACGTTCCTCAAATGACAGCGACATGTTGTGCCATTTTGATATCCGTAATTGTTGTTTTAATTCCATGGCATACCATTATTTTTTATAAAATCACATTACTTTTTCTTAATTATTTCAACTTACAGAAACGTAAAGTGCTAAGTGTGAACGTTATTAATTTCAGAATTTTTCCCTCCACAAAAAAGTTAAATACATTTTGTCTCTAAAATAAATAGGAGAGCCAATATTTGAACACTTCAAAATTAACATGCGATTTCCTATGTTGCTTCCACCAAGTCAACACCCGGTATTATAATTAATGGACTGGATGTATTAGTTGTAAAATAAGCCACAAAATACCTTGATGATTTCCGGTGCGTTCTAAAGTTGTTATGAGCACAATTAAAAAATGGTATTTTTTGTGAAACTCATACAGAAGGAGAAATAATAAGCGCTATTTTGTTAGCTTATTTGTGAAACAGCAGGGTGAGCCAGACAAGTTTGTGAATGTTGCCTTTATTTGCGAAAACAATTGAATCAAGTTTATAACAGAGCTGGTTCCACCCGAAGTGAATGCAAAATACTTTACTTGAAAAATAATAGAAATACATATTTAACAACTACAGAATTTTTACAGTTTGTTGTTATTACGCAATTTAATAAAAAGTCTTGGCCTATAAGTCAACATAAGTCAACCAGGATTTTTACAAACGAACTAAATAATAAAATATTTTGTCATGGAAAAATTAATTCTTGAGTACAAAGAGCTTAAGTTAACAATGCTTTAAACTTTTACATTACTAAAGTCAAAACAGTCTCTTGCCACCTTGTTAAATTTTAATGTCAATAAATTGTTAACCAACTGCGAGCTGTAAGCACAAATCCACTTGAAATTACAAGGCAATAGCAAGAAAAATAATTACGAGATAACTCATAGACGGTTTCCTGAACCGGAATCAGACTACGTTTTAAAAATTAAAAAAAAAATTAATAACACATTAAATTTAATCTAGATGATTTTTTTAATAAACTAAATGGAAGAATATTAACAAATCACGATCGGGATTTCTCTTGACACCACCTTAAATGAGACCGGGTCTTGAATCTTGATATGATACCCAGCTAACAATTCAAGTCATAGGTGGTGTGATTTGGTAGTTCGATCTTATCTTTATTATAACATGTTCGGAATGATTGATCGCACCATAAATCATAACCTCGTTGATCACAGCCAAATAAAGATAATAGGAGCGAAACCAGCGAAGCCGAGAACAAAATAAGTTCTCATAAAATATTCACGACGTTATTATAAAGAAATCATGCTTAAATAATAAATATATTATAATAACAATTTTTGCCGGCACGAAAAATCCAATTTGTATTTCCCGCAGGCCACGGAGGACAGATAGGTCACAAAACGGTGTGGCGATCAAAAGAAAAGAAATACGCAAAGGAAAACAACGGCTATTTTATTCCCACGTTTCGATCTTCGTGTAATTGTATTCGCTTTAGTTTATCTGGAAATCAATTGAATTCCAATCTACATGGTAATGAGTGTTTTTGATATCGTGCTGGTAATCGCTGGTGGCTATCAAATACATTCAATACAGCTCGCACTTACAAAACGAAGAAGAAAAATAAGCTCATGTGTGTGTGTGTGTGATCGGTGGCTGTTAGAATGAAAAATGTTTTATGTGTTTCGACACGAGGACTGGCTTTATTGCTGTTTGTAATTAAACATCACGATGACTGTTATTGTCCAGTGGTGAACATAATTTGTTTTTCAACGATTCTTTACTGACGGGAGGAATAAATCATTTCGTTCGTATTGACTCACCTTCGATAAAAATACCGGTGTTTTAATTGTGAATAAACGGTGTGTTCTCTAAAGTCACCATTAATCATTAATAGTATAGACGAATTGTAGTTCATGCCGCGTATACAATACAGCGCACCAAAAAAGGGAAGTGAGATAAAATAGTATATTACGTACCGAGTCGGGAAATACTACATTACAGCCGACGGCATAGAATCCAAACCGAGGCGCGAAGAAGGAGAGGATGGTTGTCTGGGCCGTTCCTGGCGGGGGTGCAAGAGGGCAGCCGATACAAGGCAGCAGCTTTCTAGAAATAAATAATTGAAAGAGATCTTTGAGAATTCTATACAATTAATATTGAAAAAACTGACATCAAAAAATATTTCTAAAGGAACATTTTGAAGGCAAATTTGCAAAAATTTCCCGAATTTTAAGAACAATCTCAATCAGATTGAAACACATTTTTGAACATTATTTTATCCACTGTACAAAACTGAGTTTTTTTTTTAAATTAAATCTAATCATTTACTTCATAAAATACATTACAATGAACAAAACCAGTGGATGTAAGCATCAAATAATAATAATAATAATGCTTTATTAGTACTATTACCAGTTGGCTTACACAAGTCTACACAAGCAAGAGAGCACAGATTAAAATTTCCATATACATTAAAATTACAATTACAAATCACAAATTAAAACTACAGTTACAAATCATAAATTAAAACAATAATAATAATCTTTATTGTGTCAATAGTTTTGCAGCTTTACACTTGTCAGTTTACATTTACTACATACTATTATACTTATACTACCATTTATATTAATTAAAATTAAATTATATTAAAAGATAGGATGATGTAATAGTATAGCATTTTGTTTTTGATTTCCTCACTAGTGCTGATAATGGATAAAATTTGTAATAAATAAAACATTAAAATTAAAAGTGAATAAAATAAAATCGAAGTTGACTAAAATTACGACTAGATGGTTTAAAATAGCAATAAATAATTTTAAAAAATAAATAAATATGAACAGTACGCATAACAAATAAATTAAAACTTTAAAATCCAACACATTAAAATATCAGAACCTAAAATGTAAAATCTATTTCTGAGTTTAAAAATAACACAAAATTTAGAGAAAATTGCATGTAATTTTGGTAAATATTTTTTAGTGAATTTGGAAGGTTCAAGCCCATCAGTGGCGGCTCGTGGAACATGTTGATGGTAGAGCCACTTTTACAATTTATTGGATGAAAGATGAAAATGACAAATTATGCAAATTAAATACCGTCCAAAAAATCAAAATTTTGCACATAATAATCAATCACGTTAACAATCTATAAATAAATAAATAAAATAAAAAATACGCTCTTAATTAAGGTAAAAACCTAAAATCTAAGCTCGAAAAAACGAAAATTTAGACAAATATCGAAAATTCGCTATTAAAAAGACGAAATTCGAAAATTTCACAAAAAAAAAATAAAAAGTTTAACCAAAATAAAAAATATTTAGGGCAAAAAAACTCTAAAACTTGGAACGAAGGAATGAAAAATACAGGTCAAAGATCTAAAATATAGACCAAAAAAACAAAAATGCAGGTTCAAAAATAAAAAATGCAAAGTAAAAAATTGAAAAATCAAGGAAAACAAAAATAATTTGCCATTTTTAGCCCCCAAAAGTACTCATTAGGTCAAAATATGTTGCCGACCAGATACTCGAAAACGGCAGTCAAAAAGTAACCTACTTTTTGGTTAAAAAATTCGCCCATAAAAAATAATAATTCAAGTTAAAAAATCTAAAATTAAGGGGAAGAAATCAAAAACTGTACTTCAATTTTAAAAAGTCGCGTATAAAAATCAATCATTTAGGTTAAAAAAATCTTAAAATCAACCAAAAAAATCGAAAATTTTAACAAACAAATCGAAAATTTAGAAGAAAATTTAGGCTAAAAGATCAAAAATTTAGACCAAAATATCAAAATCCCGCCTTAACAATATAAAATGAAAACAAAGAGATTGAAAATTCAAGTACCAAAATTGCCATTTCAGCACTCGGGGTGATTAGCCCCAGAAAACAAAGGAAAAAAATGAAAATTTGCTTTGTGGCGAATAAAATTTGCACTCGACGATTTGAAAAATTATAAAAAATGTATTAATCAATTATTCAAAAATAGTGTACTTTTGATTGCCTGCGAAAACAACGACATGCTCCTGCAGAAAACAGAGGAATAAACTCAAAATTTGCTCTGTAGTGGAGGAAAATTACAATAAATGTTTTGAAAAATTGTAAAAAATTAATCACCTGCAGAATTAGCTCTTAATTAAGGTAAAAAACTAAAATATAAGCACAAAAAATTTACACAATTATCGAAAATTCGCTGTTAAAAAAATGCAGACCAAAAATCACCAAATAAAATTAAAAAGTTTAACCAAAATAAAGAATATTTAGGACAAAAATAGGTTAAAGATCTAAAATATAGGCCAAAAAAAATAAAAAATACTGGTCTAAAAATAAAAAAATGCAAACCACAAAATTGACTCTTTAGCTCAAAATAAGTTGCTGACTAGAAACTCGAAAACCTCTATTCCTGGAAGTCCCACAATTTTTTTTTATTGACAAATAGTGTTCAGAATGGTCTCAAAAAAAAAACAATGTTTGAAGAAAAATTGATTTCAATTGATTTTAGTCAAAAAGTAACCAAAAAGTAAAAATAATTCTCCCATAAAAAATAATCATTCAAGTTAAAAATCTAAAGTGAAGGGCAAGAAATCAAAAATTGTCAAAAATCTTGAAAATATAGGCAAAAAAAATTAAAAAGTTGCGTATAAAAATCAATAATTTAGGTTAAAAAAATCTAAAGTATAGGATAAAAAATTAAAAACTTCGACAAAAAATTATAACCTAAAAATCAAAATAGCGCACCAAAAAATCGAAAATTTAAAAGAAAATTATTTTCTTTGAAAATTTGTAAAGACACATTGTTCAAAATTAGTCTGTCAAAATTTCAACCATTTGTTGCAATAAATGTGGAATTCCCATGTGAATTTCTAAAAAAATGCGCTTTTTTTGGTCTTCAAAATTTGCTTTCTAGTGCAACCATTTTTGTTGTGGTAAACTTGCAATTATTTTTTTTAATTCGTAAAGACACATTATTCAAAATTAGTCTGTCAAAATTTCAACCATATGTTGCAATAAATGTAGAATTCCCATGCAAATTTAAATTTCTGAAAAATGCGCTTTATTGGTCATCAAAATTTGCTCTTTAGTGCAACTATTTTTGTTGTGGTAAACTTGCGATTATTTTCTTTGGAAATTTGACACATTATTCAGAAATAGTCTGTCAAAATTTTAACCATTTGTTAATATTAATGTGGAATTTCCATGCGGTGTTGCAGGTGTTGTTTAACATTTAAAAAGTTTTTTAGGAATCAGTTAAAAATTCTTGCTAAGCTTAAGTCTACAGGTAGTGTCATGGCTCCGTAGCTCTATACAACGAGCCGCCCCTGAAGCCCATTGTAATTGTTTTTATATTTTTCTCCAGTGGACGAAAATATTACTTTTTTTTATTTGCACTCTATTCAAGTGGGTTTATCTTAATTAGTTTGGAACTTTTTGCAAAGTTATGGTCGAGAATGAAATTTTAGTAAATTTGGAAAGTCGATGAAAATTGTTTTTTTACTGCCTCCGTTACGAAGTACGAAAAAATATTGTGATAGTAAACATTTTTTTACGGAAATATCCGTTTTGGGGTCCCTAGATGCCATTTCAACAATTTCTGAAAAAAAAAATTGTGTCCGTGTGCTGTGCGTGTGTCTGTGCGCGCTGTGTCTCAAAACTAAGTTTCGTATTAATTCCTGTAATACTTTTTTTTAAGATAAAGCGCGCACAGACCCATAGACACGAAAGTATGTTTTCCAAAAATCGCTGAAAATGCTTACAGGACCTTAAAACAAACACAGATTTCCTGTGAAAAACATTTGTTGAAAACATTTTCACGATCACAATACCGTCCCGTACTTGAAATGCTTAATATACAGTGGTATAAAACAAAAAAAATATTTTTAATTCATGCCTAATTTATAATGCAAATTGTTGATGTCAATTTTTTAAATATGTTAAGCTTAAAAAGCATAAATAATTGGAACGTCGATAAATAACAAAACAATTAATTATCACATTTTTAAGTAACACCATACAATCGAGATTTAGTTGATAGATTAGATAACATTTTTGCAAATTAATTCTAAACCCGATTACCAAATAGTGCTAAATAAAACTAGAGAAAGTGTTAAAAAAAAACCAAGCCAGGCAAATCTGCAAGTTAAAAACAGGTCGTTAATAAATATGCAAATGCAGACAAATAAGTTATGTATTTTGGAGGTCGCCGTGTCGACCGTTGTAAATTGGATTAAAACGGACGAATTTTAATCCCGATAAAGCATTTTTCAGTATAATCGCCCCGACGTTTTATGATTTGTACTTTATTTGCATAAGAATATGTGTGATATAGCTTCATCCGTATTATAATTTTCCTTTTGGTCCGATAAAAGTGAACCAAAGAGGCGAGTTCTTCGAAACTGGTTCGCTGTAATTTATTAGTGGTCATTTCGACTAGTTTACGCGTTACTTCATGCTAGCCAATAATTAATATGCCGCACTTGTCAAAAATGTTAATTATTTTTCATTTGCATTTTATATAACTTCTGCACGGCGTTATAATTGCGAAACGCGAATTCTTGTTAATTAGAACCGTGCGCGTAATTATGTAAGTGTGATGGTTCAATTAAAAATTATCTTTAAAAATCGCTAATGTAAAACAATAATTTTATAATTATTTTCCAAACGATGCAGATTAAATTCTGCCCAATTATATATTTACAACTTGTTGCTCTGTGATCATTAGAGAGTCTACTTTATAATAACTTTTAATTTTAAAAGGCGCGCCGGTGTGCTAGAAGTGAGCATATTGCGGACGCGGATCTCGACGAGACTGCAGGAATATTCAGTCGAACATTAAATTACAGCATCATTGATTGCTGAGCTTCGCTGACTAACAAACAT
Organism: Ocypus olens; assembly: GCA_910593695.2. Classification (NCBI taxonomy): domain Eukaryota; kingdom Metazoa; phylum Arthropoda; class Insecta; order Coleoptera; family Staphylinidae; genus Ocypus; species Ocypus olens. The sequence continues at coordinate 45,178,937 of OU343049.1, forward strand.
AACAAATCTGATTAAAAATCTTTTTGGTGATAGTACGTCCTTACAACATACCGTGAATAGATCTTTGTGTATCTGTGCGAATAGTACTGGCTTTCTACGGTGTTTTTCAAAAAGAAATTAAGATGTGAAAACATTCGTAGTTGTCATTCAGACAATTAACTTAAAAAATGTTCATTAATCAGCGACATGTTCCTTGGATATATGGATCTTGGAAGCATGGGCCAGTCTTGTTATGATGCTGCTGTCGTTAATATTTATAATGCGTCAAAAGTCGCATTCGAGTATGCATGCAAAGTAGCTGCAGATTTAGAAAGGCGATTGAACGAAGCAGCCGGAAATGTTCCTAACATGCTCACCGTATCCAGAGACGATACTTGGAAAATAAGGGGATTTTTATCCCTGCAAGGTGTTTGCACTATTATCGGCAAGTATTCAAACAAAGTCATCGATGCTATTGTGAAATCCCGTTATTGCAAAAAAATGTGAGGCTTCGATTGGAAAGAAGATTAGATGAGTACCAGGACTTTGTGGAGTCGCATAGCGACGAATGTGATATCAATCACGTAGGTTCTGCAGGAAAAATGGAGGTAGACGGATTGGTAGAAGTGTTTAAGAGATCTGTGGAAAAGTTCGACTGTTTTTATAAATTTTATATTGGGGATGCTTACAGTAAGACTTTTAAAAATATTGATGATTCTCGACCGTATGGAACTGTTTGCATTACCGAGAAGAAAGAATGCAAAATAAGAAAAAGGAAGAACAACAAGCAGCGTCGTCCTATAAGGCAAAAGCAAAACCTAAGAAGAAATCTGATGTCAAAAAGCGAAGCGAGAAACGGACTGACTTGACATTCAAGGTAATTGGTGAACTTTCAACTTATTACGGATTATCCATTAGAAGGCATCTTGATTCAGTTCAGGATATGAAGAATGAGATATGGGCGACCTTCTACCATAAAATTTCAACCGATGAAAACCCTCAGCACTCCAGGTGTAAGTATTTCATCGCTCAGGCCGAAGGTACAGAATTTCACCACAATGCCCCCCTAAAAGAAGACGTCCAAGATTTGATAAAACCGATTTTCAAGAATTTATCAGAAGACAGTCTATTAAAAAAGTGCCTGGGAGGGGAGACGCAGAATAATGAGTCCGTTAATGCTTGCATTTGGGGTATAGCGCCGAAAACATTATATTCTGGTTTCAAAATCGTCGAGATAGGTATCTTTATTGGTACAGGAACATTCAATGATGGACATGCCCACATTAAGAGGATTATGACGTTACTTGGATTGACAATCGATCATCATGCCATTCCATTCAGCTAAGAAATTGACTCAGGGTGTCTGAAGCGGGCGGAGCGCCGAACAGCCGAGAGCACTAAATAAGCTAGAACTGCTCGTAGAATGGCCAAATTTGAACTGATTTTATCAGAAAAAAAAAAGGATTCCTCTATGGCCCTGGAATAGCAGAATAATGAGAGGTACGGAAATTTGTCATGTTTTATCAGTTTTATCAGCTCCGGAAACTTCAAACGCGTTTATCTCGAAACTACTTTTTTCGGAACCTCCTCCATGTTTGGCAGAGTTCTACTGTACCAATTGGATTTTTTGGATGAGTAGATTTTTTGTCCAACTTTGACAATGTCTATGGAGTTGGAAAAATTTTGTCGACTCGATCCACCAAAAAAGCATTAAAATTTGATCAATTCCCTACGCAGGACTCGAAGAACGAAGTTCCTACGACGATTGGCACCAAGTTATGGGTGTTTGAATAAAAGTGCATTTTTTTTCTTCACATAACTCAGCGACTTTTCAACCAAATTTAATGATTCTTTCGGGAAAAAATCTCATTTTAGCCCTACTTTAAGGGGGTAAACTCAGATTGGAATGATCCCTTTTCGAATCCTTCAACCGAACAAAAAAAAAACACGTTTTTGGGCTAAAATGTCCAACTTTGGCAACGTGTACCGAGTTGGATAAAATGTGTCGACTCGAAACACCAAAAGGGCATTAAAATGTATTCAATTACCTGTGCAGGACTCAAAAACGAATTTGCTACGGCGATCTGGCACAAAGTTATGGGTGTTTAAAAAAAGTGCATTTTGTGCATTTGTGCATCCAGCTTGTCTGTCAAGCGATGCTTACGACATTTCCATTAGAGATCTAGCAATGTTAGTGAAGGATCTCAAAACTTCTGTGGATACAATGTCAACTAAATGCGATAGCCTGGCTGCGGAGAATTTAGAATTAAAACAATTAATTCGTGATATGAATCATTTAAAACTGGAAAACATTAAAATGAATAATGCTTTGGATGAGCTACTTAAGAAAATTAGTGATTTGGAACAATTAATTAACAAACATGCAAAAACAAGTGAAAACGGATCGATCTCTAGTTCTAGCATGATTGAAGAAATTGAGGATAGAACCAGGAGATCTAAAAATATTATTATATATAATATAACAGAGTCTGCATCATCGGATACCAATACACGCATTGAGTATGATCGTTTGGCTATTATGAATTTATTTAATAGCTTGCGAGATTTTGTTCCACCTACGAAAATAATACGATTAGGAAGGAAAGGAGATGGACCACGTCCAATTAAATGCTTATTTCAAGATTCTTCGAATGCTTTGCATGCGTTAAAATCATCGCGCAAAATAACAAATAGTTCTTCGGATATAAAAATTAAAGCAGATCTTACAACACTGCAACGTGAACATATAAAATCGTTACATAGAGAATTATCGGATCGAACAGCTAAGGGGAAAAGAAATTTAATTATCAAATATATTATGGGCAACCCAAAAATTATGTCTATTTCCATGAAACCAGGACAACCTTCAACCAGTAACGATGTGGACAGATCGGCAAAAAACTAAGATTTTATTTCCATAACGCAGGAGGAATTCGAACCAAACTTAGTGATATAATGCATGCTGTTAATTTAAGTGATTTTGATATAATAGTTATTGTAGAGACATGGCTTACGGATAGTTTTAGTAATAGTGAATTACAATTTAAGAATTTTGTAGTGTTTCGTCAGGATCGTTCGAATCTCACTAGCGATAAATCTCGGGGCGGCGGTATCCTAATTGCTGTTCGCGATTCCGTTAGCCGTTATGAAGTATCATTACGGGAAAGATCTATTGAACAATTATTTGTTTTGTTAAACGTGGGTTCTTCTAAAGTTGTAATTGGTGGTGTTTATATACCTCCAAACGCTAATTTAGATAAGTACATAAAACATGCTGAGTCAGTTGAATATCTAGTACTTACACACTCGGATTGCGAATTTATAATATTTGGTGATTACAATTTACCAAACGTAACATGGAATGAGGGTGTTTATACATCTACAGGTAATAATATATAGGCTAATACAATTATTGAGTCTTTCTCATATTTAAATTTGTTTCAAATTAACTCCATTCCAAATAGTAGAGGTTCCTTTTTGGACCTTTGCTTCAGTACCATGCACAATATCTCATTGAAATTATCAAGTGATAATATCTGCTATGATTCTATCCATCATTATGGGTATGAATTTTATATTTGTATGAATTCTACCGAATCTAATTTAAACTTTACTGAAATAATTTATGACTTTTCAAAGTGTGATTATGATACCATTAATAACTATCTATCCAATGTTGATTGGAATCAATTATTTGAGAGTGGGGATATTGATGTAATGGTCTCTTCTTATTACAATATATTGAATTATGTAATTGCGATGCATGTCCCATTTAAACAAATTCGGTCATCCAGTTATCCTAAATGGTATGACAAGAATTTAATTACATTAATTAAGATAAAAAAAAATGGCTCACGCAAAATATAAAAACACCGGCGATATTAATGACTACAACATATTTAGTAATCTTCGAGAACAATGCTCCTTGTTAAGTAAAGAGCTTTATGATCTATACTGTGATCATGTTCAATGTAATATAAAAAATAATCCATCGCTTGTTTGGATGTTTATTAAAGATAAGAAAAATGAGTCAGGTGTGCCTTGTTCAATGGCATTTAGAGGTAATGTCTTATCAAACGGTACTGATATAGTTAACGCTTTTGGCGAATTTTTTTCGGAGGCCTACACCAATGTGGGTCCTAGTAATGTATGCAGCGCAAATTTTGAATTGTCCAATAATGTTTTTCCTTCTAAGTTAGTTGTTTCTTTACAACATGTATATTCAGAATTGGTATCACTTAATAACAATTTCAGTGTAGGCCCTGATCGAATCCCAGGACACTTTTTGGCAAATTGTGTATGTTCACTGTCTAACCCAATTCACGCTCTATTTCGATCATCAATTGATAGTTCATGTTTTCCAGATATCTGGAAGAAAAGTTATATTCGACCTATTTTTAAAAGTGGCGATGTAAGGACGTGCAACAGTATCGAGGCGTTTCTTTGCAGTCGGTTATACCTAAAATTCTGGATAAGTTAGTGGCGTGTCAATTAGCATGGATGTCTAAGAATGTAATTAATATTCAACAACACGGTTTTATGGAGGGGAAATCTACAATAACTAATTTGTTAGAATTTGAAACCTTCTTGTTGGATGCTTTTACTGGACACAGACAAGTAGACACTATCTATACAGACTTTGCTAAAGCCTTCGATCGTATGCAGCATAAGATTTTATCTAAAAAACTTGAGTGCATGGGGTTCTCTGAACAGATTGTTAACTGGATTAGTAGTTTCTTATCTAACCGATCTCAAGTTGTTAAGATAAATAATTACCTATCGCGCGTTATTAACCCTACACTGCGCGATTTTTTCTTTTTACATGAAAAAATGTTTTTTTTTTGTATAGTTTTGTATGTAGTTTTAGGTAAAAATAATTTCAAAAATCTAAACATAAAATTAATATTATTTATTTATAAAAAAAATCACAAAAAAGTCGTATTTTTGTTTGAAAAATAAATTATATCCACTTATAGCTATGTACAAACAAATATACTAACCTTTGGGATAAATAGAAATATGTTTTTAATAATTCACTCAAATGTTGATTTAGACAGATGAAACACGGAGCAATGTTCAACACGTAGTTCAAGCCAGTAGCACATTGCCTAACTAAATTCTATTTATAGAGCCAAGAGGGGATGCATTGCAATATAGCCTTTGTATATTTTGTTCCATATGGATGTGGCTAAATATCTACATAGTACATTACTACAAAATTAATTTTCTTGTACAAAAATAATACATTTTAAATCAGTTGTAGCAGATCAGCTACATTGCGCAGTGTAGGGTTAAGGTGTCTTCTGGGGTACCGCAGGGTTCTCATGTTGGTCCAATATTGTTCATTCTTTTTATAAATGATATTAGTGAGTACTTAAATTATTCTAAATGTTTAATATTTGCGGATGATTTAAAGTTGTTTCATGTAGTCTATGAGATTTCTGATTGCCATGAAATCCAATCTGATTTAGATAACCTGTCATCGTGGTGTAGGATAAATTGCATTGATCTGAATATCAACAAATGTAAAGTTATTACATATAGTAGACGTCTTCATTTGATTATGCATAATTATGAAATTAACCATATAATATTGGATAGAGTGGAATGTATAAAAGATCTGGGCGTCCATTTTGATAATAAACTAACATTTGCTATCCACATTAAAATCATTACTAAAAAGGCGTACAAATTAATGGGTTTTTTAATTCGCAATTGTAATAGGTTTGGTTTTGCTACAATAAAAATTTTGTTTTATAGTCTAGTTAGGTCAAATGTCGAATATGCGTCGGTGATTTAGTCGCCATATTATAAAGTCTACAAAGAACAAATAGAGCGTGTACAAAAGCGATTTATTTCTCATGTTGTTTTTAAATTTAATTACCTGTTCAATTTCAGCTCGTTCAATTATAGCGTTGTTTGCTATACACTTAACATCGAGTCCTTAGAAGTCCGTAGAATTAAACTAGACTTATTTTTACTTTCTCCGTTACGAAGTACGAGAAAGTATTGTGATCGTGATTTTTTTTCCAAAAATTTTTTTTACGGAAATATCCGTTTTGGGGTCCCTAGATGCCATTTCAACAATTTCTGGAAAAAAAAAATTTGTGTCTGTGTGTGTGTGTGTGTGTGTCTGTCTGTGTGTGTGTGTGTGTGTGTGTGTGTGTGTGTGTGTGTGTCTGTCTGTGTGCGCTGTATCTCAAAAAGTAATAGAGCAATTAATATGAAACTTTGAACATACGTCTTATTTGATAATCTGAAGAACTGAAAAGCTTTTGGTAAAATTTCGTACACCGGAAGTGGGTGTTTACCTTAACTGTTTTTTTGTTTTTTGCTAATATTTTCTTAAATATGAAAAATATCACAAAAACATTTAAACAAACTTTGAAGACGACAAAGAAATGAACATCTTTTGCTTGAAAATGTTTTTCATAAAATCATTGCTATTCGAAAAAAAAATGTATTAATATTTTTTTAATTTTTGGTTTATAATTATGAAACCTTAATAGTTACAGCAAATTTATATGAATAATAATTGTAGAGAATGCCATAATGAACAACTTCTAAAGAATAAGTTTTTTTTGAAATCTCGTTAGTTATTGAGTGAACCGAGTTTTTGAATTTGAAGTATAATTTTTCCATGTTTTTTCATTTTGACGTTTTAAACGTCAGTTTCATCCGAGTTTACGCAACGCTCGATGTACATTTAAAATATGATTTCAATAAACCATGAAAATGTAAATATAAATAGAAATAATACCATCAAGTCGGAGAAAGTAACATGATGGCCACATCACCATTTTTTTTATACAAAATTATATCAGGTACAATTAATTGTGAAATAATTCGATCGTTTCATTTTTATATTTCAACATCTATGAGGCCTCTACGGTCTAAACCGCTTTTTAGATTGAACGTGGCAACTAAAAATTACAGCTACAATAATCCTATTCAAAGAATGATGAGATTTGCGAACGTACTTAACGCTTATCCAAATTTTGATTTATTTGTACGTCTTTTAATAAGTTTAAACAGACTCTATTTAAAGTAAATTTAGATAACTTGTGTTAGTTTATATTAGTTATTAGATTTAGGTTATGATTATTTTTAAGTTTGTTTTGTACAAAAGGTGCTACCGTTAATTAAATAAATAAATAAATAAATATGTAGTGTGTGTAAGACAGCAGAAATTACAAAAAAATAAATAAACTGGGAGTCATTTAAAAATCCAAAATGTCTGCAATTTTTTAATCTGAAAGAGTGCAAAATTAAAAATTCAAAAACCATATATCACAACTAGAAGTAGCCGAAGGAACAAAAGTGAGAATCCTGACAGCTAAAGAAGAAACGGAAATTCTATTCAATATGGCTCTACACCACTCTACAAAGTGGCTCTACACGCCCACTTTGTCAGGTCCGCTTCCTTATTCGCCCACTATAACCCAATATGCCGAAGACTTACGAGAGCACTAACGAAAGAAAACATCAAACAATTTTTGACAGATCGATGGATGAACGTTTCAATAATCGCTAATGATGTGGGAATATCAGAGGCAACAGCCTTAGAAATGTTGCATGGAGATTTGGGCTCTACAAATTTGATTCCAAAATTGCTCACTTTCAAGTTTCATTTGAAAATTTCTGTTCGTTTTTGAGATACAACACTCACCGACAGAGAATACTTCCGTAGAAATTTCGAATTCTAGAATAATCTCGAAAACAATACTTTTTTGTACCGTGTACGGAAACAGTAATGACATTATGTACTAATTTTTATGTATTTTGATTATTAAACCCCTGTAGATTTCTACCATAAATTTTATCAAATTTTCTATTACTTCCATGCTTTGACATTGTCAAAAGCAAAAGGAATGCTGTTAATGCATTATGCATTATTATTATTATCAATAATGAAGTGCTGTGTGTAATACTGTTTTGTTGTAAACAAAGCCTAATTAAAATTGATTCTATTGAAGCGCGAATATCCGATTGGATAATCCGATTTCCTCACAACGACAGACCGCGATCATCGCGAATTTAACAACACCAGATATCAAAATGTATGGCGTGGGGCTGCAATCGAGAACCCTACGAAACGTCAGTTAAAGTCACAATCTGTAATCTATTGATGGCCGTGCGGTATAAATTAGTATAGATTTCATCACCGACACAACAAATGGTTCGAACTCCCCCATTGTTACCGAAATCCCTGCGGGTTCAAGTTCATGTGTGTATGTGTGTGTGTGCGCGCCCCCAAACAAAAGGGCTATTTGTGTAAAACTGAGGAATTTTCGGTCAAAATGGGGAGCCATGGCCGTTAAGTTAATCTATTTATTATGAGGCAGCTGAGCGAACGCGTGCCCCTGACAGCTGCTATGTACTTGTTGGATGTTCCACAGCAATTAGGACGAGGAACAGCCGTGACTGGACTTTAAAAAGTGTATGGTTTTGATATAAACTTCAGCTTGTCTAAAACAGTTATAATTCCTTTACTAATTTTCTCTTAAAAATAGAGCCTTTCATCGGTTCTGGAGCACCTAGCTTGACCTGACTGAAGTATAATAATTGTTTTTAATAAATTGATTGATGAGGTTCATATCGGTAGAATGATAAATGTAATTTATTACAATTGTTTTGCTTTGCTACACCATGGTTTCTTCAGTTAAATAATTTTAGTTGTTTGTTAGGCTACAACCACGAGGTTGCTCAATTGTTAGATTTTGTAACGTAAGCAGATAGAAACATATTTAATCCTTAGTGAACGAATGCCGCCATATTCGCGACATTACACATTAAGTTACCGGCGCCTTCACGAAAATTAAAATTTACAAATGAGCTCGTTTTAGTTGTCTATAAAGCGATTATGACTATTATAGACTAGCTCGTTAGCTAAGGTTTATTTATGCACCTTTTCTCGCTCTAATAATAAATCAATTAATTTAAATTTAATAAAACGAAATATAGCCTGAATATTTGAATATTCAACCTGTTCGTAACTTTGCAAAGCAAAATTAGGTCTTACTAAGACTATAAACAAATAATTTGTTAAAATTCCGACGATCTTCTGGTCATTGTTCTACAAAAATTCGCTCGTTCGTAAATATTAACCGTTAACGAACGAGCGCAGTTTTTGTGCGTTTGTGGAGAAAGAGTTTGTGATGTATTGTCAACTAGGATTCTCTTCCAAGTATCCAGCATATTTTTTTAAATTAATATCAAGGTAATCATTTTATTGTCAGCTTATGCATTCCTTAAAACGAGTCATGCGTTGATTAATAACCATGTATCACTTTATTAAGAAAATTTTCATGAGTTTTAATATAGTTGATAACTATAATACATTCACTTACTCGGTTTGTACCTATAACTTTATGGATAACAATAACACCACAAATTTACTTTTAATACATTCCCATATGCTTATATAATCTTGACACAATGTAATACATGTCAAGGGCTTTCAGTAAAATAATTAAAAATAATCCTTTTTAATTACACGCAACGGCCTTTTGTGCCGTGCTGTGTACATGATGCGCGCTGACGTAAAAATCGAATTTATTTTTAATTTATGCGCGCGCCCTTTTGTGGAGACGACCGTCCGTCCAATAGGCGATTTATGGTGGGCATAAATTTAACGACGTAAATTTATTCATTTGGGAAATTAAATAAATATTAGACGCACGTTAATGCCGGATATAAATTACCCAAAAAAATATTCCAATGCATAAATTTCAATTTGTGCGTCCGTGCAGTGTGATGTTTTTCACGTTACTGAAAATCAATTTTTTTTTTATTACCGGGTTTAATTGAAATGAAATGCGAATAAATAACGGTGGGCTTTAACACATCACCAAATACATTGACAGTGCAAGTGATTTATGTACGGGTAGCGTAGTATTTGGGCGTGTATTTATTTAAGGGGACGCAATAAATTATCCGTGTGGAGGATATATTTTTCCTCATTGACAGCAAAACTATGCAAGTGTTCGCATGAATTGTTCAAAATGTGTTGAAAAATACTTAAATAACCACAAGATGCATCCACAATGTGGATTATTTTCTATTAGAAATAGAAATTTTCCGATAGATACATCGCCAGAGTTCCAGAAAATAGTATTTTGCAACATATCTTATTATTTCAAAATGTGATTATGCTGTTTGGAAGAAAGGTAACTACCATTGAATTTGTATCTTAAACATTATTTTCCCTTTGTCACCGTTTCGAAGATATTCCCCCAAAATCAAATCTTTCATTATGTTTTCACCCTTAAAATATAAAAAAAACTGGATTATTTTTTTATAGGCATCAATAAAATTGGCGAATAACACAAAGGTGGGTTTACTTGTTAGTAACACCCAACCTAAACCTATTCGCCCACTATAAGTTTTAACAGCTTAAAATTACATAATAACTATCGGGTCAACTTGGATTGATTCTCTGCCCCATCGTAATTTTGTAAAATTGTTCTAATTTGACGTTTCTTCCCAGTATACGCCAATCATCCTTTCATGGTTAACTTTGGTCCACTTTCCTATTTTATTAAGAATTTTTCAACGGCTTCACTTCACTCATTTTCCTACACCTAAACCTTTTCAATAATTGGGAAAAAAACGTGGTAAATAAATCGAAAAATGTCACAGTCGACAGCGGAAAATGGCGATTGTCACTTGATATTTTCCTAGCTAAGTTGATGAAATAAAAATGTCCCCTCGTACATACAAGTTTCACTGAATTAGTGAGGTGGAGTTTGACATGATATTAATATTAATATTTTGCCCCAATTGCCAAGTAATGACAAAAAGTATGAATCCAGTCCCCAATTGTTGACAAAATTATCTACAAATGTGCGAAAGCATATATTTAATAATTTGAACAACATTTCGCATAAATAACTCTGCACATAAATTACCTTTACATTATTTATTTCCAGTGAACACTGGTTATAAATCATTTCAACTTTACAACAGTAATATTTGTTGACAAAAATTTATATTTGTCTATTAACCGCTCGCGTTGCAACAATAATGAAAACGTATTTCACACATGAAAAACCTCACTTTATAACAATCTGTTTCTGGGAAAACGCGTATAAACATTAGTAACAGCTTGTTTACACACAGTTATGGAGTAGTTTTATTACGCGTACGTGAGTACCCATACTATCAGGGGGAATTGTAGGTGAACTGTTTGCTATTTGCTTGCTGGTGAAATCGTCGTGGAGCAGATTAAACATGAATATTGATGGAATAAGTAAATACATAAATTATAAATTGAATAAAAACGAAAAGTGGCCTGAATATATTAATATCTCTTCGTATCTCTTGCAAAAGTCTTGTAAAGACTAAAAACAAATAACTTTCCTGACTAATGCCGCGCCGGATATTGGATGATACAAAAGAAATTTAGAATAGAATTACTATTGAAATTTGTTTCCAAGTGTTACATTTCCATGGATTGCAAAATGTTGGATTTTTCCAAATAATTATTTCCACATTCGTATTTTCATTCAGAGCAGAAGGGCCAATGGTCGATAACCCTACCACATGTCTACTTACAATAGTTGCAGCATTTGTTTTTCCTTTTTCTCTGGGAAAATCTATTCCTAATTTAATTATACCGTAGAACCGGCGTGTCTTTTTAAATAGTTTATACAAATTTTTGATTGAAGTTTTCGTATTGTCATCAATGTTTTTTGGCATGTTATAAATAATTAGAAAACCTGCACAATGATTGAAGCAGTAATTTAATTAATTTAATATAAGAATTGGACAACGTTGTTAGAAATCTGACATTTTTTTTACTGTCAGATCATGTAGTTGTTGGTGTTCATGTGCAAAACTTTATAAAATAAAACCACAGCCTACTTAGTTAAAAATGGAACAAGGTATAATTAATAAATTAAATTATAAAGAAACAATATTTTTATCCCAAATAATTCTAATATAATAATGCTAGTTATATCAAACTATACTACAGGAGGTCTGTAAGTAAAATTAAATTGAAAAATTGTGGATTATCCCGTAGTAATATTCACAACCACAATCTGTATGACTTTTCTAATAGTATAACACTGCGTCGACGATTTACCATTTTAATTTATGTATTTTTTTGTTGCAGGTAAGTGCCGATTTCAACACACCTACACCTTTCAAGTTTTGAAGAGCAATTCCTAAATTTGGAGTAAGTAACTTGAATAAAACATACTTTTTGATGCTTGAATAATTTCTTCATCTTCAGAGGAAATGTCCTTGAGTATAGATATGCGTTCTTGTGACTCTATTAAATCTGACGTTTATGAATGCGTGTTATGTGTCGGAATGCGATGACTCACTATGACGATATTTTTTTTGATCACTTATAGTGATGTTGTCTTGTAATTTCAATGTTTATTTTTGTTAATATAGTTTTAAATAATGAAATACTACTGTATTGTTCAATTGTTTTATATTGTATATATATTATTGTTATTGTCTTGTAAATGGGGTTTCCTGTTGGGCAATAAAGAGCTTTATTATTATTATTATTATTATTATTATTTATACAAACAAATGGCAACCATAACAACTAAACTGTTGGGCAATGAAACTGCTATCATTTCATTGGGTGAAATCTGTTGGGCAATGAAAATGCTATCATTTGATTGGACGTCACCTGTGGAGAAAATGATTCGGCCGAGTAATGGACAACTTTCTCAATCAAAAATGATTCAGCAACGTTCTTATTATTTAATAGGATGCGAAAAAATGTTTTATTATTCAATTCAGAAGAATAGTGGTCCCCAGCAGAATCATCATTCGACGAAAGCGATATTTTAAATCAAATTGAATATTTTCTTCGTTATATAACCTCGGATATTATTGATCAATTTGTCGAAAAAACAAAAAATGTATGCTATTCAAAGTGGTTCTACGAGCGTCAAGCCCACAAATAAAAAATAAATTAAAACTTTTATTGGTCTTCATTTACTTATTCATTTACTTTAGGCCTATCTGTATTTGGAGATGCAATGCAAAGAAACCGTTTTTATAAAAATTATACAATATACCCTCCCCCCTCATTTTTTGAAGAAAGAAAGAACGAGTTATCTTCCTAGACCAAACTAACTGGCGAAAAAGTGTTTTAAGAATTAATTAAAAATTCTTGCTGAGCTTGAAACTACAGGTAGTGCCATGGCTCTATATAACGAGCCGCCCTTGATATGATGACCAATTTTCATTTAATTAACAACGTTGAAAAAGATCCCAACAATTCTGGTAAATCTTTCAAAATTCGTCTAATCTGTGATGCAATAAGAAAAATATGCCTACAGCTGAATATTGAAGAAAACGTTTGTGTAGATATCCAAATGTGTCCATTTAAAGGGCAACTATCAAGTAGACAATATATGAAAGGGAAACCTTGGGGTGTAAAGTTATTTTTGCTTTGTGGTGAGAGCGACATTGTTTACGACTTCGTCATATATCAAGGAAAAAGTACAGAAATTAATCAAGAATTACAAAATAAATTTGGACAATTTGAACCCATCTCGTATGACTTAACTGCACAGAAATTAAACGCAATGGTAACAGAGGTCCAGGACAACTCGCCATAGCCTATTGGCGGTCGTCGGTTCATCGCCAATCCGCCGTACGAAGAACTTTAATCAACATGTAAAGTACATTTCAAAATATTGTGAACTCAATTTTATTAGATAATAATAATAATAATAATAATAATAATAATAATAATAATGATTTATTGTGCTAAATAATAATAATAATAATAATAATAATAATAATATTCATTTATTGCCCAAACGGAAGACCAATACTGGGATATACAAAGTGTGCAGCAAAAAAAAAAAAGAAAAACATAGCTAATAAAATTAATAACTAACAAAAAAAATAAAGCTTTTAAATATACTTATATAATATAAGAAACATAACTAAATTTGGAAAATAGGGTGAAACTACCTTGAAATTGGTTAACAATGATCACCAATAAAAATATCATTATATAACTTATTTCCATTGGTGCTCATATGTACTAATGGTGATTGGCGCAAAATATTTGTTCTGGCTGTAGGGATACAAAAAGTGTTGGAATAGCGAGATGGTAAACGAGGAATATTTAAATTTATTTGGGAAAGCAGCTGTGGACAGTCTATGGTATTTTTCAATAACTTAAATATAAACAAAGCACTGTAATTCTCCCGGCGATTTGACAATGACACGAAATTATGCTCATTCAACAAGCTCTGATAATCGATGGATCTGTCCGGATATATGCCGTCCATTTTATAAGATAAGAATTTTAAAAATCGTCTTTGGACACGTTCGATTTTAAGAGAAGCATTGTTATAATAGGGATACCATATAATAGAAGCATATTCTAACTTACTTCTAACAAGTGCATAATACAGTGTTTTCAATACAACTAAATCAGTAAAGTATTTAGACGTACGCATTAAAAACCCCAAAATCTTAAAGGCAGATGCAGAGATATTGTTTATATGATCAATAAAATTTAGATGGTAATCAAATAATACACCAAGATCCCTAATCTGCGTATTTACTTTAAGAGGGGTGCCATGAATGTTATAATGAAATTTAATGGAAGAACGTTTCCGACCATAAGAAACTACACAGCATTTATTAATATTCAAATTAAGTTTATTAGTAATACACCATTCAGTAATTAGATCAAGATTTTGTTGCAGGTAGATGGCATTGTGAATACAATTAATTGTATTATATATCTTCAGATCATCGGCATAGGCCAAGACAGGGCACGAAATCGAAGTTACTAGGTCATTTATAAACAATATAAAGAGCAAGGGCCCCAAGTTTGACCCCTGTGGAACACCAGATGAGCTATGAAATATATATGACTTAAACCCATTGTAGTAAACGTAATTCTGTCTGTCTTCAAGGTACGATGCTACAAATTTTAGTAATTGGGAAGTAAATCCAAAAGAGCTAAGTTTCTTTAATAAAATATTATGATCGATGGTATCAAACGCACGACTGAAATCAGTATAAATAACGTCCGTCTGTTGCTGTTTATCAATAGACTCAGCTATATATTGAGTAATAACTGCCAAATTAGTAATCGTTGATCGACCTGATAAAAACCCATGTTGGTAGGGAGAGATATATTTGTGCACGTGATAATAAATAGAATTATAGATGACATGCTCAAACACTTTAGCAAAGTTAGACAAAATAGCAATTGGCCTATAGTTAAGCATCTCGGCGGTGTCTCCTTTTTTGAAGATTGGATTTATGACTGCAGTTTTCCATAAATCCGGAAAAGTTGCTGTGTGGAGAGCTAAATTAAATATGGTAGTTAGGGGTTTGACAAATATGTGTTTACAGTCTTTTACAAGGAAGCTAGGTATCATATCATCACCACAAATAGCTGAATTTTTTAATCTATTGATACTCTTAATAATATCAGTCTTAGAAATATTACACACAGAGAATGATTCTTTATCAGAATATATATCTGTAACAGTTATGGATGTGTCTTTGGGAAGGTATGCTTGGGAGAAGACTCCGGCAAAACCGTTAACAATTTCTTGTGGTGAAGATAGCTTCCTATCTTCATGAATTAGCTGAGAAGGAATTCTTGAATTACCTTTCTTCTGCCGAACAAAGTTCCAAATATCTTTAGGTTTACTCCTAAGATTTTGTTCAATTTTGGATATGTAAGACTTGTAGGCATTGGAAATTTGAGATTTTGTGAGGTTTCGCAATCTTTGAAACTCGGAGCGATAAAATGAAGAATTTGTGGATTTCCATTTTCGATGATAGTGTAGTTTCAATTTAACATTCCTTACAATTTCTCCAGTAAACCATGGAGGAAAACGGCTCGTTTTGCTTACATTATAAAATGGAACATGCTTATCGAGAACATTATATAAAATATTATAAAATTCATTGACTGCCACATTAGCCGAGTTACAGGATTCTAAGAACGACCAATCAATATTGTTTAAATCGTTATATAGCTCTACATAATTAGCTTTTTTAAAGTTGTACCTCTTATTAATATTTGTAGGGAAGGATACAGGCTTGCTAAATGTTTTCACTTCGATTAATGCAGATAAGGCAGGATGATGTGGATCCTCATTAACAAATGGAAATGTATCGTGTTCTAAATTGATTTTACAGTCAAAATTACATAAAACTAAATCGAGCAACCTATTATTAGTGTTCCTAACATTATTAAATTGACCGAGTTCTAAGACATTCATAAAATTAACAAGCGAAAGAACTTTAGGATTATGCGATTGAATCTCAGTCTTATTTCCAAAACCCGGTATATTAAAATCACCAATAATTATCACAGGATTATCAACAATTAGTAATTCTATTTCCTCCAAAAATATATCTAGCATTTCACAAGTAGTGTCGGGAGGAACATATATAACAATTGAATAAAATATAAAAGAATTATAATTACATTTGCATAGAATGAAATCAATTAGTGGCACTAAAGTTTCAATACGGGTGGTATCGATACGTTCAAAAAAGATCCCATCCGCAAACGCCATTACAACTCCACCACCAGTTGTTCGCTGGGTTGCCGAAAAGTTTCTATCACTACGCACAACACTGTAACTACTATTAAATATTTCCGAGTTATTTACTGAATCGTTTAACCAGGTTTCAGTTAAAAATATAATATCAAACATTGAGTTATAAGAGTTGGTATAAAATAAATGTGTTTTAGATCTAATTCCACGAACATTTTGATAATATATATTAAGGTTAAAAGTATTGCTTCCGGGCAAATTTAGTTTTCCGAGTTATCCTTCGTAATTGTTGGTACACCTCGGATGTATTTAATTCTTATATGTGTTTCTCCAGCAGCCGTCCTTTGAAGTAAATCACTTTTGACCTTACGATAAAACTCCGATTGGTACGGTGTTTGATCCCTTGAGATGTGTACGTCTTTGAAAATTTGACCATGTCGGAGTTTGCTAATGTTACGGATTGCAGTGAAGACTAAAGATTCACTGGAAAGTCTTATTTTTAGTGGACGTTTCCTATTTAGACAAGAAGCGTCATATTTTCCAAGTCTGATAGGTTTGATATTCTCCTGTTGAACTTCTAGTACACCAAGTATTTCCCTAGCACTGATGATATCCATTTCAGACTGTTCGTGGCTAGATTTAGAGTTGGTTTCAGACAGCCCATAAATAATAATATTGCATTTCCTGTGTTCACGTTCGGCAATCTCCTGTATTATTTTTCCAGTAAATTCTACCGTCGAATTCTCAGATGTGCATGATGATTTGACACCGTTTTTTGAGCTGTTAAGATTTACTTCAAGCAAATTAAATTTCTCAGAAAGATCCCTTAAGGACTCTTTTAAACTAACATTTTCCTTGCGGATGTCATCCATTTGAAGTAAAAGTGTTTTTAGCTCAGCATTTTCTTTACGTAGTTCATTGCTATCACTAGATAATTTGTCAACCGATTTTTGCAAGGACAATACTGCATCCATCAGATCAGCCAGGGTAGCATTATCAGAGTTTATATTTTCTAATTTAGACTTGGTAGGTTTTTTATTAGGCATATTTCTTAATAGATACGATTAACGCGGTTTAAAATGATTATGGATTAAGGATAAATAAACAGGGGCACTCTTCACACTGCACGGTCGTTCACAGTGACTAACTTATCACAATACAAAACAGACCACGGATCATACACAAAAGAAACAGAGGGCTGGTTAGGATAAATTACTTTTATTTAAGAGTTAATAAACAGCGTTAAAATATGAATCAAAAGTGCATTGACCGAAGAAAAAGATTTTGTATTTGTTGCCGATGTCGCGCTCGAAACGGCCTTGCCATAAAAAAAAAAACTCGATACCGATCGATTCAATAAACTCAGCTGTGCAGTTGCTAGTGAATTATTTAAAAATCAATTGCAAGGGATGCTATGTATCAATCAGCATGCGATTTTAACAGTGCATAGCTACTACATAAAATAAACAGCTCACCAAATATAATCAATTTCGGTTATGTTTCTCCCATCAAAAAGCACTTAATACTTGCAGCACGATCGCACACACGTGAACAATTCTTCTCTTATCTAAACAAAAGTTACACTCGTCAATAAAAAAATAATGTAATGTGGTTTATATAGACATATTATAATTTAACTAAAACTATACGCTAAGAAATCGTCACCGGAAAATGGTGTTAAATCTAACAATAAACTCTTAATTCTATTTTTATAAGGTATTAAAGGCAATTTTCTTATTTCTGTAGGTAAATGATTGAAAAATTTAATTCCATAATAGTTTGCGCTGAATTTCATTTTATTTATTCTATTGGAAGGAGTATGCAAATGTTCCTTATGAAGAATATTATAGGTATGCCGTTCCTGTCTTGTGTCATAACAATCTATGTTTTGTTTTATGTAAATTAGGCACTGCAAGATGTAAACTGCAGGAAATGTTAGTAAATTATTTTCTTTGAAGAGAGGAACCGAGTTTTGTCTGAATGAGGCTCCACAGACGACCCGAATAGCAGCCCTCTGAAGGGAGAAAATTCTTTGTGCTGATGAAGCATGACGCCATACTGTAATGCCGTATGACATAATGGGAAAGAAGAGGCCATGATAGGCAATGATTAGGGATTTGATTGAAATATTATTATAAAGCGATCGAAATATTATTATAAGTGAAGATAATTTGTTGGCTACATAATTGATGTGGTCAGACCAGGTTAATGACGAGTCAAGATATATGCCAAGTAGTTTAACAGCGGGTTGCTTGTCGAGGTCTCCTAAGGGTCTGGTTGTTATTATTAATGATTGCGTTTTATTCTCATTTAGTCCTAACCGATTTGCATGAAACCATTTAGATAAAGAATGTACAATTACGCAAAAGATCTAAAGTTTCTTCTAAATTATTTGCTGAATTTAATGCCGTAGTATCGTCGGCAAATAGGATAAGACTAAAATTGTCCGAACAGTCGTTTAAATTGTGGTGACCGCCTGGGTCATGGAACGGAGAAATGGAAACGAGGATCACGGGTAGCCCGGAAAAACGCGGTTACCAGGGAGGCGAGAAAAACAATTAATAAAAAAAGAAGAATTTTGCTGGAATACAGAAAACACACTCATTTTTGTAATTCCTACCAAAAATAAAGTAATCACCTTATTCGTCGACCTGCCTCTCTTTTTGAAGTTAAATTATATTGTATCAAGTCGATAACGACTGATCTACAAGTGTTGAATTGTTGGACCAACGAGAATCATCAACCACAACAGCTAGTTCACACGACGTGATCCTTCAAAATTACAACAAAATCATTAACATAAATAAGGAAAAGAACAGCACCTAGTACTGATCCCTGTATCACACCGTTTTCAATTGTAGTTATTGATGACTGAGCAGTATTTAAGTCAACAAACTGTCTTCTATTTTGAAAGTAAGATCTAAAGAAATTTGTAGCGTTGTTACTAATATTATATGATTTTAACTTTTGGAGTAATATTGGGTGAGACACGCAGTCAAATGCTTTAGTTAGATCACACAACAGTATTCCTATATATTTGCCGAATCCTATGTTTTCACTGACATAAGTCATGAATTGTAAAATTGCGGCGGCAGTACTTTTATTGGCCCTAAAACCAAATTGCGATTCACTGAAAAGCTTATTCTTTTCAAAGTGATTTAAAAGGTTGTTCTTTACAGCGATTTCAATTATTTTACCCACAATCGGTATAATACTAATCGGGCGATAATTGTCCTCTTCCGAAGGATCACCTTTTTTGAGTAGAGGGACTACTCGAGATATCTTTAATACATCCGGGAAAGTATTTAATCTTATTGCTCTATTGATCAATGGCCTCATTCACCTGGTCGAGCGAAATCTTCTTCGTATGGGGGATTTGTTTTGATTTAGCACTATAGGTGTCATTAGATGTATTGATGACAGATTTAAAACTGTTACAATTTTTGTGATCTGAATTTCCTCTTAGCAGCTCAATTATGAATTCCAAGTCCACTATTTTTTTTTCATAGGATCCTAGAAGTGATCCTAATAATTTTACTTCTTTACAGCTACTGTCTTCTTTGATTGCGCATATTTTGCTTTCGCAGTTATTTTCGAGGTTATCTTCCTTAGTAAAAGTAGGTCTAAACTTACTGTTTACGTGGTTCCTTATATCATCATTACTAAACATGATATTGTCAGCCACCTTTCCATTTAACATGATGTCAATTAAATCACTTTTTTGAGCTTATTTAACTCGTTTTGTAAGGTGACCGTACTGATGTCGGCCATAAAAGAAAGTATTTCAATTATTTAAATTTCTATAAACAGGAGTTGCCTATTATTCATCATGAAACTTCAGAGGACATCAAATGGATAAGCCATGTGGAGGTCTCCCACAGAAGACTCCAGTTTGAGTTAAGAATGGATCGCTGAACAATTTTACGTAAGTTGCAGAAAGCGCAAGATGCTTATTAAGAGCAATGTACTCATGTTGAATTGCCTACGGTGACTTAGTAACGATGATGGGTGGTGATGTCGCATCGTACCTAAGACGACTTAGCGATGTGACGGTGAGGTACCTCATACGCTGAGAAGAAGATATATTGGTCTTATAAAAGGGTGAATCACACAAGTACGTTTCTCAAAAATGGCCAAGGATTCGATTTCAGGTACCCTTCAACGACCAAATAGTTTTTTCTGACGTAGTATGAATTTATCCGCAAACAGCACGTTTCTTTCTATGAATAATATATGAACTCAACATAAAAAGAGCCAATAGAAAATAGAAAAACAGACTTTAAATTACACTAAATATTTATTTTGACATTCATGATAAAATAGGTAACTCTAGCTACTCTGGTGGCTCATGGTCGTTAAAGGGTAAAAATCTTTGACTATATACTAATGGACTGCTATTCCCCCTCCATTTCCCATATGATCACTGCTCCAAAAGTTGTCCACGAGCTGGATCCCGATATAAGTCCCGCCCCGGAGCCGAAAATGGAGCGTAATTTAAAAACCGGAAAGCAAAAAAAAAAATATTTCTCGATGTATTCATCAGCAACGTGGAGAATGCAAATGCGAGCATATTTCGGCAACTCGGGTCCACTTTCCTGCCTGTTCTTTACAAGCAAAGAATCAACCCATAATTTGCGAAGTTCCGGATTTGATGGAAATCTAATACAGAATTTTAGGTTATAAGTCAAAAGTCAACTGACGTGTACATCAGCTGACGAGTATTATAACCGCCTTGGCATATATACGTGGACGTATTGCAGCCTTTCGCATAGCAATATTTTGACATAGTTTGAATATTTGACAATAGACATGTTTATATATATATATTGAAAGGTGTGAATAAATTGCAGGGTATCACAATATGCAATGCGATCTCATAGAGTCATATGTCATAGACACAAAATAGCTACCAATTTAGTAACATACCGTTGCTTGGAGACACACATGAAGCGGCGCTAGCAGTCCATTAGTATATAGTCAAAGGTAAAAATAATCTCGGCATTATTTACCGAATTCATCCCATTGAAATCACATAATCCTCCGCATGTGATCGCCAATCAAGAATTTACCAAACCGTAAAAAAATTTCGAATCAACCATGAACGACATATCTGTGTTAAACGCCTTAACTCTCTCTCACTCTGAGCTGCATAACTGCGGGAATTAAAAATCGCTCACTTGTGACAGCGGCCCGAGCAACTTCAAAAATATCATCCAGATGACTGACCCATTTCCATCAAATTGACGAGTCATTGCACTTCAATTAATCGGATTCAATCAAAGGTCGCCTTTTTTGTTTTTATTTTCGGTTTACGTAAGTACGTTTCCACCGAATTCTGCATACATCTCCTTTTTTGTAACGGCAATTCGTTTCAATGCTACATTGTTTATATCAATTTGTTAAGGTGCTTTTTGTTCGGACGTTATACAATGAGGCGATAAATGTTTAGAGGCAGGCTTTTTAATGTTATTGAAATTGTCGGAATTTCGTTGCGCCTTTTTTGCAAATACCAGCGGAACAGATGCGATCATAATAATAATCGTGATTAATGTACGGCATGTGTGTCAACATTGTGACATACACGTCGAAAAATTTAATTGATGGTTTTTTTAATTACGATTAATGACAAGTTATGATAAGCGTTGAGAGTAAGTATTTTGTGATCATTTCATTTGGGCATAAAACAAGGTATTTTGAATTTAGATATAATTAATACTATTGACGCTACTCACTTGACGAAACATTTGAAATAAAACTCTTGTTGTATTGTTTTTTTTTTAAGGAAATATAATTGACAGGAGTTCGGGTTAGGGAATCGAGGATGATATGGGGACTTAGCTTAGCCAACTAGGGCATTCAGCCACAACCAATTTATAATAATAATATTCATATTTAAATGAAATGGGGACAAACAGGGACCCGTACGGCCATTTTTTCGAGTTGAAAAAATGACTCGAACCCGCACCAACGGGGTCCAGACTAGACCACCGCGGCCCCTTCATATTGTTGTATTCTGCCTGATACGTGTTTCGACAATTCTCATCCATTCTCAAAGAGTCCAGAATACTGACCATCAAAGTCTTTTTAAGATCGTAGAAGACAGAAAGCATCGCATTTTAATTGAATTAAAAAATGTATAATGTTTTATGTGTAAGTGAACTAAATGCATTTACAAATCCTTGTGGTATTGGTGCATTGGTAATAATTTTAATGATCAAATTATATACTTTGATGGCGGAGTTTCCTTTCTGATTTATAAATAGAGATTATAATTTAAATAATTGACAATATCTTCCAGCGCAAATCGTTTATTTATTATCCGGAGATTAGTTTCACTTTCTTGGAGACAATTCCGTTCCACGGTGTTTAGAAAGTGCATTGCACAAAATTAGCTAACGTCACGTACTCAATAATATGGTCGAATTCTTTTGTACTTTGTGTTAATCAAGTGTTTCGAAGATTGTAACATTGTTGGGCCTTTCACGTTTTTTCCCGCGTTTTGTTACGACTGGTCTTTAAATGTCTTTAAATCGTTGATCACGTTTGAATATTTTGGTGCAGTTCAGTGAGCTTGGAATACTTAACAATTCCATGTTATTTTCAACACGCAAATTAATTGTTATATAATTCAATAGAAAAATGATTTTGTAAAACTCACGTTGTAGATTATGAAAATTTTCTGTCGTATTTATTCAGCGTCACTAATATGGTCGACATGATTGGAAATATTTTAAGAAATCTTTATTGGTGGTGGGGGTAAAGCTGGAAAGTTGTAGTTGGAAGTAGTCAGTGGCATTTACAACGTCAGAAGTTATGGTTACATTTAACTGCACAATGCTTCCCCAACAATATGTTGATGTGATTTTTCATCATCAGGTAATGGCTACGATTCCAAACGAGCAATAAAATCAGGTAACATTTAGTATTCTTTAGATTTTTTTGATATTCCAGGCTGTGACATTCAGAAACTAAAAGAGATACTAGTTTTATATAATCCATCCGAAAGACACATGTACTTTATATATTCTGTTTGAGAAAAGTTTCATTAGCAGTAATAATTTGTACAGTACACCCGGTGTATAAAACATGATGAAATATTTGCCATTTACCTGCAAGCAGATTACTTCCTCCTAAAAACAAATTACCTAAGCAGCGAAACACACGATGTTATCAGCGAAATGTAAAACGACAAAGAGTAATGCATGTTATAGGTGAGCGTAAACAAGCGACCTGTCCAGATAAGAATATGCTGGTTCACTTACTTATGATGGTTACGATACAATAATTTTATCCGGCGCGGTATTATGGGTATCGTTTCGTGTGGGCACATGACCCAATTATAATGGGCCATTAAGTAGTCCTCCATTATATCAGCACATTCTCGGGCTCGTCCCCGAATCTAGTTTATGGCCGACATCTGAACTAACAGTAGCGCTACATCTCTTAATTGGCCGAACGGAGGAGCCTAATGACTCATTTAGAGAACAAGGAATGGGAAGAAAACGGCCGTGCGTGGGCGGCTCGATTCTAATTTCTAATATTAATACCGCCCGATTTAAATAAGTTCACAATATTGAGGCCATTAGAGCATCGGTAATAAGGCCATTCCTATGCGAGTATAAGGCGATAATACTTAAGACAAACGAAATGGCTTAATGCAAATTGTCGTTTAATTTTAAGTTGTATGTACTGCTAGACCAATATAGGATAATAATGGTAAGGTATTCTTTACTTAACGTACAGAAAATGTATATATTGTTAACATTCATTAGGTATTAAAATTTCATTTTTATAGTAACCGATATGTATTCTAGATTTTGTGCACTGGATTTGTCAATATAGTATATTACGATATGTAATCGGTAAGTGCGTTCATACAGTCGAGAAAATATTCTTGCAGCCGAAATTTTAAGTTTCCGGCGCATTCACCATCAGATCAATTAAAAAATGAGCTTGTTTTAGTTGTCCGTAACAGTGGTGGCTCGTGGAACATGTTGATGGTAGAGCCACTTATGTAATATACCCCCCCCCCCTCTTTTTTTGAAGAAACAAAGAACCATTTATCTTTCTTGACCAATCGAATATGTTGGCCAAAAAAAAAACAAAAATTTATAATAAAACAGCCGAAGATCTAAAATATCGGCAAAAAAATCAAAAATCCAGGTTTCAAAATAAAAATGCAGACCTAAAAATTGAAAATACAAGCAAAAGAAAAATAATTTGCCATTTTCAGCCCCAAAAATAACTATTTTTAGCTTAAAACTAGTTCCAACGAGAAATAACAAAAATTTAAAAAAGATCGCACAATGAAATCAATAATTCAAGTTAAGAAAATCTAAAATATGGAACAAAAAATAAAAAATAAGACCAAAAATCTAAAATTCGTACCCAAACATTAAAGTGGTAGATCAAAAAATCACAATTTTTAACAAACGAATCGAAAGTTTAAGTCGAAATAAAGAAAATTTCAGCCAAAAGACCAAAAATTGAAACCAAAATAATCGAAAATTATAGGCCATAAAAGTAAAAATTTAGACAAAACATCGAAAATGAGCGTAAAGATAAAAGTTGCGGACAAAAAAATCGAACATTTCTACAAACCAATCAAATATTTAGGTCAAAATAAAGAAAAATAGAAAAAATTTGAAGAAAAATACAGAAATCTAAAATATGAGCCAAAGAATCAAGAATCCTGATCTAAAAATAAAAACCGCAGACAAAAAATCGAAAACTTAGGTAGAAGCAAAATAATGTGCTACTTTTAGCCGCCAAAATTAAGTTTCTGACGCCACTGAACTTCTGTTAGCTAGGTTATGTTTTAAGCGCTGCCAACTATTTTCTACTTTTTGCACAGGGATTATGAAAAGTCCATTCGATACGTATCGACTGACGACTCGTGCCAATATTGCATTTTGTCGAGTGCGCATGCGGGCTTCGTAGGGAGTATATAATAAGAAGCCGTCTTTATAAACAATTATAATACATTTGATATTCTTAATATTAACATTTAGCAGTAAATCTTAGGATTAAAATATGCAAGAAGTTTTTTTTAAATGATTCGTCTGACTAACGCCCAAATCTATAATCACTAGAACGCACATGGAACATTGAAATAATAGCAAAAAATAAAAAAAATCGTGGATTTTTGAATTTGAAAATGAATAATCGAAATTAAAAAATCTAAAATATAGGATAAAAAATAGACCAAAAATCTAAAATTTTGGTCTAAAAATAAAAATGGTGAAACAAGGAAAGAAAAATTTTAGCAGACAAATTAAAAAAAAAAAAGAAAAATTTAGGGCATAAGATTAAAAAAAATCCACAATGTTGGTCAAAAAGTCGAAAATTTGGGCCTAAAGATAATAAATGCAGACTAAACGAAAAAATAATAATAATAATAATCTGTAATGTTGGCCAAAAAGGCGAAAATTTAGACAGTACATCGAAAACTCGGGCCTAAAGATAATAAATGCGGACTAAAAAATCGAAAATTTCAACAAACAAAACTCGAAAATACCGGAAAAAATTTAAAAAAAACTCGCATATAAAACAATAATTCAGGTTATAGATATTTTAACCAAAATCAAATAAAAAATTTGGAACTAGAATTAAAAATTCGGCCCGAAAAATCAAAAATGCGGACAAAAAAATCAAAAATTTTAACAATTAAATAGTAGTAGAAAATTTAGATCAAAATAAAGAATATTTAGAGCAAAAGATCAAGCATTTAGACCAAAAAAAAATCTAAAAACTAAAAATTCAGCTCGAAAAATCAAAAATACGGACCAAAAAAAAAACGAAAACTTTAACAATTAAATTGAAAATTTTTGTCAAAAATGTAGACCCAAAAGAATCGAAAATACAGGTCAAAAATCTAAAAATTAAAAACTAGGCGGGAAAATTTTAAATGCGGACTATACAGTCGAAAATTTAAACAATTAATGGTCAAAATAAGGAATATTTAGGCCAAATGATCAAAAATTTAAACAAAAAAAAAGCAGGCTTAATAATAAAAAATGCAAAATATTCTGGTAATAAAGTAGTTAAATTAGTCTCAAAAATCACTCTATTGTTCAAAATAATTTTCCAATTTTTTTTAATAGAATTTTTTTTTAATTTTCGCTTTAATTGTCTAAAAAGTGAAACTAATTTGAAAAAGAATTCAAATAAAACCATTAACTTTGTTGGGATCACCTTATTGTTTCACCTTTTGTGCCGGCAGTTTCGACAACTTTAGATTTAGGGTTAAGATGACCCTCAGTAGCGGCTCGTGGAACATGGTGGTTAATGGTACTTTCACAATATATAACATAATTTTTTGAAGAAAGAAAGAAAGAACGATTAATCTTCATAGTCCAAGATTATTTTGATTTGTAAAGTAAACGTTCATAATTTCAAATAGCCGAATTCAAACAAGCTGAAAATATGATTTATGTGTACTTTCGATGTATCGTCCGTTAATATATTTTGTCCCTGACATGCACTAAATCTGTAACACCATCCTTCGTCCACATAACCTGACCATAAAACAATACGCACGCTAAACAAAAGAATTTTAATAATTAGGTAAAAATTCTCGCTGAGCTTGAGTCTACAGGTAGTGCCATGGCCCCTTGGCTCTATATAACGAGCCGCCCCTGGTCCGTAAAGCGATGGTTTTGACCTTTATAAACATTTATAGACTAGACTGTTCCACGAGACTGTAAATTTTGATATTTTACTTGTATACATGATTGTGGATGCGATATTTTTAATTCGCCATTCCGTAAAGCAGTGGTTTCCAAAGTGTGCGCCGCGGCGCCCCGTGGCGCCGTGGAGAGTAAACAGGGGCGCCGCAAAGGGCTCCTGTTCCCGTAGGGCAGAGTTTAAGTTACGTCGTAAGCACATAATTTATACATTGTACATGTGCAACACTTTGCACACATATTTCGACTGAGGGCGCCGTGACAAAATACTAAATCTGTAAGTGCGCCACTAACTGAAAAATGGTGATGTGGCCATTATGTTACTTTCTCCGACTTGATGGTATCATAGCCATTTATATTTACGTTTTTATGGTTTATTTTCAATTGAAATCATATTTTAAATGTACATCGACCGTTGTGTAAATTCGGATGAAACTGACGTTTAAAACGTCAAAATTATGAAAGATGGAAAAATTATACTTCAAATTCAAAAACTCAGTTTACTCAAAAACTAAAGGAATTTCGAAAAAAACTTATTCTTTATTCTTATTTTATAATTAGAAACCAAAAATTAAAATAATAATAATACATTTTCTTCTCGAATAAAAATGATTTTATGAAAAATGTTTTCAAGCAAAAGATGTTCATTTCTTTGTTGTATTCAAAGTTTGTTTAAATGTTTTTGTGATATTTTTCATATTTAAGAAAATATTGGCAAAAAACAAAAAACAGTTGAGGTGTACGAAATTTTACCAAAAGCTTTTCAGTTCTTCAGATTATCAAATAAGACGAATGTTTCATATCAATTGCTCTATTAGTTTTTGAGATACAGCGCGCACAGAGAGAGACACACACACAGACACACACACGTACAGACACACACACACACAGACACAATTTTTTTTTCCAGAAATTGTTGAAATGGCATCTAGGGATCCCAAAACGTATATTTCCCTAAAAAAAAATTTAGAAAAAAAAATTACGATCACAATACTTTCTCGTACTTCGTAACGGAGAAAGTAAAAAGTTTGGGAACCCCTGCCCTAAAGCAATGGTTGCGACTTTTATAGACTAGACTATTCCACTAGACCATAAATTCTGATATTTTACAATTTGTAAACATGATTGTGTATGCGGTATTTTTGATTCGCCATACAATTTCGCAAATTTTGCATTTATTTAAAATTGGATAGCATAATTGCCATTTTGCGCTACTGCATCAGGGGCATTAAATTTAGTCGTGTATTTTATTGGGATCCGGTTGATCCAGGGGAGCAAAACATCCACCCTGCGCAATAATTCATTCATTAAATCAGTGACCGCCAGCGATATTACTATGCAAATTTTGATTTGCCACGTTCGAATAACTTCGACCAGCAACAAGAGACAAGGACCAATCAATAATCCCATTGTTGGTACGCTTTACGTTATGATGAAATTATTTCAAATAAAAATAAGGTTTGTGAAAATTAGACATGCATAATATTTATTAAACCTGGAGACTTCTACTTCGTCATGCATTTTACATAGTAAATAATTAGTGCATAATTTAGGACTTTATGGACGAGCCTTAAAGTTTAGAGTCCGATCGAGCTTGCTGATTAACAATTAACGCCCGGTTTCTCCAACGAATTTTAAGTAGATAAAACCTATCTTAAAAATAAGACGTTCTTAAAGTGTTGCACCAACCACAAATCAGATCTTAGCTGTAAGAAGGTCTTATATCATAAGACGCCAAAAATGGCATCTTAAGATTCGGATTCTAACCTATAAAATTAGCAATTTGTAACGTGTGTCTGTTACTGGAAATATTCATTGAAATGGCTAATAATTTATTAGAAGTGATGGATGCATTTGCGTTTGATGTAGATGATGTAGAAACTGCAGATAATCCACATTACTCTTGAAAGGATTCGACAAATTAACCACTGATTTCTCATTCATTAATGAAATCATCTTCAGCTGCCCTACTCGTTATATCTTCACCTTAACAGTTCTCTCTTACTTTCTGCAATACTCATCTTTATTCTATGCTTCATGTTCGTTAAATTCATGGGCGATGGAATCCAATGCTTTTTCCTTCTGTTTGTTTATTGTAGCATTTGTAGTTTTATTTTCGATGATTTTGTGGACCGATACCAGCGACGCTAATAAATTTCGCTCTTTCCTGAAATTCACACGCTTCGCGCACTTTCGCTATTATTAAACCACACTAAACTCAACAACAGGAGGGTTAGAAATGAATTTGACATAGGACGGCCTGTTAAATTTACGCGAAAATGCAACGTTGCCACGTGTAAGGAAATCTTACCTAAGATATGTATAAATTTGTTTGATGCAACAGAACAAAAAGTTAAGAACTACTTAAAAATAAGACGTACTTAAGTGAGACGTATTTTAAGATTCGTTAGAGAAACCGGGCGTTAATGTACTTTGGAAATTACGATAATTAGGTATTAAATGTTCTTTGAAAATCAATCAAAATCCAGAAATGTGCCTTACATAACTTTTGAGTTATTTTAATTGAATTGCGTAAGTGATCATTTTACATCAAAAAACTTAAAAAAAATGAAGGCAAATATTATTAAAAAAATTATGGCATGTCAAAATTCAATAAAAAATTTGCAAACTTTCACATCCTTTGATGTATCGAAACAGTTTAGTTTAACAAAACAATAGAAATATAATTCGGTAAGAAATAAACTTACTGATTTGGGAGTGGTTCTCCTCGTAGCTATTCACAGCAAACGAATCCACGACCACCAACACAACAGCGGTTGGCGGTTTTTGACCTAAAAATAAACGACCAAAGTAAGTTTTTCGTACAGTCGAACATAAAAAGCTTCATCTCCGTAGCTTAGATCTATCTAACAATAAGTTATACAAAGAAATCGAATTTTTATTTATGATCCTGCTCCGAATGGATGGGTGACCGGTACCATGCACCATTGGTATACACTGTGTACATAAAGTAAGGAATAAATTCGATTAAAATTCAGGGCATTTTCTTTCAGAAAAATGGTCGGACACGTCTATTATTATTTTTTAACGCGCATTGTTTGAGATAAAATTCAAATGTACAGGGTGTCCCAAAATTGAGATACGACCCCTAAGTTAAAATTTTCAAATGGGAACCCCCATTTTTTGTTGCATTTATGGATTCTGCGAAAAATTCTGAGTATTTTTCATATAGCATACCCCATGTTGATATTCAGCCGTTTTCGAAGAAATGACGTTTAAAAAACTACTGATACTATTTTATTTCTGGTAAAAGATAACATGTTTTCATCGAAACATTGGAATTAATAAGGAAAAATCATTTCATTAAGTAAATAATAATTGTTCCTTATTAATTCCAATGTTTTGATGAAATCTTGTTATCTTTTACCGGAAATAAAATAGTAGCAGTACTTTTTTAAACGCCATTTCTTCGAAAACAGCTGAATATCAATATAAGGTATGCTACATGAAAAATACTCAAAATTTTACGTAGAATTCATAAATACAACAAAAAATGGGGGTTCCCATTTGAAAATTTTAACTTAGGGGTCGTATCTCAATTTTGGGACACCCTGTACATTTGAATTTTATCTCAAAAAATGCGCGTTAGAAAACAATAATACACGTGTTCGAGCATTTTTCTGAAAGAAAATTCCCTGAATTTTAATAGAATTTATTCCTTACTGTACACAGTGTATAATAAAAAAATGATAATTTACTTCTAATATACAATGAGTGCAAAAAGTACACGGAAAATTTCTTTCTTTTTTGGAAAATGAACTTCAATTAACAATCTGTTAATAGTGAATGTAATACATAATATATTTCTCGTCAAGATTGTGACAAAAAGAATATAAAACTTTGAATACATCGTCTTTATATTCAACAATAATAAAAAGTTATTATATAACTATATATTAATTAACCGCGCAGAAAATATTCGTACAGTTGAGAAATTAAGCTTCCAAAACCGCTAACACAAGTGTTTACGGGGAGCTCTTTTGTTTATAATTGGAATATGTGTTCCCCTCCTCAGTGTAGTCCTTGAAATACTTCGACTTTAAATTAAAAAAATACGACCTTAAAATAAGAAAAACGAACCCAGAGGGTGCAAAAGGCGCGCAGGGGTGGTTCCAACAATTTTGAAAAAATTCCCAATGAGAGCCAATCATCGCTCCCGTCATCCCAGAAAGTTTCAGCTTTTCGACTTAAAAAGAAAAAAATACGTCCTTAAAAGAAGAAAACCGAACCACCCCCTGGGTTGGTGGCGTTGGTTGGCGCGTAGGGGTGGTTCCAAAAAATTTGAAAAAATTCCCGATGAAAGCCAGTTATCCCTTCTGCCATCCCTGAAGGTTTCAGCTTTTCGACTTAAAAAGAAAAAAATACGTCCTTAAAAGAAGAAAACCGAACCACCCTCTGGGTTGGTGGCGTAGGTTGGCGCGTAGGGGTGGTTCCAAAAAATTTGAAAAAATTCCCAATGAAAGCCAGTTATCCCTTCTGTCATCCCTGTAGGTTTCAGCTTTTCCACTTGAAAAGAAAAAAATACGTCCTTAAAAGAAGAAAAAAAAATATTATTTTTACCCGGTTTTAAAAAAATCATATCTCGGAAACGGGGCAAAAATTCAAAAAAGTGGCTCGATCAATTTTAGATATTTTCTTTAAGATTATTTTAAGACATATCGGGATCGTCCAGCTCCGGCGGTTACGGAGGAGTTATTTTTTTTTTGGAAACGTGCAAAAATCTAAAATCTGCGTTTGAAAAATCCCCCCGGGGGTGGGGGTGAAACGAAACGATGGCAGCGGTTTTAAAAGCTTGCCCGGTTATCTGGGCGTCGATCTGCGCGCAAAAACTAACAAAATTTTACCGAATAAGGCCACGATAAGGAAAGAGGTTTAACCCTACCCCCCGTTTTAAGGGTAAGTTTCGGGGGATGCGATTTTCAAAATCCTCGAATTTTTTGTGCCGGTCGGCCGGGGCCCCTTTATAGCGGTTTTTTCTGGGCGACTAAACATTTCTTACGTAATTAGTTACATTCACTGTTAATGCATTTTTAAGTTCATTTTCGAAAATAAGGACTTGCAAAGAAATCTCCTCTGTACGGATACTTTTTACACTCACTGTAGATCAGAGGTCGCCAAAATGGTCTATATAGACCCCCAGGGGTCTATTTAACAACAGTAGGGGTCGATCTAAGCCAGGGGGTCTAATGGGGGTCGATCCGAATCGGAGGGTCGATTGGGGGTCAAAGAAAAAACAAGTGTAAAAAAATTGAAAAAAATGTAAGCATATATAAACCTCAATTTTCATATTTTCCGCTAGTAAACATGAAACCTTTTTTAGTGGAAAGGTTTTATTTAAAGGAAATGTATGAATATATACCGAGTGTCTGGGATAAGGGGCGAACATAGGGATTTAACATGTAAAATTAAATATGTGTAATTATTAGCTCCCCTATTCATTTTAGAGAAAAATCGAAAAGGAATATTTTTTAGAGAATTAAAAATTGTAAATGAATCATCCATTTAATTTACATTTGTACCAGAATTCACCTCAGAAATAATAAAAATAAGTTGAACAATGTACCATTTAAAAAAAAACCCTTGCCATGAGTTTGACAAATGTCATGTTATGGTGAGAATAATTTTTCTCCACGACCACCGTAGAATTTAAGCATTCTGAAATCAATTTTGATTATAGAACGTACACATTCTCACTCTTGTTATGGAACAAAACACTATGCGCTTATGCGTTTTGCATGTAATTCATTCCATAACAAGGGATAGAATGAATATTCTCACATCGTTTCGAATAAAACAATTAGCCTTGGATTTCACAATTGTCAAAATACTATAAACATAACCACAAACGTGATAATAAAACGTAAGTTCTTTGTGTTCATTATTTTATTAGTCGATTTTATCTGGTCGAGGAGAAAGTATAGTCTGATACTCGGTAAGAATGGAAATTCAGATGCTCGTGGTTCCTCGCGCTCGCCTAACGGCTCGCGCTCGAAATATTCCACTCGCATCGAATTTCAATTCTAACCTTGTTACAGAATATACTATTCTAGTCAGATATCAATTTACGCATTGTAATTACTATGATCAACGGACAGACAGACTGCAAAAAGTTAAGCTTAGTTTAGTTTTTAGTTAGTTTATTAATTCGCAGCAAATGTTGCTATTTTAAATATGTAAATGCATATTAATGTAAGTATGTTGTTCTCCTAAAATAAACTACGGCAAGTCTCCAATCTAATTTTGTTAAAAATTAATCTTAATATTTTTTTCTGGACTATGAATATCATTTGAATATGACTTCTTTCTCATGCTGGTATATTATAGGAGAGATAAGGATATACCTATGAGTAGTAGAGAGTTATGATTGACTCAGGTTGTAAACTTGGTTTTAGTTTAAGAACTGCATAGTAAGCAGTATTTAATTTACTACACACATAATCAACATGCTGACACCAGATGAGTTGCTCGTCCTCGGCTATTCCAAGAGATTTGGTGCTCTGATTTAAATTAACAGTTGGTGTCTTGCTATTAGAAAACTGAATGTTTACTGTTTTATTGTTATATGGAAGTAAATTATTAGCATTCATTATGGTCTGTATTTGATCGATCCTGCATTATTTCGCAGAATACACGCCTCCTTTCTTCATCCACTAACAGTATCTCCTTATGGCATTGATGTTTTTAAGAATGATAACCATGCTTCTTCCGAATTTTCTGTACAGAGAATTTAGACACGTTGCACTCACGAGCAATGCATCGTTGTTGGTTCAGCATTTATCAAACTCAAAACTGTTTCTTATAATTTATCGTTGTTTCTGCTGTTCCGTTTACATGTAATGTTACGAACTCTGAGTAAACTGACGCCACTGCAAAATGTTTTGATAATGAATACGCTCTCTTCATTGGAATTATAATAATAATAATAAATAAATATATAAATTATTGTTCATAGTAATTACAATGCGTGAATTGATATTTGACTAGCAACATTATTCTCTCCATAACATGACATTTGTCAAAGTCATGGCAAGGGTTTTTATTAAATGGTAAATGGTTTAAACTTATTTTTATTATTTCTGAGGTGAATTCTAGTAGAACCGTAAATTAAATGGATAATTCATTTACAATTTTCAATTCTCTAAAAATTATTCCTTTACGATTTTTCTCTAAAATGAATAGGGGAGCTAATAATTACACATATTTAATTTTACATGTTAAATCCCTATGTTCGCCCCTTATCCCGGACACTCGGTATATATTTGGATCCCGCGTTTGGAAAAAATTATTAAACTATTTTAGGTCATCGTCATTTATGGCTTTATGTATGATTTTTTTTAACGAATATCATTTTTACAGAAAATACAAGCCATAAATATCAATCATTCTTTTTACAGTCCCAAAGTAGTCAATACACACATTTTTTACACCAGTGGATAGGCTTTGAAATTTAGTACATTTACGAAATTACGCTATCAAGATTTGTTCAGAAGTTATAACCAATAGCCAAAAGACAAAAATATGGCTGATTTTCGAAGGGTGAGTTCACAAAAAATACTTTTGTGGGGGTCGATCGAGATTTCGAAAAATTATATAGGGGTCGATGATCAAAAAAGTTTGGCGACCCCTGCTGTAGATAAATTAGTTCATAATTAATTTATCCGTACCATAGGTATATTCTACTAGACATCAACTATTGAAATTGTATTGTAATCGAATTGAGATGCAATGTAATATACGATTTGAATATATTTGAGGTCATTCCATTTTACGGTTGTTCCCTTGTAATGAAGACATTAACTTTTGTTGATAATTGCTTTATGTCCAGTACGAACTGATATCTAGAGGCAATTTTATACAGACGCTGTTTAATGCGAACGGCTATAAAGCTGTTTGGTCTTTATAGCTTCCCGTTGTGCCGGATTGCTCAAAATGCCCATGCCGATGTTTATTGACCTCTACCCAACCATGCAATCATTTAAATTACCCATATATATGTTTTTTTTTTTAATTGAAGTTAACCGATACATAACAAAGTAATGCTGATAATAATAAATTGATTTTGTTAATTTTTACTTTCTCCGTTACGAAGTACAAGAAAGTATTGTGATCGTGAAAAATTTTCAAAATTTTTTTTTACGGAGATATCCATTTGGAGCTCCCTAGATGCCATTTCAACAATTTCTGGAAAAAAACATATTGTGTCTGTGTGTGTGTGTGTGTGTCTGTTGTGTGCGCTGCATCTCATTTGACGTTTCAAACGTCAGTTTCTTCCGACTCTACAAAACACTCGATGTACATTTAAAATATGATTTACGTTGAAAATAAACCATGAAAGTGTAAAAATAAACAACTATGATTCTGTCCAATCGGAGAAAGTAACATGACCATTTTTTCCTTTCGATTAATGTGTCTCTAACTGAGCTTATTCTAACTCTAAAAATAATAGTTATGACTATTGATTATTATATTTTGACGCGCCTTTATTCCCCAATATGAATAGATGTTTATCAATTTAGTATTTTCTGTAAAAAAATAGAAAAAAACTAGATGGTATCTTTTTGTATTCGTTAGACTTAATTTTGAGTTACGAATACAAAAACTGTCATCGCAGTACTCCCCACAAATGCGATTCCTCATTATAAAAATAAGAACCGTGAACGGCAGCAACAACAGAAACTCATTATTTCCAAATATCAGCACGCGTTGCGGTAAATCGAGTCAGATTTAATTTAAATTACTTCCGACTTTTGTGACAAACTACTCAATTACGTATACTACAAGATGCAATTATATCTTGCAGCGACGTTTCTGTTTAAATTAAAATATCCCCGCCTGAAAGTGTATAACTTTTAATTCCGTTCGCAATTTGTCAAGTCCGCGACACCGGTTATAAAACTTTTCAGTTGGCCGCGAATTTTCAGGCTCTCCTAATTCAGTTACAATTTCCAAACTTTCCATAACAATAACCATCCACCTGCCCCCGGTGATGACGGCTTTAATATTACGATTCGTAACGAAATGTACGGGTAATAAATATGTGACTACCATATCTTATTGAGAATCTGAAGTATGTTTGATTTTTTTTGTTGTTGAAGTACTCGAATGCACCAAGCAGCACTTATCTGTAATTAGTATAATTAGTAAACGTGTTTGCTGTAACAAGGCCCATTAATAATAGATGTTATTTTGTGCAATTCATCATGCAAATTTTACTCTTGTCTACTTTAAAGTCAGACGATGTATTTAATTAGGTGCAATTTCCATATGAGTGATGAATTGCATTTTTTTAAATTAAGAGAAGACATTAAATAGAATGTCAGGGTGGCCTAGTAATTATGACAACCACATAGTCATTAGTAGGCCAAAGTAGTATGCAGAAAGCCTCATCATGATTCACATTTTAGATCTTCTAAATATGTATGGTTATATTTCCATTTGCAGTCGTAACCAATAAAACCAACAGATCTGTTTATATTCCCGCATGTAATCTTAAATTTTCTAAACAGGAAAAATTGCGGCCGAATGACCGCGGGTTTGGCTTTAAGAGTCCTGGATACCATGCATATATCTAAAACTCCGATTTTTCACATACGAATTTATAAAATGTAAATCTGTTTTTACAGTTATTTCTAAAATTATTATAGCGAGGGCATACAAGAGTTGTATTTTTTGTTTTTTTGCTAATAACAAAGTAAACATTAAAAATAAATCAATTTTAAAAAAATAATTCTTGGTTGCCCTTTTTACCTTTATTTAGAATATATTTTTCCTGTAACCTTTTTTTCTAAAATGTATAATGGATGAGAAAAGTGCGATCGCGTTTCTAGAAATTAGTGATCCGTAATAATCTGCCACTAAGCGGCGAAACGAATAACACTCGAATTAGGGGCGTGACTATGTTGAACTCTTATCAGCTTGAGAGTAAATACAGAAAAGGCGCGCTGCTCCTTAAAAAATGCACATCCATATGCCATCACATATTTTTGGAGAACACACGGAATGTAGCTTTATTAAATGATTTGAATTGCTTAAATACATTATAATGCATGCAGCGTACGAAATATAATTCAGAATAGTATTGTGAACAATTCATAATGTTTATTGATGTGATTGACAGTGTTCATAGGTCAGTGAAGTAGGTAATCAAAATTCAAGTACGAATAAAAATGCGTAATGATTCGGTATCAGCACTTTAAATGTTTTTGTGATATTTTTCATATTTAAGAAAATATTGGCGAAAAACAAAAAACAGTTAAGGTAAACGCCCACTTCCTGTTTAGGAAATTTTAGCAAAAGCTTCTCAGTTCTTCGGATTATCAAATAAGACGTATGTTCAAAGTTTCATATCAATTGCTCTATTAATTTTTGAGATACAGCGCGCACAGACACACACACACACATTTTTTTTCCAGAAATTGTTGAAATGGCATCTACGGACACCAAAACGGATATTTCCGAAAAAAAAAATGTTGAAAAAAAAATCAGGATTACAATACTTTTTCGTACTTCGTAACGGAGAAAGTAAAAATATCGGAAAAAACAAAAAAAATGGTTAGAGTAAACACACACTTCCAGTCGTACATTAAGCGGTTAAATGAGATTTCTGCCGATTAAATATTGACTTGATGATTTTTAGTATTCTAGTTGGCCAAACATGCCTTATTTTATCTCAAGAAGGGTTTATAAATATGTGATCTGTCTTTTGTCAATGAAAATTGGGAAAACAAAGGATTTTTTCTTCATATAATACCACGCATAAGGGTGAAAAGGTTCAGAAAAACTACAGTTAATTAAGTAAAGTTGTATAAGCATTGATAAATGATAATTGGCAACAACAATTTAATTAACCCTTACCTAACGAAAGGCGTTATATTCACGGCAACAAAAAATATTCCGGTAACATCGAAGGCCGCTACAAAAAATAACATTATCCTAAGATAGAATTTTCTCACGTAACTTCCCGGCGGTACACCAAAATATCAATTAATAAATGAGCTTATTTTAGTTGAGATTTTTGCGACTATTATAAACTAGCTCATCAGGTAAGAATTAATAAAGTAAATATACAGGGTGTCCTAAAAGTATGGAATATACCGTATAGCTCAGTAAATATCCACTTTAGAAAAAAAGCGCAACGAATAACACTTACGTGTTTTTAAATGACAAGACGACACATCTTTATTATAGTCATTTGATAGAGTTTTTTTTTTCTTTTCAACGATACAAAACTTGATTACCTTGATCTAAAAAAAAATTCAATAAAAACAAGAAAATGTGTTCCATATTTATTTTTTGTAATATCAAATTGTTTAACAAATAATGTATTGAAACTAAACACACAGAAAATGTTTAAAGTGTAAACCATTCATGATTTGACAGTGGTAAATTCGGTTTTTAAAACCATGAATAGGTTTTGGTTAATGAAATGAAAATAAATTTCCCAGACATTTTTTTATTTTTCTTGAAAGTTTTCTCATGTAAAGGTAATCAAGTTTTATGTCGTTGAAAAGAGAAAAAAAAACATCGTACAAAGAGCATAAAATATTGTAAAATTTTTAAATAAAACATTTTTTCATATACCTCGTATTTTAGAAGATATATGCTACAAATGAAAAAAAATCAATTTTCTTCAAGAGGTGGTTTTATCCCCTAAACCTTGAGATAAGCACATAAAAAAGGGTCTCTTACTTTTTATTGCTCTACAACATATCAAAGTACATCGCAATTAGTGAGGGACGCCCCCGACCGTTCCCTTGTGAGATTTCAAACATGACGAACAAAATTCGTGAAAAACTCTTAAAAAAAAGTTTCCTACTAGAAGTTTGTATTTTCCCCGTAGAATACGATCTCGCAATAAAAAATAGGGGGTTCCATTTGAAAAATCAAAGTTGACCTTCGTTTGACCTTAAAATCTAACGCCAAGGTCATTTTCAAGGTCACCAGCATATGTCTCCCCTCCAAACCCTACAACTTTCATCTGAAACATCTTTCGCCATGTTGCTCAGGTTTCGAGATATTTGGGGTGGCAATTTAAAATGGGACACCCTGTATAACTGATATAAATTCCGATTACTCACTTGATATTTTATATTATATTGAAGCTGTTTTGATGAAAAATTGCTTCTCCTTAAGACCCATTCGAGCGCATTTGTTTTTTTTTGTGCATTTTGCGAATGTGCCAGCATCTCCCCGTTTATTCGAAATCGTCTCTTTTTTGTAATTTATCGTACTTTTCCTCTGCAGTCTTATATTATTAATGGACAGAGAAGGGATGGCCATGATGTAAACATGCTATTATCCATCGTATATTAATGGAGATGGAAATATTCATCATGTATTCATGTTACGAAAAGTAAAAACAGAACGACATGTCTAATATTTTGCAGCTATATAGTTTAATTTATGAATGGTACAATAAAGTCTTAACTCATGTGATGTAATGATTTATTCATAATAATGGTTGCAACAGTCATTGCGTGGTTATCCATAAAATCAATTAATAAATTCACCATCTATTAACCAAATAATTATTTTGTTAAAGTGATGGTATTGAATTATTTTCCACTTTTCAGATGAGTATTATTATTATCCTATACCACCACATACATCTAGATCAGTATATGTGGTTGCATACGTTACACCCTATTGAGGAGTCACAGACTTAAAATTCTTATAATAAATATGATAATTAGTAAATTACAGGGTTTAAACAGCCATCGGTAATATTTTTTAGCCTTTAAAGTTTACATTTTACAGTTGCGATGCGCGCAAATAAATGCGTAATATAATCGTATGCAACCATTTGCGCCTCGATGAGTACTTGTGATTGCATACCATGCATCCAATTCAGGGAGCTTAGGGCGAAAAATACTTATATTCTTCGATTTCAGTATTTTACCCTTGATACACGCATAGAAAAATTAAATGGACACCCAGATTTACAGTTTAAAAATGTAATAATCTATTTGTGTATTAGAGTAATTAAACTGTGTATAATTATTCATTTAAAACAGTTTTTCATGGGTGAACGTGCTCAATATATGTTAGCACTATGTATTTTGTAGCTTTTAATACCAACTGGCACATGGTGCTTTGTGGTATTGTTAATATCACATGTGCATGCTAGACATAAACATAAACATAAACACTATTCACAGAGGTTTAATTACTGCTGTGGTGTATGTCGCCAAATATTTGCTCGGTCTGCTTGCATAATCACCTTAATTGATACCGCCCCCTTCTCGCCTAACAATTCACATTAAAAGAAGCCCTAAACCAGCTCATAATCTGATACATTGTGTCGTAATATCCTACGGTATCGTTTTACATATGTCCTGGCTTTTCGGAAGAGACTCGAGCATATTTACCGATGTCTATTCGACGGATCGAATTTAATACTTCGATAAATTCAAATGTATTCAGCACCGCATCCAAAACCGTTACATCGCTCTCGAATGACGTCGGACTGTTTATAAATATAACGATATATACGAGCTATAAAAATTACCCGTTTTACAAGGCGTATGTTTCTAAACTTTCTATAAAGGCATGTTAAATGATATTTTTATGCTGATAGAACAATGTACTTTGCTTGCTTGCGTGTGTGTGTGTGTGTGTTGTACCTCGATGCCTTTGAGTGGTATTAAAATGCATGGAACTGTGCTTTATGTGTAAACATATTTTATGAAACAGGATTATGCCTTCGAAAAATCCCGCACGCCTTTACATAAAATTGTTTCAATTTTAGGAATATATCCTCAGAACGAAAATGACCGATTAAAGTTCCTTGATAAAAGAAAAGCTTTTGACATACTTTTTAGTGCACATCTTTTTTTTTTGACTTACAAGAGGAGATGTGTGACTCCCCGATTTGGCATACGGGTAGGTCATGACAAGGAGTGTAACAGGCAGGGCCTAGGCAAACTAGGCAGTTGCCTAGGGCCCCGCAAAGATTCAGGAGCCCCATTTTGTTTTCCGCTGATCGAACACAGTTTTCAAAATTAAAATCCAATGGAGTAATCTTTAAAAGAAAGGCGTGCGGATGGAAGCAATTGATGAAGAGATAATTATGCTAGGCTGACTTAAAAAAATCATAACTTTTATTACAATCAAAATTTTTGAAAAAATTAAAGTCACTACATGAGCTAATAGATGTAGAAATGCACGTGTAATTTTGTAAAATTTTACCCCAACGTTTTATGTTTTTTACGATTTTTTTATTTTCATAAACACTTTCACGTCAAACACCCACCATTTTCAAAAGTGCAAAAGTCAAAACAAAAAAATCAACACGGACTCAAAGAACGAATCATTGTTAATCTAAAAATGTTTTTAAAATTAAAATTCAACCAAAATTAACAGAGAAATCTTCTTTGGCGGAAAGGCGCGCGGACGGATGAAACCGATGAAGAGGTAATGATGCAGTGCCGAGTTAAAAAAATCATAACTTTTACAAAAATCAAAACTGAAAAAAAAATTAAAGTCACTCCATTAGTTAATAGATGTAGAAATGCACGTGTAATTTTGAAAAATTTTATCCCAACGTTTTATATTTTTCACAAAAAAATTATTTTCAAATATAATTCTTACGTCAAATTCCCACTGTAATTGTCAAAACAAAAAATCAACACAGATTCAAAGAACGAATCATTGTTGATCCAAAAAAGTTTTAAAAATGAAAATCCACCAAAAATTAACCGAGTAATCTTCTTTGGAAGAAAGGCGCGCGGACAGAAGCAGTCGATGAAGAAAAAAATACATTTTCAAAAATGCATAACTCGACTGAAAATTGCTAGACATTCAAAAACAAAATTATTCTGAAATATCGACGTCTTGTGAAATGAACTGAATTTTTGTAGGATTTTATCGCTGCGTTTCATATTAATTTTTATTTTTTTGCACTCGAGTGTTCGTCATTGAAAAAATACATTTTCAAAAATTCATAACTCACATTCAAAAACCAAAATTATTTTGAAAGATCGACGTCTTGTGAAGTCAACTGAATTTTTGTAGGATTTTATCGCTGCGTTTCATATTATTTTTTTATTTTTTGCACTCGAGTGTTCGTCATTGAAAAAAATACATTTTCAAAAATTCATAACTCACATTCAAAAACAAAATTATTTTGAAAGATCGACGTCTTGTGAAGTCAACTGAAATTTTGTAGGATTTTATCGCTGCGTTTCATATTAATTTTTATATATATATACAAACATCTTTATTTAAGAATTGCTACAATTGTATATACATACATATAAAAATTTATGGTTTTCCGCAATTCTTAATTGGCTATCGACCGGAGGTCTTTCAGCCAGTCTTCTTCAGTCTGTACGTCTCTGTCAGTTATGATTAATGTGATGAAAAGATGAAATGAATTGAAATATGGTGGTATCTGGATGTTTAATTTTTGGAATGATATTGGGGTTACGTGGTAAGCAAAGATGATTTAGGATGTGTAAGATGTGAGGATTAGTGGCAAATTTAGAGGATAGGTGGATAAGGCGTTAGTCAATATTAATTTTTAATTTTTTGCACTCGAGTGTTCGTCATAGAAAAAATACATTTTCAAAAATTCATAACTCACATTCAAAAACCAAAATAATTTTGATAGATCGACGTCTTGTGAAGTCAACTGAATTTTTGTAGGATTTTATCGCTGCGTTTCATATTAATTTTTAATTTTTTGCACTCGAGTGCTCGTCATTGAAAAAAATACATTTTCAAAAATTCATAACTCGACTGAAAACGGATTCAAAGAACGAATAATTGTTAACCCAAAAACGTTTATAAAATTAAAATCCGACAAAAATTAACGATGCAATCTTGTTTGGAAGAAAGGCAAGCGAACGGAAGCAATCGATGAAGAGATAATTCACACTTTTTACATGGTTTTTGAAAAATCAGTACTTTTTCGATTTTTAGGCTTTAAAAATGATCGTTCTTGGATTTAATTTTGATTATCTAGAAAGCTAAATCATTAACAAAGTTTGATTTTTTATAATATTAAATCCCAATTATTGCCCAATAACGATGTTTAAGCTAAAAGTCTGTAGTTGAATAAATTTTTGAAAAATCAATACTTTTTCGATGTTTGAGATTTAAAAATGGTCATTCTGGGGTTCGATTTTGATTATCTAGAAGACTAAATAATTAACATTGCTTACAGATTTAGCTTTATTAAATATTGAAAAACAGTTATTCAGCGAAATTAATCACGAATCTTTAATTGCCGAACTCCAAAGTAAGAAAAGCACCAATTTGATTTTTTTTTAAGGAAAGATGATTGACAGGAGTTCGGGTTAGGGAATCGAGGATGATGGGGACTTGGCTTAGCTAACTCGGGCTTCAACCCCAACCAATTTATAGTAATAATATTCATATTTAAATGAATGAAATGGGGACAAACACTAGACACCCAGGGACCCGTACGGCCATTTTTCGAGTTGAAAAAGTGACCGTTCGGCCGGGACTCGAACCCACACCAAATTTGATTTTGTGTTACGTGCATTTGTGATTTTGTATTTTAATGTGTCATTGCAATTTGAATTTTTTTTGCAATAAAACTGTCTTTCGAAACCTTTATTTCATATTAAATTAGTTTGGATTTATTCTTAGAAGGGGCCCCAGGAATATATTTGCCTAGGGCCCCATTGTACCTTAATCCGGCCCTGGTAGCAGCTGCAAGGAATAGGGCGCACTATTCAGCCGTTTTCGAGAAAAAAAGGTTTTTTTTATTAGCTGTGTGTTTATGTGCCATTTACGTTAATGGAACAATACCGACCCTGTGGCGTATTGGTAAGATCATCCGGTACGTAATCTCAAGGTCGACGGTTCTACCGACGTCAATTAGTTTTCTTTTTTATAATTTGTATAATTATAAATTATATTTATTTATAGTTTTTATTTATAATTTATTCATGGATATTTAAATATGTTAATTTTAGAATAAATTATATTATTTTTAGGAGAATAATTGTTAAACAAATTAAACAGGAGATTGAAAAATCAAAATTTTTATTTCCAGTATTTAAAAAAAATAAATGAACCTAGTACGTGCAGTCCTTCATCGCCCGAATATCACAATTGCGTATAAAAAATAATATAGAACAAAGATTTATAAACAATAGCCTGGAAATACAAATATTGATTTTTCAATCTCCTATTTTTTTTCAGAATCATTTTACCGCTAAAAATGAAATTAATATA
The DNA here is from genome assembly GCA_910593695.2 of Ocypus olens. Taxonomy (NCBI): domain Eukaryota; kingdom Metazoa; phylum Arthropoda; class Insecta; order Coleoptera; family Staphylinidae; genus Ocypus; species Ocypus olens. The sequence goes on from OU343049.1 coordinate 45,223,347, forward strand.
ATTGATTCTAAAATTAACATATTTAAATACACATGGATTTATAAAAACTATAAAAATAAAATTTAATTGACTAACAAACAGGACTCGATCCTTCGACCTTCCGACTACGAACTGGAGACCTAACTGATATGCCAAAAGCTTGGTATGTTTTTGTTAATGTAAATGGTATATAAACATACTAATAATTAAAAATAAATAAAAAACATTTTCTTCTCAAAAACGGCTTGAACCTATTACACTCCCACTCATGACCTACACGTGTGCCAAAGATGGATCAAATCGGTGAGTCACACATCGGACCCTCCCCTTGTTAGACTTTCGCCATTCAGTCACGCACATTTTTTTAGTCACATATAGTGGCGGCTCGTGGAATATGTTGATGGTAGAGCCACTTATACAATATGGTCAGTTTAATCAAAAACCAATGAGATTTCGAAAAAATATTATTCTTTATAAGTTGTTCATTTTGGCATTCTTTACAATTATTATTTGCTGTAACTATTATGGTTTCATAATTACAAACCAAAAATGAAAAAAATAATAATAAATTTGATTTTATGAAAAATATTTTCAAACAAAAGAAGCTCATTTCTTAGTTGCCTTCAATATTTATTTGAATGTTTCCGTAATATTTTCCATATCTAAAAAATTATTGGAAAAAACAAAAAAAAAACGATTAAGATAAACTCCCACTTCCAGAGTATGGAATTTTACCAAAAGCTTTTCAGTTCTTCAGACTGTCAAATAAGTTTCATGTTAATTGCTAAATCAGTTTTTGAAATACAGCGCGCACAGACAGACATACACACACACACACATATACACAGACACATTTTTTTTTTCCAGAACTTGTTAAAATGGTATCTAGAGGCCTCAAAACGGATATTTCCGTAAAAAAAAAATGCACGATCACAATGAACAAACGAGTCCTCGAAAAAGTCCTGATGAAACGTCCAGATATATATAGTCCTTAAAAATAGAGTGCCGACAAAAAAAAAATGTCCTAAAATAAGGTCCTAAAAAAGACTTGAAAAATGTTTCGAAGAAAAGCCCGAAAAAAAGTCCTGATAAAAATATTCCCGGAAAACCCGGAAAATTTCCTGGAAAAAAGTTCTCGAAAAGGCCTGAAAAAGAGTAAAAGCCTTACAAAAGTCCTGAGAAAGTCTTGAAAAGTCCTGAATATAAAGTGCTGAGAAAAATCTTGAAAAAAGCCTTGCAAATAAAATCTTGTATTAAAGATCTAAAGAAAGTCCTTTTTTTAAAATAAATTCTAAATAGTACTTTCATGTCCTAAAAAAAATCTTAAAAAAAAAACTTTCCAGAAGTCCTGAAAAAGACCTAAAAAAGTCCCGAAAAGAAGGTCTAAAGAAGGACCTGAAAAAATCCCGAAAAACGTTGCGAAAACAGTCCTGAAAAAGCCCTGAAAAAAATTAAAAAAAAAAGTTCTAAAAAAGGCCTGAAAAAGAGTACTGAAAAAAGCCTTACAAAAGTCCTGAAAAAAGTCTTCAAAAAGTCCTGAAAATACAGTCCTGAATATAAAGTACTGAGAAAAGTGTTGAAAATAGCCTTAAAAATAAAATCTTGAAAAAGAAACCTAAAGAAAGCACGAAAAAAAATTTAAAAAATAAATTCCAAAAAGTACAGACATGTCCCGAAAAGAGTTCCGAAAGACATAAAAAAATCTTCTGAGAAATTCTGAAAAAGACCTGAGAAAAGTTTCGAAAAGAAGTTCTAAAGAAGGGCCTGAAAAATCCCGAAAAACGTCGCGAAAACAGTCCTGAAAAATTCCTGAAAAAAAATCCCTATAAAAGATTTAAAAGAACTTCTAAAAAGAGTCCTAAAAAAATCGTGGATGAAGTTCTGGAAACGAAAAAAAAAATGTACTGGATAAAGGCCTTAAAAAAAGATTCTGAAAACAATGTCCGGATATAAATGCCCTGAAAGAAAGTCATTGGAAAAAATCCTGAAGAATGAAGTCCAGTAAAAAGAGTCCCGTAAGAAAAGGGTCCCGAAAAAAAATCCCTATAAAGGACCCGAAAAAAAGTTCTGAAAAATGCCCTCACAACGGTCCTCAAAAAAATTGTCTTGAAAAACAAGATTCTCAAAAAAAGATCCTGGATAAAGTTTTCAAAAACGCCCCAATAAAACTTGGAATAGAAAAGTCTGAAAAAAATTCCTGATAAAAGTCCAGAATTTCATCTAGAAAAAATTGCAAAAAAGTTGTCAAGTCACTATGAACCGTGGCGGCTCGTGGAACATGTTGATGGTAGAGCCACTTACTGACAAAAAAGTGTTGATTAAAAATTCTTGCTGAGATTGAAACTGCAGGTAGTGCCATGTGCCTTTATATAACGAGCCGCCCCTGGTCACATAAATATTGATGCTTTAAGTCTAATACAATTACGACAATCGTAAAAGAGGAATTTAAATACAGAAAGATGTAAAGTAAAAAATTCTTCTGTTAATTATCCAGCGAATATTAATGATTTCTCATAAATTATAATGGAAATTAAAACGTGGGAATTTTCATACTTCGCTTAAAAAATACACTTATTCAATTAACCCTTTGTGCCAGCATCGCACATATTATGAATAACCATTAGATTTCGTGAGTTACTCGACATGCATTATTAATATTCCCTTACAAACCCCCTGTTTTTTTTTCTAAAGCCAAGTTTTTCCGAGCGCCTGCATTAATTATAAAATCTTTAATTAAATGCGCATTTTTCGCGTGAGGATCGAAAAATAACTTTCGGAATTGGAAAAGTTTTTCAAGTCGCCCACATGCGACACGGCGTTTAATTTAAATGTATTTACAAATTGGCCGTAAAACGAACATTTTCCCGAATTATCCGCCATAAATAAATCCTTTAATAGCCCGAAGGCCTGGACACAGCCCGCCTTGATCAACGCCCTAAATTAGGGGTAAATGCCGTACATATTTAATAACATCTCTAATTAAGATAGTTTCGTTGTTATATAGATGTTTTAAGTGTTCCATAAAGTTTCCAGCAGTGCTTATATTATGATGTTTGCCGGAGGACTAACATGAAAGGGTGTTATTTGTGCAGAGTTGCGATTTAATTTGCTTTAGATAAAGGGGATATTATATAAAACCCGGTTCGAAACAAATTAATTGTACCAGGGTAATTGATGAGTATTTTTTTATGAAGTTGGTATCATTGGCAGTACTGCGACGAAATACAAGTGCGCATGGGCACAGTTTCGTGGAAGTAATTTAAAAATAAATTATGTAGTTTATTCGTGTTCATACTTGTAATAAGTTTACACTCGTCAGTTACAAATGAATCTACATATAGTAATATATTATAAAATTGACAATTAAAATACTCGTAAAAACTTAACCTAGAGATAAAACTAATAAATAAATTTAAAAATCTGCCGCAAAAATAAGACGGAACAAAAACAATGATTAAAAATAATATTAAAAGCTAAATCTAAGTTACGGACATACATGTTAAAACGTTTAAAATCAATATCACACTAGAAGACCAGTCAAACGGTATCAACAACAAAATTAGTTCAAAGTGGGTGGTGCTTTCCTAAAAACAAACGTTACAATTTTTTTTATATTGGTAAATAATACACGATAATACTTTCAAATATTTATTGTCTAAGTTCGCCTGAAGAAGACATTTCTTCGCCTGAAAAAGCCACAATGTGACGAAACAGTTGTGGCGAACTTAGACAATAAATATTTGATTTGAGTATTATCGTGTATTATTTACCAATATCAAAATGAACATTCTTTCAACTTTCAACAACCATTAGCCACAACCAGTGGCGGCTCGTGGAACATGTTGATGGTAGAGCCACTTTTACAATTTATTAGATCGGATGATACTGGCGTTTGAAACGTCAAAATTATGAAAGATGGAAATGACAAATTATACAAATTAAATACCGGCAAAAAAAAACAAAAATTTGCACATAAAATTCAATCACACACGTAAAAAATCCAAAGTATAGACCAATAAAAAATACGCTCTTAATTAAAGTAAAAAACTAAAATATACGCCCAAAAGATCGAAAATTTAGACAAATTTCGCGGTTAAAATAAATGCAGAAAATTTCAACAAAAAAATTAAAAAAAACGAAGAAATTAAAAATACAGGCTGTAGATCTAAAATATAGGCCAAGAAAATCAAAAATGCTGGTCTAAAAATAAAAAATTCAAACCAAAGAATTGAAAAATCATGGAAAACGAAAATAATTCGCCATTTTCGGCCCCCAAAATAACTCTTTAGCTCAAAATAAGTTGCCGACCAGAAACTTGAAAACCTCAGTTCCTGGAAGACCCACAACAAAATTTTATAGACAAAGTGTTCAGAATGGTCTCAGTCTTGAAAACAAAAAAAAAACAAACATTTTTTGAAAAAAAGTTAATTTAATCGATTTGAGTCAAAAAGTAACCAAAGAGTAAAAAAATAATAATTCAAGTTAAAAAATCTAAAATCAAGGGCAAGAAATCAAAAACCATCAAAATAACTTGAAAATATCAGCAAAAACATAAAAAGGTCGCGTATAAAAATCAATCATTTAGGTTAAAAAAAATCTAAAATATAGGATAAAAAATTCAAAACTTCGACCAAAACTTCGATTCTAAAAATCAAAACAGCGGACCAAAAAAATCGAAAATTTTAACAAACAAATCGAAAATTTAGAAGAAAAAAACAGGCTAAAAGATTAAAAATTTAGGCCAAAATATCAAGATCCGGGCTTAACGATAAAAAATGAAAACAAGAAGATTGAAAATTCAAGTACGAAAATTGCCATTTTCAGCACTCGGGGTGTAGAAAACATAAGAAAAAAAATCAAAATTTGTTCTGTAGCAAAGGAAATTTGCACTCGATGAATTGAACATTTAAAAAAAATTATTACTTGAAGGTTTCACTTCAAATAAACTTCAATTATTCAAAAATAGTCTACTTTTAATTTCCTAAAAACAACGACATGCTTCTGCAGAGAACAAGGGAATAAACTCAAAATTTACTCTGTAGTGAAGGAAATTTGCACTCAATGTTTTAAAAAATTGTAAAAAATTAATCACTTGAAGAATTAGCTCCAAAATTACTAAAACTATACAGAAAGAGTGTACTTTTCATTACTTGTAAGAATTTTTGCAATATTGCTACTGAAAACAACAGGAATTGACTCAAAACTGCACTGGAGGGAACGGAAATTGCACTCAATGTTTTGAAAAACCGTAAAAAAACAATCACTTGCAGAATTAGCTCTTAATTAAGGTAAAAAACTAGGAGTAAAATATAAGCACGAACAATCGAAAATTTCGACAAAAATCCGAAAATTTCAACAACAAAAAAATTAAAAAGTTTAACCAAAATAAAGAATATTTCGGACAAAAACTCTAAAATTTGGAACGAAGAAATGAAACATACAGGTCAAATATCTACAATATGGGCCAAAAAAATCAAAAATGCTGGTCCACAAATAAAAAATGCAAACCAAAAAAATTGAAAAATCATGGAAAACAATATTAATTTGCAATTTTCAGCTCGTAAAATAACTCTTTACCTCAAAATTAGTTGCCGACCTGAAACTCGAAAACGGTAGTCAAAAAGTAACCAAACAGTAAAAAAATTCGTCCATAAAAAATAATAATTCAAGTTAGAAAATCTAAAATGAAGGGCTAGAAATCAGAAACTGTATTTAAAAATATCGGCAAAAATAAAAAAAACTTGCGTATAAAAAGCAATCATTTAGGTTAAAAAAAATCTAAAATATACGATCCAAAATTAAAAAATTTGACCAAAAATTCGATCCTAAAAATCAAAATTGTGGACGAAAAATGAACAAAAAAATTTAGAAGAAAATTATTTTCTTTGGAAATTTGTAAAGACACATTATTCAAAATTAGTCTGTCAAAAGTTCAACCACCTGTTGCAATAAATGTGGAATTCCAATGCAAATTTCTGAAAAATGCTCCTTATTGGTCATCAAAATTTGCTTTTTAGTGCAACCATTTTTGTTGTAGTAAACTTGCGATTATTTTTTGACGAAATTTATAAAGGGGCATTATTTAAAATTGGTCTCTCACAATGTCAATCATCTGTCGAAATAAATGTGGAATTCTCAAGTGAATTTCTGAAAAATTTGCCTTTTTGGTGATCAAAATTTGCCTTTTAGTGAAACCATTTTTGTTGTGGTAAACTTGCAATGATTTTCTTTGAAAATTTGTAAAGACATTATTCAGAAATAGTCTCTCAAAATTTTAACCATTTGTTGAAATTAATGTGGAACTTTCACGCGGTGTTTTAGCATTTAAAAAGTTTTTCTAAGAATTAGTTAAAAATTCTTGCTGAGTGTGAGTCTACAGATAGTGCCATGGCTCCGTGGCTCTATATAACGAGCCGCCCCTGCACAACTATTCAATTATTAGTCACCATGCGTGTGTGTGTGTGTGTGTGTGTGATGGTGTATGTGTGTGTCTGTACGTCTTATTTGATAATCTGAAGAACTGAAAAGCTTTTGGTAAAATTTCGTACACCGGAAGTGGGTGTTTACCTTAACTGATTTTTGTTTTTTGACAATATTTTCTTAAATATGAAAAATATCACAAAAACATTTAAACAAACATTGAAGACAACAAAGAAATAAACATCTTTTGCTTGAAAATATTTTTCATAAAATCATTTTTATTCGAGAAAAAAAATTATTATTATTTTTTTAATTTTATGTAAGTATAAAACGATAAAAGTTACAGCAAATTTATGAAAATAATAATTGTAGAGAATGCTAAAATGAACAATTTATAAAGAATAAGTTTTTTTCGAAATCCCTTTAATTTTTGAGTAAACTGAGTTTTTGAATTTGAAGTATAATTTTTCCATCTTTTTCATTTTGACGTTTTAAACGTCAGTTTCATCCGAGTCTACAAAACGCTCGCTGTACATTTAAAATATGATTTAAATTGAAAATAAACCATGAAAGCGTAAATATAAATTATTCCATCAAGTCGGAGAAAGGAACATGATCCACATCACCATTTTTTTCATTCTGAAAAAGTTGTGACTTTTTTGTGAATAAGCATGTTTCCCGGCTTTTTGAAGATGAAGACCTTTTTTGCTCAAAATTCATGAGCCGACTGCCGGAGTTTTTCTCACCAAAAAGAGTCATTTTGCCCTTGCCTACCTCTAGTGCACACTTAATAAATTATAAATTGTCGAAGTGGCATTTATAATATCTACACCAATGTACAAAAAATTAGTATCTTTTTAAAATAATTGGCGCCAATGACCTTAGTTGTTGATGCGACTCAAGCCCAAAATTCAACTCACTTCAAAATCATTTCCAACTCCATAAAAAAAAAACTCTCAATCAATTACAATCACCTGGTATTATTTAAGTTATATTTTTTACACTGTCGTCTTTGATTAAATCAAAACATGTATTACTTATAATTAAAACGAGCAATTAGAACAAACGCGAATTTCTGAATATAATTATTGATGAATATAGAACGTAGCATTTACCAACAACTTAAATCACTTGCATCAACATCAAAACTGCTGAATAATGTTTTCCCGAACGCACTGTGTCCATTGTGCAATCGCTAAATGTGACATAATTAACAATTCAGATCAAATTAGCGGGAATCGCTTCATGAAAATCAGTACAAGATGTATTCGGACATAATGAAATATGTGGTGGCAATTAAAATGAACAATGGAAGCCGGCGGAGCGTTCGAAATGTTGATCTGTTCTGACACATTAAAATAAGCGATGTCATATTCAAATTAGAAATCGTGGAAATTATGTTAATGTGAAATTGGCCTTGAATATTCCTCGCGTGGATTACAATTAATTATTCCAATCCTGGAATTCACTTGTAAATTCGAATAACGGAAATTTAAATGGAGTTGGAAAGTTTGATGATATAATATAGTTTAGCTAAGGAAATGGATTCGAATAGAAAAACCTTCACTTCTTGCAATAATTTTCAAATCGGTCTTTGCACGTAGAAACAAGCGATCTTAAACCAATGATATTTCAATAGTAGTGATTTTAATAACTTTCTTTTTTTTTATTAAAAGGAAAGATGATTAACATTCGGGTTAGGGAATCGAGGATGATAGGGAATTGGCTTAGCCAGCTAGGGCATTCAGCCATAACCTATATATAGTAATAATTAATATTTAAATGAAATGGGGACAAACACTAGACACCCACAGCTCGGCTATTTTTCGTGTTGAAAAAGTGACCGCACGGACGGGACTCGAACCCGCACCAACGGGGTCTAAAGGCCGAACCTCTACCCACTAGACCACCGCGGCCCCATTTTAATAACTTGCATTTTATTTTGTTTAATTCATTCCGCATTAGACATTTGGTATTTTAAAGAGTATGTTAAATTTCTAACATAAATATTACTTTTTAATATTTAAAAATATTAAGCAGTATTCTTGAAAAATTATATTTACAAAAGTTATGGCTTTGTTGAAATACTTTCTACAAACGCAGAGAATACATTTACAGTGAGGTTTGTAGTAAATGCGAGGTTTTATAAAAGGAAATAAAAATAAAAAAAAGATAGTTGTTTATTAATTTCTTAAATTACAAATAATGACACGGAAAATGTTTCAATTTTAACGGTATGTATTTTATTTGCTGTGTATAATTTCAAGGTCAAAATGCAGTAAATAAGCATACATGCACAAAATCAAAATGCAGTTAATAAACAAATATTGTAATTATTTAGCGTAAAGTGCAGATGCAAAAAATAATTCTACTTAAATGTTATTGTTGGATGGTGAGATAATTTTAAGATAATAAAACACTAACCTTTTCCATTTTCCACATTCAAAATACCAGAAAAACAATTGTTTGCACCGATTGTTTAATTTGATGGCCGCCTCACTATATTTACACACCGATTCGATTAAAAAATACTAAAACACTGGTAGAACTTGTTTAAAATTTGCACAGAGAAACAACGCGCGAGCACCTTCGATAACTCTGGGAGAGCACTGCCCGCGTTGGATGCAAAGGTCAAAGCACACGCAGCGTTGCCACGAGGCGATCGCGCGGTGAATTCTGCCTGAATCTAGGGCAACGATCATGCGCACTTGATGTTTACATCAAATGTTGTGCACTCGCGGCGTCATGTGCGCAGTTGTTTTAAGTCATCGCCATCTCTTCGTTCAATTCAACCGTGCGTGATTTCGTTTTGCACGCTTACACTTTATTTATTTTCAACATTTTAACAATTGTATCGGTGTGAAAATTGTGCGCGCGTATAGTGGGGATGTGTTTATAACAAACAAACATCCGCACCAGGTTTGATGGCATGTTTGTTATAAAAACCAGAACATGGACAGAGGGGGATCAAACAGGTTAGTGTTTTAAAACATGTAAAATCAGTTAATTCAAGTCAAATTATATTAATAATTCAACTCATGTATAAGTGGCAAGTTGAAGAAAATCCCGTGCTATGTATCCCGTAAATATTGTCTTAAACCTTTAATTTCGATACTTGAGTGGAGTTATTACATTTTTGCTAATTGTCGATTTTAGAACATCTGCCTAGTGCACTGATGATGCAAAATAGTCCGAAACCGGTTTTAAGTTTCTCCTAACCCTTAAATGCACATTTTTTTATTTTTGTACGAAACGAAAAATGTTTATATAAAATTATGTGGACAAAAAGGTAAAAATAATTTTAAAATATTTTGCCTCAAAAAGAAAATTTAATTTTTAATAAAAATATGTTGCAATATGATAAATTGATTATTTTGGCTTCAAAACGTTTTTTTTTTGTTTAAACCTAAGATAACTCCACATTTTTGAGTATCCTTTACAATTAAGAAGTTTACATCTATTCCTCTTTACTTTTCTGTAAAAAAGCTCATTTTTGGTTTTTGGTGACACGCATCTTCAAAGATAAAAATATCATAATTCAAATATTTGTCTTTCATAGCAGCCAGAGTTGGTTATTGTGGTGTATCGTCTAATTTAAGACATTGAAACTCGAGAATAACTTTAAAATGTTTATTATGTTAAATAATTGTTGTTTATAATGTTTAACGGAATCAGGAAATGCGATTTAAAAAGGGTCATTCCATTTAAAAAAAAGGAAGTTTTGTTTACCACGACTTTTTGGGACACCCTGTATAATTGCAAGAGTTCTAGCTTGATAGATTGCTTCAAGTCCTACAACTTTTATATTGGAAGCTTTTTTGTATGGTGCACAATTTCCGAAATAATTGACTGATCCGGGCCTTTTTACACACTCTGTATAACTTTTTATACGCATTGAACGCCGAGTTCGAACGCTAAATATTCCAAGTAAATATACTACAGTTATTATTAATAATAATATTACCTGCGTTAATGATATTAATTTTATTAATTAAACAAATAATTAACTAACAAAAATTATAAATATTTCTATTTTTTTTTAGTCTTTACTTTTGTGATGTGTGATCCGCCCCGAAAATTATGTTTTGATTTTTCAAAATTTTGACACATCGAGCTCAAAAGGTTCGCCATCATTGCCCTACTTAGTCGGGTGCACATCGTTCGGTCGAGCATGTTGAGCGCTGTTTGGCTTCAATTTCATGGTCAATACTTGTACTAAGCCTTCCTGGTTTAGTAGTACGTTATGTTTCTGTATTGCATAAACAGTTTGTGACATCGCTTCTGAATTTCGATTCGGAAACATTTTCCGAATGTTTTTTTTTTATCATAAATCTCTTATATTATATAACAACCATGCATTCGCCATAGTAACTTCGAAGAAGTGGTAAATAATTCGCAGGAACCATTTTCTGCTTTTTAGTGAGATTTTGAAGAAACGTCTTTTTTTTAATTTATTTTAATTGTAAGATAAAAATTGCACCTTCTGCAATTTAAGTTTTGAGTTTCGCAAATTCGTTTACAGTTGTCAATTGTTTTCAGTATGTTAAAAATACATGATTTCTAAGTAGATTTGGGAATTTTGAAGACAATATCAAGATGAATTAAAAAAAAAATTCTAATTGTAAGATGCAAATTTCAGTTTTTGCAATTCAATTTCAGAGTGTCGCCATTTTGTTTCAAGCAACGGGATACCAATTGTTTTTAAGAATGTTAAAATTACATGATTTCTAAGTAGATTTAAAAATTTAGAAGAAAATTCCAAGATCAATATTTTTTTTAAATTCATTTTAACCCTTTGCACTCGAGCGGCGCCGTTACGGCACCCGAGAGGTGTGATGCATCCTAAACTCGCATAACCCAACCTTACCCAACCCTACCTAACCTAATCCAATGATTTTAAAGTACCTGTAACTCGAAAAATGCGAAAAATGCCTCGAGTGCAAAGGGTTAATAGTGAGATGCAAATTTTACTTTTTGCAATTCAAGTTTTGGTTTCGTCATTTTGTTTACAGTTGTCATATGTTTTTAGTATGCAAAAAATACATAATTCCTAAGTATTTTTGAGAATTTTGAAGACAATTCCAAGAGGTAAAATTTTTTGAATAGTTTAAGCTGCAAACTTTAGTTTTTGCAGTTCAATTTTAGAATGTCGCCATTTTGTTTCCAGAAAGAAGATGCCAATTGTTTTTTCAGTATGCCAAAAGTACATTGTTTCTAAGTAGATTTGAAATTTTGAAGACAATACCATGATCGATAATTTTCTTAAAATTTCATTTTTTTCTGTCAGATGCAAATTTCAGTTTTTGCAGTTCAATTTTAGAATGTCGCCATTTTGTTTCTAAAGAGGTTATGCCAATTGTTTTTTTATTATATCAAAAGTACATGATCTCTATGTAGACTTGAACATTTTGAAGACACTACCATGATCGATATTTTTTTTTTAATTTCCGTTTAATTGTGAGATGCAAATTTCAGTTTTTGCAATTGAATTTTAGAATGTCGCCATTTTTTTTCCAGCGAGGAGATGCCAATTGTTTTTTTAGTATGCCAAAAGTACGTGATTTCTAAGTAGATTTGAACATTTTTAAGACAATACCATGATCGTTTTTTTTTTCAATTTCCTTTTAATTGTGAGATGCACAATTCGGTTTTTGCAGTTCAATTTTAGAATGTCGCCAATTTGTTTCCAGAGAGGAGATGCCACTTGTTATTTTAGTATGTCAAAAGTACATGATTTCTAAGTAGATTTGAAAATTTTTAAGAAAATTCCATTATCGATTTTTTTATTTCCTTTTCATTATGAGATGCAAGTTTTGCTTTTTGCAATTCAAGTTTCTAGAGTTTCGCCATTTTTACCAGCGAGGGTATGCCAATTGTCTTTTGCTATGTCAAAAATACATTACTTTTAAGCGAATTTAGAAACTTTGAAGGCAATGAAGCAAGCGATCATTGTTTCAGAATTGCACTATGCAAATATTACTTCCTTCAAATCAAGTTTGGAATAAAATAATTTGAAACTTTAAATATAAGTCTTATTTGATAATCTAAAGAACTGAATAGCTTTTGGAAAAATTTCGTACACCGGAAGTAGGTGTTTACCTTTTTAACCGTTTTTTTTTTGTTTTTTTTTTCAATAATTTTTTAAATATAAAAAAATATTACAGAAACATTTAAACAAATATTAAAGACAACAGACATTCGAGAGAAGAATTATTAAATTTGTTTTCATTTTTGATTTATAATTATGAAACGATAATGGTTACAGCAAATGTGTGTTAATAATAATTGTAGGGAATGCCAAAATGAAAAACTTACGTAAAATAAGTTAAACAACGAAGTGGCGATATCTATTTCCTGAATTTTGTACTAAACTCGTTTTAGTGCAACATGCAGGCAATAGATGTCGCCACTTTGTTGTTTCTACCTTTAGGGGTGTTTCGAATATTTATATTCCTATAGTAATTTCCGACTTAATGTTTGCATTATTATTGTTATATTTGTAGGAATATTCCTGTATCTGAATGCTTAACTTATAAAGAATAAGCTTCTTCGAAATCTCTTTGGTTTTTGGGTAAACTGATTTATTAGAATTTGGAGTATAATTTGTCATTTTCATCTTTCATAATTTTGACGTTTTAAACGATTTTACAAAACGCTCGAAGTTCATTTAAAATATGATTTGAATTGAAAATAAACCGTCAAAGTGTAAATATAAATAACCATTTACCATCAATTCGGAGAAAGTAACATTATGGCCAAATCCCCATTTTTTTTAAGAGTAATCATAGCTCGAACAACAAGTGAGGTTTCTCAGGTTTAATTTTCATTCATAACACATTTAAAAATCGAAACATTTTCAAAAACCAAATCGATTTCCCGGAAATAAAGCCGTTTTCGTGATTTTATGGTTTCATATTTTTTTTATATCTTTAATTTCCTGTTCCGTAATTCAAATATTTTTTTATAACATCCTTAAACATTGAATTAAAACCAAAATGATTTCCAAAAAATAAAGCCTTTTCGGTTGTGTAAGCTTCTTTTCTTTGGATACTTCCAATTTCCTCTTACTCAACTATAATAGTTTTTTGAAACATTCATAACTCACTTAAAAATTGAAACATTTTCAAAATCCAAAATTGTTTCCAAAAAATAAAGTCGTTTTCGTGGTTTCGGCGTTTCATATTATTTTGATATCTTCAATTTCCTGTTGCGCAATTCAAATAATTTCTTGTTGAACATTCATTTTGAAAAACCAAAATTGATTGATTAATATTATAAATAACTATTATATCGTCAAATCGGAGAAAGTTACATAATGGCCACATCATCATTGTTTCATAATATTAACATTCAAAATTTAAACCAAGTTTTTAAATAGAATTAATATCTATTTCATATTAGTATCCTTAAAATCGTATCTGCATGAAATTATACATCCAAACGAATAAATTGTACAAAAACAAGTTCACCGCACACTAATTACGTGAACAAAGATCTTACAATGAACTCACTTATAAATTCCAAACTAATTTCAAACGAAAAATCCCCGAAGGTCTTCAATTTGTTCCGGAAAATAACTTCTTCAAATATGTCTTCATTACTTTTACTAGCTCTCCTTCTTGGAAGTAGCACACTACGGCTAGCTTCGGGCCGATTTGGCCTTCAATTAATAATTACATTTTTAAGCTGCAATATAGCAGAGATTCCATCCATTAAATATTTATCTTTGGGCTTATTTACAATCACGAATTTATCTCATACAATATATACAATATTCTACACTGCCATGCAACGAAGAAAGGCGGATTTTTATCAAATCTTTTAAAATAAAAATATTTTTTGAAGATTTGCGTGTACTGCATTAAATTTAAATTTTATACAATTTCAACCCCGCGTTTTACATATATTGTAACTGTGAGAACACTAAAACCGGAATTTAAAAAAATTCAAAAATTCGGTAGATTTTTGAAAACCAAAATTATTTCGAAAGAATGATGACAAAATTGTTTTTTTCGTTTTTTTTTAATTATTTATTTTTATTAATTCTCCGGAATTATCAGAATATTTGAAATTATTTAGCACAACTTTGCCAACTCTCTATCTCTTACAGTTACGGAGATAGTAATGTTATTTCAACGAATTTGTAACACCCTGTATAACACAAAACTGGGCCGTTTCTGTTGATACCATCAATTTTACTTCCTCGCCTCCGAACAAATAAACCTCTGTGCGTAAAGATAATTGTCTGATATGAAAAGTTTTCAAGTTACACAACGTCTTAATTGGTAGACGTAATCACGGCCAGCTTGAAAGCTTAGAGTTGAGTTAAAAATAATTAAAAGTTTTAAGATGATTTTGGGGGCTAATGGAAAGAAAGGGGGTGCTAGTGTTAAAGCGATTCAATTAAATCCGGTTTCTTGTTCTAATTTTAAATCGAATTGAGAGAAGTTTTTGTTTGATTTATTTATGGGTTTGAGCGGTGGACCAGCAGTGTGTCTTTGAACACGAAAGCTGAACGTCGCCATTCTCCTCTAAATGCATTACTTTTGTATATTTTATTGAATGTAAATATTTTTATCGGAGGAAATTGAAACCATTAGCCCAGACAGACTAACCAAACTAAATTTGCAAATTGTACATGCAAACAAATTACTGTTCAAATTAGTCTGAATAAAGATGTATTCTGAGATTGAAATTAAATCTATTCGTATTATTATCAGTGACGGTTCGCGGGGTTTTTTCTGGTACGGCCGAGGAACAAGAGGTGGTAGTACAGATAGGTAGGGTCGGTTGCAGAGACCGCACCTATCTGTATTACCACCTCTTGTTCCTCGGCCGCACCAGAAAAAAAATCGCGAACCGTCACTGATTATTATATCTGTAACTTAATTTTATTCGGGTTTTCAATTCTTGTTAAAAAAATCCTATAATATAAGCTTTTTCTCATTTGTATGCTTTGTTGTCTCAAATCAATATTGACAGTACAGGGTAGTTATGAATGGCTGTAGGAATTTCTACAGTCGATAGGTTTTTTGGTTGGTAGCTCTGCCTTGATTGTTGTGTATTTCATGTTCTCTTTCCTTCTACGTTGTAGTCGTTATTGATCAACATCAACTGATAAATTTATTTTTTTTGCTCGAACCATTGAATCGACTCAAATTTTGAGAATGTAACAAGTAAAGATTTTCAATATCAATGTCGAAAAAACGATAATTGACATTGAAAATCTTTACTTGTTGCTGAAGCAAACTACTGTTTTCCCTTTGGCGAATAGATTTCGCAAATATGCAAATCAGAACTTTATTTGAGGCATTCATTTGGATGAATATTTAATTCCCAGCAAGAAAAATGTGCAGTTACCCATAAATCCGGTCTCTAGCTGTAATTTGTGAGATTTTTGAAGTTATTTTTTTTAATACAGCTTCATCCCAATTATCAGATTGATTACATGATGATGTTGTTCGTTCGATCTGAGATGCTTATCTGGCAAATGGTGTACTCCTTGCCTACACACTAAAATTAGGCCAGATAGATACCTTATCTTTACGATTCTTCTGACTCAGCAACTCGAATACATCGCAGAGGTGTTACACACACGTTGGGAACCGAAAACGGGATCGTGGTCACCTTAATGGGAAAATTTATACGCTTCCCTAATCTAGGTGGATTCCGAGCCTTGTTTTTATTGGATCATTTTTATAACGCGCTTATCTTCATTTATATTGCTCGACCGAAAATTACCATTAATGCGCATTAAGCTAGGAAGTTTAAAAGTTTCCGTTTTAATAGTTTTAAACGAGGATTAATGGCCACGGGCTTAAATTTATCGCGAATGCCTTTGTGTCCACTAAATGCTATTTAGTTCAAATCTGGGCTCGAGTATGGATGGATACCATTGCTTGGCTAGAAGTTTTGCACGGGCTCTGATCATCAACAAATTATATCGAATGCAAATTTCAAACGTTGCCATTTTGTAACCACGAGGAATAAATTCATTGTTTTAATGGTAAATTAAAATTACACTCCTTCTGGATAGACTTGCAGTTTTAGCAGCGAATACCATGAGTGGTTAATTTTTTATAATATTTCTAATCTTGAATGCAATTTTTTCTCATCGACTCCAATTTTCGAGCGTTGCCATTTTGTAACTGGTTGGGATAAATCAGTTATTTTTATGGAAAATCGAAATTACACTATTTCTGGATGAATTT
Organism: Ocypus olens; assembly: GCA_910593695.2. Taxonomy (NCBI): domain Eukaryota; kingdom Metazoa; phylum Arthropoda; class Insecta; order Coleoptera; family Staphylinidae; genus Ocypus; species Ocypus olens. The sequence continues at coordinate 45,239,957 of OU343049.1, forward strand.
ACAATTTTTGAAGCGAATGCCACGAGTGGTTAATTTTTTAATAATATTTCAAATCTTAAATGCAATTTTCTTCCCTTCGAGTGCAAATTTCGATTGTTGCCATTTTGTAACCGACTGGGATAAGTCTGTTATTTTTATGGAAAATTTAAATTACACTATCAATGAATGAATTTACAATTTTTGAAGCGAATTCCACGAGTAGTTAATTTTTTAATAATATTTCAAATCTTAAATGCAATTTTCTTCCCTTCGAGTGCAAATTTCGAGCATTGCAATTTTGTAACCGACTGAGATAAGTCAGTTATTTCTATGGGAAATCAAAATTACACTATTTATGAATGAATTTACAATTTTGGAAGCGAATGCCACGAGTGGTTGATTTTTTTATAAAATTTCAAATGTTAAATGCAATTTTCTTCCCTTCGAGTGCAAATTTCGAGCATTGCCATTTTGTAACCGACTAGGATAAATCAGTTATTTTTATGGGAAATCAAAATTACACTATTTATGAATGAATTTACAATTTTGGAAGCGTATGCCACGAGTGGTTAATTTTTTATAACATTTCAAATGTTAAATGCAATTTTCTTCCCTTCGACTGCAAATTTCGAGCATTGCCATTTTGTAACCGACTGGGATAAATTAGTTGTTTTTATGGGAAATCAAAATTACACTATTTATGAATGAATTTACAATTTTGTAAGCGAATTCCATGAGTGGGTAATTTTTTTATAACATTTCAAATCTTAAATGCAATTTTCTTCCCTTCGAGTGCAAATTTTGAGCATTGCCATTTTGTAACCGACAGGGATAAATTAGTTATTTTTATGGGAAATCAAAATTACACTATTTATGAATGAATTTATAATTTTTAAAGCGAATGCCACCAGTGGTTAATTTTTTTATAATATTTAAAATCTTAAATGCAATTTTCTTCCCTTCGAGTGCAAATTTCGAGCGTTGCCATTTTGTTACCGGCTGGGATAAATTAGTTATTTTTATGGGAAATCCAAATTACACTATTTATGAATGAATTTACAATTTTTGAAGCAAATGCCACGAGTGGTTAATTTTTTTTATAACATTTCAAATGTTAAATGCAATTTTCTTCCCTTCGACTGCAAATTTCGAGCATTGCCATTTTGTAACCGACTGGGATAAATTTGTTATTTTTATGGGAAATCAAAATTACACTATTTATGAATGAATTTATAATTTTTAAAGCGAATGCCACTAGTGGTTAATTTTTTTATAATATTTAAAATCTTAAATGCAATTTTCTTCCCTTCGAGTGCAAATTTCGAGTGTTGCCATTTTGTAACCGACTGGGATAAATCAGTTATTTCTATGGGAAATCAAAATTACACTATTTATGAATGAATTTACAATTTTGGAAGCGAATGCCACGAGTGGTTAATTTTTTTATAACATTTCAAATCTTAAATGCAATTTTCTTCCCTTCGACTGCAAATTTCGAGCGTTGCCATTTTGTAACCAGCCGGGATAAATCAATTGTTTTTATGGAAAATCAAAATTACACTATTTCTGGATGAATTTACAATTTTGGAAGCGAATGCCACGAGTGGTTAATTTTTTATAATATTTCAAATCTTAAATGCGATTTTCTTCCCTTCGAGTGCATATTTCGAGCATTGCCATTTTGTAACCGACTGGGATAAATTAGTTATTTTTATGGGAAATCAAAATTACTCTATTTATGAATGAATTTACAATTTTTGAAGCGAATGCCAAAAGTGGTTAATTTTTTTATAACATTTCAAATCTTAAATGCGATTTTCTTCCCTTCGAGTGCAAATTTCGATTGTTGCTATTTTGTAACCGACTGGGATAAATCAGTTATTTTTATGGGAAATCAAAACTACACTATTAATGAATAAATTTACAATTTTGGAAGCGAATGCCACGAGTGGTAAATTTTTTATAACATTTCAAATCTTAAATGCAATTTTCTTCCCTTCGAGTGCAAATTTCGAGCATTGCCATTTTGTAACCGACTGGGATAAATTAGTTATTTTTATGGGAAATCAAAATTACACTATTTATGAATGAATTTATAATTTTAAAAGCGAATGCCACTAGTGGTTAATTTTTTTATAATATTTAAAATCTTAAATGCAATTTTCTTCCCTTCGAGTGCAAATTTCGAGCGTTGCCATTTTGTTACCGGCTGGGATAAATTAGTTATTTTTATGAGAAATCCAAATTACACTATTTATGAATGAATTTACAATTTTGGAAGCAAATGCCACGAGTGGTTAATTTTTTATAACATTTCAAATCTTAAATGCAATTTTTTTTCCTTCGAGTGCAAATTTCGAGCATTAGCATTTTGTAACCGACTGGGATAAATCAGTTATTTTTATGGGAAATCAAAATTACACTATTTATGAATGAATTTACAATTTTGGAAGCGAATGTCACGAGTGGTTAATTTTTTTATAACATTTCAAATCTTAAATGCAATTTTCTTCCCTTCGAGTGCAAATTTCGAGCATTGCCATTTTGTAACCGATTGGGATATGTCAGTTATTTTTATGGGAAATCAAAACTACACTATTAATGAATGAATTTACAATTTTGGAAGCGAATGCCACGAGTGGTTAATTTTTTATAATATTTCAAATCTTAAATGCGATTTTCTTCCTTTCGAGTGCAAATTTCGATTGTTGCTATTTTGTAACCGACTGGGATAAATCAGTTATTTTTATGGGAAATCAAAATTACACTATTTATGAATGAATTTACAATTTTGGAAGCGAATGCCACGAGTGGTTAATTTTTTTATAACACTTCAAATGTAAAATGCAATTTTCTTCCCTTCGACTGCAAATTTTGAGCGTTGTCATTTTGTAACCGACTGGGATAAATAAGTTATTTTTATGGGAAATCAAAATTACACTATTCATGAATGAATTTACAATTTTGGAAGCGAATGTCACGAGTGGTTAATTTTTTTATAACATTTCAAATCTTAAATGCAATTTTCTTCCCTTCGAGTGCAAACTTCGAGCGTTGCCATTTTGTAACCAGCAGGGATAACTGAATTGTTTTTACGGGAAATCAAAATTACACTATTTCCGGATATACTTGCAATTTGAGAAGCTAATGCCACGAGACGTTAATTTTTTTATAATATTTCTAATTTTGAATGCAATTTTTTTTTTCGTTGCAAAAGTTTGTTGTTAATTTAATAATTATCCATAATTTATTCTTAAGAATAAAATGTTTTATATTAACGTCTATTATCTCATTTGTATTTATCTGTTCATGTTTAAAACGAAGCATTAATAATAATTTTTTTATTTAACACACTTTTATAAAATTTAACATTTTAAATTAGAGTGGTGAAAATTGGTGATTCTTTTACGTTGATGTGGTGAAAAAAATGTAATCATACTAATGAAGTCTGATCGACCATCGTCGTCGTCTCTGACTGTATTTTTTTTTTCTTAAATTACAGCAAAATTTTTACAACTCAATATCCTCTAATCCAGTTACATAACACACCCACTACTACTAAATAAGGTCAATTCCCATGTTAATGAACGAAACTGTACCCCCATCAATAACGGCACTTTCGGGACCGTTAAATGGGGATTTGGTATACACAAACTGCCATTACATGGTCAACCAAAGTTGGAAGGTATTACAGAGTACAATCTCGAAATATTTTATGTGAAACATTAGGCCCGCATTAATTGGTACATGGTGCATAAACTGTTGAACAGAATTGGGCGCGTAACCTTTACACTTTTGGCAATTTAATAAATTCCAAGGCGTTTTAGCGACGTGCCATTTCAAATACAGGCCGGGAATTAAACCCGGTGCTTAATTTATTACATTGCAAATTAATGGCCGCAAAATATTACAATTTAAATAGAGTCACGTTCTGCAAGTTGCTATTTTTAGTTATGATTTATAGAAACGGCGTTATTCGGCCTCCATTAGTTCTGGTTTAGTGTTTGAAATATTTTAATTAATTTTTGTTTTTCACGGCTTAAACTGTAATTAATTGTTTTAATATTTACGTATTGGTAGTTGATATTTTTAAGGATTGTAATATGATACAGATATTAATTCTGCCAAAAAAACTGAGTTTTAATTTTGTAGAATTAATATCGATGTTATTAATATTAATTAATCAATTCATTAATATAAATAAATAAATAAAATTAAGGAGCCGCGTTGATCTAGTGGGTAGAGGTCCGGCCTCTGGACCCCGTTGGTACGGGTTCGAGTCCCGTCCGGACGGTCACTTTTTTAACTCGAAAAATGGCCGTACGGGTCCCTGGGTGTCTAATGTTTGTCCCCATTTCATTTAAATATGAATATTATTACTATAAATTGGTTGTGGCTGAATGCCCTAGTTGGCTAAGCCAAGTCCCCATCATCCTCGATTCCCTAACTCGTACTCCTGTCAATCATCTTTCCTTTAAAATAAAATAAATAAATAAAAATAAAATTAGAGCCAACCCAAAATGTCGTGACACGTGGGGGTAAAGTTTGAGCAGAGTGAGAAAGCATTCCGAGAAAACGTGATAACAAATCTACGCGTGGCCGTATCACCAAATTGATGATTGATTATGTGTCTATATTTATGTTCACTCTGAATAATTGTGAGTTTCCGGCATCCCCTCTCTTGAAATTTAAGATGTTTACTGCGTAATGTGACACCAGATTTTGAAATGGTTCTACTGTCCTTTATAATTGTAGGAAGATTAGCATAGTGATCAATAATTATTGCTTGAGAAAATGTTAAATTATTCAAGAAAACGAAATTATTTGCCTGAACTAAGACTACATATAGACGTAATACCGGGTTTTAACAATAAACAAACGAATCTCGCCCAAAAACTTTCCACTGGAAAATCTACAAAAATAAGTTTACATACATCTTATGCACAATAGTTTACACAAAATAATTAGTCAACATCTGTGGACATAAAAAATTTCGTTGGAGTATATAAACATGATTCCATGCATAAACACAAGCAAAGCAATTAAATTTTTGGCCAATTACGCAAACAAGCGCATAAATCACACTGACATTGATTTTTGTGTGCGATAAATTTTTAAACGAGCACCCGGAATTTTACCAGTTATACGCATTATGTGCGCCCGGAATTTAAAGTCGTGCGCATTTAATTAAATCGCCCAAAAACAAAATGATCCAATCGCAAAATTTGGATTTTTTTTATGCGTGCCATTAAAGCGAATTTATTATTTTTAATTAATGGATGCAATCTATGAGCCGCTGGTCTGAAAGAAATACCGCAGGAATTTAATAGGGAAAAAATGCGGCTATTAATTTTGATTTGTGCAGTAGATGGAAACAATTGAGATTTGGAATCTTAAGAGTTTTGAAGAGTTTTTTTTACATTCGCGTGGTTGCCGAAGGTAAGCATTGTTATGAATAGTGTCATAACCGTTAATTGATTTATTTGCAAACTGATTAATTATAAAATTTGTTTTTATACCTTTTATCTATAAGAAAACTCATAGTATCTTAATAGCTCATTATTATTACGAGACGGGGTTTAATCCACTTGCATCATTCGTAAAAGTGGAAAATTGGCCCGTCACTATTATTTTTTTTTATTGTATAAAGATAGATCTTTCAAAATGCATAAAATGGCAAAATGGCGTATACAAAGAATTCATAATTTATTTAGTTTGTGTTTGTGGTTCACTATCTTCTTGAAGATGTTCCTCGATAATCGTTTGATTCGAGTAGCCTTCTATAAATTAGTTGGGATTACTAACAACTTAACTAGTAACTTGATAAATTGTAATGTACTTTATTCAAAGCGTAGGTATAATTAGAAATAAAAAAAAATGGTGATGTGGCCATCATGTTACTTTCTCCGACTTGATGGTATCATAGCCATTTATATTTACGTTCTCATGGTTTATTTTCAATTGAAATCATATTTTAAATGTACATCGAGCGTTGTGTAAACTGACGTTTAAAACGTCAAAATTATGAAAGATGGAAAAATTATACTTCAAATTCAAAAACTGAAGGGATTTCGAAGAAAACTTATTAATTATAAGTTGTTCATTGTAGCATTCTCTACCATTATTATTATCATAAATTTGCTGTAACTATTATCGTTTTATAATTATAAACCAAATATTAAAAAATAATAATACATTTTTTTCTCGAATAAAAAGTTCATTTCTTCTTTTTTTGTGATACAAACAACAAACGGTTTGCGAGCTTTCTTTGATGAAGTTATTTCAATGTGTATTACAAAATGTTGACTGGTAAATCTTGATGGTAATGATAGATATGGTAAAATCTCTGATGTTGCTGCTGCTTTTAATTTTTGTTCATTTTGTCCAATTATTTCTTCTGCTAGTTAAAGACATGAACTGCTCTATCTTTATGAACAATTTTGAAAATAATGTGACTGTTCAAAAGAATCATATCAGGGCATTAATAAAATATTTTTAGTACACCTTCTAAAATCATCGAATAAAATGGAATTTGCTAATTTATTTTACTTATTTTTGTGATCTCCTCCACCAACTCCATCCAACACAACTGTTGGCTTTAAAATGTGTTCTTTAGTTTTGTAATAATAACATATTTTTATCTTTCCATTTTACGGCAGAAATATTTTTGTTTTGGAGTATAGTAGCTTGACCTCTTTCCAGTTTTATACACACAAAGAGAAATTGACGAAAAATGTTAGAACTTATCGATTTAGATCTGTGGCAAGATGGTGATGATTTTGTTGATGATTATGATGATCCAATGGTAAATCGGGAACATTAAGCTAAATCGTCCGATGAAGGAAATAAGAGCATTTCTGAACACGAAGCGGCAACTTCTCAAATATTGCAATACCAGAACCTTCAACAATCACATGAAACCTTCCAGTTAAGAAGAAAACGGTAAAGAAATTAATTGCCTTGAAAAAAGGTTATTCTAGAGAAAATAAAACTTTAATAATCTCATTAATATTCCGCAACATATACTGAATTTACGAACCCATTATCAGTTTTAAATACTTTGTTGATGAGGAACTAATAAAAAAAAAATCGTCTATTTATAGAACTCGCGCAATCCTAACTCGAAGGCAAAAAGACCGCAATAATCTTCTCACATGTACAGAAACATTTGACTCGGTGTGGTATCCTCCCCGCGTCCTAAATTTAATAGTCAACTTTATATTAGACAGGCTACTAAAAGTTAAAATTAGAAATCCTTGATCCCGTTCCTTTAAACTTCAACAAAGTGTTCCTCAAGGTTCTATACTGTCACCACACCTCTAGAATATTTTTGTGATATTTATAATTCTAATCCCCATCTGCGTAACCTCTGCTACATAACACGGCAGTAATTGCACATGCCCTTGCAGGTTCTTAGTAATACCATCCTATCGGTACGTCTCAGATACCAGGTCAATTGGCTACAGCTACCTTGGATTGAGAGTCTGACAATGACATACCTTTAGCTCTTTTAGCACAACCGTCCACAACTACAGCAAAAAATAAAACTCTAAATCGATAAAGTGGTCAAAATCTGACTTTCAACGTACCAAATATCCAAAAGAAAGCTTTTTACTTTCTCCGTACGAGAAAGTATTGTGATCGGGATTTTTTTTTCAAAATATTCTTTTACGGAAATATCCGTTTTGAGATCCCTAGATGCCATTTCAACAATTTCTGGAAAAAAAATGTGTGTGTGTGTATGTGCACGCTGTATCTCAAAAACTAATTGAGCAATTGATACGAAACTTTGAACATATGTCTAGAGAATGCCAAAATGAACAACTTATAAAGAATAAGTTTTTTCGAAATCTCTTTAGAGTAAACTGAGTTTCTGAATTTGAAGTAAAATTTTTCCATCTTACATAATTTTGACGTTTTAAACGTCAGTTTCATTCGAGTCTACAAAACGTTCAGTGTACATTTAAAATATGATTTAAATTAAACATAAACAATGAAAGTGTAATTATAAATGATACCATCAAGTCGGAGAAAGTAGCATGATGGCCACATCACCATTTTTTACTGCATCAGATGAGGAGTTCACGCCGCTTACACATTTTCAAAGGTTCTTTGATGATGAATTGTTAGAATACATTTCCAATGAAACAAACTTGTATTCAACGTTTACAACTGGATTGTCTTTGATTAGTACTGCCAGGGAAATAAAATAAATTGTGGGCATGGAGCAGATCATGGCGATAGTCCATTCGCCGGCGTTCGAAGATTACCGGAGTTTGAAAACAGGATATGACATTATTGCTGATGATGCCTATAAAGCGTTTCAAAAAATTACGAAGACTACTTCGTTTCCAAGACAACAGCGATGGTCCGTATGGTGATAGGTTGTTCAAAGTCCGTCCAATCATCGAACTAATGCGGCAGAAGTGTATAGCTGTTGAAGAAGAAAATATTTTTTTGTTGACGAAATGTAGATTGCGTACAGGGGTACAAAAGCAGGAAACTTATCGATTTTTAGTGAAATGGTAGACATCGCAATCAATAACGCCTCGCTACTATATCTTAGAGATTGAATACACAAGGAAAAAGGCATAACAAGCTAAAATATTTTCGAATTAACATCGCATGATCCTTGATTAATTCCAAAAATATGACAAAAAAGACTAGAAACCAACGCTCTAAAAGAATCAAATTTCCAGTTTCTCCACGTCCAACTGAAGACACTAATTTTAGTCATTTCCCAGTTTTTTTTTTTTTTTTTTTAAAGATGCCTACATACTTTATACAAATGGCCAGACAACAATTTTCTCCCAAAAGAGCAATTGGTGATTGTGTTTAGTATCAGGCTCAAACCAAAGGAATTGTTTCATAACATACGGGCAATGTGCACTAGAAGAGACAACTTATATATTTTTTGTTTATACAATATCTCTGTAAGTTGGAACCATATGGAAAACTTCTCAATGTTAGCGGACGTTATTACAAATTTTAACGTGGTTTTTAGTTGTGATCAACTTCTTTTAATAACATTTATCGATATTGTCAAAAATAAATGTACTTTACTCTAGAGCAAAATTAATATTTTTTGAGAAATCTAGTAAACCATTGAAAAAATTAGATATCTGAACGTTGTATTTTAGATTTCTGACCATGCAGAACTTTTTATGAAGAATAACATTTTTTCTTAAATTTAATAATAAAGAAGTTTTCCATATGGTTCCAACTTTCAGAGACATATTGTATATTATATAGGAAGAAAATATTATTTTCTTATTTTTGAGCAAAGTTTTTTTCAAAAAAAGTGCCCCTTTTTCCCGCCCGTTTAGTGGTTAAATAAGTTATTTGATGCAAAATATTTTGTGATTTAGTCAGTAAATATTGTTTCCAATATTTTTGGAAGCTCCGGAAGAGTAGCAATCGGTCTGTAATTATCTAAAATCGTTTAGCATTTTGAGAGTATTGGAGAAAACACCATTCCGGATACTATCATTTATAAGGCGGGTCAAAGGCACAATAATTAAAGCAATCAATCAACTAGGTCGATGTTGAGGCCATATATGTCCTTGCAATAAGAGAACTTTCGCAGTAATTGCGTAATTTTTTAACCTCAAATTAGAATTTTAAAGATTGTGCTAAATGACACATTTTTTATTTTTTTATATTCACAAGTTAAAAATGTTTTCTATTCCATCTAAGGAATATTTTTCACTTGTTGTGTTTCTCAACATGGGCTATATCGCCCCTCTGGTCTTTGTTTATGTCTTATTAACACCCATCCTAAGCACAACCTACTTTTTTTAGGGATTACCATATAATTTTAACATATTGTTGTCGGGACACGTAAATATACGTTTTTCGCAAACTAGAGGAGCTTGTAGGTTACCCTTGGATCAATGTTGATACTGTTCCCAAATTCTTAACCGATGCGGTGAACTTGAGGTGTTTATTGGAGATGACTTATTCACATATTTTGTAGAGGAATCGATTAGGTGTTATTACAAAATTATAAATAAATTACCCGCTCTGGCCATAATATACCGGCACAAAACGCCCGACCACAATGTGTTAAGTTAAGATGGTAAAAAATTCAAGTGGGTGAATTTAGAAGCGTTTGATCTAAAAAGGTTGAGAAACTCTGGTGTGTAAGATGGGATCAGTTACATAAAAAAAAATAAAATAATAAGCTTATTCATGATGCTATCTCAAGTAAAATAGGCTTCTGTTTGCATTTGAGAGAATGCCACTGTTATCCATTATTTAATTCAATTACGTAAAAGGAAAAGTGGAACTTGCGGAGTACTTTAGCTTGTAGATGCAATCGCAGTATACGAATGCATCTTAATTATAAATTAAAAAGCTAATTACGTTTAATGTAGGAGAAAATATGAGAAATTTACGTTGTAATATTCCGCTGGAGAAAAATAAAAATTAATTGTACAAGTGTGGATTATAAACGTAATTTATCAACTTACAAAAGTATAGTGTTTTATTTATAAACTGAAGAATAGCAATATTTTACCAGTTAACGAGAATATTTTTTTAGCCTTGGCTTGTATGTCCTAGAGATAGGCAAAACTATTACTTTTGAATTACGTTGCTACCTGTGAATATAATATCAGTGATTTTAAACTGTGACTATGAAAAAATATAAAAAACGCAGGAAAAACTCCATAAAAAATCATCCCCAATGGTTAAAGTATCGCTTATTCAGAACCAATTTGGTTTTTGTAAATACAATAATTTTCAATAGAAATATGGATTTTTGAAAATGTTTGTTTTAATTTTTTGAGCACTTGGACAAATACATCGCAGAAAACAAAATAGAACATGCACGCAAAATTCCAAAAAAATATAACCTCAATGGCCGAAGTATCGCTTATTCAGAATAAATTTGGTTTTTGTAAATTCAACAATTTTCAATAGAGATATGGATTTTTTGAAATTTTTATTATAATTTTTTGAGCAGCTGAACAAAAAACATCGCAAAAAAATATAAAAAGCGCAGGAAAAATTCCATAAAAAATCATCCTGAATGGTCTAAGTATCGCTTATTTAGAATCAATTTGGTTTTTGTAAATTCAACAATTTTCAATAGAGATATGGATGTTTGAAAATTTTTATTTTAATTTTTTGAGAACTTTAACAAAAACATCGCATAAAAAAATATAAATCATGCAGGAAAAATTCTATAAAAAATTATCCTTAATAATCGAAGTACTGTTTATTCAAAAACAATTTGGTTTTTGTAAATTCAATGGATTTTTGAAGATTTTTGTTTTAATTTTTTGAGCACCTGAACAAGGAGGAGCATTTGGAGATTTTCGCAGTTTGGTGAATTGTTTTTATTTTTAATTTTCAGTTAACGAAATTTGCAATTTCAAAATTGGTTTCATGGTATTATTTCAAAATGTATGTTTAGATATTCGCACTGAATCTTAAATTAAAATTAATTTTGAGTCATTTTGGGTTTACCATTTGTAGAAATTATTTTTATATATTTGTTTTTCAGTTGATGAAAATCGTAATTTGAACATGAGCGTAAGAGTAAATGGGAGTATACAGTATTGAATATAAAATAATATTTAGAAATGCTATTCTCCATTGTCTTCATACAATCACGTTTTTAGGTAACATTTGTGATTTTAAGGAGCAATCACAGTTTAAGTCACAGTTTAAATAGCAGTGATTTAAAGTAGCAGTGATTTTAAGTAGCAGTGATTTTAAGTAGCTGTGATTTTAAGTAGCAGAGATTTTAAGTAGCTGTGATTTAGAGTAGCAGTGATTTTAAGTATCTGTGATGTAAAGTAGCTGTGATTTAAAGTAGCAGTGATTTTAAGTAGCAGTGAAATTCGCCTATTAGTAACAGTAACGACCTGTGATTTTTCATTACTAGTGAGAAATCACAGGTATGTGAAATATCGTCCATCCCTAGCATGTCCTGTATAAACAGATATTAAATAAAAATTCTCGAAATTGGCTCGGAGGATCTCAAAATGGATTTTTACGTTGAAATAACGAGTGTGAAATTTTCTCGTAAAAATCCGTTTTATGGTCTTATGTTAAATTTGTTTCATTTCAACGTTATAAATTTAATCTTTAACAGATTTGTTGAAAAACTCTGCTAGTGTATATTTTAAAATTTAATATTGAAAATGTTATTATATGCGCCTCTAAAAAATGTTAATAATTGTAATGTTTTAAATGGAGTTTCTGTGAATACAGTTATTATTATTAATATGCTTTTTTTTATTAGTAAAGATTCTTCAGGCTAATAAGCATATACACACAATCCAAAGAGGGATGCCATAAAGTACGCCTTTTGAGCGACGTTTATATTTAGAAAGATTAAAATAATAGCACAAAAGCCATACTGTTTTGCTATTCAGGGTCCCATTAAATGTACACAATTACGTACAATCAAGTCCAATTAAATTGCCTTAGAATGCGAGTTAAAATGTCATTGTTTCATTGCGAAGTAGACACGCTGTACTTGCTGAATATAATGAAAGGATTGACTTTAATAAATGCGCGGGATGAAAATGGAATTAAATTCATATGTTTGTTTGTACTTTTGTTAACTCCGGTAATACCAATACAGTGGAATGGAATCCCGATTAACCGAATCTCGATTTCCGTACAAAACCGTTCCATAGTTTATTTAAAAATACTGTTACAAGTAATACAGATGAAAAATAGCCTGAATATATAAATATTCAGCCTGTTCGTGACTCTGCAACTTTAAGTCTTACCAAGACTACAAACAAATAACTTATTGTAACAACTACTTCCCTGGCTAGTGCCACGCCGGATATTGAAAAAGTTATTTGTTTGTAGTCTTAGTAAGACTTAATGTTGCAGAGTCACACATATATTCAGGCTATTTTTCGTCTTTATTACTTTAATCAAATAATAATGCAATAAGTGAGGTTGTCTCGGTTAATTTAAAAATACTGTGATAAATACAATGATATAATTACAACTGCTTTAAACTTGTATAAACATTTGAAGATAAATAAAGAAAGTCCGCAAAAAGAAAAACCTGATTACACACATCTCGATAACAGCACGGTCGCTTCTTAATAACTGTAATCTGTTAACAATTTCACGTGCAGGAACATGTTCTGATGGATTATAATTGAATGGTGCACAATGCACTAAATGCACTTTGATTACGCTCTTCGTGCAGGGGGAAAGTTAAAACGAAGTAATTAACGATGTACGAAGAACGATTCGGTTTATGTTCATTAACTGATTAGGAGCCAGTCGTGTTCTTAACGTAATGTAATCATTAATATGAACACGGTGACACTTGAGGAACACCTGCGATAAATTCAGATATCTTTATAATTAAGCAAAAATACAATAGAAAGTCTTTGTTAACAATCGACAGTGCCTGTTCGGTCGTAATGAATGGGACGTCATCTTAATAGTTTCATTTCTCTTTGTTATAAATGGCATTAGGATTAATTTGAGCTAATTAATTGGTGCAAATTAAAAAAAAAATTGTTTTTATATACCGGGTGTCTCACTGAAGCTTCAAAGTAACTTTTTGGCCTTAAATATTTAAGATAATAACAATTCAATAATTGACGAATCGGTGGCTGCGCTACCGTACGCTTGCGACATCTCGCGACCGAAGTACGAAATGCAGTTCTGTCAGTGTCACCGGCTTTTATATCAAATGTACAAAACTAAATCTATAATTGGTAAACAAAAGACAATATCTACCTCCCTGGCACATGGACCGGAATGACAATCGTGAACATTTTTCACGCAGAAGCGTGTCCGAAACGGATTTCAATTATATTTCACTGCACAGGTATTCAGAACTGACATAAACGGCCACTGTTCAACTGAAGTTACTTGTTAATATAAAGATCGTTCTCATGGTGAAGGTAAATAAATTTTTATCCACTTGCAAATTTGTTTGTCCGCCGTTTTAAATGCACCTGTTTATACATGAGTTGAATTATCGACTCTATAATCGGAAAATATTTTTATCCTCACATCGGAGATCCAGCACAAACTTTTTTTTTTTATTATTATATGTAGTTTTTAATACTAATTAAACTGACAATAACTTTTAATGGGCTAAATTTAATAATTTCAAAGTTATTCTGGGTTTTAAGGCAAAACCAAGCAATATTTGACAGAATAATAAGATGATATTTGAAAATTATTATTTTTAGATGATTATGTTTAATTGTTTAATTAAATGCTATTTTTATGAAGTAAGAAGACCTTCGCTAAATGTAATGAAACTTTTTCTAAGTATATTTGAATAGAAAGTTTAAAGTCCTTTTTCTATTTTGCGTCTAAAACGAAGTCATTAACGCACTCATATGGGTTAGTTAATGGCTTGCCGAGTGCTTTAAAAGTTTAAGTTTTCAAGGTTGGCACCGTTGAAATTCAGAGCCGTCAACCTGTGCTAAATTTTCGGCTAGATAGTTTTGAGGTTATGTGATGTGTGGAAATCGCAAACTAATTTCAAATTGAAATGTCAATTATTAGTGTTACCAACCCCCATACAATTTTCTAAATATGTATGGGCGATTTTTTAATTTAGAAATGGAATAAAAGGGGCAAAATAGAAAAAAATACTGTAAAAAACTCGTTCATAAGGCACGCTACGCTCGCTCGTCGTTTTTTAAACTTAGACGCTTGCGAAAATATCGCGCTTATTGAACTCGTTTTTTAATATACTATTTTATTGCCTATCTAAAAATACCTAGTTTGCTAGGCAACTATTATTTATAAAACTAGCAAATTGATTATTACCAAAGTTAAAAATGGTGATGTGGCCATCATGTTACTTTCTTTGATTTGAGGATAAATAAGGATTTTTTATGACTTGTGCATGTTACAGGATTTTTTTAAACTGATTTGGATTTTGAAAACTTATTCTTAGTACGTTGTTTATTATATAATTTTCTACAATTCAATTCACTTTAATTCTTTATTTTTACAAAAACCACCATACACGAATACAAAACAAGTACATTTGTATTGGATGTGAACGTCAATAAAATATAAAATACAAAATTATCTTAGTCGAAGTGATAAAATTAATTAGTTATACAATTACAATACACGTTAAAATCTGATGAATAAATTACATATGTCACAAATAAAAATAAAAATTGTTACAATTTGAACCCTGTACAACTTTTGTTTTTTTTTTTATAAGTTTAATGTAACCGTCATCAATTCTGAATTATAGACCAAAACAGTGAAAAAATTTTCTCAAAAATCAAACAGTTTATTAAATGTAACTTTTTGATGTGTTTAGGCGTTTTAAACTAAATGTGAAAGATTGTTCTGTGCTTAGATAATTTATTTATTTATAATTTATTATTTTTGTGTTAATATTACTGTAGAACTATTTTATTTTATTTTAATTGTTTTTAATCTCATTTTATTGTGTTGCTCTTTATTTATTTTATTTTAATTATTTTTAATTTCATTTAATTGTATTGCTCTTTATGTATTCTTTGCTAATTATTTATATAATACTAGTGCATTTATATTTTAACTTTAACTGTACACATTGCATATTTTGTGTAACATACTTATGATGTTTCCATTATAGAGTTATTGACTTGTTGGAAATAAATTTATTATTATTATTAACAAAAAATGGTTATTTTCATAATTTGAATAAATAATTTTGTAATATACACCAGGGGCGGCTCGTTATGTAGAGCCAAGGAGCCATGCCACTAGCTCTAATTTCAAACGAAACAAGATTTTTTTTTTAATTGTAAAAACACTGATTTGTCATTTTAAATATTAAAACGATGCCTTCGAAAGTTTCATCAGACGAGAAAAATGGCAAAGCATTTATTTCAGAATTTATCTCTTGGACAAATTAGCAGTTTTGAAAAATTCTTTCAGAATTGTGTTTTGTGTTGTTATCTTGAAAACCAGTGATGGGGTATTTTGAGTTTTTTTGAGGTTTATTAAGATTAATGTATTTTGAGTAAATTTGAAAAGTTTCAATTGTGTTACAGTTGTTTTTGTATTTTTTTTTTCACTCCGAAGAAGTGAAACTTAAAATGTTGAAACCCAGTGACGGGGTTTTTTACGTTTTTTTGAGGATTGTTAATATTAATGTATTTTGAGTAAATTTGAAAAATTTTAAGTGTGCTGCAGTTGTTTTTATATATTTTTTCACTCCGAAGAAGTGAAACTTAAAAATCTTAAGGGCTGTTATCGGTCGGTTATCTTGAAAACCAATGATGGAGTTTTCTTGAGTTTTTGGAAGATTATTGTATTTTAAGTAAATTTAGAAAGGTTCAAGTATTTTACAGCTGTTTTTATATTTTTTTTCGCGTCCACAAAAAATGATTAAATTTTTTCATAAATTCACATGAAAAATCGCCAAAGCAATCGACGAAATGTATTGGAATTTTCTACCAAATCACTCTTGAAATAATATTGAGTGCTTTTGCGAAGTTTCAAGTGGATGGCAATAGTTTTTATATTGTTTCGAGTCAATAAAGTACTCATCGGATAAATGTAAATAGGACAAAAAAATTAATTCATCTTTAATTGCTTTTTTGTTGTTTAAGGATAACCCTTGAACGGATGACCTAATTTGGCGAATTATTCCATCGAATAGACGCAGATGAGACCCTAAACATGTAATTTATAGTTCAATTCATGAACGCGAGGAGAGATTTTGAAAATTCTTTCAGCAAAATGTTGTGCTCATTGGACAGATACGATCAAGAAATATTATATTATTATTGAGGATAACTCTTAAGCGAAACGCGTTAGCAAAGTATTGTTGTTATATAATAGACGTAGATTAAAAAAATAAAATTGTTAAACTTTTGAACTTATGATGTCTAAGACACTTTCAGCAAAGTCTTTCATTCGTCCGAAAGATATATAGAAGATCAAAGAATTGAATTCGTTGTTCAATTGTTTTTTGGTTTACAGAAGATAACGTCAAATTCTTCCAGAAAAGTCCATCGAATAGATGCAATAAGTTATTTGTTTGTTAGCCTTTGTAAGACTTAATTTCGTAGAATTACGAACTGCTATAATATTTATATATGACGGCGACTTTTCTCTTTATTTAATTTACTGAATAATTTTGCAACAATAATCGTTTTTTTTGCTCAAAAAGAATAATATATGCTAAGTGGCTCTACCATCAAAATGTTCCACGAGCCGCCACTGATATACACAGTTGGCCAAAAAACCGGTACAAATTGGAAATATTCATATTTTCAATAATAATTAACGCATTAAATATTGCTTTGAAAAACAAAATGTTTACATTTTGCAGATAGTACTTCATCTTATCTATAAAAATTGGGCTTTTCACTGTTACTGTTAATTATTCAAAAATATATAACTCACGAAGATGTATGAGAGTACAAAACTACTTGTACCGTTTTTTTCGGCCCACTATTTATTTTTTTTTTGGAAAAAAATGGTTAAGGTAAACACCCACTTTCAGGATTCGGAATTTTACCAAAACCTTTTCAGTACTTCGAATTATTAAATACATCATATATTAAAAGTTCCATTTTAATACCTGTATTAGTTTTAGATACATCGCACAGATTTTGAGTCTCAAATTTTGAGCTTTCTGCCCTAAAACTTTGATCTGAAGGCACAAATATCGGATTTTGAAATTAATTTTTGAAATATACGGTCGGATGTTTGGGCCCAAGTTTTAGATGTTAGAATTTTAAGTGTTAGATTAGTCAGAATAGTTAGACCCTATGCAAAAAAAACGTTAAATTTTATAGCCGATTTTAAAGTTTATTAATCGAATTTCAGATTTTAGATTTGAAAGAGTAAATTTTGGTATTTGAATGTTTGAAATTAGAATTTGTAGACCAAAATTTTGGCTTTAAGATCGAATGCTCGGATTTTAGAGACTAAATTATGACCAAAAACGAAAACCCTCACCTGCGCTCCAATTTCTGGAAGTTAATGTCTATATTTAAAGTTTTAAGACGTAAATTGACAAATTTAAATCCTTTCATTAAATATTAAAGTCCTTAACTTCAAAAATTAGACCTAACTTTTTTTAAAGTTATTTATATGAATATTTAATTTTGAATATTTCGTTTTCATGTATCTGTAGGTCCTTCTTGTATTTGAAATATCCATCAATATCGAAATGTTTATCCAATCTTTGCATTATAGAACACACATTGCGAATTTAAATTCACAAATCTTTTCCTTGTGCTGCCAAAAATTCTTAAATGTTTCGATTTAGTGCCTTAAACTTTAATGTCAGAGTAAGTAAGTAAAACGTGTTTTATTATATTATTTAATATCGGATTTTAAAGACCAAATTTTGGATTGAAATGTCTAAATTTTTAATTTTCGTGTCAATTTTTTTTATTTTAAGATTTCGCGGCAATTTTGGAGACTGAATTTTTAAATTTCACGTCTGATTTCTGGATTATGGGATTTACTGCCCATATTTAATATTTTAGATTGTTTATTCTGTTAGCATTTGTTAAATTTATTTTAATTGAAATAAATAAATTAGGGCGGCCCGTTGGTGTAGTTGGCGAGCGCTTGTGCCGGTTGCACTGCTTGCCGTGTGGGTTCGAATCCCAGCCCGGCCGAAAGATTTTTGGGGGATCGAGAAGTATTCGGCCGGGTCCATGGTTGTTGTGTATACGTCTGACATTCATTTATTCATTTGTTCATTTATTCATCCCAAAATTAAAAATACAAAATTACATATTCGATGTGACTTAGGCACATGCCTAAGTTAAAAAAAATATATCGTCTTTTTTAACGGGAGACCCCATTAAAAAAATGGTAGCTCGTCAACTTGCAACTTTCTCCAATTTGATGGTATAAATATTTTTTTTATATTTTACATGTTTATCGATTTTGTTCAAAAACAGATGATATTTTGGAAAAACTTATTCGTTGTAATTAGTAATTATTGTTTATTAGGGCATTTTCTACAATTTTTATTTATATAAATTTGATGTAACTCTTTATTTCTTAGTTATAGATCAATTTTTTTTTATTTAAGAGTAAATATGAAATAAATACATCAAGCTTTTTATCTTTATCATTTATGTAAAAAAAATTGTAATACATATTGTATCATATTTAATTTTTTTTTTAACTAAAACCGGTTAAGGTAAATCCCAACTTCCGGTTTTCACTAATTTACCAAAACCTTTTCAGTTCTTCAGATTGTTATATAAAGCTTGTATTGAAAATTATATTTTTATTCCAAGAATAGTTTTTAAGATGAAACGCATTTTTCCTAGAAATTAGCGAAATTGATAAATGGATATTTCCGTTTGAAGAAAATTTTCACGATGACAATACTTTCTCATACTTCGTACGAAGTATACTTTCTTATACTTCGTACGAAGAAAGTAAAAATTAGGTGTGAATAATTTAAACTTAACTTAAGATTAAGTAACTTAAATTGACAGATTTATGTATTACCAAACTAGAATTATAAAATTAAATTAATATAATTTACTCTAAAACTAAGATATTTAAATACACATGGATTTATAAAAACTATGTGGTGAAAAACATAGTGTTTTATTCAGTGATTATATAACGAATTACCACTGAGTAACGGTCGCAACCATCACCATGATTAGAATTATTAATATAAATAAAACTTAAATTGTAATTGCAATGCCATTGCATTTGCTTGAAGAGAAGTTTTACTTTCTCTGTTATGAAGTACGGGAAAATATTGGGATGTGGAAATTTTTTTAACAAAAACTTTGAGATCCCTGGACGCGATTTCAACGATTTCTAGAAAACAATTTTTACTTTATCCGTTACGAAGTACGGAAAAGTATTGTGATCGTTAATTTTTTTTAACGAAATATCTGTTTGACGTCACTAGAAGCGATTTCAACAACTTTTGGAAAAAAAATTGGATGTGTGTGTGTGTGTATATGTGTGCGTTGGTGTCTGACTGTGCACGCTATATCTCAAAAACTAATAGAGCAATTGATATGAAACTTAAGAACATAAGTATTATTTAACAATCCGAAAAACTGTAACGGGTGGCCCAAATTCGAAGTTTTTATAAGCTATCTCAGTAACCTTATGAGTTAGAAGAAATCTGATATACACGTTATGACCTCCTTTTCTGAAATAATAGCATTAACAGATCATGGCTAACTTGATTAGTTTGGGAGATATCGGGGTTTTTCAATTTTTGGCTATTTTAAAATACGTCTTTTTCTCAATAACTGTAAGCTATACAAAAAACAGTTAGTTATTTATGTGGCTTTTTTCGCAAAATTCTGTGGCATGTTTATTATTTCAATTTTTACTCTTAAGAGTTATGACGAATGTCGAAATAAACAAAAAAAAGTACGCCACTGAATTCTGCGAACGGTAATGTCACCGTTATCATGTTTTTTTTTTAATATTTGCATACAAACTATCTGGAATTCAAAAAAATTAAATATTTGTTTTGTTTCAGGTACGTAAACGAGAATATATTGAAGGAAACCTTCCGTGTATTAACAACCACATTCCTCATACATCCATTGGGAAGTAGTAAGTAAACTTTAGTTGGTCAATATTTGAATAGATCGTGTTAAGTTCTTAAGCATGTCTTCACATTTTTTATAGTGTTCTCATGCAATTAGAAATGTTTATTTAAAAAAAAGTAATCTTGTATCTAGGTGACCGTGACTGCCCTAATATATTTTGTTTCGCCTAGTGGACTTCTCAAAAAATAAAAATGCAAAATCTTAAAAAAAAATGTAAAATTTTATAAAACTGCCTTTTATAAGAACCATCAAATCGGAGAAAGTTGCATGAAGACCACGTCACCATTTTCATATTTGGGGTAAACGTTTCGAAATCAAGAAGTAACTACGATAGAAATTTAATAGTTATAAAGTAATTGGAAATCAATCTTGCAGAAAAAGGTAAATAAATCAAAAGTCAATTTGTAGATCAATTAAGTAAAATCGATAAAATATTCAATTATCTCCCTAAATGGGATAAGGAAGACAAAAAGCGGGGACACTCAATCAAATGAAAAATACGAGCACCGGGGGAATTAGGTTCGCAATAAAAATAATCAATTAATTTAATTGTCGGCCCTATTTAGGTTACACTTCTGTTAATTCTCCTTTCGCAGCAATTAAAGAAATAATTAAATTCTTCCCCTTCTTCATTGCGCAGCATAAAGCAAGGCAAGTGCGTCGGAATATTGTTCCATATTATACCATAAACATGGCACTCTGCAATTGCCTTCAAGTAATTCAACTGTAGGTACTTCTACTTTCAGCATAGTTTTAACACCCTCTTTTATTACTCTGTAAATAATTTAAGAGTGTTTCTATTTTGGCAAAGTAAGATCTAGTAGTAGTAGTACATCTTTATTTGACATTACATATACATAAAAATTTGAAACATATATTTGGATAATTATTTAATGCCATGTCAAACGGGCTATAGACCCTGAGTATCATTCGCTGTTTCTGAAAAACAACTAAAGATTTTCAAATAAAGTTTAATTATTTTATGATCATAAAACTGATAAGCTTTTCTTGAAATTTTTTGTATAATTGTTTTAATGTGTACACTTAATTATATATTTATTGATTATATTATACCTTTGTATTATTTTTGTACAAAGGCTTTTGCCGTAAATAAACGAATTATTATTATTATTAAAGTTCAAACCCCGGAAGTGGGTGTTTACCTCGATCGTTTCTTGTGCTTTGCAAGAATTTTTAAATGCGAATAATATTTCAAAATTTAATACATGTTAACAAAGCTCTGCGGACGTTTTTCCTTTGTGGTATTTATAATTGCGAATATAATTATAATTCGTATAGATATCAACATAAAAGGAAACTTAATTCTTTCCTGATATTCGTAATAAGTAATTATTAAGGTAATAACATTTTTTTAACAAAGACTGTTTAAATAAATCCTTGGATGATGAAATTCTTCCGTGCTATTGTTCATTTGCAATAGTTGCAACTGCGATTATTAAAAACATCGTTTACTATCTTTATACATGCAAAAATTAGAAGTAACCTTTAACTTTCTCTTATTATAGATTATTTACTCTTAAAATAAATTCACATTTATTGTCTTAAACGTTGTACACATTTTCCTAATTGAGTGGTGTTTTCAAGAGACGGTGGACAATAATATCAATAATAATGGTAAACATTAATTATTGTTTCCCCGTCATCGCCAACTGTGGAAATCGAAACCGATCCACAGTTGTCGTTGACGTGGAAACGATAATTAATGTTTGATTTGCTTTTAATTAAAATATAGCCAGATCAATAACGAACCTGAATTATTTTGGCATGTCCTTGTTTCAAACATGATTGAATCGGTTATTTCAGAAATGAGGAATGTGATGTCTTTTAAGTTTTGAGAAATATATAACAAAACATTGTTGACATTCAGGTAATTTCAAATTTAAAAATCCACGAAATGTGCTGTGAATTGGATATTTTTATATGTTGAATCAAATATTTGTTATAGCATTGCTAAAGGAAACGGAAATGTAAATGAATGAGTTTTGATTTTTATAGGTAATAATAATAATAATATAACTTAAACTGTTTTTTTTAAGTTTGCAATCAGCCATAACTAAATAAAAATTCTTAATCTTATCACTAATATTTTATCAAACAATTTATTTTTTATAGCACAGTGTAGCACAATTTTCAATTTATGAGATAGAATTTTTTATACACCGGAGGAAAAAAAATGAAACACTTGAAACAATGAAATTTTGATAATTTTCAAACCGCCATAACTCGGCGTATTTTCCATCGATTTTGATGAATCTTTGAGGGCACAAATTTTGAAGTGTCTTCTTTAAAGTCATGCATAAACTAAACGTAACCCTTTCTGTCCCCTCTAGCGCCCATGTGAAAAAAAGGCATTAAAATCTGACCACTTCCCTATGTAGGACTTGAAGAACGAGGTTCCTTCGACGATCTGGCACCAAGTATTGGGTGTTTGAAAAAAGTGCATTTTGAGGTTTTTCGCACGTAACTCAGTGACTTTTCAACCAAATTTCATGATTCTTTCAGAAAAAAATCTTATTTTGACTCTACTTTAAGGGAGTAAACTTAAATTAGAATGATCACTTTTCGAACCCTTCAGCCCCCGAACAAAAAAAAACACGTTTTTGGTCAAAAAACGTCCAACGATCCACCAATAGGGCATTGAAATGTGTTCAATTACCTGTGCAGAACTTAAAAACGAAGTTCTTACGGCGATTTTTCACAAAGTTATGGGTGTTTAAAAAAAAGTTCATTTTGTGATCTTTATATTTTTTCGTTTGGATGGGCGTAGAGCCCTCTCTTTGAGTGGGGGATAAACCCTCTCAAAGAGGGCACATTTTGCTTTTGATTTCTCAAAAGATCGTCGAAATCAGTTGGATAGAAGCCGAGTTATGGCCATTCGGAAATTACCTAAATTTTTACAAATCTCAAGTGTTTCATTTTTTTCCGTTAGTGCAATTTGTTTGTTTTTATTGGACGAATGGAAAAATGGACGAATGGTGGTGAGTTAGGCCCACATTATTTTCCGACCCTACAGAGATCGTTAAAGTGAGTCTTTTTTGACCTAAAGTAAAGTTTTTTGTTAATGGAGTTCTAAGGTAGAAAATGCGAAATTCATAATTTCGCTCAAACAATGAATTTTCGTGCATACCTCAAAGAACATGCAAAGAAAAGTTCATTCGTGAAAACGATAACAATTTCGTCGAAAAACTTCAGACTTATGAGTCAAAAAACCACAAAATTCGCTTTTTTTCAAACACCCATAACTTTGTGCCAAATCGTCGTAGGAACTTCGTCATTTGACTCCTGTGCAGATAATTTAATACATTTCAATTCCCTTTTGTTAGATCGAGTCGACACATTTTTTCCAACTCTGTACAAGTTGCCAAAGTTGGCCGTTTTTTGCCCAAAAACGTGTTTGTTTTGTTCAGGGGTTGAAGGGTTCAAGAAGGGACTATTCCGATCTGAGTTTGTGGAATGAGATTATTTCCCGAAAGAATCATCAAATTTGGTTGAAAAGTCACTGAGTTATGTGCGAAAAAACTCAAAATGCACTTTTTCTTCAAACACCCATAACTTGGTGCCAAATCGTCGTAGAAACTTCGTTCTTTGAGTCCTGCATAGGGAATTGATCAAATTTTAAAGCTTTTATGATGGATTGAGTCGACAAAATTTTTCAAAATCCATAGACATCGTCAAAGTTGGACATGATTTCCAAAAAATAACTTTTTTTTCACAGGAGCGCTAGAGGGGAGCGGAAGGAATTACGTTTAATTTCGCATGCATGACTTTAAAGAAGATACTTCAAAGTTTTTTGCCCTCAAAAATTCATCAAAATCGATTGAAAATACAACGAGTTATGGCGGTTTGAAAATGGTCGAAATTTCACGAATTTCAAGTGTTTCATTTTTTTCCTTCAGTGTATAACTTAAATTTTTTTTAAGTTCGCAATCAGCCATAACTAAATAAAAATTCTTATTCTTATCACTAATATTTTATCAAGCAATTTATTTTGCATAGCACTGTGTAGCACAATTTTTAATTTATGAGATAGATTTTTTTATATTTTCTGTATTTTTTATAAACTTGAAGAACTTGAAGTGTGAAGACAAAATTTTGTTCCAAAGAAAAAAAATTGTAAAACGTAAATTCCACAAATATAATCGTTTATCTTTCTAAAATTCATTTATCAAACTACGTGTTCTCATGCTACAAGCTAAGAAGTTGAATACAAAAATAACCAAATAAAAAAAATTAATAAAAAAAAAACTTGTGTCGAATTGTGTTCTCAATATAGGTATGTATATTCGCTTTTTGTCCCTAACAATAATTTGTAGGACTACGCGTAATAACGACGCGTAACGAATAATTAACAAATTAAAAAAACATTTTTTCTCGAAAACGGCTGAATAGTGCGCCCTATTACTTGCACCTGTTACACTCCTAGTTATGACCTGCACGTGTGCCAAAGATGGATAAAATCGGTGAGTCACACATCTGATCCTCCCGTTGTGAGTGTGTGTTCTAAAAATATTTTTTTATGTACACAGGGTGTTCCATTTTTTGAGTTACACATCAAAGTTGTATTTTTTAAATGAAACACCCAGTATTTTATTCAATATTTAGATAGACCACTTCAAAATCAACAAATTGATACAAGATACTTGGCTTAGAATTTATGCAAGTTGTTCCTAAAGCAAAATATATATTTTCTCAATTTTTGGAATGGAACACCCTGTATATTTATATGAAATTGAATTTATTACTTTCTCCGTTACAGAGTATGAGAAAGTATTGTGATCGTGATTTTTTTTTCAATTTTTTTTACGGAAATATCCGTTTTGGGATTCCTAGATGCCATTTCAAAAATTTCTGGAAAAAAAAATTGTGTGTGTGTGCTGTGCGTGTGTGTCTGTCTGTGTGCGCTGTATCTCAAAAACTAAAAGAGCAATTAACCTCTTCAGGGACAAATTAATTTTGAAGTTTCAAATCCTTTCAAACCGGACAGGAGGTATCTGCATGGAAACGTGCAACTGTAGCAGCTTGCAGAGCTTGGCATGAGATGGCAGTATTGAGCTAAACAAATTTGTTTGAAATGTGTTCATCATTTTTTAAAACGTACACAAATGTGTTTCTGTCCCTGAAGAGGTAAATATGAAACTTTGAACACAAATCTTATTTGATAATCCGAAGAACTGAAAAACTTTTGGTAAAATTTCCTGCCCCAGAAGTGGGCGTTTACCTTAAACGTTTTTTTTGTTTTTCTCCAATATTTTTTTAAATATGAAAAATATCACAAAAACATTTAATCAAATATAGAAGACAATAAAGAAATGAACATGTTTGAAAATAATTTTTCATAAAATCATTTTTAATCGAGAAACACATTTATTTTTTTTTTAAACGTTTTTTGTTTTTCTCCAATATTTTTTTAAATATGAAAAATATCACAAAAACAAACTAATAATCAAATATAGAAGACAATAAAGAAATGAACATCTTTTGTTTGAAAATATTTTTCATAAAATCATTTTTAATCGACAATTTTTTTATTTTTTTTAATTTTTAGTTTATTATTATGAAACGATAATAGTAAGAGCAAATTTATGATAATTGTAGATAATGCCAAAATGAACAACTTATAAAGAATAAGTTTTTTTTTAATCGCTTTAGTTTTTGAGACAACTCAGTTTTTGAATTTGAAGTATAATTTTTCCATCTTTCATAAAAAAAAAATTAACGTCATTTTCATCCGACTCTACGAAACGCTCGATGTACATTTAAAATATGATATAAATCTTCAATAGCAAAAAATTTAGCGTGACACATAAACAAAAAAAGTAGATTTTTTCAGACTTTGAACGGCCGTAGCGACTAAACGAAAACTCCAAATTGAACGCGGTTTTCAAATCGGTGCTCCTAGTGTGTAAATTAGTCGGATTCAATTAAAATTGGCGATTTAACATTTTTGACGAAAACCTGAAAAATCACCCAAGGGTTCCCCTTCTTACTATTGCTTAAAAATTTCCTTTGAAATAATTTCCCGAAGAAACCACTGGTTCGATTCAGGGTTTCTACACATCACTGGAAAGATCCCTTCAAGACGCCTCGGAAAATGTACTTTCGTAAGAACACATATCAATTGCAAGCCCGTGACGCGTCACCAAATAAAACTCGAAAATGGAAAAAATCGAAAAAATCCACTCTTTTAATAATCATCGACCGTTTTGTAATACTTTTTTTTTCATTAGAAGAATGATCTAAATCGATTGGCGTTAAAAAACTTCAGCTATCTTCAATAGCAAAAAATTAGCGTGTCACCATGAACATTTCCCTTCAAGACGCCTCGGAAAATGTACTTTCGCAAGAACAAATGTCAATTGCCCGCGACGCGTCAGCAAAGAAAACTCGAAAATGGAAATAATCGAAAAAATCAACTCTTGTAATACTCATCGTAGACCCTTACCTTTCTCTTCATCGGAAGAACGAGCTAAATGGAATGGCTTTAAATAATTTTATCTAGGAAAAAAATGGTCAATTTTTACTTTCTCCGTTACGAAGTACCAGAAAGTATTGTGATGAATACAATTTTCTTTTTAAACTAATAAGAAAACAAGAGACGTTTAGCCAGAAATTAGGTGTTCCGACACATTTGCCCAACCCTGTATAAATAACTATTATACCATAAAATCGGAGAAAGTAATACGTTGCCCACATAATATATTTTTTTTTATTTTGCGATTCATTTATTAACAGACAAGTCTGTGCATGCGTGTGTGTTTGTGCACATCACTTCTTCGTATAATTGTAAACATGGTTACTAACCAATCAATATTACACATTGTATATTAATCGATAGTACTAACCTTCTGCGAATGTCCGGGCGGGTTTTGTTTCCTCGGATTTTCCCATTTTTCGTAACGGTCGGCGAACTCATCCGGCGCTATAACTATTATTTACGATTTCTTCACTTTACTATGTATTACCGGCGACAATTTTAACACAGTACTCCTCTTCCATATTTACACTACATGTTCACGTAACACACACACACGAATCGATCCAAAAAATCGATAAAAATGACGCCGCGCGGATGCGTTTACGGAGGGACAGCCAATAAGCACGATTTCTTCGCCGTGTCTTTCTCTCTTTCCCTCTCTCTCTCTCTCTCTCGCCGAATCGGCGGCGGCATCCCGCGACATCTCCAAAACAATTGTTTGTTTGTCGGTTAACTTGTTAACGCAGGTGTGATAGTTACGGGCGTACATTATTGTAAATGCATCGAGTGAATAACAGTGCAAGTGATGTTTGTGAATATGGGCCGTGCTGATACTACGAACACAGAATTCACTGTTGGAAGCTGCAATTTGGGAGTTTTAAGGTTGGTGGTGTGATAGTAATTCTCTTATAAATCGAAGCTATATTATTACAGCCATATAATACGGATAAGTATTTTAATCAAACAGTAATTAACCCTTTCGTCCCGATCGGTACACATATGTACCACCGAGATTTGAAAATTCTTAAATGTCGTAATAAATTTCATTCGGCTATGGTAAGTTTACCATGCCGTTGTTTTGGTTTTTTTACGTATAATTTATCGCGCTCACTTAGCTGATTTTATAAAAAAACACTTTTACTTTGTTGGTATAACACAAATTTTATTTTATTGTTGACTATAGTTTCGGCAACTCAACTTGTCATTAACAAAACATAAAGTAAATTTATGTTTTGTTAATGGCAAGTTACAACATGTATAACGAAGTAGAAGCCTCCTCCATAAACAATAGCTGATTTTAATTTGAAGGTCGATACTAGTGCCAATTTAACACAGTAAGCAAATGCGTGCACAAAAACAGCATCTTGCTGTCGAAAACTCATTAATTATTCGTTTATTTTGTGTTTACATATAAACAATACCTCTATAAACAACGAACATACAAAATGTTGTACCATGTAAAATAATAATTGAATAAGATTACTCTACTTAATAATAATATAAATATATATTTCAGACTCTTGTAAAATTATTTTTCACACCTAGTGGTACACATATGTACCGGATAAAAACCTGCTGGTACATAAGTGTACCATATGCTACCCCCTCCCCCCGCGGTAAAAATATTTTTTAACGGTGGCAATCAATCATTTTATAGCCAAATAATAATTTCCTCGTTTAATTTTCTTGTTCTCAGATTATTATTTATATTCAGGGACGAAAGGGTTAAGTAACATCTAATTGCAAATTGTTCTTGACGTGTTTCCATGTTTGTGCTGTACCAATTGACCGTGTTATTGTATAATTAATGGTTACTTTATTCTCTATTACATTCCCATTGTTTTTCTATTGCACAGAAAAACGTATTTTTACAAACATGTGAATATCGAACGAAAGAAGATACGCATAGGGAATCCTAGTATAGATCAGTGCAGAATTGAATTCTGCGTCGGAATAGGTAAAAATATACAGGGTGTTCCATTTAAAAACATCGAGATTGAATGCTTTAAAGTTGACTAAATGTGGTATGAAATTTTGAACACTCTTGATTTTATTTTTCCAAAAATAAATCACCACTGGGTACCTTCGGGTATTGGCTTTTTACGGCCAACATTGCATCCCTTCAATTTTGTACTGTTCGGAGATATGTATTTTTAAAGTGATATTCGCAGAATTTTATGTGTAATCCAAATTTGCCATAAAAAATATAGCATTCCATTTAACATAAGGAAGTTGGAGTTTGACTTCCGGGATAACATCCAAAATCCATATCTCTATTGAAAATTGTTGAATTTTCAAGCCCCAAATTGATTTTGAATAAGCAATACTTCGGCCGCTGAGGATACTTTTTTATAGAATTTTGTCCGCTCGTTTTATTTTTTTTTTCTGCGAAGTTTTCATTTAGGTGCCCAAAAATTAAAAGTAAAATTTTCAAAAATCCATATCTCCATTAAAAACTGTGGAATTTATAAAAACTAAATTGATTTTGAATTTGAGATACTTCGACCATTAAGAATGTTTCTTATGGAATTTTGTCTGCGCGTTTCATATTTTTTTTCAACGATGTTCTCATTCAA
Organism: Ocypus olens; assembly: GCA_910593695.2. NCBI lineage: Eukaryota > Metazoa > Arthropoda > Insecta > Coleoptera > Staphylinidae > Ocypus > Ocypus olens. The sequence goes on from OU343049.1 coordinate 45,269,536, forward strand.
GTGCTAAAATTTTCAAAAATTCTCCATTCAAAATTGCTAAATTTACACGAACCAAATTGATTTTGAATAAACCATACTTCGACCATTTAGGATATTTTTTTAAGGAATTTTTTCTACGTGTTTAATTTTTTTTCTGCGGCGTTTTTATTCAAGTGCTCAAAAAAATTAAAACGAAAATCTTCAAAAATCCATATTTCTATTGAAAACTGTTAAATTTACAAAAACCGAACTGATTTTGAATTAGCAATACTTCGGCCATTGAGGATGATTTCTTATAGAATTTTTCGGCGCGTTTTATATATTTTTTTGAGATGTTTTCATTCAAGTGCTCAAAAAATTAAAATTAAAATTTTCAAAAATTCATATCTAAATTAAAAATTGTTAAATTTACAAAAACCAAATTGATTTTGAATTAGCTATACTTCGGCCATTGAGGATGATTTTTTATGGAATTTAGTCGGCGCGTTTTATATTTTTGCTGCGATGTTTTCATTCAAGTGCTCAAAAAATAAAACTAAAATTTTCCAAAATTCATATCTCTATTAAAAATTGTTAAATTTACAAAAACCAAATTGATTTTGAATAAGTAATACTTCTACCATTTAGAATATTTTTTAAGGAATTTTTTCTACGTGTTTTATATTTTTTTCTGCGACGTTTTCATTCAAGTGCTCAAAAAATTGTTAAATTTACAAAAACCAAATTAATTTTGAATTAGCTATACTTCGGCCATTGAGGATGATTTTTTATAGAATTTAGTCGGCTCGTTTTATATTTTTTTGCGGTGTTTTCATTCAAGTGCTCAAAAAAATAAAATTAAAATTTTCAAAAATTCATATCTCCATTAAACATTGTTAAATTTACAAAAACCAAATTGATTTTGAATTAGCTATACTTCGGCCATTGAGAATGATTTTTTATGAAATTTTGTCTGCGCGTTTTATATTTTTTCTGCGATGTTTTCATTCAAGTGCTCAAAAAATAATACTAAAATTTTCCAAAATTCATATCTCTATTAAAAATTGTTAAATTTACAAAAACCAAATTGATTTTGAATAAGTAATACTTCTACCATTTAGAATATTTTTTAAGGAATTTTTTCTACGTGTTTTATATTTTTTTCTGCGACGTTTTCATTCAAGTGCTCAAAAAATTGTTAAATTTACAAAAACCAAATTGACTTTGAATTAGCTATACTTCGGTCATTGAGGATGATTTTTTATGGAATTTTGTCTGCGCGTTTTATATTTTTTCTGCGATGTTTTCATTTAGGTGCCCAAAAATTAAAAGTAAAATTATCAAAAATCCATATCTACATTAAAAACTGTGTAATTTACAAAAACCAAATTGATTTTGAATTAGCTATACTTCGGTCATTGAGGATGATTTTTTATGGAATTTTGTCTGCGCGTTTTATATTTTTTCTGCGATGTTTTCATTTAGGTGCCCAAAAATTAAAAGTAAAATTATCAAAAATCCATATCTCCATTAAAAACTGTGTAATTTACAAAAACTAAATTGATTTTGAATTTGCGATACTTCGACCATTGAGGATGTTTCTTATGGAATTTTGTCTGCGCATTTCATATTTTTTTTTCAACGATGTTCTCATTCAAGTGTTCAAGATGTTCTCATTCAAAAATTCTCCATTAAAAATTGTTAAATTTACACGAACCAAATTGATTTTGAATAAGCGATACTTCGACCATTTAGTATATTTTTTGAAGAAATTTTTTCTACGCGTTGAATTTTTTTTCTGCGGCGTTTTTATTCAAGTGCTCAAAAAATTAAAACGAAAATCTTCAAAAATCCATATCTCTATTGAAAATTGTTGGATTTACAAAAACTGAATTGATTTTGAATTAGCGATACTTCGGCCATTGAGGCTGATTTTTATGGAATTTTGTCTGCGCGTTTTATTTTTTTCTGCCATGTTTTCATTCAAGTGCTCAAACAAATAAAACTAAAATTTAAAAAAAAATCATATCTCCATTAAAAATTGTTAAATTTACAAAAACCAAATTGATTTTGAATTAGCTATACTTCGGCCATTGAGGATGATTTTTGATGAAATTTTGTCTGCGCGTTTTATATTTTTTCTGCGATGTTTTCATTCAAGTGCTCAAAAAATAAAACGAAAATTTTCAAAAATTCATATCTCCATTAAAAATTATTAAATGTACAAAAAGCAAATTGATTTTGAATAAGCGATACTTCGACCATTTAGAATATTTTTTAAGGAATTTTTTATTCGTGTTTTATATTTTTTTCTGGGACGTTTTCATTCAAGTGCTCAGAAAATTAAAACGAAAATCTTCAAAAATCCATATCTCTATTGAAAATTGTTGGATTTACAAAAATCGAATTGATTTTGAATTAGCGATACTTCGGCCATTGAGGATGATTTTTTTTTTGGAAATTTTGTCTGCGCGTTTTATATTTTTTCTGCCATGTTTTCATTCAAATGATCAAACAAATAAAACTAAAATTTAAAAAAATTCATATCTCTATTAAAAATTTTTAAATTTAGAAAAACCAGATTGATTTTGAATTAGCTATACTTCAGCCATTGAAGATTATTTTTTATGGAATTTCGTCTGCGCGTTTTATATTTTTTCTGCGATGTTTTCTTTCAAGTGCTCAAAAAAATAAAACTAAAATTTTCAAAAATTCATATCTCCATTAAAAATTGTTAAATTTACAAAAACCGAACTGATTTTGAATTAGCGATACTTCGGCCATTGAGGATGATTTTTTATGGAATTTTTTCTACGTGTTTTATATTTTTTTTCCTGCGTTTTCATTCAAGTGCTCAAAAAATTAAAACGAAAATCTTCAAAAATTCATATCTCCATTAAAAATTGTTAAATCTACAAAAACCAAATTGATTTTGAATTAGCTATACTTCGGCCATTAAGGATGATTTTTTATGGAATTTTGTCTGCGCGTTTTACATTTTTTCTGAGATGTTTTCATTCAAGTGCTCAAAAAATAAAACTAAAATTTTCAAAAATTCATATCTCCATTAAAAATTGTTAAATTTACAAAAACCAAATTGATTTTGAATTAGCTATACTTCGGCCATTGAGGTTGATTTTTTATGGAATTTTGTCTGCGCGTTTTATCTTTTTTCTGTGCTCAAAAAAATAAAACTAAAATTTTCAAAAATTCATATCTCTATTGAAAATTGTTGAATTTACAAAAACCAAATTGATTTCCAATAAGCGGTACTTCGGCCATTGAAGACAATATTTTATGGAGTTTTGCCAGCACGTTTTATATTTTTTTCTGCGATGTTTTTGGCCAAGTGCCCAAAAAAATTAAAACAAACATTTTCAAAAATCCATATCCTTATTGGTTAATGATTTTATTTCAAAATAATCCTTCGAGAACAGAGCAAATAATCTTTCAAAATATGCGTTTTTTTAGAGGTAAAACTAAAATAGGAAAACATTTTCCACATGCCCAAAACTTTCCAACTTTTCAAATTTACTGAACAAACATTCTGTTTATCTGCAAAAATCTCCAAATACTTCTCGAATTTTGAACTGAATCAACAATAGTCGTACATTTATTTGGTATAGCAGATAATATAGCCAAAATATTACCTTCAGCCACAGGTATAATATAAAAAGGAACATTATTTACGTGACCAGGTGAACAAATATTAGCAGACTCAGGTGTTACGACGTTTGCTAACCGTGATCACAGTCACAGTTTAAAATTACTGATGTTAGAAAGTAGCAATCGTAGGTAGCAACGTGATTCAAAAGTAGCAGCTGTGCCCTTCACTAGAATCTGGTATGGAAATATAGGCAACATTCACATTCGTCCACTTAAAAATATTATCATACCATGTTTCATGATCAGCAATATAGTTCTTTAGCCTTTTGTGGAAGACAGAGCTTGTGCATTTCTTGTTTTTCCCAATGTAAACGTGCTGTTGATAAATCCACCGATAAACTTTTCCGTTAAAATTCTTACTCTACAGGAACTCTTCGTGGGTTGAAATCGTGTATCTTTAGCAACTCTTCAACAAAAGAACGTCTTCTCGTAGTTCTTCGGCCACTTCTTTTAAAGGCAAGGATATTGTTGGGTTTCAGTTCAATCTTGCAATCACCTATACAACCCAACTTAAAGTATTTGCTTTAATCAGTAATAAACCAGACAATACGAGAAATTACTTTTAGAAGGGAAACGATTTTAATTCCTATAACATACAACTCTACGTATAATATTCGCTCGAGATGATATACTCTGACCGCGCTATGAAGGCGTCTGAGGTGATTAACGGAAGGGTCGCCCTCATCTGAAGTGATTGGATTTTGTTACTTCACACTCACAGATGTTTACAATTTACTTGCTAGCTATTGGTACCACTATACGATTATCTTCATACATCAGTGGTTTTTAAAAGGTTAAAGATAGCACCTCAGATGCCTTCATAGTGCGACCAGACTTTTAATTAATTAATTCTATTTATATCGTCTTTATGGAGATGACTCCTAATCTGCAAGACGTTATTTTGATTTTATTTGTTTCTTAGTAGCCTTCTGATTTCTATGTTCTTCTGACTTCCTCTTGGGCATTTTTTTTATTACTTCCTGCTCCAGGAAACCAGTTCTTGGGATCACGCAACTGGTACATTTCTTCCTCTCTCTTACTACATCTTCTACACTATCAACACTGCTGATACGGCGATTCCACAATATCTTCTGTGTTCACCTGATGAATATTGAATCTAGTTTTTCTAGCAGATATGCTTATCCACTTATCCAAACTGCTTAGATGTATCAGTTTCCAGATTACCAAAATTTAAGAACACCTCCTGTATCCATCCATCAATTTTTACCTCTATTTCTTGAGGTTGAAAATTAATAAATCAAATTTTTTTAGTGTGAATTTAGAAAATGGAAAAGGCTTTTATTCTGTACGAGTTTGATTTTAAAATTTGTATCAATGCAGAGATAAAGGCGCGCACTGTTTATATTTACGAAACTAGGTCAATTCTCCTTATGCATAGTGGTGCGTATTGGTCATGCTAGTAACCCAGTTCCTCCTAAGACTCAAGAGCGATTATGTGCCTACTATGAAATAATTACAATTATTGTTTCCTTGGAGCAGTAATCCAAATTTAGATAATACACTTAAAAACAGAATCTCTTCTGCTTGGCCGTTATCAATCTTTTCGATGTAGACCTCCTTCAGACATAAACTGAAAGAGGCCAAATATTGAAAACGGCTAAGAAGAAGACATTCTGTTTTTAAGTTTATTATCTAAAGGGTATAGCCGAATAAGATGGTCAAAAGTGCCCCCAAAGCAAATCAATAATCGCGATGACTGGATGAAAGATAATTAAAAATGCCATTGATTGCTCGAAATTTCAGCCTCCTGAAGCAATTCGTTGTCGAGATATGACTGAAAACGTGAATTTTACGTTTTATTTTTTTTCTCGTTTTCTATGGCTCGAATCAAGCTGAAACCAAAAACAAACAAAAAATACTTCTCACAGTATTTTTATTTCATTTTTTTTGGCGCCAAATTCAAATAGAAAACTATAGTAAAAGTTTTCAAAATTCATTTTTGCAGTGAAGGCATTCGAGGACTGTCTCAGTTTTTTTTTCTGTAAATATGTTTCACCAAATTCTATAACATACATGTTTTTCAGAATTTTAAACAGTGTGGAAGATAGTTAAAATAATTAAAAACCACTTTTACCACCTTAAAAATTTGAATTTCGCGCCAAAATTGCGATAAAAAAGTTATTTTTGTGAAATGATTATCTTTTTTTTTTAAATTAGAGAGATATACTTCACAAAAATAACTTTTTTTATCACAATTTTGGCGCGAAATTCAAATTTTTCAGGTGGTAAAAGTGGTTTTTAATTATTTTAACTAACTTCCACACTGTTTAAAATTTTGAGAAAAATGTATGTTGTAGAATTTGGTAAAACACATTTACAGAAAAAAAAACTGAGACAGTCCTCGAATATATTTACTTTAACTTCATTTTTCTATTTGAATTTGGCGCCAAAAAAATACTGCGAGATGTAATTTTTTCTTGTTTTTGGTAGACGTGGTTTTAGCTTGATTCGTGCCATAGAAAAGGAGAAAAAAATAAAACGTAAAATTCACGTTTTCGGTCATATCTTAACAACAAATTGCTTCATTTGTTTGCGCGTTTTATATTTTTTCTGTGATGTTTTCGTTCAAATGCTCAAAAAATAAAACTAAAATTTTCAAAAATTCAAATCTTCATTAAAAATTGTTAAATTTACAAAAACCAAATTGATTTTGAATTAGATATACTTCGGCCATTGAGGATGATTTTTATGGAATTTTGTCTGCGCGTTTTATATTTTTTCTGTGATGTTTTCGTTCAAGTGCTCAAAAAATAAAACTAAAATTTTCAAAAATTCATATCTTCATTAAAAATTGTTAAATTTACAAAAACCAAATTGATTTTGAATAAGCGATACTTCGACCATTTAGGATATTTTTTAAGGAATTTTTTCTACGTGTTTTATATTTTTTTTCTGCGACGTTTTCATTCAAGTGCTCAAAAAATTAAAACGAAAATCTTCAAAAATCCATACATCTATTGAAAATTGTTGGATTTACAAAAACCAAATTGATTTTGAATTAGCTATACTTTGGCCATTGAGGATGATTTGTTATGAAATTTTGTCTGCGCGTTTTATATTTTTTCTGTGATGTTTTCGTTCAAGTGCTCAAAAAAATAGAACTAAAATTTTCAAAAATTCATATCTCCATTAAAAATTGTTAAATTTACAAAAACCAAATTGATTTTGAATTAGCTATACTTTGGCCATTGAGGATGATTTTTTATGGAATTTTGTCTGTGCGTTTTATATTTTTTCTGTGATGTTTTCGTTCAAGTGCTCAAAAAATAAAACTAAAAGTTTCAAAAATGCATATCTCCATTAAAAATTGTTAAATTTACTAAAACCAAATTAATTTTGAATAAGCGATACTTCGGCCATTTACGATATTTTTTAATGAATTTTTTCTATGTTATATTTTTTTTTTCGCGACGTTTTCATTCAAGTGCTCAGAAAATTAAAACTTAAATTTTCAAAAATTCATATCTCTATTGAAAATTGTTGGATTTACAAAAACCGAATTGATTTTGAATTAGCGATACTTCGGCCATTGAGGATGATTTCATATGGAATTTTGCCTGCATTTTTATATTTTTTTCTGCGATGTTTTTGTTCAACTGTTGAAAAATTAAAACGAAAATCTTTTTTGAAGATTTTCTGTTTTGAAAATTGTTGCATTTACAAAAACCAAATTGATTTCGAATAAGCAGTACTTCGGCCATTGAGGACAATATTTTATGGAATTTTGCCTGCACGTTTTATATTTTTTTTCTGCGATGTTTTTGGCCAAGTGCTCAAAAAATTAAAACAAACATTTTCAAAAATCCATATCTCTCTATTGGTTAATGATTTTATTTTAAAATAATCCTTCGAGAACAGAGCAAATAATCTTTCAAAAGATGCGTTTTTTTCAGAGGTAAAACCAAAATAGGAAAACATTTGCCACATGCCTAAAATGTCCTCGAATATATTTACTTTAACTTCATTTTTCTATTTGAATTTGGCGCCAAAAAAATTGAAAAAAATACTGCGAGATGCAATTTTTTCTTGTTTTTGGTAGACGTGGTTTTAGCTTGATTCGTACCATAGAAAAGGAGAAAAAAAATAAAACGTAAAATTCACGTTTTCGGTCATATCTCGACAACAAATTGCTTCAGGAGGCTGAAATTTCGAGCAATCAACGGCATTTTTAATTATCTTTCATCCAGTCATCGCGATTATTGATTTGCTTTGGGGGACTTTTGACCATCTTATTCGGCTATACCCTTTGGATTACTACCTGACACAAACTGAAAGAGGCCAAATATTGAAAGAGATTCTGTTTTTAACTTTATTATCTAAATTTGGATTACTACCCAAGTTGTCTATAATTGCTTAGTTTATTAAATTTTTAATTTAAATAAATCTCTCATAATATTCATTCAGTTCCTATCGGCTGTTTGATAAACAACAATTCCATATCGTTAGATAAATTTGAATAGAGTAATAAATTATAATATATACGATCATGCATTAGACATAAATAATGTCATTATTGTTTCAGAGACAACAAACAGATAGCAAATCTAGATACGCCGTGAATTACAGTACCTACATACGAAATATAGGTCAGATACAGAATGAAAAAAAAAAAACTAAAGAATAATGTGTGTTAATACGGGTAGGTGTAAACACGTATCGCATAATAATCCTTTTGTTTGCATAATTATATGAATGTAGCATGTAAATTACGGGCACGCACGAGATATCGCCGTACATAATGTAATGAGAGCTCATTTTGTGGTTTTCGGCTCTGTGTAAATTTACAAGGAAGTATGAATGGGTCGAGTTAAGTGTGTCGAGTATACCGCCAAAGATATCTTCTGTGGTTGAAATAAATCTTTAAAAAAATCATCAGAGATAATTTTAGGCTAAAAGAAACATGGAAACAGGAAATTATTCGAGTTGAAAAATTATCTATTGTGTATAATTATGAAGCAAACCTTAATTGAAATTCTTATGATGTTCATCTTCCACCAAACTTTACCAGAATCCGCGAATGACCGCAACCTTAGGCCTGGCGCGCACTGGCAACTTTTCCTAAGCAACTTTTTAGCCACCGAAATTAAATACATTAAAGTTAATGTAAGCCCCCACACGGGCGATTTTTAAATCGAAGCAACTTTAATGTGTTTGATTTCGGTGACTAAAAAGTTGCTTAGGAAAAGTTGCCAGTGCGCGCCAGGCCTTAAACCCAAAATTCATTCACCAAAATTGGGAAGCATACAGAATTCACAGAGCTATTTAAAAACGGCAGATGTTTCAATGAGATAATGATAAATGATTAATCATTTAAACTTAGAACAATGATCCCGTAGGTACATGCATCTCAATTAAAACAATACACCCCTCACCTGTTTAACAGCAACTCCAGAATAATTTATTCCCCGTTTAATTGTTTGAATTGTTTACGGCTTACGCTCGCGTCGGATCGTGTAGACACAATTTCAGGAAGATGCAGCTCGAAAGATAAACGATTTTAAGATGGTGCCGATGACAAACAGCCATATATAGTTAATTTATGCCGGCCGTGTTAAACCCGCGAACTTTCTTTTAATTGCGAGGAGCACAGTATGCGTACACATGTTAAATGAAATACGATCTTAATTACTTTTTATCCTTATTGTCGGTCCAGGTGTGGAAAAAAAATGACTTTGAGAAATTTCGCTGATGTATTGTTATCCCTCCCACCGTGCTGTATCTCGAAGCCGGAGCCCCAGCATTCGCAGCCCTATGCAAACTGGAGCCTCTTCATCAACCCCGTGACATGTTTGCATTCACACGAATATATTACTTCCTGATTTAGGAGTGCGTTTAATTTTCTGACACGTCATTTAGCTTCAACAATAGATGTGTAATGTACTAGATGCATTATCTCGAATTAATTAAGTGTGATTCCACGGGTTGGATTTAGTGGTGTCGCGTGGAGATTCACGTGATTGGATGCTACTGCACAACCTGCAAATATACAAAATTGGGAAAAACCTAATTTTTAATTTAAAATTTGTTTATTAGTCTTTAAGGAAATTTTTGTTTTTAAGACTACTCAATGACGTACTTTAATATCCAACAGCTGTGCTATCTCTCGAGATGGCATTGGTAGTTTTCATTTAAATTTGCAAACCGCGTTCAATTAGGAGTTTTCGTTTAGCCGCTACGGCCGATCAAAGCCTGAATTTTTTTTTAATTTTCTAAAATGTTCATGGTGACTAGCTATTTTTTTTGCTATTGAAGATAGCTGATTGCTGATTGCTATCTTCAATAGCAAAAAAATAGCTAGTCACCATGAACATTTTAGAAAATTAAAAAAAATAATTGATTTTTCAGACTTTGATCGGCCGTAGCGGCTAAACGAAAACTCTAAATTGAATGCGGTTTGGAAATCTGAGCTCCTCGTACGTCAATTAGTCGGATTAGAGATTTTAAATTTTTGATGAAAACGTGAAAGAAGACAAGAGTAAACCCCTTGGAATTTTTGTTAAAAAATGCAACTTTCTTAATAATCATCGTAGACTATTGAAGTATACCTTCTCTTTCATTAGAAAAATTGATTGCCGTTAAAAAATTTCAGCTATCTTCAATAGCAAAAAAAATTAGCTAGTCACCATCAGTGGCGGCTCGTGGAAAATTTTGATGGTAGAGCCACTTAGCATACACAATATATCTCACCGCCTCCTTTTTGAGGAAAGAAAAATCGACCATTAAAAACGTTTACTTGTTGCAGAAGCACTAAAAGAATTAAATAAAGACGAATTTATTCTGTAACATCGTTCTTCGTCCACGAAAATCAATTAAACGACGAATTGTATTTTGTAACATTACCTCCTTTTTAAGTGCCCAACAAGACATTTTCAAGTGCCTAAATAGACAATGACATTTTCCAACTGCAAAAAATTATCATTCTCGAATGCTTCAAAATATTACCATTGTCAACTGCGATTAACGACAATTTTCAGGTGTCAAAAATTAAAAATTTTAATTGCCAAATTTCGCAATTTTCAACTGTTAAAAAAGGTAATTACCAACAGTCTAAAATTAACATTTTTAAGTGCTAAAAAAACAACTACAAACTGACCATCTTCAAGTGCCAAAAAAGACATTTTCAAGTACCAAAATTGACAATTTTCAAATGCAAAAAATGACATTTTCTAACTGCCAAAAACGATCATTTCAACTGTCAAAAATGATCATCTTCGAGTGTCATAAATGACAGTTTTCAAGTTTTAAAAATGACCATTCTCAACTACCAAAAACGGCAGTTTTCAAGTGCCAAAAATGACAATTTTTAACTGCCAAAAATGCCCATTTTCAAGTGTCAAAAAAAACGGTTTTCAATTGTCAAAATGACCATTTTCAACTGTGCAATCACTTCCTAGTAACAGTAACCGATTCAATAACGAATCAGTTTTTAGTAACAGGTATCGATTCAATAACGAATCACGTCTAAAAAACTCGAACAAATATTGAAAAGAATTTGATGGAAAATTGACCAACACAAAATAGGCATTTATTTATTTTCGTAAAGGCCAAGACAAACGACTAAAAATCTAGACTTAGCGGGTCAATTTCACGAGGAAATGTCATTCCGTTTTAAAATTAAATGAAATTCGCCAAATTTGACATTTAAATTATCAAAATCGGACAACGCATTCGGTGAAGTACAATTTCAAAAATTAAAGTCGCGGTTTAAAATTCTGGAAGTTTAAAAACTAACATTTTTACATTAATTTCAAGAGAAAATTTCTTTATCCATTTTAAGAATACATTAAATTCCCCATATTTTGACATTGGTATCATCAAAATCGGACAACGCTTTTAGCATTTCAAATTTGTAATTTTGGCGCTTTTCGTTAATTTCTGATATTTTCGAAACGTTTACGATGACCGACAAAAAATCTAGACTCTTGCCCCTCCCTAGGATTCGCCAATGACTTCACGAGAAGTGATGTTTTGATTAATACTAAATTCGCCATACGTTGGCGTTTAAATCGTCAAAATCGGACAAATCATTCGGCAGTTCTATGTACAATTTAAAAAATCAAAATCACGATTTTAAAGTCTTGGATTGCAATTTTTGCATTTTGTGTTAATTTCAAGAGTCAATTTCATAAACCGTTTGATAATTTGATGCAAAATCAAACAATGCGTTCGGCAGTTGTGCAATTTCAAAAATCAAAATCGCGATTTTAAAATATCCGAACATAGAAAGTGAGATTTTGAGTTAATTTCAGGAAAACATTTCTTAACCCGTTTTAAAATTATATTAAATTTTCCGTATTTTGACGTTTGAATCATCAAAATCGAACAATACGTTCGGCAGTTGTGTCATTTCAAAATTCAATATCGTGATTTTCTATTTTCGAAGTTGGAAATGTGCGATTTTAGCATTTTTCGTTGATTTCATGAAAAAGCAAAATTAAACAGGATTGTAAATTGCACTAAACTTGCAACAATTTTGACTTTAGAATCATTAAAATCGGACGTGTGTGGCAGTTGTGCAAATCACAATTTTAAAATCTTCGAACTTACAATGTGTGATTTTTGCATTTTGTATCACCTCTGACTTTTCGTAATGTTCGCGACAAACAACAAAAATTCTTGGCTCAAGGGGCGGGTAAATTACCCATAAGATTCACTTTGTTACAAACTGCTACTGAGTAAAGCTATTTTAAATAACTGTTACTAAATAACAAAATTAAATAATTAGTTATTTTGTGGTAACCGTAACTTACTTTGAATAAAGGTTACTAAATAACCGTTTAAATAACTAGTTATTTTGTGGCAACCGTAACTTACGTTGACTAAAGATTACTAAATAACCGTTTAAATAACTAGTTATTTTATAGTAACAGTCACTAAACCTAACCCAACCCAACCTTACATCATCCGTTGTGTGTCGTTAAAATAGAGTTTTAGTTAGGTTACGTTAAGTTGGGTTAGATTCGGTTGGGTCGGGTTAGGTTAGGTTAGGTTAGGCTTCAGTTTTTGTCTGAAAAATTTTTCTCTAAAATCAATATTTTCGAAGATGCAGTGAAAAGACAGGTAAAACTTTTTTTGTTAATAACTTTTTAACAAACAACGATCGCCGATTTTGTGTAAGGGATAGATTATTTGTCTTGCAAAAATGCGTCGAATAAGCCTATATAGAAGGTCATTAGAAGATATTCGTTTTTGTCATCTAGTTTAAATTTTTCTATTTTTAGTTTATATCGATTTTTACAATTGAATTTAAAACTAAAATAAATACTCTATCAACACATGAACAATCCATTCACACGCACCCACCCGACTATACATCAAATTTTTGCATACTGATGCCCAAAGGCGATTCTGGCCATTGCATAATTTGTATCCCCCACACATGCACATTTTTTGTTATTGTTTCCACACATGCACGCCGGCAACCCTTTGCGGTAAAAAAAAACCCTATTATAAATTAATTTGTATGCAAACAGACTCACGAGATTTTCATTTGCAAACGCACTACATTTTAATTAAAATTTATGAGCGCCGACTGTAGATGGCGTGACATGTCCCAATTGGAGCGCCATCTGTTACGCAAAGCGCACTTTTCGCAAGCCCGATACCGTTTAATAACAGGCAAATGCGCCATAAATTGCCGCACACTGAAAGGTAAATTCAATTACGAGATGGACTTAATATTATACAGAATTTATAACGCCGATAATGAGATGAATTTATGGCGCAGTTCGGTATGATTTATCGCGGCCGCAAATTAATTGATACTTTTCGGATTCGAGAACTAGTCGAGGTTTGCTTTCTCTGTTACTTCGGCACTTATTCGGTATTAACTCGCTAATAGTGTTTGTTCTCTGTTTCAGGTAAGTTTTCGTAACATCCGATTCGTATCCGCTTGGGAATCGGCAGCCCTTTCTCGGTGAGAATAGTTTGTTTACTTTAGGGCTTTGTCTGGAGCTTACACAAAGGTGCAGTTTAAATTTGGAATAATATTGGGCGTTAAGTCGGAAATAATGTTTTGAATGCAATGTTATTTTTCATAACATTATATGTCTAAGGATTAATTGAAATTCAGCCATACTGAAAATAATAGTAAGGTGTGAGCCACAGAATTTTGTTTCCGAGTTGGCTATGTCTGAGGGAAGTCATGTCTGAGATTAATTCTTTTTTTTTTAATCTAATTCAATTGAACTAATCAAGTCTCATGACGTAATAATATTCGACATACCACATTTGTCTCACAGCCAACTCTGAAACAAAATTTTGTGGCTCACACGATACATTATACAGGATCCTGCATTGCACCTCAGTTACTAATTAAGTTAGGATTTCGATATTTTGTAGAATACATTTGTATCCTATGATGCATTTCAGGAAAATATTTTTAATTATGCATTGTGTCCCAAAAAAGCGTGACGGCATGATGATATATATTTTTTTAAATTGCATGCTATGTATTTTATTACTTATTTGGGTACCTTTTATGATTGCCTATATACTCCTATAATTTTGTTGGAATCGATTCAGGGATATCAGCAAAAAAAAAACTAAAAAAATCAGTTTTGCACTATTGGTTTAAAAAATTAATAAAAATAAAAATAGTGCCTTGTTAATAAAATCATACAAGGTACTTATTAAATAAGGTCTGATAGTCCCGTTAACCAAGTTTAATTGATATGAATTATACAGGGTGTCCAAAATTTAGTGTCAAACATTTCAAACTTTAAAGCACTTTATTTTTCTTATTTCAAATTGGAGCCCGTGTATATTTTTATGTCATTCCATGCAGAATTATAAAACAAACATTTTTTCTAATAACAACCCTGTCCCAATTCCTAACACATTAAAAGTTATTTGCAGAAAACTCGTTTTATCAACCATTTCAATAGCCATTTTACTAAATAAAAAAATCGAAGGTGGCTTTGAAAAACAAATTTATTGACATTAAAATTTACTAAGGTGACAAGAGACTATTTTGACTTTAGTAATGTAAAAGTTTAAAGCATTGTTAATTTAAGCTCTTTGTACTCAAGAATTATTTTTTCCATGACAAAATATTATTCTTGAGTATAAAAAACTTAAGTTATTTCTCTCGTGATTTCGACAGCTGAGAACTCAAATTTCTCCCCGTTTGTGAAAAAAAAACATTAATTAGTTTATTACCGGCATTATTGTTAATATTATTACTAACATTTGAATATTTCATACTCATCTTCCTGTATCGGAATATTACAGTCACGACTTTCACACTTCACCATGATTTGTGGTGACATTTCTCGCCACATTAATAATGGAAGAAACCACCTAAGCGATTAAATACAAACACCAAACTATCGATTGTTTGCTTTTTTTCGACGCTACAATCCCCTTTAACGAGCACACAGTACTGACAGAGAAAAATTATTCAAATTGATTGCCACCCCATGCACTATGAAAAAGTGCAGTGGCCATCAGACAGGAAACGTGCGATATCGCTTCCGTTAAATGGACCAGCCGTTGGTGCACACTTAAAAATCAATTCGAGCAGAGATCAATTGTTATTTATAGCATGCTAATTAGCAGGGTGCGAGACCTATTCATTTAAGGCATCAAGAGCGGCTCTGGAGATTATAAATAAGCTGCACTCGAGATTAATATGGTGATTTAAGTTATGTATGGCCGATCTTATGTAGGTATAATAAAACCATTTATTTAAATTTGCAGACAATTTTTAATGCAGATAACCAAGCATCTCTTACCAATTTTAAAGTTGAAGTTTTTTTTTATTATTAGAATTACCAGGAATAGCAATATGAAATAGGCTGCAATTTTACCAAATCAAATAAAAAAACAGTGTTACCGGGTGTTACAAATTCGATGCATTAGCATTGCTATCTCGGTAACTATTAGAGATAAAGAGTTGGTTAAATTAATTTAAAATATTCCGACTACTTCCGGAGATATTCGATAAAAAACCGAATAAGTCAATTTTGGTTTTTATTTTTTTACGACTTTATTACTGGTTATTTAAAAAAACCAAAAGCACTTTCTTAAGACACTTCCCCCCTTCTTACTTTTGCTCAAAAATTGCATTAAAAATGATTTCCAGGAAAAACCACTGGTTCGATTCGGGATTTCTATGCATCATTTGAAACATCTCATTACGACGAATCAAAAAAAGTACTTGCGCAAAAACAAATATCAATTTCAAGCGCATGAGGCGCTCGCAAAGAAAACTTAAAATGATAAAAATCGAAAAAATCAACTTTTTACTTTCTCCGTTACGAAGTACGAGAAAGTATTGTGATCGTGATTTTTTTTTCAAAATTTTTTTTTACGGAAATATCCGTTTTGGGGTCCCTAGATGCCAATTCAACAATTTCTGGAAAAAAAAATTTTTGTGTCTGTGTGTGTGTGTGTGTCTGTGTGTGTGTGTGTGTGTGTCTGTGCGCGCTGTATCTTAAAAACGAATAGAGCAATTGATATGAAACTTTGAACATACGCCTTATTTGATAATCCGGAGAACTGAAAAGCTTTTGGTAAAATTTCGTATACCGGAAGTGGGTGTTTACCTTAAGTGTTTTTTGTTTTCTGCCAATATTTTCTTAAATATGAAAAATATCACAAAAACATTTAAACAAATATTGAAGGCAATAAAGAAATGAGATTATTTTGTTTGAAAACATTTTTCATAAAATCATTTTTAATCGAGAAAAAAATTTATTATTTTTTTTCATTTTTGGTTTATAATTATAAAACGATAATAGTTACAGCAAATTTATATTACTAATAATTGTAGAGAATGCGAAAATGAACAACTTATAAAGAATAAGTTTTTTTCGAAATCTCTTTAGTTTTTGAGTAAACTGAGTTTTTGAATTTGAAGTATAATTTTTCCATCTTTCATAATTTTGACGTTTTAAACATCAGTTTCATGCGAGTCTATGAAACGCTCGATGTTTATTTAAAATATGATTTAAAAAGAAAATAAATCATGAAAGTGTAAATATAAATTATGATACCATCGGAGAAAGTACCATGATGGCCACATCACCATTTTTTAATAAGCTCTTTCAGAAAATAATTATTAATTATATTTTTGAAATACGACGTTTTGTTAGTTAGATACCCACGTCAACTTTAAGTCAAATACAGACCTGGATTTTTTTATATAATTTTTGAATAGCTTTTCACCTCCCAAAACATGATATGTCACACTTCTCACAAAATTGTTTGCTATCGGAGTTATTTAAAGCTTTTTTTTAATTCACTTTAAAACATAACAATGTGTCCATGACAAAGATTCATTTTTAAGGCCCAAAAAATAATATTAAGTTTTTTATACGACGTTTCATTTTTTAGATTTCATCAATATAAAAAAAATTAAATCCCACTCTGATATCTATTATGGCAAATTTTGTAAATCAGGTCTTAACAAGATCTATAATCCATATTGGTTTCATTGCTTTTTATTTTTTTGGAGATAAAACGGCTGCTTTTTACTTTCTCCGTTACGAGGTACGAGAAAGTATTGTATTTCAAAAACAAATTTACGGAAATATCCGTTTTGGAGTCTCTAGATGCCATTTCAACAATTTGTGGAAAACATTTTGTGTGTGTGTGTCTGTGTCTGTGTGTGCATCTGTGTTTGTGCCTGTGTGTGTGTGTCTGTCTGTGCGTGCTGTTTCTCAAAAACTAATAGAGCAATTGATATGAAACTTTGAACATCTGTCTTATTTGATAATCTGAAGAATTGAAAAGCTTTTGGTAAAATTTTGTACACCGTAAGTGGGTGTTTACCTTAACTGTTTTTTGTTTTTCGCCAATAGTTTCTTAAATATGAAAAATATCACAAAAACATTTAAACAAACATTGAAGACAATAAAGAAACTAACATCTTTTACTTGAAAACATTTTTCATAAAATCATTTTTATTTAAGAATAGAATTTATTATTATTTTTTAAATTTTTGGTTTATAATTATAAAACGATAATAGTGACAGCAAATTTATGTTAATAATAATTGTAGAGAATGCTAAAATGAACAACTTATAAAGAATAAGTTTTTTTCGAGTAAACTGAGTTTTTGAATTTGAAGTATAATGTTTCCATCTTTCATAATTTTGACGTTTTAAACGTCAGTTTCATCCGAGTTTACACAACGCTCGATGTACATTTAAAATATGATTTCAATTGAAAATAAATCATGAAAACGTAAATATAAATGGCTATGATACTACCAAGTCGGAGAAAGTAACATGATGGTGACAATACCATTTTTTTATCACCTATATTCAGATAAGAGTCTACTTAAGCGATTTAAGCAAAAAGAAAATAGGTGAAAGTATTTTTAACTTTTTAATGGTTTTTTTTCCTCGAAACTACCATTACAAAATGACAAGATTTCAAATCCCAAAAAAGCACTGTGGTGCGTTTTAAATTTACTGTTTCAACACCAAAGTGTAGATAAGTGTCTAATGGCGATTTAAACAATACAATTTTAAGTAAAGATATTTATATTTTTTTTTATGACTTTTTCTCGAGTCCACTGGAACTCCCAATAGGAAATGACAAAATTTCAATGTCCAATAAAGCAGCATTTGGCGCAATTTTAATTTAATTTTTAACACCAATGTGTAGATAAGAGTTCACTTAAGAGATCTAAACAATACAATTTTTGAGTAAAATTATTTATATAGTCTGTTCGCTGGAATCTGGCGGCTGAGGTTGTAAAACGGTTGGTCCGCCCTGAGGATCGACGCACCCTCGAAAAAAAGGCATTGGTGGTTAGTGTAATTGTATCCCATACATTTTATTACTGTCCTTCGCTCCTATTGGTACACGCACTTTTACACCAGTACTTTTCAACAAAGATTGGTTTTAGATAAAAATATTACGTCCCCCTACTTACCGAGCTCCGACCCTGTTTTACGACCACAGCCGCCAGATTCCAGAGAACGGGCTATAACTCGAGTTTTTTTTTGATATTGATGAAACAGCATATCATGTTTGCCTTCGTTAAAAACGCACACTTTTAAAACGGCGCTAAATCTAACTTAGTTAATGTCAAAGTTAAGGCATACTTTCAAATGTTTAATAAAAATAATGGTGATGTTGGGCCATATTTACGCTTTCATGGTTTATTTTCAATTTAAATCATATTTTAAATTTACATCGAGCGTTTTGTAAACTTGGATGCAACTGACGTTTAAAACGTCAAAATTATGAAAGATGTAAAAATTATCCAGCAAATTCAAAAACTCAGTATACTCAAAAACTAAAGCGATTTCGAAAAAAACTTATTCTTTATAAGTTGTTCATTTTGTCATTCTTTACAATTATTATTAACATAAATTTGCTGTAACTATTTTCGTTTCGTAATTATAAACCAGAAATAAAAAAAAATAATAATTTTTTTCTCGAATAACAATGATTTTATAAAAGATATTTACCTATTTGTTGTCTTCAATATTTTTTTAAATGTTTTTGTGATATTTTTCATATTTAACAAGATATTAGAAAAAAAACAAAAAACGGTTAAGGTAAACACCTACTTCGGGTGCACGAAATTTTACCAAAAGCTTTTCAGTTCTTTGGATTAACAAATAAGATTTATGTTCCAAGTTTCACATCAATTGCTCTATTAGTTTTTGAGATACAGCGCGCACAGACACACACACAGACACACAGCCACAAACACAGATACGCACACAGACACACACACACAATTTTTTTTTTTCCAGAAATTGATGAAATGGCATCCAGGGATCCCAAAACGGATATATCCATAAAAAAAATTGAAATTTTTTTCACGATCACAATACTTTCTCGTACTTCGTAACGGAGACGATAATAATAATTCTATATTTACGGAAGGCCAATTATCAATTCAGTAACTAAAAATTATTATTTGTGGCAGTTGAAAATGGCTATCGTTGGCAAATTGACAATTTTCAACTGCGGAATACTTCAATTTTCAACCGCTTGGCAGTTAAAAATGATTATTTTCGGCTACCAAAATTGACAATTTTCAACTGTCAAAAACTTCTATTTTCAACTGCCAACAATGACAATTTCCAACTGCCAAAAACTATAATTGTCATTTATTATAGTTGACAGATAGATTTATATTTATATAATAGTTATTTTCAGCAGTTGAAAATTTACGATTTTGATTGCTCAAAATTGTCAATTTTGGTAGTATAACATTGTAGTTTTTGGCAGTTGAAAATTGTCAATTTGGTAACTGAAAATGATTATTTGTGGCAGTTGAAAATGGCTATCGTTGGCAGTTAAAAATAATAATTTTCAGCCACCAAAATTGACAATTTTCAACTGCGAAATACTTCAATTTGCAACCGCAAAAATGACAATTATTGACAGTAAAATTTATAGTTTTTGGCAGTTGGAAATGAACTTTTTGCTGCTAAAAAATGTCAATATTCACGGTTTTAAATTCTATTTTTTGGTAATTGAAAATTGTCATTTTTGGCAGAGTTGGAAATTAACTTTTCTTGCTGCTAAAAAATGTTAATTTTGACAGATTAAAATTGTATTTTTTGGCAATTGAAAATTGTCAATTTGTTAACTGAAAAATATTATTTCAGGCAGTTGAAAATAGCCATTGTTGGCAGTTAAAAATTATTATTTTCAGCTACCAAAATTGACAATTTTCAACTGTCAAAATCTTCTATTTTCAACTGCCAACAATGACAATTTCCAACTGCCAAAAACTATAATTGTCAACTATAATAAATGACAATTATTGACAGATAAATTTATAGTTTTTGGCAGATAAAAATGGTTACTTTCCGGCAGTTGAAAATTTACGATTTTGACTGCTGGAAATTGTCAAATTTGGTAGTATAGAATTGTAATTTTTGGCAGTTGAAAATTGTCAATTTGGTAACGGAAAATGATTATTTCTGGCAGTTGAAAATGGCCATCGCTGGCAGTTAAAAACAATTATTTTCAGCTACCTAAATTAACAATTTTCAACTGCCAAAAATGACAATTATTGAGAAATAAATCTATAGTTTTTGGCCTCCTAAAATTGTAGTTTGTGGCTGTTTAAGTTTTTAGTTTTGATAGTTGGAAATACTTATTTTTGACAGGTGAGAATAATCATTGTTTAATCGTTTTCATTGTTGACAGCTAAAAATTGTAGTTTATGGCAGTTGAACGTTATCTTTTCTAGCGATTAAAATATCTCATTTTTTGCTGTTGAAAATTGTCATTATTGGCGGTAGAAAATATTTATTTTTGGCAGATGAAAAACGTCTGATAGTTGAATTTTTGGAAGTTAAAAATTGTAGTTTTTAGCTGTTGCAACGTGTCATTTATAGTAGCTGAAAATTATTATTCTTGGCAGTTAAAAATGATCCTCATTGTCAGTTAAAGTTGTTATTTTTTAAAGTTGAAAATAGTCATCGTTAGCAGTTTAAAATGGTCATTTTTGTCAGTTGGAAATTGTTATTTTTGGTGGTTGAAAATAGTAATTTTTAGCAGTTGAAAATGATCGTTTTCAGCAGTTGCAAATGGTCATCTTTAGCAGTTAAAAATCGTAATTTTTGACTGTTAAAAATGGAAAATGGAATGCTTAATTAACAATCATTCATTTAGTTTAAATAGTTTCCCTTTCTTGGTTAAAAGTTCTACTTCTTGTAGACATAACTCTCTACTCCTTGTAGCAAAAACCTGAGAAAATAATGAAGAAATAAATTTTCAAAAGTTTCAGCAGTAGTGTTTTATTTATTATTTATTAATGAAGAAATTATTTAACGTTATGTACGTGATGCAATTTTAAATCTACAAACATTAATCACTGCTTTTTTTTCGTTTCAAAAACACTGATGCCTCTTGGTTCCTCGAAATAACCAAAATAAAGTCGTAAAAAAATAAAAACCAAAATTTCGGTTTTTATCGGAATATTTTAAATTTCTTTTTAAAAAATGATTCATCCATAAATTGTGCAACTTTACCCTAATTTAATCAATTACCTATTTCATGGTTACCGAGATAGCAATGCTAATGCATCGGATTTGTAACACCCTGTATATAAACATTTAAACATTCAGCCTTCTGATTAGGTAGTGTTAAAATTTATTTTATATCGCTATTTAAACCACTGTTGGAAAAATATTTAAACAATTAATTATATTACCGTAGTGTTAATATTACGGAATTAAAATATGGAAAGATTTATTAACCCGCCATTGGTGACGCAAATGTAATGATGACGCCGGTCTCACGCACCGGGTTTTCAACTGAAGATTTTTCTAAACGTGTTACTAATAGTTCATGTTTTTTTTTTAAATGTATGCTCTTTGACAATAAAACAAAGATAATTAATCTATTTAAGCTCTGCAATGCGGCAGCTACTCAAAATTGCAACAAAAAACAATAACGAAGAATAAAGTTATTCGACACACCCGGTCTCACAGACCAGTAGGGTCGTCATTGGCGGGTTAAAGAAATAAAATATGTGTAAATAATGTTTCACGAAAGGTCGTAATAAAGATATAAAGGTACATTTAAAGTATAATAATCAGCAAATTACGCTGGAAAAAATTATAACCCCCCCGATATAAGATATATAACGGCAATTCGGATTCTGTCCATGTTTCGGCTATCTTTAATTTGGACTTAATAATGCGGTTTTATGTGGACAACCCCGAATTTTATCTTTCAGCCCGATTTCATGCCTGTTTGTTTTCATGAGTCTCGTCCCGTCGTCTTCCCATTTCCTAACTAGTATTTCGGTTAATTTAACACGTATCCACTATAAAGTTTTAGGGTTATGCGATTCGTTTTATTCTTAGTTATTCCCGCAGACTCTGTCGGTTCATTAAAAATGGAAATTAGATTCCCGGATATTTCCACACGTTCTTGCGGCGATGCCACTGCCGGTAAATATTCCCGCGGGGGTTTTGAATAAATATTAAGAGCGAACTTGTAATTGGACCGGAGTACCCTTCGCCAAATATTTGTCGGATTCAGCAACTTTATCAATAATTGTTAAATCCACAATTAGCCCATCCAAACAACGCAATACCTGCCACTGAACAAGGTCCATGTTATTGTTATTCAATGTTTTCTGAAATATTAATTTCTTCATAAAATTAAATGTATTTACATTCATAATTACATTTGTAATGGTTGCAGAAATAGAATACAACAATGAAAACCGTCATATAAATTACATAAAAGAGCATATTCCACGAGAGTTCCAGGATCGCCTCGAAAATAAAAAAAAGGATGTGCTTTACACTTAACGACCGCATTATGCAGATTTTTAAGGTTGACGTCTATTCTTCGGCCTCGCACAATTCATATTTATATCAAAGTTTCATTTAGAAAAAAAAAGCACAAAAAGCTTTTTTTTATGCGGATGCCCTCTTCTTCCCTTACGCATCCACCCCATTGTACTTCGGGAATCCGCCCCCAGGAGTAATTTATAACATTAGTTTAAATAAATGATCAAGATGTAGGAGAGAATCACTTCGTTATCACGCATAATGGTAAAACGCTGACAGTTTGGTTGATTAAAATTTCGAGAATTTAGAATCGGATTCGTTCTGATCTCGCGGAGCGGGAAGTGGGCGAGAAGGCGTCGTTTGGGGGGGATGGAAAGCTAAGCGGTTTGGAAATGTTTGCGGGAAATGTCTCAGAAATAATTTAATATATGTGACTCTGGCGAGACATCTTCGCTTCCCCGGCTCTTGTTTATACCAAAGTTGATTGTTCCACTCAAATATTGATGCCACCAAAGAGAATAGTTTACAGGTTTTGCTTTTCCTTTTTCGCCCGCATGCATTTTTCATTTCTGCAAATATCCCAACATATCCGTGAGATTTATCGGTGAAATGTAAATGTCGATTGTTTCGTTTTTCTTTTGTGTGAAATATCACACTTCTTAAATGTAAACCACGAACATACATAAAGTCGAGTTTGATTGGGCATGAATATTTTCGATAGAAATATTGCCATCGTGGAATCGTCATTGATAAATAATAAATATTACATTTGGGACTGACTTTGGTTACATGCTTTTAAAAAAAATGGTGGCATTTAACAGGTTGACTGCCAAGCGGGCGTATAAACCCCCCGCCTTTACGGACCAACCTGCCACAGTGGTCGTATACGACCGCTTGGTCAATATGTACTAATTGCATATGTATCCAGCGGGTGTTCACTGAATGGGATTGAATAAATTAAATAACCGATAAAAGATAAACAGTGAATTTCATAAAGGTGGGAATAAATATATCTCTGGCTTAAATTGATATAACACTCGTATTATATTTTCGGCTATGTAAACGATCTTTCAAATGGTAAACATAATGTACAATTTAAGGTTAGGTACTGCGATTACATTAGACATATTTTGATTGATATTGACTCTTCCACAATGTTTATTACGCATTATTTTCTATTTCGATGTATTTTAAGAGGCTCCATTTTTAATTTAAACAGTAACGATTCAAAAATGTATTCGGTAACTGAGAGTGGCAATAATGGCGCATAAAGAACGTTTACACAGCTGAAAATATAATACCGGCTTACGAAAAACCTGGTTTAAATAAATGTTTGTGGAATTTTTGAAATATTTTTGTAATTATTTATAATTCACTCCAGTTTATGATAGGTATATGCCATTACATCGCTCCATAAACTGGGGCGAATCACAAATAATTTAAAAAATTGATTACAAAAATATTGCAAAGATATGTCTTCCAAAAACACTAAATAGAACTAGAAAAAAATCCCGCAGAAAGCCGTGAAAAACAAGTACTGAAAAAAATAATCTTGACAAAAGCCTGATAATATTAATATTGAAAAACTGCTTGAAAACAATTCCTGAAAAAATCCTGAGAAACAAGTCCTGAAATAAATTCCTGAAAAAATATCCTGTACAAAATTCCGGAAAAAAAAGTTCCTGAAAAAAATTCTTGAAAGATAATTCCTGATAAACAAGTCCTGAACATGTCCTCAAAAAAATTTTGTCAGTTGAAAATTGTCAATCTGGTAATGGAAAATTATTATTTCTGGCAGTTGAAATTGGCCATCGTTGACAGTTAAAAATCATTATTTTCAGCAGCCAAATTCGAAAATTTTCAACTGCCGAAAACTCTAAAATTATCTGTCAATTGTCATTTATTACATGCTTTTGGCAACAGGAAATTGTCATTTTTGGCAACAGGAAATTGTCATTTTTGGCAGTTAAAAATTGTCATTTTTGGCAGTAGAAAATTAAAGTTTCTTGCAGTTGAAAATTGTCAATTTTGGTAGCTGAAAATTATTTCAACTGCCTGAAATAATCATTTTCAATTACCATATTGACAATTTTCGACTACCAAAAATGTCATTTTTCAACCGGCGGAAACTACAATTTTATTTTTCAAATACAACGTTTCGTTATTTGGAAACCCACATAAACTTTATTTTTTAAATACGGACCTGGATTTTTTATTTAATTTTTGAGTAGCTTAACACACTTGTCATATTTTAAAATATTCCGACTACTTGCGGAGATATTCGATAAAAACCGAAAAAGTCAATTTTGGTTTTAAATGAATGATTGTTAATTCAGCATTCCATTTCCATTTTTAACTGTCAAAAATTACGATTTTTAACTGCTAACGATGACCATGTCATCATTTTCAACTGTCAAAAAACAGTCTTTAATCGCCAAAAATAACAATTTCCAACTGTCAAAACTGCTAACGGTGACTATTTTTAACTGACAAAAATTGCTATTTTCAACTTTCAAAAATAACAATTTTTAACTGACAATGGGGACCAATTTCAACTGCCAAGAATAATAATTTTCAGCTACCACAAATGAGACGTTGTAACAACTGAAAACTGCAATTTTTAACTACAAAAAAATCAACTATCAGACGTTTTTCATCTGCCAAAAACAAATATTTTCAACCGCCAATAATAACAATTTTCAACTATGAAAATGTTTAACTGCTAACAATGACTATTCTCACCTGTCAAAAATTAGAATTTCCAGCTATCAAAACTAAAAATTTTAGCAGCCAAAAACTACAATTTTAAGATGCCAAAAACTATGGATTGATATCTCAATAATTGTCATTTTTGGCAAATTATAGTTTTTGGCAGTTGGAAATTGTCATTGTTGACAGTTGACAATAGAAGTTTTTGGCAGTTGAAAATTGTCAATTTTGGTAGCTGAAAATAATAATTTTTAACTGCCAACAATGGCCATTTTCAACTACCTGAAATAATTTTCAGTTACCAAATTGACAATTTTCAATTGCCAAAAAATACAATTTTAATCTGTCAAAATTAACATTTTTTAGCAGCAAGAGAAGTTAATTTCCAACTGCCAAAATGACAATTTTCATGTGCCAAAAAATAGAATTTTAAAGTATGAAAATTGACATTTTTTGGCAGCAAAAAAGGTTCATTTTCAAGTGCCAAAAACTATAAAATTATCTGTTAACAATTGTAATTTTTGTTGAAAATTGAAGTATTTGACAATTAACAATTGTCAATTTTGTTGTTAAAATTGACGTTTTTTAGAAGCAAGAAAGTTAATTTCCAACTGCCAAAAATGACAATTTTCAATTGCCAAAAAACAGAATGTTAAACAGTGAAAATTGATATTTTTAGCAGCAAAGAAGTTAATTTTCAACTGCGAAAACTCTAAATTAATCTGTTAATAATTGTAATTTTTGGCTGTTGAAAATTGAAGTACTTGTCAGGTAAAAATTGTCAATTTTGGCAGCTAAACATTATTTTGTTTAACTGCCAACGATGGCCATTTTCAACTGCCAAAAATAATAATTTTCAATTACCAAATTGACAATTTTCAACTACCAAAAATGACACTTTTCAACCGCCAGAAACTATAATTTTATTTTTAAATACGAAGTTTCGTTATTTAGATACCCACATCAACTTTATTTTTTGTCACAAAATTGTTTGCTGCAGCTGTTATTAGAAGTTTTTTTTTTTTTAATTAAAGAATAGGGGTTGTCTTTGAAACTTAACTTTGACTTTAACCTAGGCTTAGATTGAGGATTAGATTTTAATAAAATTGAAATAAACTCCTAAAAAAAGTCCCGTCAAAAAATCTAACGAAAATGGCTCGAAGAAAGTACTGAAAGAATCCAGTAAAAAGTCAGACAAAAAAATCCTGAAAATCTGTCCTAATAAAATTATTCTTGAAAAAAATGTCTAAAAACAATTCCTGGAAAAAAATCCTGGAAAAAAATCCTGAAAAAAAACTCCTAAAAATCTGGAAAGTTCCTGAAAAAAAATTCTGGAAAATCCCGAAAAAGAACCTCCGAAAAAAATTCTGAAAAATCCAGATAAAAATTCCTGAACAAATCTTCAAAAATAATCCTGCAAAAAAATCCTAGGAAAACGCGTCAAAAAAATCCTGAAAGAAGTCCCGAATGCAATTTAAAAATCTTGAAAACGTCCTGATAAAGTTATTTAAAAAAAATTGTCTGAAAACAATTCCTATTGGTTTTTAGGATACCAAAGGTATCCTAAAAACAAGTTCCTGAAAAAAATCTGAAAAGATGTTCTTGCAAAAAGAATTCTGTAAAAAACTTTAAAAAAAAATGAAAACAATAAAGATTCCTAAAAAAAATTCTTGAATATCTTGAAAAAAAGTCCAAAAGAAAAATTCCTGAAAATAATATCCTAAAAATAATTCCGAAAAAAAATTCCTGAAAAACGAGTCCTGAAAAGTAAGTTCTCAAACAAAATTCCTAAAACCAAATTCATGAAAAACGCAAATTCCAGGTAGAAAGTTCCTAAAAAAATTCTGATAAAGTCCTGAAAAAATATTCCTGAAAAATTAGTCTTAAAAAAGATTCCTAAAACCAAATTCGTGAAAAAGAATTTCCTAAATACATGAAAAAAATCCAAGAACGTCAAAGAATTCTTAAAAGCAAATTTCTGATAAAATGTTCAAGAAAAAATTCCCTAAAATTTAATTACTGATAAAAAAGTCCTGAAAAAGATTCCTGGAAAATTAGTCTTAAAAAGATTCCCAAAACCAAATTCGTGAAAAAAAATCTAAAAATAAATTTCCCAAAAAAATTCCTGAAAAATATTGATTGAAAAAGTCCTGAAAACAATCCTGTTGAAAAGCTGAAAATTTCGAAAAAAACGGATAAAAAAACCTGAAAAAAAGTCCCGAAAAAATCTTGAAAAACACAAGTTCTGAAGAAAAAAATCTTGAAAAAAATTGCCTCAAAACAAATTCTGAAAAAATCCTGAATAAAAAAGTCCTGAAAAAAATGTCCCGAAAATGGCGATGTGGCCATCATGTTACTTTCTCCGATTTGATGCTATAATCGTAATTTATATTTATTCTTTAATGGATTATTTTCAATTGAAATGATATTTTAAATTTACATTGAGCCTTTCCAGGATCGGATCACACTGACGTTTGAACGTCAAAATTATGAAGGATGAA
Source organism: Ocypus olens (assembly GCA_910593695.2). Classification (NCBI taxonomy): domain Eukaryota; kingdom Metazoa; phylum Arthropoda; class Insecta; order Coleoptera; family Staphylinidae; genus Ocypus; species Ocypus olens. The sequence goes on from OU343049.1 coordinate 45,297,623, forward strand.
ATTGACAAATTATACTTAAAATTCTGTTAACTCGAAAATTTATATTTATACTTCAATGGTTTATTTTTAATTGAAATATATTTTAAATATACATCCAGCGTTTACAGGATTGGATGTCACTGAAGTTTTAACGTCAAAATTATGAAGGACAAAAATTACAAATTGTACTTCAAATTCTGTTTACTCGAAAATTTATATTCATACTTTAATGGATTATTTTCAATTGAAATGATATTTTAAATATCCATCGAGCATTTGCAGGATCGGGTGACACTGACGTTTGATAGTCAAAACTATGAAGGATGAAAATACGAAAATGACAAATTATACTTCAAATTCTGTTTACTCGAAAACCAAAGATTTTTCGAATGACCAAAATTTTAACTTCCTCTTTTACCAGACCAGAATCCGTATGACTCTAAGGTTATTTAATGATGTGTCGCTTAGCAACGGGCCTCTTGGCTTATTGTCGATGAATGTTTCACTCGATCTCAATGAAAACAAAATGGCGTCAAACATGGTCGCTTATACATTATATTTGTATTTGCATCCTAATATCAATAGTGAAATAAATTTGAAAATGTTCGTGGCGTCCCATGTACTTTATTTTAGAACACGTAGTTTATTTATTTATTGCCCTATTTTAACTTAATGTAAATTATATTTCTGTAATATTTTGTGAAATTTTCTGACGAATTGAAGGCTTGTCTGTAAAAACATGAATAACTAATAATTTCTTACCAAGAGCCTTTTGTTGTTCTTGGCTATATGTTTTAAAACTTTAACTCTAAAAATTAAATTCGTTGTAAATTTTAATTATAAGCAAGAAATTAATGGTTTGCTAAAAATTAATTTAGCAGATTAGTATTAATATAAAAATGATGTAAAATATATCGTGTGAAATATTTCACATTCTAGCGTACACAAATTTAAAATATACAAAATTAATTTAACTCTATGACATCATTTCTATCCTCGCAGCAATTAATTACTATCCACCGATAAACATTAATTACAATGAATTAAGTTTAATCAACCCGATCCAATCTACAAAAACAGCGTCGATGACCAAAAAAAAAAAACCTGCGAAGATATCCATTATAAACATTCCATTAAATCTATTGGACACGCTATTTCAAAAATCTCGCTTACGAAAAAAAAACATTCGATTCCGCGTATCCACATCCGCTGGTTAGACATGTCAGGTATTTAATTTAGTTTTTCGACATTGCAAGTTAATATTTAAAATAGCTTTCCGGATGATTGAATTCGTTGTTTTCAATTTGAGGATGGAATTTGCATTCCCGGAAATGACAGGTTCAAACAAAGCCCCGCCGAAAGAATCTTATAATCCGGAGAACTCGAGGGGGTCGAAAGGGGGGAACGGCATGATACCGAAATCAAATTTCCTGCGTATATATTGCTACTCGGTTTCGGGCCTACATGCGAGGATTTTTAATAGGTACACGCGTATGTATATTTTTGTCGCTTTTTTGAGAACTTGTGAATGTGAAATACTGTAATGTTTGCAGAGATGTATTGTTGATGGTATAGGGTGTCCCACGAAAAAGTTGCTATAAAAAAAAGACGGGTGGATGTTTTTCAATTTTTTTTATTGAATAGCCCCAACATTGCGGTTTAATAGTGGAAGACCACTTCATTCATATAGCCACACTCTTCATTCACATTAAAAAATAATGATAGCCACGAAGTTACTCGCATTTTTTAATTATATAAAATGCGACTGGTTTTGAAAGGAAGGTAAATGTCTATTGCAGATTACGTAATTCCTATTTGGTGGTTTATGTTCCAACATCTGGCAAAAGTTTCCTGAAATCGAATATCGTCGAGTTCGCACGGAAGTCGGCCTGTAATCCGAGTTAACCTTCTAACGTTTACGCGAAAGAATGTATTATTTATCCACGACACGTTTATGGGAATGACTTGCGGTTTTCCAGCAGTAACACCTTTTATTATTTCACTTGAATGAACGTGTACCGTCCTCCCTGCATTTTTCAGGCAGTTTCCTGGTCATATTCCACATCTGTATCCTTTCCCTTTCTATGCATATTTCATTTCTGACAAACGACTGCAACAGGGGAGGGTGCAGTGGAATTCCTGGGATGAAACAAAACGTATAATTAAAATTTGTTCTCTGATTATAACGCAGTTTCCCTTTCTGCCTGCGAAACTTTACTACTAGCGGTGATAAAATTCGCGAGGCGCGGGTGAAATAATGAAACTTACCCTCGGCTCGCGTAATTTAGCCCTCTTCAGATAAAGGGCATTCTCGAGACCATTAATTTTAATAACCCATTTTTTATGGGATTGGATTCTTTATGGAGATGCTCCCGAGATAGTTTCCAGTTTAATTTAAAAAGGAAAGAGATTCTTGAGCAGTGTTATTACGGTTTAAATTTAATCTACAGAGTTTAGCACTGTTTGGTTTTGATTATCTGTAAATCCTTTTCATAGAGCCTGGCCACATGGACGTGCATCCGAGGCCAAAAAAAACCTTTTCATCTGAATAAGAAATAATAATATAATATAATCAGGGGCGGCTCGTTATGTAGAGTCAAGGAGCCATGGTACTACCTCTAATTTCGAGGTCGGCAAGAAATTTTTCCGTTCTGGAACTGCATTAGGAACCAAATAATTTCTGGCTCCGCTCATGCGCACGACGACGACGTGCACTTGTCAGTCGTATTTCCGCGCCATCCACGATGAATGAAATTAGTTCATTACCGAATACGCCTTTTTTCTCATGTATGAAGATTGTCAATTTTAGCACTTGAAAATGTCTTTTTCGGCACTTTGCATAGTTGAAAATTGTCATTTTTGAACATTGAGAATTGTCATTTACGGCACTCGAAAATGATAATTTTTCATAGTTAAAAACTCGTTTTTGACACTTGGAAAATATATTTTTCTGCACATGAAAATGGTTATTTTGTACAGTTGTAAATGGTAATTTTTGACATTTGAAAACTGTTTTTTTTGACACTTGAAAATGGGAATTTTTGACAGATGGTAATTGTATTTGTTGGCAGCTGAAAATTGCCATTTCTGGCAGTTAAAAATTGTCGTTTTTGGCACTTGAAAATTGTCGTTTTGTCGACAGTTGAGAATGGTCATTTTTCAAACTTTTTGACACTTGAAAATGGGTATTTTTAACAGATGGTAATTGTATTTGTTGGCAGCTGAAAATTGCCATTTCTGGCAGTTAAAAATTTTAATTTGTGGCACTCGAAAATGATAATTTTTGACAGTTGAAATGATCATTTTTGACAGTTGGAAAATTGCCATTTCTGGCAATTAAAAAATGTCATTTTTGGCACTTGAAAATTGTCGTTTTGTCGACAGTTGAGAATAGTCATTTTTCAAACTTTTTGACACTTGAAAATGGACATTTTTAACAGATGGTAATTATATTTGTTGGCAGCTGAAAATTGCCATTTCTGGCAGTTAAAAATTTTAATTTATGGCACTCGAAAATGATAATTTTTGACAGTTGAAATGATCATTTGTGACAGTTGGAAAATTGCCATTTCTGGCAATTAAAAATTGTCATTTTTGGCACTTGAAAATTGTCGTTTTGTCGACAGTTGAGAATAGTCATTTTTCAAACTTTTTGACACTTGAAAATGGGCATTTTTAACAGATGGTAATTGTATTTGTTGGCAGCTGAAAATTGCCATTTCTGGCAGTTAAAAATTTTAATTTATGGCACTTGAAAATGATAATTTATGGCACTTGAAATGATCATTTGTTATTTTGTACAGTTGTAAATGGTAATTTTTGACATTTGAAAACTGTTTTTTTTTGACACTTGAAAATGGGAATTTTTGACAGATGGTAATTGTATTTGTTGGCAGCTGAAAATTGCCATTTCTGGCAGTTAAAAATTGTCGTTTTTGGCACTTGAAAATTGTCGTTTTGTCGACAGTTGAGAATGGTCATTTTTCAAACTTTTTGACACTTGAAAATGGGTATTTTTAACAGATGGTAATTGTATTTGTTGGCAGCTGAAAATTGCCATTTCTGGCAGTTAAAAATTTTAATTTGTGGCACTCGAAAATGATAATTTTTGACAGTTGAAATGATCATTTTTGACAGTTGGAAAATTGCCATTTCTGGCAATTAAAAAATGTCATTTTTGGCACTTGAAAATTGTCGTTTTGTCGACAGTTGAGAATAGTCATTTTTCAAACTTTTTGACACTTGAAAATGGACATTTTTAACAGATGGTAATTATATTTGTTGGCAGCTGAAAATTGCCATTTCTGGCAGTTAAAAATTTTAATTTATGGCACTCGAAAATGATAATTTTTGACAGTTGAAATGATCATTTGTGACAGTTGGAAAATTGCCATTTCTGGCAATTAAAAATTGTCATTTTTGGCACTTGAAAATTTTCGTTTTGTCGACAGTTGAGAATAGTCATTTTTCAAACTTTTTGACACTTGAAAATGGGCATTTTTAACAGATGGTAATTGTATTTGTTGGCAGCTGAAAATTGCCATTTCTGGCAGTTAAAAATTTTAATTCATGGCACTCAAAAATGATAATTTTTGACAGTTGGAAAATTGCCATTTCTGGCAATTAAAAATTGTCATTTTTGGCACTTGAAAATTGTCGTTTTGTCGACAGTTGAGAATAGTCATTTTTCAAACTTTTTGACACTTGAAAATGGGCATTTTTAACAGATGGTAATTGTATTTGTTGGCAGCTGAAAATTGCCATTTCTGGCAGTTAAAAATTTTAATTTATGGCACTTGAAAATGATAATTTATGGCACTTGAAAATGATAATTTTTGACAGTTGAAATGATAATTTTTGACAGTTGGAAAATGTTATTTTTTGCACTTAAAATTGTCAATTTTGGTACTTAAAAATGTCTTTTTCAGCACTTGAAAATGGTCAGTTTGCACAATTGAAAATTGCCTTTTTGACACTAAAAATGTCCATTTTACACTTTTGCTAATTGCCTTTTTTAACAGTTGAAAATTGCGACATTTGGCAATTAAATTGGCACTTGAAAATTGTCGTTTTTGGCAGTTGACAATGGTAATTTTTTAATCATTTATAGCATTTAAAAATAATAAATTTTGACAGTTGTAAAATGTCATTTTTGGTCACTTGAAGATTGTCAATTTTGGCACTTGAAAATGTATTTTTTTGCACTTGATGATTGTCAAGTTTAGCACTTGAAAATATCTTTTTTGGCTTTGTACAGTTGAAAATTGTCATTCTTGACACTTAAAAGTTGTCTTTTATGACAGTTGAAAATGGTCATTTTTTAACCTTGAAAATTGTCATTTATGGCACTCGTATATGATAATTTTTGACAGTTTAAAACTATCGTTCTTGACGCTTGGAAAATGTAATTTTTGGCCCTTGAAAATTGTGAATTTTGACTTTTTTTACACATGAAAATGGTTATTTTGCATAGTTAAAAATGGTTGTTTTTGAAACTTAAAAATTTGAATTTATGGCACTCTAAAATGATAATTTTTGAAAGTTGAAATGATCGTTTTTGACAGTTGGAAAATGTCATTATTTGCACTTGAAAATTGTTAATTTTGGTACTTGAAAATGTATTTTTGGCACTTGAAAATGGTCGGTTTGTACAGTTAAAAATTGTCTTTTTGACACCTAAAAACGTTCATTTTAGACTGTTGGTAATTGCCCCTTTTAACAGTTAAAAATTGTGACATTTGGTATTTAAAAATTTTCATTTTTGGTACCTGAAAATTGTCGTGTTTAGCAGTTGGCAATGGTAATATTTGAACCATTTATGGCATTCGAAAATGATAATATTTGGCAGTTGGAAAAAGTCGTCATTTTTGGCACTTTAAAATCTCTTTTTTTGGCACTTAATGATTGTCAAGTTTGGTCTTTTAAAAATGTCTTTTTCGGCACTTTGCACGGATGAAAATTGTCTTTTTTGACACTTGAAAATTGTCTTTTTTGACACTTGAAAATTGTCTTTTTTAACAGCTGAAAAATAGTCATTTTTAAATCTTGAAAATTGTCATTTATAGCACACAAAAATGAGAATTTTTGACAGTTGACAACTATCTTTTTCGACACTTGGAAAATGCCATTTTTGGGGCTTGAAAATTGTGAATTTTTACTTTTTTGCACATGAAAATGGTTATTGTACACAGTTGAAAATGGTCATTTTTGACAATTGAAAACTGTTTTTTGAGACTTGAAAATAGGTATTTTTGGCAGTTAAAAATTGTTATTTTTGGCACTTGAAAATTGTCGTTTTCGGCAGCTGAGAATGGTCACTTTTAAAACTTGAAAATTGTCATTTATGACACTCGAAAATGATCATTTTTGACACTTAAAATGATCGTTTTGGCAGTTAGAAAATGTCATTTTTGCATTTGAAAATTGTCAATTTTGGTACTTGAAAATGTCTTTTTGGCACTTAAAAATGGTCAGTTTGTAGTTGTTTTTTTAGCACTTAAAAATGTTCATTTTAGACTGTTAGTAATTACCTTTTTCAACAGTTGAAAATTGCGAAATTTGGCAATTAAAATTTTTCATTTTTGACACCTGAAAATTGTCGTTTTTCGCAGTTGACAATGGTAATATTTTGAACCATTCGAAAATGATAATTTTTGGCAGTTGGAAAATGTCATTGTCAATTTTAGCACTTAAAAATGTCTTGTTTGGCATTTAAAAAGGAGGTAATGTTACAAAATACAATTCGTCGTTTAATTGTTTTTTGTGGACGAAGAACGAACGATGTTACAGATTAAATGCGGGCTATTTTTCGTCTTTGTTTAATTCTTTTAGTGCTTCTGCAACAAATAAATGTTTTTAATGGTCGATTTTTCTTTCCTCAAAAAGGAGGCGGTGAGATATATTGTGTATGCTAAGTGACTCTACCATCAACATTTTCCACGAGCCGCATTAAAAAATGAATAAAAAATAAAAATAGTGCCTTGTTAATAAAATCATACAAGATACTTATTAAATAAGGTCTGATAGTCCCGTTAACTAAGTTTGATTAATATTAATTATACAGGGTGTCCAAAATTTAGTGTCAAACATTTCAAACTTTAAAGCACTTTATTTTACTTATTTTAAATTGGAGCCCCTGTTTATTTTTATGTCATTCCATGCAGAATTAAAAAAACAAACCTTTTTCCTAATAACAACCCCGTCCCAATTCCTAACGCATTAAAAGTTATTTGCAGAAAACTCGTTTGATCAACCATTTCAATAGCCATTTTACTACATAAAAATCGAAGGTGGCTTTGAAAAGCAATTTATTACTAAAGTATAAATATTTATGTAGTTTTCGTAACGTAATTTATAATAAAACAAAATAAACGAACTATTTATAATTGTACAATGTCCGAGATGATTTGGCTCTTACCTGATTTCTTTTGGCAGTGTCACGCGGTGTATAATTTCATATGTGTACGAGTGCGCGCGAGAGTAATTTTAGAAACACCTATTAAAATAAAGCAGCTTTGAAGTGCTTCTAGCCCGGATGCGGCCGTTAATTTTGAGTCCCTCGCCGGAAACTAGCTTGAAAGGATGCACCTTGCTAATTTAAGGTTTGGTCTAATTTACATCGACTCTTCGAAACGGTTGTTATAATTACGCCGAAGATTGTGATCTTCACCTCGAGCACGTACATCATGATAATTAGCGTAATGAGTGAATGATTTACATCGGTCGTATTTGTGTTTAGATTTGACATTATTAGGCTAATTATAATACAGTAGGTATAAATCAATTTCTTAGCAGAGAGAGAAGGAAAGATTTTGCTTGAAAATATTTTTATTGTTAGAATAAGTTGAATAACTGATAACCAGAGAAGATGCAAATATGCATATAAATATATAAGAAATATGCGCATAAATATGCATCTATTTTATTTAAAATATGCAATTAGTTTTAAAAACATGCAAAACAGATCTTAAAAAATTTCTTCATTAACAATTAAGTAACTTATTAATTACAAAAACAAGTTAACAGTTGACTTTATTTCTTAATCTTTTCCTCCTTTTACCCTTTTTGGTTGTTGAGGTTTAATTCAATTTTTAATAGAATTTTATCCCCTTCTTTCTATACGCTGTTAGTTCTCTTGTCTGTCTCTTGCTGTAGCGTTCGATTGATTGTGTCGTTCCAGGTTTCCTGTGTCCTCTTTCTATTTGCTCTTGCCTCCCAAACTAAACACTTGTTGCCTCACTTCGCTCAGTCTATGCGTCTAAGCCATCTTAACTGCCCCTCTTCTATTAACAGTTGTAGAAACAAGAATTAAATATTGCTGAAAATGTTTGAGCAAAAATGTTTGACTTCTATCGGAATGCATTTACTGCTTCCCACGTTGACTGATATAATAATAAATTCCAGAAAATGGGCTCTAAAAAACGGCCAACAAAGCCGAAGACCTTCTTAATGTAGCTGCAGAAAGTTTTTCATCCTTGCCCTGTGAGTAGAAGCAGCCTCATTGTTCGCACGAAGAAAATTTTCAGATGTCATGTTTTGCTTGTACATTCGTAATGCCTCTTTCCTCTGTTTCTCCGCGTTTGAGTATCCAGCATTCCGTCAAGAGGGAGACTTTGGCATTTTGTTCTTACATGCATGAGGTTTGGGTATGAGATTGGTTTATTATCAGCACTGGCATCAGACAACTAAAGTGGAAAAATAACGACACAACCCAAAATCACCTTAGCTACTTAAATGACATCGTTACCATTGCATCAAACTTCGAGGAATTGCAAACAGTGCTCAGGCAACTGCGTCTCTAAAAAATAGACCTTAAAATAAACGTGACCACAACAAAGACTTTGACCAACGCAGATGATCCAAGACAATCATATCGTGAAACAGTCACCTGGGGTAAATGCTGACACCGAACAAACAAAACCAAATAGTTGAAATCGTATGATTAACATGAGTAAGATTCGGAAAACTAACGTACTTGAAAATAAAATTTACATCAAAAACTCGAGTTTTTGACCAATGCATAGTATCTGGCCATAAGGACAATAACAAAAGCCAATATGCATGGGTCTGCATAAACCCAGAGAGCGATGGATAAGTAAATGCTCGGACTAAGCGTGTCTAAGGGCGCGAGACCAACGAAAGAGAAAGATGCGCGGAACATATGGCAAGATTCAAATGGAGCTAAGCACAATAATAAAACATATGGAACAAGAAAGACATTCATATCTGGTGAAAAGAACAACAAAGCACCTACAGGTTAGTTAGGGAGACGACCTAAAGAGACTTATTTGTAAACATGCAGCACATAGTAGAAGAAGATATAAAGAATTATAGGAGGCTTCTGTTCAAAGTTGAATGACGTAAGGGCAAAATAAACGAAAAAAAAGAAGATGTAATTTTTGACGAAAACATTTCATCTGGACGAAGGAGAATTTTTTTATGTGTTTTCGGTGTCGGCTACTTTCCTTGTCCATCTATCGAGAGAGAGACAATACATTTATTGAGACACTTTTACAAATGACCTCAACAGGCAATTGACCAGAGGTCTTTCAGCCTAGTACCCATCTATCGATTTTTTCAAAATATGTATTTTCCTTAAAAACTAAAATATTAATTATGAATGAAGCACATGGGCACACGGTAGGAATATTTGCCGATGAGGGTCGTCATGGCTTTCAAACTATGCAAAACAGGAGTAGACCTATAAAAAGGTTGACACTAGAGGTATGAGGTTATTCATGATCTATGAGTACTTAAATTTAATTTCATATTTTGTATTTTATGTCTTGAAAGAATTGAACTATTAGCAAATGGACCTTAGTATTCTGAAGTAAAGGAGAAAATTGAAAGATTTTTTCCTCCATAAAATTATACCAGAACGAGAAGAAAAGAGTAGCCGTCTTCGAAAAATTTCGCGCCGGCGAAGGTCGCGGGTAAAGTTTGTATTGGTTAAACAAGATAAAGTAAAATTGTATTGAAACCTGCCGAAAATTGTCGATGATATCTACCGATTTCAGTATATATCCTGGCGTGGTAATACTTTCAGGACTAATCTATTCATTAAATACGAGGGTCGTTCAATAAGTAATGCCCCATATTTTTTTTTAGAAACTATTTATTTAAAAGTGTTAAATTTTGGTGACGACAAAGCTACATGTTTCTTCTACACGTACTATTTTTCAACATAGTCTCCATCAACTTGTACGGTCTTACGCCAGCATGAAACAAGTGCCTGTATTTCACCGCTTGAATTACGCTTTCATCATCATCGAAGTGTCTTCCACGCAAACCGTCTTTAAGAAGTCCGAAGAGATGTAAGTCTGACGGTGCCAGATCTGGGCTGTATGGTGGATGGGGCAATGTTGTCCAACCCAATTTGGTGAGGTGTTCCCGGGATCTGAGACTTGTGTGCGGGCGTGCATTATCGTGCAGGATCAAGATTTCAGCCGGATTCTTGTCATGCCTAACAAGCCGGAAACGTTTCTTGAGTTTGTCCATGGTCTTTACGTATGCTTCAGAATTAATGGTTGTCCCTCTTGGCATCACATCAACAATAATGACCCCTTCACTGTCCCAAAAAACAGTAACCATGACTTTTCCAGCATAGGGAGTTTTTTCATTCTTGGTGACTGAGGATTGTGCCCTTCAATTGACTGTCTTTTGGTGTCCGGCTCAAAGTGGTGCACCCAGGTTTCATCACCCGCCACAATCCGGGACAGAAATTCTTCCCCCTCAGCATCAAACCTCGCCAACAAATCAGATGACATGGTTGTTCTTTACATCCTGTGTTCTGCTGTGAGACTTCTTAGGACCCATTTTGCGCAAACTTTTAAATATCTGAGAGTCTCGATCATTGCACACACACTTTCACTGCGGACTGACAGCTGTGAGGCCAATTGTTGCACTGTGATGCGGCGGTCCGTACGAATAATGACATCACCTTGTCTGCAGTGGTGGCACTGACAGGATGCCCGGAACGTGCCAGATTTTGGAGTTGAGTTGTTGAACTTTCTGACGCCTTAACTCTCTTTGCCCACCTCCCGACAGTACTCCTATCGAAAGCACAATCTCCATACACTGCACACAAACGGTTATGGATATTTCCCACAGTTTCTTTATCTGCAATCAAGAACTAAATTACTGCTCGCTGTTAGTAACGTGGATCACTAACAGACGCCATTTTGAAAATTCACTACAGCTCAGCCATCTGTTGGAATGATTTGAAACTTCGTCCACCGGGAGGAGAAACACTGTACAACTTTCAGTTTTTGCTCATTGTGGAGAAAAGAAATATACTTATTGAACGACCCTCGTAAGTTGCTTTGTAATATCAAATTAAATTATTATTACAGAAGGCCTTGATGCCGACCTCAATATTAAAAAAAAAAATGTTCTATTTCTATTTACACTTTACATTATCTTAGTGTTTGCGTTTGATTTTAGAGGTGTGGTACATAATATAAATTAGTAATTAGGTAAACACCACTCAAACACCAAAGTGTACTTTTCCGACAACGCGCGTAGAAGTTTGACCATGTATTTATGTATTTGTTTGTAAATTCGGACGAAAGCCCATCATTCCAAATGACCTCTTCTTTTGATTGTATGCTATCCGATTTATAGATGAGGCGCAGGGACACAAATTATATGAAAACTGAAATCTTTATCTTTATTAGAAGAATCGAAACATTGGTAGGTCTGACCCTTGAATTTATAAAAAGTTACAGCCGTACACTTTCTTTCTTAGATTAACATGACCATCATTTTAGGTAAATCTTCGATTGAGATCTCACATTCATCTCCAACTTAATATTCTTTAGTATGTAGTTAAATTTTTCCGTCCTTTTTCTTATAGTTTCCAAATAACAAGGTTTTCTGGATTATTAGGGAGCAAACAAAGCTTTCCATCGCAACATGCATTTGTGTACCTAATATCTAAAGCTTTGGATTTATATTAAAAAAAAATCGTGAATTATACGTTTACATTGATCAGATAGAGTGTTTTTGAGTAAAAGAATGATTTTTCGACGCAATGAACAAAACTTTGAAAACCCAATTTCAAAGCCTGGATTTTATTCTTTTAATATGAAAAAAAAGCTTCCTTTAGAAATAAGTGAGGTTGTGGTTCTGTAGTACGACTTTTTTTCCATCTTGCCAAATAATCATGCTATCCTTTCAATCTGGATAAGTTACACTACGTCTCCACGAAAATAAAAGGTAACAACTTCTGAGAAATTGTGAGTATTACTTGAAAAGCCTGATAACTATTACTCATTTTCAACCAGCGAAATCCCTACACGTAGAGCTGACTGCTGACTGCTGAACTGTCTGCTTCCGTGGAGATTTGGGAAGTGATCCAAATTACCTTGCCAACGGTCTGAGAACTTAAATATGGGCACTTGACAGAGACGAGACCTGCTGAAGAACTAGAAAGATTTAGAGGTGTAGGTTTATCTGTATCTTTATTAACTTTCTTCTTTTTCCTTTAAATTTATTCTTTCTCGCTTATACCTTTTAAGATTCTCAAGGTCTTCCTCGGTCCTCTGTTGTCGCTTCTTTTGTTAATTCAAATATTCTTCTGTTATCTTTTTTTGATGATCTGAGTTCTCTCTCTTGAACGTTTCACTTGTTTTCTGAATTCTACCAGTACTGGATCTGCTGCTACTTATTTTATCTGCCATTTTTTCTTTCTAAAACAAAAGTGAATAAACGTTTCAATGTCTGTATTTTGAGACTGTGTCGCAATATTGTGTGGTTAGGCGTAAGTGTAAAGATGCAATTTAATGGATACTTTTGGCTTTTAAAATATTAGAGATATATGTGTATAGGGGAAAGTGGGTAGGAAGGCCCATTTCTAATTTTTAATGATCATTTTAACCCTTTGGCCTACTTTTCTTATGTTCGAATGCAGCAGCAGAAACCAGTCCGACTGAGGCACGCCTGACGTGTCCAATTGTATGCGCACAAATTCATGTTTTTTCATGGCACAACTGAAAACGTAAAATATGGACTTTCGCAAGAAAATGCATTCATTGTGCAGCACTACTAACGCAAGCGCTGCGCCAGGAGTTGAGCTCGTGCTCGATTTGATTGGCCCAAGCGGCTCGCCACGAGTTGAGCTCGTGCTCGTGTGATTGGCCCAAGCGGCGCGCCACGAGATATGCTCGTGGTCGTTGTGTTTGGCCCGAACATTTAAACACGAGGAGTACTCGTGGTTGTGGGTCAAAGGGTTTAATATGGATGCCCATGGATGTCTAGTGGTCTTTCCTTTTCCATTGAAATATAGGGTCGAAATAAAAACAAAACCGAATTCTTCAAGATGCATCGTGCAATTCGAATGTGGGAGGCATGGACCCTAAACTAAAAAACTAGAGGCCTTCAAAATACCGGGTGACCCAGGGTTCTGTAAAAGCCCCATAACTTATTTGCTATTAGAGATATCGACTTCTAGTTTTCTTGAACAGGTACCCACACTTATTTTACATATTTTAAAAATATGTATGTTTTTGTACAGGGTGTCCCAATATGCATAACAGAACAAAGTTATGTTTTTTTTAATGGAACACCCTATATTTTATACTTTATTTTCAACCCTCTTGAGAAGCTGATAAAAATAGTATAAGATGATATGGGTCTATTATGGACGGTTGGTTAGTTAGGGGCAAATGTGTGGAAGAAACAAGGACACATTGAAAAAATTGTAGAAGCGCTCCTAGCAAAGCTAGCGTCATTTTTTATACACTAAAGAATTTTCCACATCTTGAAGAATAATAAAAATCGGCTTTCGTTCTCTTTTGTTCATACTGCTATACAGGGTGTCAACATACGCAAAATATTGGATAACTATTTTTTTTCAAATGGAACACCCTATATATCTTGCCACCAATGCATGGAATTTTTAATAAGCTTTCCAATGATGTACAATTTGTATAATAAAATATTAAGAATTCTTGATATTTATCCATAAAAACATTTTCCTTTTGTCACCTCCTATTCATTTTTGGATTTTCAGCCAAAACTATGCATTTTCTGAAAAAATAATAAGAGACCAAAGTTGTAGTGCGGAAAATTTTCGATCGATATAGGCCTCTCAACTTTTCCAATAATGCGTGCATTGCCCGCCAGAGTGCCCAAAATCGTGATCGTATATGCATTTTAGCGTTTTTCTCAATTTTTTTGTACGTTACTTTATTTTCCATGTCCTCTAGCAGAAAAACTAGTAATTATTGAATTATTCAAATGACCTACATCGATTGAAAATATTCCGCTCTACAACTCTTAAAAGAAGCATTTTTTGCCTAAAATGCATTGTTTTCGCTAAAAATGCAAAAAACCATTGAAAAGCGCAAAAATGGATACATACATTTTTAATTTGCATTTTTAGAGAAAACTATGCATTTTTGGCAAAAATTGCTTTTATTAAGAGTTTTAGAGCGGAACATTTTACATCGATATGGGCCATTTTAATTTCCCTATAATTTCCTGTTTTTCCGCTAGAGGGTGCGAAAAATAAAGTGTAGTGCAATTTATTAATCAAAAATTTGAAAAGAAAACGCTAAAATGCATATACGGTCACGATTTTGCGCGTTCTGGCGGGCAATGAACGCATTATCTCAAAAGTTGAAAGACCTATATCGTCGGAAATTTTTCACTCTACAACTTTGGTCTCTTACAATTTTTCCCGAAAATGCATAGTTTTGGCTGAAAATCCAAAAATCAGCAGAAGGTGGCAAAAGAAATATGTTTTTATTGATAAATCTCAAGATTCCTTAATATTTTGTTATACAAACTGTATATCATTAGAAAGCTTATTAAAAATGCCATAGATTTTTGGCAACGTATATAGGGTGTTCTATTAAAAAAAAAATAGTTATCCATTGTTTAGCGTATGTTGACACCCTGTAAAGCACTATAAATAAAAGAGAACCAAAGCCGATGTGTATTATTCTTTATGATGTGGGAAATTTTCTAGTAAATAAATAATGATGCTATCTTTACTAGGAACGCTTCTGCAATGTTTTCAATGTATACATGTTTTTGGCACAAATTTGCCCATAACTAACCAACCATCCATAATAGACCTATAGTATCTTATACTATTTTTATCAGCTTCTCAAGAGGGTTGAAAATAAAGTATAAAATATAGGGTGTTCCATTAAAAAAAACATAACTTTGTTCTGTTATGTATATTGGGACACCCTGTACAAAAACATACATATTTTTAAAGTATGTAGAATAAGTGTGGGTACCTGTTCAAGAAAACTAGAAGTCGATATCTCTAATAGCAAATAAGTTATGGGGCTTTTACAGAACCCTGGGTCACCCGGTATATATCTATCGCCGAAATTCAACAATAAAGAAGTCCTTAGGGCAATGGGAAACTTATTTCAATTTGATTTCATCGTATTCTTCTACCATGGTGATGTAGGATATGGGCTAAGATGTCTTATCTTTGCTTGGCAAATTTGTCTCCATTTTTTGTATTATCTCCTTCCATTTTTTACGTTTTCCTGTAGTTTCCTCCTTAATTCCATCTTTCGAGGTATTTCTCTATCTAAATTTTCTGTTTGTTCCTAATTCATTCGTTTCATATAGTATTTATTTTGTTAGTCTGTTGTCAGGCATTCTATTTGCGTGGCCGAACCACCTTCGTTATCTCTTCATTATTTTGTATTTTTTGCAGAAATTCTATCTCCATGCGTTTGCTTTATTTTTCTGTTTTCCGACGTTGTCCATGATTCGCTACTCTGTATAAGTGTTGCCTGTTACCTTAATTCTTTCGTTTATATCTCCATCTATCTATAATTTCATAACCAATTTTTAAGTATTTAAATATAAAGATGCGACTAACCCATGAATGTATCTCTTTCCGAAAATCAATTAACTGCTGCTATTATTGCTCTAAGCTATTTCAAGATTTTTGCTTATCAGATGTCTTTCATGTTTATTTTTATTGTATGTTTCTTCGTGCTCTTTCTTATTATCACGCTATTTCTCTGCGTATAATATTTACGTTGTAGGCTCTTTTATATCAGCTATTAATGGCATGCCGTTGGTGAATAGTAGTTCTGCGACGCTATTGTTTCTATCCTCCAGTATTTAGTCTTTTAATTTTGCTTCTTTAATCTTCAAGTAGTATCTCTAATAGCAGCGGGCTCAATATACATAGCTGTTCATGCCTTATCTATATTTCAAATTTTTCCGATTCGGTTCACGGAAAACTCATCGCAGAAAATGCAACGTAGGAAATTAATTCGCATGGAAAATGAATTGCAGGGAAAAATCATCGCCAGATAATCATCTCAGGAAAATACGTAGTAAGAAAATTCATCGTAAGAAAATTTATCGTGGGGAAATTTTATCGCAAAAATATTAATCTTTTAAAAATTTCAAACAATGTCTGATAACATAAATTTAACTTATATAGAATAAAACACTTTTTTACTTTGTTTGTATAACACTTATTAATAAGTGTTATACAACTTATTAATAAGTATTATACAACTTATTAATAAGTATTATACAAACAAAGTAAAAAAGTGTTTTATTCTATATAAAAAGCATGTATAACGAAGTAGAAGCTTCCTACATAACAAATAAATTTAACTGTTTCACAAGAGATGTCATTGACAACCAAAATATATTGATTGCGTCTACCAGCTTGCCCTTTTAACTGAAATCGTAACTAAAAAGATAACAAAGTTATCATTAGTAGCCACTTAATCATAAACACCCCTTATATCATAATGTAAACAATAAATAACGTCTCTTGCGCGCGATTTTAAATATTTACTTAATTATTCCATTTAAAAATATATTTACTGCATTAAAAAGGTATACTGTAATCTTTAAACTAATTCAAAACGTGAAGTTTTGCCTTTACCTAGAATCTTCGGTTGACATTCCCTATAATAGTCATGGTTGTGTAACTAGCGTTTATTTTTTCAACCTAGCGGATTTTTTTTTTGTTATAGTATGCCAAATTGAATCTTATATTGTGACATTTTGTCTGTTCTCAAAACAAAATTTCAATATTTAAAAAATGACATTGACTGCCGTGAAATTTTTCTGCGATGTAATTTCTTGCGATTAGTATTCACGCGTTAATAATAATTTACGATACAAGTAACGTTATGAAGGTTTTTACATTACGAGAGAAAAGTTTGAAGTTCTCGAGTAATGTAAAAACTAATAACGTTACGTGTGTCGTAACACAATTTATTTTATCATATTTCTATTTTTTAATTTAAAAACATGTTTAATGAAAACCGTCAAAAAGTGACGTTTGCCAATATCTCCATAGCAACGAGTAGCGTTAGATACATATAACAACACTAGTGTTGTTAAGAATTTCTTAACAGCACTAGTGTTGTTAAAGGTACCTTAACGTTACTCGTTGTTAAGGAGTTATTGACATGTTTACATTATAGGATAAAATAAATTTTATTTGCGATGATCTTTCTTGTGATGAAATTTCTTGCGATGAATTTTTCCCGCGATGAATTTTCTTACGATCAACTTTTTGCAATAAATTTTCTACGATGAACTTTCCACGATTAATTTGCCGGACCCGTTCCAATTCCTGGTTATTCGTATTTGTTGCTTGTGAGCATAGTTTTGATTGTCTCAATTGTCGTTCCATTTACTTCTAGTTTCTCTAGCGTCTTACATATCTTCTCTTCTTAATAAATGGTTTTTCTATACCTATCCAGCATATGTGCTCTCTTTGTTTTCCTGTAGTCTTTTTTCCAGTGAACATTTAATGAAGAGCAGCAACAAACGAACACCAGAGATTGACTAAAATGGCACAAACGGTATGTGGTAAAGTAAAGTAAAAATTCTAATACGAAATGGTATTAGCCAGGAAAGTAGTTGTTTCAATAAAATATGTTTATTGTAGACTTTTTGAAACTCTTAAATTGTAGAAGACGAAAAGTATCGTATTCCTCATTGTGAGTACGTCTGTCTGTCTCTGTATAAATGTCAAAAGTGACATGTCAGATTTCAAATGATTGGTTTTAACACTAGCTAACACAATAAAGAAAGTGCTATATGTATAAACACGGAAATACACACTGATGATAGCTGAATTGATTGACGTAAAAATATGTCCACTTCAATATATACTCACTGTAATTTTCTTGATTGGTCAGAAAACGCCACGTGCTAAATTTTAATTGATTGATTTTTGATAGAAGGCAGGTGAATTGAATAGACATCGTTGACTTTCTTTCAGTTTCAGTTAATTAAGGTTTATATAAAAATTGTTTGTAGTTGTGACTGATTCCAAAAAAAAACAATACATTCTTAAATCCCTAAATCCTCGTTTGCTTGAAATCATTTAGAAGATCATAACACGCAATTTTATACCCATTGATAATATTTATGATCGTTGTGCTTTATTTAAATTTTCTTCGTGCCAATGCATTTATGCAAACATTTCTCTAACTCCAGACTTCACGCAACAATAGTTTCACAAAAACAGGAAACGATTATTTTTAATACACTTAAATTAAAACTCATTGTTTGGCACGTATTTGTGACCATTGCACTAGTGCGCTTGTTACGGCATTCCGTAAATCATTAACGAAGCTTGGTCACGCACCAAGATAAGTTTATGCAATATTCCTGGACTCGATTAGGGTTGATGAAAAACATCAAAATATATGCACAAAAATATATAGAACAAAAATAGACACTGTTACAATTATACCTCAACAAATATAAGTACAATTCTAACATTCGTGTTTTATTATAGTTTATAATGGAGTTTTTTTATGTAGAGCCGTCCCAAAATGTCGTGACACATTGCGCAGTGAACATCTTAAATTTCAAGAGAGGGGGCGCCGGAAACTCATAATTATTCAGTGAACATCATGTAAATATAGGCATAGAATCGCGAAGTGATGATTTATCTTCAATTCGGTGATGCGGCCATGCGTAGATTTATTATCGCGTTCTCTCCGTATACTTTCTCACTATGCGCCCAGGTATTACGATATTTTGGGACGGCTCTAACAGCCTAATCAATCCGTTATATTAAAAATACACTGCTCAACATTTGAACTGGTACACTGACAAGAACATATATAAAAAACAATTTGGCACTTTTTGAGCAACACCTTCTTGCTTAATTGATAGTATATGGTTCTGGAAACACTTTTAGGGCAATGAATTAAAAGAATAAAACTTAAATTACGAATTTCAAATGTTCTAATAGAAAAATAACAAAATCTTTATTTTAGTATTACAGAAAAGTTTGCTCTGGAAAGAAATGATAACAAACACTTAAAGATGAATAATGCGTGGGACCTCCTCTAGCTCTTATGACCTCTTGGAAACGTCTTGGCATGCTGGAAATCAAATCCCGAACGTAATGCTAAGGAATATTTAGCCATTCGAGAAATTCGCAAAAATTCTCTTTAAACTTGATTAAGTATAAGCATTAGGCATTTGTTCGCATTCCGAAACAAAGCCCTGATCATTTAGGAATGCCTAAAAATGGTTGTTTGCTTTTACTGCATTTTATATAAGTGTACCAGTTCAAATGTTGAGCAGTGTACATAAATCATGATTTAAAAATTCAAACTTTTTTTGACAAATCTAATAGTTTGTAGCATAGAAAGTGTTAAGATTATTCTATATCCCAATGAGTATAATCAATGTTAGAAATTTAATTTTCCTATTTGCTTAGTTAATAATAACCGAAAGGTATAAAAAAAAACCTCTTCATTATTTGATGAATCGTGTAATTTTTTCTATCTATTCTAAGACATTTATATTGTGAGTGAAACAACAAAGCATTCATGTAATACATTCGGTAATATGGATCATCACCATCTTGTCACGTGACTAATGGCAACTCCTCAGTACGACAGAATGAGTTCCTTGGCATTGGGCCAAGTTAGCCGATGACCGTAGCCAGCAGGAAGATTCAAAACCGTTTTCTTCTTACGCGTTCGTTTCATAATGTTTTCATTAATAACAGTCCGTGTTTTGATATCGCTTTATTTTCCGTCGCTAAATATAGTGTGTTAGCACATGTTTGCAGTTATTAATGTAAATGTGGGAGAGTTAAGGATGCATTTGTTTTATTTTCATTTGCATCCTCGCTTCCTGCTACAAGCACACACTCTAAATGTTTTCTTTGCATATTTAAATTAGATCGTCGTAAAATGGTTCGATAAATTGTATCGATACCGACTCCTATTACTGTGTTACGAGATCTAAAATTTAATCTAAAATTCAATATACTTGTAATGATTACTTTGTTAGAAAAACTTACGATGAGTTTTTACGAGTAGAAAGGCGTAGTTATAAGTAAATAAATAATAAGAAAATGATAATGACGACTATTTTTGAGTATGCTCCTTTATGTTAACTTTCCTGCATAACTCTTTTTTATCGCTCTCGTATGACACACTTGTCGGCCAAATGGTGCATGCAATTTATGATGCAGATTTGAATGCAACATACGAAGATTGACTATTTTCTAGCAGGTCATATTCTAACTTTCCTGCAGAACTTTTTCTTTCTCTAAGGAGGTTGATTAAACGCTTTGCTGGTATCACGAATTTTTCACTTTATTGCGACTAGTTAGCAAAAATTACTGATATTAAACACTTTGTTGGTATCACGAATTTTTAACTCTATTGTGACTAGTTAGCAAAAATTCGTGATACCAGCAAAGTGCTTAATTCAACCTTCTTAGTAATCAATATATACTGGTTTAAATGAAAAATGCAACACCAAGAAGTTATGGTCAGATTTTAATGAAAATTTCACAGAAGTTGTGTTTGAATGTCTCAAGTAAACGATCAAAATTTCAGTTGAAAAACTTACTTACACAAGCATTTTTTTTAATAATGAGTATGTCCTCCGTTGTTTCTAATGCACTCATTCACGCGGTTCGGCAAGCTTTGAATGAGGTGATCAATATCTTCTTGGGGTAGCTCATCTCAAGCTTCCCTGAATCCACGAACAAAGTTCGTCCAAAGTGTCTGGGGCACGGGGTAAATTTCCTATTCTGACGCCCATCATATCCCAAACATGTTCGATGGGTGAAAGGTCTGGTGAAGGAGAAGGCCAAGGAAGCACTACAACGTTAGCTTCTTCTAAACACTCTATTGTTACCCTTGCTGTATGTGGGCGAGCATTATCTTGCTGAAAGATAGGGTTTTGCAACCCTTGTAAGTACGGCAGTGCAACGGGCTCTAGAATAGTCTGTACGTAGCGCCAAGCATTTAGGGTGCCAGGAATAAAAACTAGAGGGGACCTACCACCATACGTGATGGCACCCCAAATCATCACCCGCTGCGTGAGAGCAGTATGTCGAGGAAGCGCGAAGTCCGTATTTCTGCGTTCCCTGCGGAAACGTCTGACACGTCTTCGTCCATCGTTGGCCCACAAACAAAATCTGGATTCGTCAGTGAACACAATTTGTTGCCATTCTTGTCTCCAATTCACCCGTTCTCTACACCATTCCAACCTAGAAGCTCTATGGCGTGGAGTCAGGGGAAGGCAACAAAAAGGACGATAACTACGCATTCCAAAACTCCGTATTCGATGATATATCGATGCCATTGAGATTCTAACATTTAATGTATCCTTCTCTTATCGCCAAAAGTCTCAACCTACGTTCTTCGCGGTCTGTCGTTCTTCGCTGTGGTCCAGATCCTCTCCGACGTCCATGAAAACCTTCCTCAGACCATCTTCGCCAGCACCTCATTACTGTGGTTGCGTCACGTTCCATTCTATTGGCAATTTCTCTAAACGAAAGACCACCCTTCTCTCATGCCAATAATACGACCTCGCTCGAAATCACTTAGTTGTACAAAATTTCGACGGTTACGAACTCTGGGCATTTTAAATGATGTTCTTCGCACTATTATCACGAGAAAACTAATCCAAATTGTTCCATGTTTATGAAAACACCATTTGATATTGCTATTTTTTGTATATAAAATCATCCTAAAAAGAGGTTTGACGAAGGACTTTTTTATTGAAATTTTAATGAGTTACTTTTTATACAGAAAGCCATCAATTGTTGAAAAATTAAATAAATTCTGGCTGTTTTTCTTGGTGTTTTTCATTCAAACCAGTATATATCACAAAGTAATGGCTTCATTCTTCTTTCTCGATATAATTTAACTGATTGCATATTTATCAGCAAAATGATTTTTGAGCAAAATCGAAAATTCGACCAAATGTTTAATCGGTAAATTCGACAAATTATAAGTACACTCAATTTACAAATATCTCCCAAACAAGATACTTAAAAAAAACTACATTTACAGTTCAGGCGTAATTGCTTTATACAGCATAATTGAAAGGTCAACACAACAATTCCACAATGTGCAATTAAATTATCGTTACATACTCGGATTAACTATCTTGGTCACGTATTCCATAATAATATTTAGCCAATTAACAGGATTATAGAAGTAAATGTATTAATAGAAATAACGAGTGGTATCGGATTTCCTACCGTGTTCTTGTTTCTTATCCTCGAGTCCGGCCGATATTAAGGCAGCATTTTCCATAATTAATATCACATACAGGTGGAAAAATTTAAATGGCATCTGCAGGCGAGAGAACGTGACTCGGTTTAAAGATGTCATCTGATGCAACAGGCTCGAACTGGTCTTGCTGGCCATTACGGCCGGAGCAAATAGCAACAATTTCGCGCGAATTGCGCTTCGAGTAACGAGAGCTACGAACGTACACAAACACAAACAGACTCGAATGCCTTATCCCAAATGTGTTAACTACTGTAAGATGGGTACAATTCAGCCGTAATACTTGTAAACGTCGCTTTCTCGGTGTAATTTTTATGTAAATAGTTTACCAGCGGCTGCCAACAGTTTAATTTCAATTAGGAAACTAAATATTAGTAAATGAAGTAAAATCTTCGAAGATTGTAGATGTTGAACATTGTAAACAAGATCAAAGTCTTTACAAAAATAAATCTGAATAAATGCTTGTGGAAGGTTTGCTCCTATAAAGTCAACGGAAATGAAGATCAATCAAATGCATAATGAACAAAAGAGTACAAAACTGAAAGATATTAAGGGGAGGATATATAGTAGAGAAAAAATAAACAAGGCGAAAGTCAAATTTTGAGGAAAAGCAAAAAGAAGCCAAATTAAAGACAGTGGAAGAGGTTCAATCACCTGAAAGGAAATAATGAGGTGAAGGTAATGGAAACAGAAAATTAGAAACTTGCAGTTGAATCCAAAACAAAAAAAGTGGAAGTAAGTTAAAAAAAATCTAATCATGAAATTGTTAAGTTCATCGATAAATTGCTAATCGGTTGATAAGCGCTTGTACCGGTTGCACCGCGTTCGAAAGATTTTTCGAGATCGAGAAGTATTCGCTCGGGTCTGTGATTGTGTACGTCTTCTATTATTCATTTATTCATTTAATTTATATATACTAAGAACAATTAATGATGGCTAATGGTTAACACCAAGGCCCGGTGTAAAGCCGAAACAAACAAAAATTTTGGTAATAAATGTTGATGATGATAAAAACACAATGGAGACTGAAACTGTTAATTCACTCACTGAAGATAATTGAAATGAGAATAAAGAAGCTAAGTCTCATATCAGAAACGAAAAGCTAAGTATTGAAGATGAAGAACTAAATGATGATATTTAAAAATAGAAAGGAAGGATATCTGATTTCTGATTTGAGAAAAAGAAATAAATCTGTTTCTTCTTGAAACCCTACGTCCTACTAAGAAGATTTAGAAGAAAACAGTTTAAAACTCTAAAAATAACAAAACCATTTTTTTAGAACGTTTCAAAACACTGTTCATAAACTTTTGACCAGAACCTATCAAGGAGGGGGGAGGGAAGCCTAGCAATATTAGAGGCCTCAACCTGGTAACTCAATATATGTAAGACTAAAATATAAGAAAGGCAGAGGGGAACGGAGGCATGAGGTTAAAACTAATTATAACGTCATTTGAAAAAGAAAGTAGCAACCGTAGTAATGTGACAGTATCAGGCCATCAGAACAAATGAAACAGAAGTGTAAAAAAAGAACCTACTTCTTAAATAAAGATAGTAATACTGCGAAATTACAAGAAATATTTAAGTGAAACACATTAACAATATGCAGATGTTTATCAGAATAATGAAAAAGTAATTTTAAAATCGAACTGAATGTTGAAATTGTTTCGGATATTGCAATACTTGATTAAAATAATCCCGACCAATTAAAATCATTTCTGAAAAGTAAACGGTTTGAAATTCCTCAAAACATTGAAAAGTATGTATTTCCATATAGTGACACTGCTCAAGTTTTTTTTTCAAGAATTTCAAAAACCAAAATTATTTCAAAATAAAGGCATTTCCTAAGCTGAATTAAAATTTTTTAAAAACTTATACTTGTCTTCTTTATTTACTTCAATTCTTTATCGTTCGTGTTTAGACAAGCCGAAATTTATAATCTAAACAATTTAAAAACCCAAAATTATTTCGAAAAAATGATCTTTTCTGAACTGGTTTCAGTTGTGTATCAAAACTAAAATTTAAAAAAATGCTCAACTCAAAATCCAAAATTATTTTGAAAGAGAAATGTTTTGTGAGCAAAGTATAATTTTTGTAGAGTTTTATCACGACGATTTGTATTTATTTTTGATTTTTTTCAATGTGTCCAAACTAAAAAAAAACTCGACGAAAGAATGTTGTTTCCGGAACTAAATTTAATTTTTGTAGAATTTTACCTATACGATTTAAATTTATTTCAATTCTTTTCGACAATTCAGAACATAGAATTAAAATGATTAAAATATCGGCGGATTTTCAAAATTCAAAACTAATTTTAAAGAATGGTGTTTACTGTATTTTAATTCTTTTTATTTATATTTGTTGACGTAACACATCTGTATTTAGCAGCAACGTGAATAAAACTGTATTATTATTATTATTTGATTTTATATAATTTGAACGTAGCGTTTTAAATTTATTATAACTGCATGGTAACATATTA
The DNA here is from genome assembly GCA_910593695.2 of Ocypus olens. Lineage (NCBI taxonomy): Eukaryota > Metazoa > Arthropoda > Insecta > Coleoptera > Staphylinidae > Ocypus > Ocypus olens. The sequence goes on from OU343049.1 coordinate 45,322,598, forward strand.
AAACTAAAATTTAGAAACAATTGCAAAAAAATTGGTGGATTTTTGGAAAACTAAATTATTTCGAAAGAATAATGTTTTCTGAACTGAGTTTAGTTTTTTGTAGAATTTTAACTCGGCGTTCTATATTTATTTTAATTCATTTTTAGTTGTGTGTTCGACATATCAAAACTAAAATTAGAAAAACTACACAACACACAAGAAAATCGTTGGAATTGCGAAATTACAAATTATTTCTTAAGAATAACGTTTTGTGAGCTAAATCAAAATTTGTAGAGCTTTATCCATTCGTTTTTATTTGTTATTATTTTTTTCGCTCAAGTATTCAATACTTTTAAACCAAAAAAAGGGTGGAATTTCAAAAACCAAAATTATTTTAAAAAACTGCATTTCCTGAGTAGCATTTAATTTTTGTTGAGTTTTATAATCGTATTTTATATTTCATTCTTTTTTTTTTGTTGAAGATTCAACAAGCCGAAATCTAACTTTAAAAAAAAATTAACTCGCAAGAAAATTTTCACGATTTGTAACAGGAGACTAGGAACGAATTTTAAAAAACCAAATAATTTCGAAAGAATGATATTCCCTGAACAGATTTCAATTTTTGTAGAATTGTACTTGCACGATTTATATTTATTAATTCCAATACTTTTCGCTGTAGTTTCGACTATTTTATATGTCGAATTTCAAAATCGCATCTGATTAAAAATCGGCAATTTTTCAAAATCCAAAGTGATTTTTAAAGAATTGAAAACGCAATTTCAATTTTGTAGAATTTTTACCTGGCTCAAGTGATCAACGTGTCCAAATTAAAAAAAAACACACACACACACACACACAACTCGCGAGAAAATCGGTGGTATTTTAAAAACCAAAATTATTTTGAAAGAACGGCATTTCCGCATCTGAATCTAATTTTTTAGAGCTTAATCCTTGCGTTTTATGTATATTTATTTTCTTTCAGTTCGAGTTTCTACAAGCCGAAATTTTAAGTTAAAAAAAAAATGCAACTCCAAAGATAATTTGTGAATTTTTAAAAACCGCAATTATTTCGAAAGGATGTTTCCTGAACTGATTTAAATTTCAGAATTTTAATTGCACGATTTATATTTATTTCAACATTTTTCGCTGTAGTTTCGACAATTCTAAATATAGAATTTATAAAAAAAATCGCTTCTGATTAAAAATATCGGCAAATTTTCAAAATGCAAAATTAATTTTAAAGAATTGCGTTTTCTGCGTTGAATTTCAGTTTTGTAGAATTTTTGTCTGGCGTTTTATATTAAAACTAAAATTTCAAAAAAAATACTAATCACAACATAATCAGTGGATTTTTGAAAACCAAAAGTATTTCGAAAGAATAATCTTTTCTGAACAGATTTTAGTTTTTGTACTATTTTAACTGAGCGTTCTATATTTATTTTTCGTTGTGTGTTCAACATATCAAAATTAAACTTAAAAAAAAATACACCACTCCCGAGAAAATCGGTGGAATTTCAAAATCCAAAATTATCTGGAGAGAGTGATGTTTTGTGAGCTAATTATATTTTTTGTAGAGTTTTATCACGGGGATTTATATTTTTATTTTTTTTATTTTTTAGCTCAAGTGATCGCGTGTCCAAACTAAAAAAAAACACAACTCGCCAGTAAATCGGTGGTGTTTCAAAAACCAAAATTATTTTGAAAGAACGGCATTTCCTCATCTGAATCGAATTTTTGTAGAGTTTTATCCTTGCGTTTCATATTTATTTCTTTTTTTGTTTGAGTTTCGACAAGCCGAAATTTAGAATTAAAAAAAAGGAACTCGCGAGAAAATTGGTGGAATTTCAAAAACCAAAATTATTTAAAAAAGAGCATTTCCTGAGCTTTATTTAATTTTTGTAAAGTTTTATCATTGCATTTTATGTTTATTTAAATTTTTTTGTTCGAGATTCCACAAGCCGAAATCTAAAATTGAAAGATAATTTGTGGATTTTTAAAAACCGAAATTATTTCGAAAGGATGTTTCCTGAACTGATTTAAATTTTTAAAGAATTTTACTTGCACGATTTATATTTGTTCCAACATTTTTCGCTGTCGTTTCGACAATTCTAAATATAGAATTAAAAAAGTCGCATCTGATTAAAAAAATCGGCAAATTTTCAAAATTCAAAATTAATTTTAAAGAATCTTGTTTTCTGCGTTGAATTTCAGTTTTGAAGAATTTTTGTTTGGCGTTTAATATTAAAACTAAAATTTCAAAAAATATACTAATGGCAACATAATCCGTGGATTTTTGAAAACCAAAATTATTTCGAAAGAATAATATTTTCTGAACATATTTTAGTTTTTGTACTGTTTTCACTAATCGTTCTATATTTATTTTTCGTTGTGTGTTCAACATATCAAAACTAAACTTAAAAAAAAATACACAACTCCCGAGAAAATCGGTGGAATTTCAAAATCCAAAATTATCTAGAGAAAGTGATGTTTTGTGAGCTAATTATAATTTTTGTAGAGTTTTATATCGGGGATTTGTATTTATTTATTTTTATTTTTTCGCTCAAGTGATCAACGTGTCCAAACTAAAAAAAAACACAACTCAAAAAAACCAAAATTATTTTGAAAGAACGGTATTTTCTCGTCAGAATCCAATTTTTGTAGAGCTTTATCCTTGCGGTTTATATTTATTTTTTTTTTTTTGTTTGAGTTTCGACAAGCCGAAATTTAGAATTAAAAAAAAGAAACTCGCGAGAAAATGGGTGGAATTTCAAAAACCAAAATTATTTAAAAAAGAGCATTTCCGGAGCTTCATTTAATTTTTGTAAATAATAATAATAATAATAATAATAGATATTTATTTCCCAATAGACATATATCCAATTACAGGGAAATGTAACATTTCTTAAGACATTAATTTACAAAAATTAAATTAAGATAATATATATAAAAAAAATAAAAGTAAAGTTTTATCATTGCATTTTATGTTTATTTAATTTTTTTTTGTTCGAGATTCGACAAGCCGAAATCTAAAACTGAAATATAATTTGTGGATTTTTAAAAACCGAAATTATTTCGAAAGGATTGTGTGTTTCCTGAACTGAATTAAATTTTTGTAGAATTTTACTTACGCACGATTTATATTTATTTCAATATTTTTCGCTATAGTTTCGACAATTCTAAATATAGAATTAAAAAAATTGCTTCTAATTAAATAATTAATTTTAAAGAATGGCGTTTTCTGAGTTGAATATCAATTTTGTATCATTTTTACGTGGCGTTTATGTAGTTAGTTCGCCTGTTCTCACAAAAATATTATTTTGTACTATTAACTTTTTTTCTTTAATAAAGACAGTTTATTATTATTATTATTATTATAACTGCGTGTTTTTTTTAATTTCTTTGAAAATTTAATTAAATAGATGGAGAGAGGCTGAAGGACATTGTCGATGGCCCTTTCTAACTTTGTAATCTTTAGTTGAAATAAAGTTCTTTATTATTATTATTATTAGATCGAGAGAATATGATTTCAAAATTTGCAAGCATTTCTCGTAATTGCAATCGATTCAATGTTGACATTTGCAATATAAGCGTTAATAAACTGCGCTCACTACTGCGCAATTTTGAGTAATTTATTCATTTTGATACATATAGCTGTGATTTTTAGTTTTAATTAGTGATTTTTTGTGAAAGGCTTTTGACTTTCATTAAATTAAAAATAAATGTCAAATGTTAAACAAACAAATGTTGAACCAAAATAATCAACACTGTGTTCTGAAGAAAAAAAGCTTAATTTGCTTAATTATGAGGATTTGTAAAAATATATTCAATCGTAAAACAAAGTTGAATCAAAATAATCAATACTTGATTCTGAATAACACGTTTTTTTTGCAATTTTTTTATTTGCTTAATTAGGGGGAAGTTTGCCCATCTTGTGCAATTACTTGTAAGCAGAAAAATGTACATATTTCAAGCGCCATCTGTGGAAGTAGCTACCATTTGGTGAGAAAATTTATTTTCTAAAATTGGTTTTGTACTCTCTAAACATGTATAGATATAAAAAATTGCTCAGCAATAACCCTTTGTTGAATTAGCATGCAATGACCCTTTGTGCGAATTGATGTATAATCTGGATTTTTTGTTATTGTTCACATTTGTCGATTTTTTCAAAACCCAACGAGTTATCATAAAATGTTCATTTTTTATAAATTTTTCATTTCAGCACACTCTAGAATTAATACTATTGCATCTTTATTGAAAAAAAAAGAAATACCACTAATAATATAATACAATGCAATAATAAAATTAATTTACATTAATTATTTTTTTCTTTCCAATGGCTATCGACGATAAGTCTTTCTGCCCTGTTATTAATATTATTGTTAATTTCATGTAACTAATATTATTTCATAGGTGATAATAAACCAAAAATGTGAAAATTCTTAAATTCTATGAAGAATATTTATTATTACTTAAGTAATGCAGGCCATATACGCAACAACAAAATATTCCCGTAGGATCGTATGGTCCAGCGGCGAGCCTATGACGTAAGTTCCCGGCGGTTTCACCATAGGATATGTTGATAAATGAGCTAGTTTTAGTTATTTGTAAAACGATGGTTGCGACTTTTGTAAACTAACTCATTAGCTAAGAGTTTATAAAACATGCTCAGTGTTTAGTTGTCCTTAACATTTCTTAAAATGTTTTTGTATTATTTTTCATATTAAAACAATCAGAAAAAATGTAGAAAAACGGTCAAGGTAAATGCCCACTTCCGGTGTACGAAATTTCACCAAAAACTTTTTAGATCTTTAAATAATCAAATAATGCTTATGTTCAAAGATTAATTAATTAATGGTGTTTGAAATACAACGCCCACAGACAGACACAAAAATATATTAATCATTACAGTCGAATTTTTAAAAATTAACGTTTTAATTTGTCGAGTACTTCAATACAAAGAAATCGATAAAAAAACTTAAGTATACGAAAACATTGCTTAAAATATTTAATATATAGACAAGATATCTACCTTTAATATTTATTAAAGTTTTTGAAAATGTGTCAATTTTTCCGTGAGTTATGAATTTTTGAAAATTAATGTTTTAAATTGTCGAACACTTCAATAAAAAAAATCGAAATACAACGCCCACAGTCAAACACAAAAATATATTAATCATTACAGTTGAGTTTCTAGTTTTAGATTTAATTTCAAGAATGTCTACAATGTTGTTACAGCAGAATGCTTTACAGCTTTTATAATGGAACTGCTCAACGCTACAACTTATATATTTTAAATTAATCAAATGATTCCATATTTTTGCAATTAATTTTAATTGGTTACCATTTATTTCCTTCTACAAAAATTCATAAATACCACCAACATTCATATTAACTCTTAATAAGGACGATCCAATTCCGCTACCGACGCAGCCACATTTAATTAAACTAATGGATTTAATGATAAAGCGATTAGTCAAACGGAAGTATGCCAATTACAACAATAACTTCTCCACACAAAATCTATCGCGGCCAAAGAAGGAACGAGCGGCAAAAAGGAAGCGTGAGAGCCGACGAGGAGGAGCGAGCCGATTTCACCGAAATCCATGTCAGAGGCGGCGGCGCGGCTGTTTAATAAGGCAGCCAGATCTGCAAATCAGGCATAATTCATATTAGGCATTAAATTAAGGAAACGCCATTAATTAGTCTAATTAGACAAGTGGAACATGTTTGCTTAATTTAATTAGCTGCAAGTTCAGTTCAGGACGTACAGCTGCGGATCATGGCCTTGTCCTTCGCGCGCGAAGGAAAGTGAATCAGATCTCTTGGATTCACAAGCCGAGACCAATTTATTGAATTACTGCGGTCGCGTATGTTTTCTTCTTTTTTTTTTGGTAATTTATTTATTGCGATGGAATACGTCGTTTCGTTTATGGATGCATAAACGCGGATTAGAGATAATGCTTCGACTTCTGTTCCATAGGGCCGATCACATTGACAGCACAGTTGTAGATCTCCGCGCGATAATTGCCGCGTCGTTAATCAAAATTAATTAAGAATTAAAAATCGGGTTGTCTTTAAAGACGGCAAAGAACTGACACGTTGCCGCGATATTAATTGCGATATTGGTAAATTCCAACGGATTTGAATAATGAAAGCAAGAATTCGAGATGTATTGAAAGATTGGCAAAAACTTCTAGTGAAAAACATGAAACATAAATACGTTCATAGTATACTCATCTACAACCTTCGTTTGATATGTTTTATGGCATAACATTTTTACAGTCCGTTTCTTCATTCTATCTATTAATATTGGTAAATTACAACGGATTTTTGAATAATGAAAACAAGAATTTGAGGTACATTGTGAGATTGGTAAAAACTTCTAGTCAAGAACATGTAACATAAATACTGTCACAGTACACTCACCAATGACTTTCATTTGGTATGTTTTATGGCATAACATTTTAACAGTCTTCATATTAGTAAAGTTGCGACTAAAATATCAGCTACACGAGAATTGACTAATGCTAGGTTTTTAATTTCTGGTTACGGGTCAACTGGCGGTGGACGCGAACGCACCAGAGTAAAACGTTCGCGTTTTGATATCGCGCGTCAGCGTCCACCGGCAGTTCACCCATAATCAGACATGATAAAACCAGGCTGAATCACCGAAAGACATTATAATTAATAGTCATTTTTACTTTCTCCGTTACGAAGTACGAGAAAGTATTGTGATCGTGATTTTTTTTAAATTTTTTTTTACATAAATATCCGTTTTGGGGTCCCTAGATACCATTTCAACAATTTCTGCAAAAAAAATTGTGTGTGTGTGCCTGTGTGTGTGTCTGTCTGTGTGCGCTGTATCTCAAAAACTAATAGAGCAATTGATATGAAACTTTGAACATAAGTTCTTATTTGATAAACCAAGAAACTAAAAATCTTTTGGTAAAATTTCGTACACTGGAAGTGGGTGTTTACCTTAACTGTTTTTACTTTTTTGCCAATTTTTCCTTAAATATGAAAAATATCACAAAAACATTTAAACAAACATTAAAGACAACTAAGAAATGAACATCTTTTACTTAAAAAAAAATTTCATTAAATTATTGCTATTCGAGAAAAAAAAATATATATATTTTTTTTATTTTTGGTTTTTAATTATGAAACGATAATAGTTACAGCAAATTTATATGAATAATAATTGTAGAGAATGCCAAAATGAACAACTTCTAGAGAATAAGTTTTTTTCGAAATCCCTTTAGTTTTTGAGTAAAATGAGTATTTGAATTAGAAGTATAATTTTTCCATCTTTCATAATTTTGACGTTTTAAACGTCAGTTTCATCCGAGTTTATGCAACGCTCGATGTACATCTAAAATATGATTTCAATTGAAAATAAACCATGAAAACGTAAATATAAATGATACCATCAAGTCGGAGAAAGTAACATGATGGCCACATCACCATTTTTTGTCTATAAATTAAATGATCATCAATTGTTAGCTGGTACACCTCATTCTACAAGTTTCTTCCTTTTTTGATAAAGACCGAGAGCTTTTTCTAAAAGTTTCTTCTTGAACTGGGTGCTTTTTATTTTTTTGTGGATTCACAATACAAATTTTTCCAAAAAAATTTCCACATAATTTAATTTGTTGCTGCTTTGTTTAGAAGTGTGTGAAATTGCTTCAACATTTTTTTAACTTTATTTACAATGCTGATTCCAAATTCTTCTTATTGGACTTTTCCTCCAATTTTGATTCCCAGCACTAAAATTTATAGATATTTTTAGAAACGCATTTGCGCGCATTTTTGCCTGTAAATGAAATGTTAATCAAATGTTAACTGGTACACCTCACCATGCAAATTTTGATTCATGGTTTCTTCTATTTTTTTCCTTCTTTTGCATTGGACTATGGGATGTTTATTTTTGTGGATTCACAGTACAATTTGTTCAAAGGGGATTTCCACACAATTTGATTTACTTAAAATTGCCTAAAATTGTTATTATGCTTGTGTACAATTTCATGTAATATTTTAGTCTCTTAAATGTTATTATAAATGTCGCTATGTTTGATAACTTTTCCCTGTTATTAGATCTTAGGTATCTGTTGGGAAATAAATGAATTATTATTATTATTATTATTATTTACTGTTTCTTCGGTTTAGAAGTGTGAGAAGTTGTTTCAACATTTTCTTTTTGGATTTCATTTTGAATGTTGATTCCTAGCACTTACTACAATTTTTTTGGCATTATGGTGCATTTTAAATTATTTTTGTGCATTCTGTTAAACAGGTGATTCATAAATTGTTGGCTAGCATGCCATTGTTCATGTTTTCATGGATTTTGATTATTTATTTTTCTTTTGTCCAAGATTTTGTGCTTTTTCTAACAGTTTCTTATTTTAAGCAATTCCTAAGTGACTCTCTCTGGTAACTTCCTTTGCTAATTCACAATAATCTTTTAGGATTTTTTTTAAGCATTTCCATATATTTTGATTTGCTGTTTCTTTTTCTTCAGTTTATAACAGTGTGCAGTTGCTTCAACTATCCATCTTGAGTCGATTTTTCGAATTGCGATGTTCCTAAGGGATTTCTATACAATTTGATTTGCTGCTTCTTCAGTTTGGAAATGTGTGAAGTTGCTTCAACATTTACTTTTTGGACTTTATTTACAATGTTGATTGCGAGCACTTCAAGGGATTTTTTGGCATTATCGTACATTTTGATTTATTTTTCTTCTTTCTATAAAACAAGTGATTAATCTGTTTTTAGCTTGCACCTCATTGTTCACGTTTTCATGCAATTTGATGTATCGTTTCTTCTCCTTTTCCGAAGATTTTGTGCTTTCTCTAATAATTGCTTTTTGATTTATTTTTCTCCTTTTTGAAAAACAAATTATTCACCAGTTGTTAGTTATCATCTCATTGTTCACGTTTTCATGGATTTTGATTTATTGCTTCGTCTCTTGCCGAAGACTTTGTGCTCTGTTGCTTCTTTTATCCAATTCCTAAGTGATTCTCTCTGGTAATTTCGTTTGTTAATTTACAATAAAATCCTTTAGGAAATATTTCTAAAAGCATTTCCACACGTTTTAATTCTTTGTTCCTTCTTCTTCAGTTTAGTTTGGTTTACAGTGTGCAGTTGCTTCAACTTCTCAAACTTATTTTAGCAAATGAAGAAGATAAATAAATGGAAAGGTACGGAATTGCATTGAAAAATAATTTTAAGAAGTTGTAGTCTTCTGCATTTCCGCACCATTTTCTTCTTCTTTTTTTGTTCTTTCCTACAGCTTCCTCGCTTCGTACGTGGATTTCTTACTCTCATGTTTTAAAAGGCGTTTACACTCATTCATTTTAATTGTTTGCTTCTTCTGCTCATTAGAATTGTATCCTGTTTCACTTTTTTTAAAACTTGAGAAATTATTTTTTTCTGGGTTGAAGGAGTGCCCGTAACGTTTTTTTGACTTTTGATTATGAAAGTACCTTGATTAGTGATAAGAATAACATTTTTTATTTAGTTATGGCTGATTGCAAACGTTGTCAAAAATGGAGATTAATATCGCGAGATATGGATTTCTGCGACTTACGGAGAAATGATTTTTTTTTGGGTTGAAGGAGTGCCCGTAACGTTTTTTTGACTTTTGTTTATGAAAGTACCTTTATTAGTGATAAGAATAAGAATTTTTATTTAGTTATAGCGGATTGCAAACTTTTTCAAAAATGGAGATGAATATCGAAAAATGTGGATTTCTGCGACTTACGGAGAAATTATTTTTTTCTGGGTTGAAGGAGTGCCCGTAACCTTTTTTTGACTCTTGATTATTAAAGTACTTGTATTAGTGATAAGAATCAGCATTTTTATTTATTTATGGCAGATTGCAAACTTAAAAAAAAACAAAAACTGTTTTGAAGTGGTGAAAAAATATAAAGGATTAAAATTAAGGGTTGATTATTTTTATGTTATTAATTTAGACCTTACCTAATGGTAGTGTTAACTGTTTTTCGAATTGCTTTTCTTTTCTCCGAGATAAATTTTTAAAATCTATTGCTAACTTCACATTAACCGGTTGGTGCATGAACCTACTGAGCGTTTTTAATAGTTTTTTCTTTTAACACTTCAGCCCTAAAGTATCATTTGGTATCCTGCTACAAAAGGAGAAAGATCCAAATTATACTGACCAAATGAACGACGGGTCCTGGGTTCGAATCCCGGCGAGGGCATGGATGTTTGTGGTCCCTTTTTATTTATATCTGAATAATATCTACAAATAATCGGTTGTGGCTGAATGAATGAAAACAACAATTTGAGATATATTGAAAGATTAGCAAAAACTTCTAGTGAAAAACATTAAACATAAATACTGCAATAGTACACTCATCTACGACTTTCATTTGGTATGTTTTGTGGCTTAACATTTTTACAGTCCGTTTCTTCATTCCATCTATTAACCCTTTGGCCTACTTTACTTACGTCCGAATGCAGCACCAGAAACCAGTCCGACTAAGGCATCGTATGCGCACAAATTCATGCTTTTTCATGGCACAACGGAAAATGTAAAATATGGACTTTAAAAAATTCTGTTTCGCAAGAAAATGCATTCACTGTGCAGCACTACTAACGCAAGCGCTGCGCCAGGAGTTGAGCTCGTACTCGATTTGATTGGCCCAAGCGGCTCGCCACGAGTTGAGCTCGTGCTCGATGTGATTGGCCCAAGCGGCGCGCCACGAAATATGCTCGTGGTCGTTGTGTTTGGCCCGAACATTTAAACACGAGGAGTACTCGTGGTTGTAGGTCAAATGGTTAATAGAGTTGCGACTAAAATATCAGCTATACGAGTATTGACTCATGCTCGGTTTTATCTCGTCTGGTTACGGGTCAACTGGCGGTGGACGCGAACGCATCAGAGTAAAACGTTCGCGTTTTGATATAGCGCGTTAGCGTCCACCGGCAGTTCACCCATAATCAGACATGATAAAACCATGCTGAATCACCGAAAGATATAATAATTGATAGTCATACTTTTTTTAATTTGGCCCATGTGCGCCTGGCATAAGATTCTTGTCTACAGCCAATCAGGTCGTAAAATTGAAACCAAAAATCAACCAATATAATACAATCAGGGTCAACACGTTTGTAGGAATTTTGGTGGTGAAGCCATGACAATGAAAAGAACATCATATTCACGTACAATATCTTGATGCTGTCAAATGATACAAAGATGTGTTGAGAATTGTAAAAAGACACTAATGACTTCATTTCGGATAAGCTGTGTAAAAAAATGACCCGCGGTTGCGAATCGCGAATGCGAATTGTGTCCAAATTTATTGTGAATTTGAACATATATTATGGTGACGTTGAATGAGTAATTTAGGTCTTGTCGCCGGCGATGAAATATGGATCTTCTGTTGATGTTCTCTAATAATACGGACTTGATTTGCACAGGCATCTGTCGGCATGTTTTGGGAACGTTGCAACGGGCTCATTAATTTAAATTTGCATACAATATGGCCTGATATTTATCATTATCAGATTATTCTTGGCGTCGCCTTTCGGACATTATTTCATGTAATTATTTTAGTACTTACGGTGTGATTTATTTCTGTCTATAAATCATCGCATTAATTGACTTGAGTTTTTTTTATACATGTACAGCAAAAATATTTTATTTTTAATACATGGATATAAAAAGTTAAATTATAAAAGAAAATTACATACATTTTTCGTTCCCTTTTTTTTGGCCTCGGGAACGTAGCCCATATGGCCAGCTCAAGGCGGTTGATATATTGTATGTACAAGTTTTTGGGTGAATAAATGAACAAATGACTAAATGAATAATGTCAGCAATCATGGACCCGACCGAATACTTCTCGATCCCCGAAAAATCTTTCGGCCGGGCTGGGATTCGAACCCACACGGCACAAGCGCTCGCCTGTACCCACTACACCAACGGGCCGCCCTCGTTCCCCTTTGTTTTACATTTCAAATATTGGTGGGTTCGTGTCCCAGACTCTCATTAAGATTTCATTGTCTGTTGATATGTGCATGTTCTTCAGTTCAAGCATTTAACTACTGTAAGCTCTATTGTTAAGGAAGAAAACCATAAAAAATCCTCATTCCTAGATCTATCTTAAAGATTTTGTCTGTATTTCCCACTCAATCCTCCAAAGATATTGTTATAATTTACATCACTAGTTGTGAGTTTATTATATCATACTTTACTTGATTGGAGCCAGTTTAACCGAGCTGCAGATTGCACGCGTGGTACCCCAAGGATCTATTCTGGTACCTTTTTGTTTTCGATATGTATCAATGACCTAACAAATATAGATAAAAAAGTTAATATTATATTTTTAGCGGATGATAGTAAGGTGTGAGCTACAGAATTTTGTTTCAGAGTTGACCATGCCTGAGAGAGAAATATAGCAGTCATGTCTGAGATTGATTCATTTTTTTAAATCTAATCCAATAGTCTCATGACGTAATAATATGCGACATACCCCATTTATCTCACAGCCAACTCTGAAACAAAATTTTGTGGCTCACACGATACATAGTAAGTTTAAAGATCGAGATGCAGTAACAACTTGACACAGTTGGTTAAAACTCAATGAAAATAAAATTGCAATTTACTGCATAATTTCTACTAAAATTGAAATTTTTACTCAACTATTCAGTGCGGATTATTTTCTTTAAGCAGGCAGCAAGACTTTCTATTCGAGAATAATCTGTAAAAATGTTAAGCTTCTGTCGAAAGAATTGTGGCATTCACAAAGCAATTTCCGGAATAAGTGAATTTTTGTCATCAAAATTTGACGACCATTTTTACAACAGTAGTTTTCAAGTAGACGTTATTCACGAATATTTATTTAAAATTTTAAGCTTCTGTCCAAATAATTGTTAAATTTTTATTTTTTTTTATTTTTGCAAAAAGTTTTTTTTTTGTCTTCTAGCGCAGCTATTTTTGTTATTGCAAAGTTCGGATAATTTTCTCTACGCAGTTGTAAAGACACATTCATTCAATATTTATCTATTAAAATTTCACCATAGTTTAGAAGAATTTTTAATTTACACCGCAATTCCTGGAAAAACTGCGTTTTTGGTTTTAGCTGTTTCTGTTGCTGCAAAGTTGGGATGATTTATTTTTTAATAGTTGCAAAGATACGACATTCAAGAAGAATCTTTCGAAATTTCAAGCATTTAGCTAAAGAAATATACAATTTACAGAGCTATTTCTGGGAAAAGTGCACTTTTGGTCATCAAAATTTGAAGAACAGCCAATTTTGTTACTGTGGGGTTCTATTTATTTTTTTAACAGTTGCAAGATACTCCATTCAAAAATAACCTTTTTAAATTTTTTATGTATTTGTCTATTTGTTTCGATCGGTTAGGATCATTTTCAAAGTTTAACTTTGAAAATGACCGATCGAAACACGTGTCAGGCAACTGAAAATAAAATTATGGAACAAAACAAGCGTTTTACTTTACCCAACTTGAAAATAAGGTTCCATCAAGAAAGTAGCACAACAAGTATTCAATAGTATTTGTCTAAAGAAATAAAGAATTTACGGAGTAATTTCTGGAAAAAGTGCACTTTTAGTCATCAAAATTAATTGAGCAGCCAATTTGTTACTGTGGAGTTCTGTTTAATTTTCTAACAGTTGCAAAGATACGCCATTCGAAAATAATCTTTTTAAAATTTCAAGCATTTGTCTGAAGAAATAAAGCATTTACGGAGCAATTTCTGGGAAAAGTGCACTTTTGATCATCAAAATTAGTAGAGCAGCCAATTTGTTACTGTGGATTTCTGTTTATTTTTTTAACAGTTGCAAAGATACGCCATTCAAAAATAATCTTTTTAAATTTTCAAGCATTTGTCTAAAGAAATAAATAATTCACGGAGCAATTTCTGGAAAAAGTGCACTTTTGATCATCAAAATTTGAAGAGCAGCTAATTTTGTTACTGTGGAGTTCTGTTTATTTTTTTAACAGTTGCAAAGATACGCCATTCGAAAATAAACTTTTTAAATTTTTAAGCATTTGTCTGAAGAAATAAAGCATTTACGGAGCAATTTCTGGAAAAAGTGCACTTTTGATCATCAAAATTAATAGAGCAGCTAATTTGTTACTGTGGAGTTCTGTTTATTTTTTTAACAGTTGCAAAGATACGCCATTCGAAAATAATCTTTTTAAATTTTCAAGCATTTGTCTAAAGAAATAAAGAATTTACAGAGCAATTTCTGGGAAAAGTGCACTTTTGGTCATCAAAATTAGTAGAGCAGCCAATTTGTTACTGTGGAGTTCTGTTTATTTTTTTAACAGTTGCAAAGATACGCCATTCAAAAAAATATTTTTTAAATTTTCAAGCATTTGTCTAAAGAAATATAGAATTTACGGCGCAATTTCTGCGAAAAGTGCACTTTTGATCATCAAAATTTGAAGAGCAGCTAATTTTGTTACTGTGGAGTTCTGTTTATTTTGTAACAGTTGCAAAGATACGCCATTCAAAAATAGTGTTTTTAAATTTTCAAGCATTTGTCTAAAGAAATAAAGAATTTACGGAGTAATTTCTGGGAAAAGTGCACTTTTGGTCATCAAAATTAATAGAGCAGCCAATTTGTTGCTGTGGAATTCTGTTTATTTTTTTAACAGTTGCAAAGATACGCCATTCGAAAATAATCTTTTCAAATTTTCAAGCATTCGTCTAAAGAAATAAAGAATTTACGATGCAATTTCTGGAAAAAGTGCACTTTTGGTCATCAAAATTAATAGAGCAGCCAATTTGTTACTGTGGAGTTCTATTTATTTTTTTAACAGTTGCAAAGATACGCCATTCGAAAATAATCTTTTCAAATTTTCAAGCATTCGTCTAAAGAAATAAAGAATTTACGGAGCAATTCCTGGGAATAGTGCACTTTTGGTCAAAATTTGAAGAGCTGCCAATTTTCTTACTGTGTAGTTGTGTTTAATTTTTTAACAGTTGCAAAGATACGCCATTCAAACAATTTTTTTTTTTGAATTTTCAAGCATTTGTCTAAAGAAATCAAGCATTTACGGAGCAATTTGGGGGAAAAGTGCACTTTTGGTCATCAAAATTTGAAGAGCAACTAATTTTGTTAATGTGGAGTTCTGTTTATTTTTTTTACAGTTGCAAAGATACACCATTCAAAAATAATCATTTTAAAATTTTAAGCATTTGTCTGAAGAAATAAAGAATTTACGGAGCAATTTCTGGGAAAAGTGCACTTTTGGTCATCAAAATTTGTAGATCAGCCAATTTGTTACTGTAGAGTCCTGTTTATTTTTTTAACAGTTGCAAAGTTACGCCATTCGAAAATAATCTTTTTAAATTTTCAAGCATTAGTCTAAAGAAATAAAAAATTTACTGAGCAATTTCTGGAAAAAGTGCACTTTTGGTCATCAAAATTAATAGAGCAGCCAATTTGTTACTGTGAAGTTTTGTTTATTTTTTTAACAGTTGCAAAGATACGCCATTCAAAAATAATCATTTTAAATTTTCAAGCATTTGTCTAAAGAAATAAAGAATTTACGGAGCAATTTCGGGGAAAACTGCACTTTTGGTCATCAAAATTTGAAGAGCATCCAATTTTGTTACTGTTGAGTTCGGTTAATTTATTTTGGGCAATCATAAAGATTTATTATTCAAGATTAATCTGTCAAAATTTTAAAATTTTAGGATTTACAGAATAATTTCTACTAAAAGTGCATTTTTGGTCATTAATTTTTTTCTTATATCCAGCCATTTTTATTTGCATGGTTTTTTTAAGTTTATTTTGGACAATCGTAAAAATACATTATTCAAGATTAATCTGTCAAAATTTCCAAATTTTAGGATTTACAGAATAATTTCTACTAAAAGTGCATTTTTGGTCATTAAAATTTCTCTGAACTGTTCAGTACGGATAATTTTCATTAAGCAGAAAAATGGCATTTTTGGTCTTTAAAGATTGTATTGTCAACTATTTTGGTTATTGCAAAGTTCATATTTTCTTTAGGCGCGCTATTCAAAATTTTTCTATACAAATTACAAGCATTTGTTCAGAAGAATTTGCCATTTACGGAGCAATTCTTTTGGTCTCAGCGAAGTTCGGATGATTTATTTTTTTACAGTTCTAGTTCAAGAATAATTTTTCAAAATTTCAAGCATTTGTCTAAATAAAAATTAGAATTTAGAGAGCAATTTCTGGAAAAAGCGCACTTTTGGTCTTCAAAATTTCTAGAGCAGTCAATTTTGTTACTGTAGAGCAGTATTTCTCAACCTTTTTCACTCATGGCCTTGACAGAGAAGTTTATTACATCCATGGCCCCCTTCGTTCTTTACAAAATTTAATTCAACCCATTTATTTTTATTTTTAAATTAAATTATTTTCGAAAAATAAAATGTGTAGAATGTAGATAGTATACGACAGCAAAAGTTTTAGTATATATCGAATAGTTTGGCAGAAAAACAATATTTAAAATTGATTTCATGAATATGAATCTTTGCTTTTGGAATATTTCAAAATCCGCCGTTGGTTGGGGTGTTTGTAGATTTTTGCAGAAAAATAATTATGACTGCATTTAGAAGAAATTTGAGAAGCCGATGGCAATTGATTTTACATTTTTTTTAGCCAATCAAATGTATTCAACTTTACGCGCTGTTTCCGGAAATATTTTGTTATTTGTAGATTTTTGCAAAAATTTTTTTTCGAAATTCGAAATAGTTTTGCAGAAAAATAATTATGACTGCATTTTGAGGAAATTTTAAAAATTCCAAGTCGTTGGCAATTGTTTTTATATTTTTTAAGCCATACAAATTTTCAAAATTATTACAATCTTATTATTTCGAAATCTAGGGGTGTGGGGTTTATGAATGTTAGCAAAATTTTAATTACAATGTTTTTTTTTAGTAAATTTAAAAAGTGTTAAGATATTGACAATTGTTACTATATTTATTTTAGGCCTTAAATGTTTTTAAATGTTTATTATCTTCCCAAAGGATAATTTCAAAATCTAGGGTGTTGGAAATGGAAACTGGAATGTTAATTTTGCGTTATTCGGTTTATCATTAAATTATTTTGAATATTTGTTTAGAGTGTCCCACCCCCTTAAGAATCTTCTGGATCCACCACTGATTCCACTCATAATTAATGGGTGAAAAGATATTTCGTCACTACCATAAAATCGTAGAAAGTTACACGATCGTCACATCAATATTTTTAAATTATGTGTTTACTGTCGTGCAGATGAAATTATTAAATTATAGAGCACTTTAGAAGCAATTAGATACTTAACAGTAATAGTGTTTCGTTATGTGTGGAATACAAGACCTTTTTGGCATTTAATTCGAGTCTATCGTGTCTTTATTTCTGTAGGTGGATCATACATTAGAAGAGTTTACGACGGCGCCAATCAATAAGTCCAATCTAAACGCATTATTCCAACAGTTTCAACAAGCAGTATTTCTTGTTGTGAGGATGTGTGGCGGTCATTGGCTTCTCTGGTGCAATGCATTCATATGTGCGCACCATTTCTTATTTGTACAAAGAAGGCATGTCAACGCTTTATCTTGGCTTTGGTTTATTACACCAATCCACCGTCGACTCGAAAGTTGTTGCTGGGACTAATTATAATAAGTGCATGTCAAACGTTTGTATGAATATGCATATTAAACGAGTTTACACGTTGTAAAGTTCAGTCTCTAGAAGATGCCACGTTTGGATTGATGCGAAAGACAGAAGCATTTTCTTCTTCTTAAGACGTGAAAAGTGCGATTTATTGTTAAATTGAAGATATCTAATTTTTACAATTCCACTAATTAGTTACACTATTCAATATTCCGACGCGCTAGAATTAATAATTCAACACAATCAATTTCAATGCCGGCATATTATCAATCAACATCAAAGGGACTGTGTAATTTCATTGCTGTAATCGCTTAACTTTGAACATGTTGATCGTTTGTTAAATCACATGTTTGCCGGACAGGCTCTGATTGCCTTTACAAGGTCTCATGAGAAATGCAAACTTGTCTCATCCAATGTCTGGCATGGACACAAATTCGAGACAGAAGTACCATTGATGATTTCCTCACGTGCTCAAAGTATAAAATATGGCCGTGAGAATAAGAATCGTGATTTGTCAAATACGGCGAAATTCCCTCCGGAGTTGTTATATATTTATTTCGTCCCCTTTCGATATTCACAACGTGATCAGGCAATCATGTTGTTACCTAACACTCGAATTTGCACGTCTGGTGGACTTGGGTGACATCTGAAGACGGCACTCAATGCCGTTTCAGATCTTCGGAAGTTATGTATGTTTTATTGGAAAATGCGAGTTTTCCCTTTGCTACTTTTCACTGCGTAAGTGCCGGGGAACATTCGGCATTGTCCCACTGTATACGGGGACGTGTCACTTTGTAAAAATATATAATGCATCACAGGTTCAAGATGTATCAATCATATCGCATTCTGAACATATACAAGAGGAATAATCAATTCGAACAGAAAAATATCGTCCGATCGACGGATATACAATAAAATCGCTTTCAATGTATACGAATGTGAAATGTGAACATATTCATTCAACACTCGGTATACTCGGACAGCGTTATTAATTTTCATTATAACAATTTTTATTTTGAAATTTTTCGCTCATTTCGCAAACTCCTTAAAAATTGGTCAATTTTCCATTATGAAACTGACTTTTAAATCAGTCTTGGGGCCGCGGTGGCCTAGTGGGTAGCGTTCCTGCTTCTGGGCCTCGTGGTCGTGGGTTCGAATCCCATCCGTGCGGTCAATTTTTCGGAACGAAGAAGTGGCCGTGCGGGTCTATGGATGTCCCATTCATTATCAAAAATGAAATCTCAGTCATTATCGTTAGTGGCCGAATAGTACATGCTTACGCCAATTCCAAATCATCCGCACTTCCTCAACCCGAATTCCCGTGTCAACCATCCTTCCTTAAAAAAAAAAACAATCTCTTAAAGGCCGATTACGGTCGAATTGATCCATATGGCAAGAAGGACAGAGAAGGATATATTCAAATTATTATTGAGGTTAATACAAACTTACGCACGTGTTTGCATTTTATCAGTAGCTTAAACACCTCTTAAATTAGAATTATTATTATCATATGCAACGACACATACGTAGGTGAGTACATGTGGTTGCATACGGACTACGACAGTATTCCGTTAAAGGAGTCACAGGCGTAATTAACAAAAACTTAGTTTTTGTTTACGTAAGTAAAAATCATTCTAAGTATAGAGCAAACACGCAAAATGCTTACTTAGTTCAGTTAAATTAGACCAATTTTCAACAAATAACAACATTAATCGTTAAAGATCTGACTTTTGGTACACATGCTTATTACGGCTTCCTATTATTCAACATACTAAAAGTCCGAAATCTTCGGAAGAAGGTACACTTTTTCAGTTTTTTGCCTATATCTCAGTAACTATAACTGATGCGAGAAAATAGTTCAAATAAAAAATATTGTTTATTTAATTACCTATAAAAAACATATTACCGTTATTTTTTTATCTCCAATACTTTAGCTGTAATCCGACGTTGAATAGCAAAATTATTTATATTTTGCCTTTTTTGTCTCTGTACACTGTAAAATCGGTAAATTGTATTTTTCGAAATTCATTCTGTGAAACTAGAAAGAGATAGAGAGAGAGAGAGACAGATAGACAGACAGACAGGAAAGAAATATTTACTTCACGACACCTGGACAGGGTAAAAATAAAAGAGAAAATTTTACTAGTCGCGTGCGAAAAATATCAATAACTGTCGTGACTCGAAAAAAATATAAAGACAATTTCTATCCCCTTAAAACTTGCCAGAGTTACTCAAAATTTGCCCTAAATTATGATTGTTTAAAAACCATAAACACCCTTTTCCCAAATTTTAAAATAATTTTAGGCGAACGGAGCATAAATTTGCAGAAAAATATCAATAAATCTTGAGACTCGAAAAAAATATAAATATAATTGCTATCGACTTAAAACTTGCTTGAGTTACTTAAAATTTACCCTAAATTATGATTATTTAAAAACCATAAACATCCTTTTCCTAAATTTTGAAATAAATTTATGGAAACGGAGCGTAAATTTGCGAAAAAATTCAATAAAATGCGTGACTCTAAAAAAATATGAAAGTAATTGCTATCGAATTAGAACTTGCCAAAGTTACTCATAATACACCCTACATTATGATTCTTTAAAAATCATGATTACCCTTTTCCTAAATTTTGAAATAAATTTATCTAAACGGAGCGTAAATTTGCGCAAAATATCAGTAACTTGCTTGACTCTAAAAAAATATGAAAACAATTACTATCGAATTAAAACTGGCTAAAGTTACTCAAAATACATCCTTCATTATGATTCTTTAAAAACCATATACACGCTTTTCCTAAATTTTGAAATAAATTAATCCAATCGGAACGTAAACTTCCAAAAAAATATCAATAACCTTCGTGTCCCGAAAAAAATATAAAAACAATTGGTATCGACTTAAAACTTGCCAAAGTTACTCAAAATATACCCTACATTTTGATTTTTAATTAACCATAAACACCCTTTCCACAATTTTTGAAATAAATGCACGCAAACGGAGCGTAAATTTGCAAAAAATATCAATAACTTTCGTGACTCGAAAAAAATATAAAGATAATTGCTATCGACTTGCCAAAGCTACTCAAAATACACCCTAAATTATGATTCTTCAAAAAACACATGCACGCTTTCCCTAAATTTTGAAATAAATTTATGCAAACGGAGAGTAAATTTGCGAAAATTATAAATAGCTTGCGAAACTCGAAGAACGTATAAAGGCAATTGCTAGCAACTTAAAACTTGCCTAAGTTACTGAAAATACACCCTAAATTATGATTCTGTAAAAACGATAAACACCCTTTCCTCAAATTTTGAAATAAATTTATATAAATAGAGCGTAAATTTGGGAAAAACTATTGATAACTTTCGTGACAAAAAAAAATATATGAATACAATTTATATGGACTTAAAACTTGTCAAAGTTGCTGAAAATACACGCTAAATTATGATTCTTTAAAAACCATAAACACCCTTTCCCTAAATTTTGAAATAAATGTATGTAAACGGAGCGTAAATTTGCAAAAAATATCAATAATTTTCATGACTCGAAAAAAAAAATATAAAGACAATTGCTATTTATTTAAAACTTGCCAAAGTTACTGAGAATAAACCCCAAATTATGATTCTTTAAAAACCATAAACACCCTTTCCCCAAATTTTGAAATAAATTTATATAAATGGATCGTAAATTTGAGGAAAACTATCAATAACTGACAAAAAAAAATATAAACACAATTTCTATTGACTTAAAACTTGCCAATGTTGCTAAAAATACACCCTAAATTATGATTCTTTAAAAGCCATAAACACCATTTCCCTAAATTTTGAAATAAATGTATGTAAACGGAGCGTAAATTTGCAAAAAATATCAATAACTTTCGTGACTCGAAAAAAATATAAAGATAATTGCTACCGATTTAAAACTTGTCAGAGTT
The DNA here is from genome assembly GCA_910593695.2 of Ocypus olens. NCBI lineage: Eukaryota > Metazoa > Arthropoda > Insecta > Coleoptera > Staphylinidae > Ocypus > Ocypus olens. The sequence continues at coordinate 45,344,135 of OU343049.1, forward strand.
ACTCAAAATTCACCCTAAATTATGATTATTTAAAAATCATAAACATCCTTTTTTCCTAAATTTTGAAATAAATGTATGTAAACGGAGCGTAAATTTGCAAAAAATATCAATAACTTTCGTGACTCGAAAAAAATATAAAGATAATTGCTATCGACTTAAAACTTGTCAGAGATACTCAAAATTCACCCTAAATTATGATTATTTAAAAATCATAAACATCCTTTTCCTAAATTTTGAAATAAATTTATGCAAACGGAGCGTAAATTTGCGAAAAATATCAATAACTTGCGTGACTCTAAAAAACTATGAAAACAATTGCTATCAAATTAGACCTTGCCAAATTTACTCAAAATGCACCCTAAATTATGATTCTTTAAAAACCATAAACATCCTTTCCCAAAATTTTGAAATAAATTTTTGCAAACAGCGTAAATTTGCGAAAAATATCAATAACTTGGATGACTCTAAAAAAATATAAAGGCAATTGCTATGGACTTAAAACTTGCCAGAGTTACTGGAAATATGCCCTTAATTTGAATTATTTAAAAACCAAAAACACCCCTTTCCTAAATTTTGAAATAAATTTGCAAAAAATATCAATAACTTTCGTAAATAAATTCATAACTTTCGTGATTCAAAAAAATATATAAAGACAATTGCTATCGACTTAAAACTTGCCAGAGTTACTGAAAATATTCCCTGAATTATGATTCTTATAAAACCATAAATATCCCTTCCCAAAATTTTGAAATAAATTTATGCAAACTTTGGTATTTGAAATGAAATCATTTTTAAGTTTCAGACAATTTTGTCGTCGCGATGTCTCCATATTTTGTTAAAACGAGCAATTTTTTTTTTTGCTGACAGCAATTTGTAGGTTTTCCCTGGGATGCTGCATGCTATTTCTAGATTTTGACTTGATAAAGAGAAATTAAATATGGTCACAAAATGTCTTCCTTTCAAAATTTGGTAATAGAAATGCAATCATTGTTCAAGTGAGTTGTAAGTTTCAGACAATTTCGTCTTCGCGGTGTCGAAGAGATAGTTTAAGAAATCTTGATGTAACTATCGTGAAATTTATCCAACCTGATGGTGTAAAAGGGATGTTCGAAAAATTTGGTGTTTGAAATGTCAAAATTATGAAAAAAAAAACTAATAAAACACAGTTATATTTCTTTCTTCACAATTTAGTTTTAACGCTAGATGTTACTAAGTACCCATTATTAATAGCTATGTACAATTATGTGCAATAAAATTAAGCACAAGTCTTATGAGTATTTCTTACAATATTCTAGTTCTGCAACATTTTCAATAAATGATAAAACACAATAACTTGAAAATAACACCTTTTTAAAAGCCAACACCAAGACTTAGACTAAAAACCATATTCTATTTTAGTTATAATTTGAATTGTTGGCTTAATGGCATTTTGACAAATTAACATATTTTCGTAACCAGGAAGTCCACTTTAAACTATAACATATTTTGTGTGCTTAATTTTATTGCACGGAAGTGTACATCTAGCGTTAAAAATAAATTGTGAAGAATGGAATGTAACTGTGTTTTAACAGTTCTTCTTTCATAATTTTGAAATTTCAAACAAAAAATAAATTATGAAGAAAGGAATATAACTGTGTTTTATTAGTAATGAAATCTTCACGTAACTCACAAACCATATTAACCCTTAACGGGCACACTTCGATATAATAACGTAACGGGCACTGTGGGTCTAATAGACCCGGACAACTTGGAAGCTGTGTATCTCCGTCAATATTGAAATTGAAAAAAAAAATACACAACTGCTTAGAACAATTTTAAGTGTGGGTAAAGATATGGTAGAAACTAAATAATTTTTTAGTGTCCAAAAACAATATTGAACAGTTTTGAAAGAAAATGTTAAAAAATTTATTTATTTATTCACTAAAATACGAAAAAAACACAATTTTCTTTTTGATTTTTTTTTGTACAAATTACGTATCGGGCACTCTTGGGTCTATTAGACCCACAAAGTAAGACGTCCGTTTATTTTGATTATCATGAGAACACTAAAGAGCCGAGAGACTTGAGGTTTGAAATATATATGGGAGGGAGAATAAAAAAAAATCTTCGCGCCGAAAATTTGAGGTTTGCTAATATTGCAGAGGATCATCGATATAAATTTATTGACAAAGAAAGTCTTGGGAATGCTCTAATTAAACATTTGTTTATTTGCTAGCATTAATATCTATTTTATATTACTATTCTTAATAATATGAACTACTGTATAAGTAGTTTATATTATTAGAAATAGTAATGTTGAACATGGACTATAGTCCATATCGAAACAATTAATTATTTACATTTTAACCACTTTCTACTACAGCAGGGTAATTTTTTTATCACATTTACCTAATGATAAGAACACATTTGTCTAACAATTATCTCCATGAAAGAGCAGGTGAAAGAAATTTATTTACTTAATACTAATAAAGACTCTCGTTCAACCTTGAAGCGTCTCTTATGCAGAGATAATTGTATGGTAACTGCATTTGCATAATGATTGCCTTTTAAGTGTAATATAAGGTGACATCTTGTACTTTAAACAATTATTTAAATACGGGTAAGAAAAATACATTCCAACGCGAGTAACGACATAATAAAAACTAGTTTCAGTGTTTGGTTATCTAAATGGAGAATTAAGGAATATTTCAAGAATGTAAGGATATCTCCGTTTCTGGGCGTCAACTATGGCCCGTTTTACCAAGGCTGGATGTCATGTCGTGATAAAATAACTGGACAGGAAACAAGCTTATAATAGATGTATATATATATCGGATATATCAGATGTATTTGTTGAAACGCAGTTATACAGTATTACGCAAAAGCTTATAAAGATTTAAATTGTTATTTATTAAAGGAAATGTAAAAGTATTGAAAATATTTAGAAATATTGTATATTTTGGGAAATTGAAAATGAAAACACACACATCTTGCAGATGCATTAAATACATTAATTAAAGACTACCACTTTATTCTCCTAAAATATTATAATCGTTAGTGGCTGAATGGCCTATAAGGCAAAGCAAAAAAAAAATATAGCCTGAAAATATAAAAGATACACTATTCACATTTTCAGGCAAAACCTCAATTACTTCAAATTATCTTACTTTTTTCCTGCAAATATTATAACCGTTAGTGGCTGAATGGCTTATAAGCTAAAGCCAATAAAAAAAATATCTTACATTCAGATTAAATTTAAAAAAATACCTCCTTTCATCATATTCTGGCACCACTGTATCTTCTAAATGATCGTCATGATTTTCGATCTTTTGACTCTATGCCTTCTTTGCATCAAGCATATGACCTGAATTAAGTACCAACAGCTCAACGCCCATTGGAAGCTTGTAATGAGATCTTGCGTTAATTATCAAAATAATAACCTGCATCCAAAACAGGTTATGCGCATACGTAAATTTCTTGTTACATCTCATCACTAACCTATACTAACCTAGTTAAACATTTTTGACATTACGCCAGAACGACAGGAATCCTTAGATCCGGTTCCCGAGCGGCATTTTAAGGATAATTGAAACGAAACAAGATTCCATTAATTAACACATTCAACGATTGAGGCATTTAAACCACGCTAGAAAATTAAACCCATTAAATATTATGATCCGGGCATTTAACTAATTAACGGTAGGCCGTTTATTATTGTTGAAAATGATTGGAATTTTTGTAATCGGAATAAATAATATTAATTTAATGATCGGCGAAGAGTTAGCGACTCCTTGATTAAACATAAATAGCTTGTAATTGCAAGGGATCTAATTAAATTTAATTGCAATTAGGCAATATTTATTCCGAAATCTTGTTAGGAATTAATTTTAGTGGATGGCCCGCAGCAAGTTTTATGGAGTTCATAACAGAATTATGGCACCCCCAGTCCGTTCCAGTTGCTAGTCATAAAGCCAATTAACCCATAAATTGGAGCCCTTATAAAATGGCGGCAGTCGTACCTTCTACCTACCCTAATGCACTTTTAAGAGCTCTCTCGCTGAAGTGCGTGAGAAAAATTAGTACTGCAATTATTATGGGGTGCGATTTTAAAAATAATATCACTATATTCTATAGCGGCGGCTCCTTATTCAGAGCCATGACACTATCTGTAGTTTCAAGCTCAGTAAGAATTTTTAATTATTTCTTAAAACACTTTTACTTTGGTCAGGGAAGATAAATCGTTTATTTTTTCTTCAGAGAAGGAGGGGGGGGGGCTATATTTCATAAGTGGCGCTACCATCAACGTGTTCCACGAGCTGCCACTGAAATTAAGTTCAGTTTTTGAAAATCCACGAGTTGTGAATTTTTGAAAGTTTTAATTTTCATATTGTGTAATACTCGAGCAAAAAAATAAAAAAAAATATATAAAACGTGTCGATAAAATTCTGCAAAAATTAAAATACATTTGCAAATCATCGTTCTATCAAGTGCAGTTTTTGAAAATCGATAGAATTTTTGAAAATTTTAGATTTCCAATTTTCAATATTTAAAAAAAAATTAAAATAATGTAAAACGCGTGGACTAAATTCTACAAAAAAATAAATTGGATTTGCAAATCATCGTTTTATCAAACTAAATAGAGTATTTGAAAATTCACCTATTATTTTGGGAGTTGTGAATTTTTGAAAATTTTAGTTTTCGAATTGTGTAATACTCGAGCAAAAAATGAAAAAAAGAATATAAAACCTGACGACTAAATTGTACAAAAATTAAACTAGATTTGCAAATCATTGTTTTATCAAATTAAGTGCAGTTTTTGAAAATCCATCAATTATTTCCCAAGTTGTGAATTTTTGAAAATTGTAGTTTTCGAATTGTGTAATACTCGAGCAAAAAATAAAAAAAAAATAAAACGTTTCAGCTAAATTCTACAAAAATTAAATTGGATCAGAAAATCATCGTTTTATCAAACTAAATAGAGTTTTTAAAAATCCGCTAATTATTTCGAGAGTTGTGAATTTTTAAAAAATTTCAATTTCGTATTGAGCAAAAAATTTAAAAAAATATATATAAAACGTGACAACAATTCTACAAAAATTAAACTAGATTTGCAAATCATTGCTTTATCAAAGTAAGTACAGTTTGTGAGAATCCACCAATTATTTTCCGAGTTGTGAATTTTTGAAAATTTCAGTTTTCGAATTGTGTAATACTCGAGCAAAAAATTGAAAAAAATAATATAAAACGTGTCGACTAAATTCTACAAAAATTAAATTCGATTTGGAAATCATCTTTTTACAAACTACATGGAGTATTTGAAAATCCACCCATTAATTCGCGAGTTGTGAATTTTTGAAAATTTTAGTTTTCGAATTGTGTAATACTCGAGCAAAAAATTAAAAAAAAATATAAAACGTGTCAACTAAATTCTACAAAAATTGAATTGGATTTGCGAATCATTGTTTAATCAAACTAAGTAAAGTTTTTGAAAATCCGCCAATTATTTCGCGAGTTGTGAATTTTTGAAAATTTTTGTTTTCGAATTGTGTAATACTCGAGGAAAAATTGAAAAAAATAATATAAAACGTGTCGACTAAATTCTACAAAAATTAAATTGGATTTGCAAATCATCGTTTCATCAAACTGAATAGAGTTTTTAAAGATTCGCTACTTATTTCGAGAGTTGTGAATTTTGGAAAATTTTAGTTTTCGAATTGTGTACTACTCGAGTGAAAAATTTTAAAACAATATATAAAACATGTCGAAGAAATTCTACAAAAATTCAATTAAACTTGCAAATCATCGTTTTATCAAATTAAATAGAGTTTTTGAAAATTCGCGAGTTATGAATTTTTGAAAATTTTAATATTCGAATTGTGTAATCCTCGAGCAAAAAATTTAAAAAAATATATAAAACGTGTCGACTAAATTCTACAAAAATTAAATTAGATTTGCAAATCATTGTTTTATCAAATTAAGTGAAGTTTTTGAAAATCCACCAATTACTCCGCAAGTTGTGAATTTTTGAAAATTTTAGTTTTCTAATTGTGTAATACTCGAGTAAAGAAAAATATAAAACGTGTCGATTAAATTCTACAAAAACTACATTAGATTTACAAATTATAGTTTTATCAAATTAAGCAGGGACGGCTCGTTATATAGAGCCGAGGAGCCATGGCACTATCTGTAGTTTAAAGCTCAGCAAGAATTTTTAAAACACTTTCGCCAGTTACTTTGGCCAAGGAAGATAAATCGTTCTTTCTTTCTTAAAAAAAGGGGGGGGGGGGTATGTTGTATAAGTGGCTCTACATAATTCTAGTAATTTCGATAATATAATTAATATATGTCGAATTGAATAATTGCATAAATTCAACACGACAAAAATCATTTTTGATTTTAATAAAACTAAAGATGATTAATAGAAATTCGGGTTAGGGGATCAAGGGTGAAAGGAAGTCGAAGCTAATACCGGTGAAGCGTATTTGAATAATTCATATTTAAATGAAAAGAGGACACTGGACATATTTTCCGTATCGAAAAAGTGACCGCCCGAATGGGACTCGAACCCGCACCAACGGGGTTAGACCCCGCAAAAATCATTATTTATCATAATAATAAACGTTTATTGTACTTACTAAATACATAATAAATAATAAATACAATGGCCATCGACCGAAGTCCTTCAGCCAGCATTATTTATATTTATTCCATTTGAATAATTCTAATATAACTTAACCAAAAAATTAAGATCAATCAACAGTCTAGCAAATTCTTTAGATTTCGCATTAATTGATTTTGTCGACGCGTTTTTCTAAACAAAATTATTTTAAAAACCAACAACCTGCAAAACTATTGAGTTAATTATCTATAGAAACATTCCACATCTTTATCGATACCTGTTATTACCAATTATTATTATGCTGCGTGTATTGTGCAAAAATTAATTAAATGCTCAAGTTGAGGTAACGGTAGAAGAAGGATTCTCAGAAACGCCGACAGGTGTATTGAAGATTTTGCATTACTTACACACGACGCAATTATGACAGCACGTGCAACCAAATTTTAGCTCTTGGCGGATTGTCAGTTTTTCGGTGAAGGTAATGCCTTAAATTTTGCATCATTATACTCAATTTGGTTCGGCTGGTAATTTGCGTTTAATATATGCGGAGATTAAAAGATGGTACAGTTAGTTAATGAAGATGATACCTGTCATCAGTTAAAATTCATAATTTAATACAAAATGTATTGAGGTGAGCAAAAGTGTTACTTAAAACTTTCACCGTCACAAAGTGACGGTAAACGATGAACGACGACTATAATAATAATATTATGTTTATTTGTGTTGTTACAAGAGTTGTTTACACGCGTCAATTCTTAATGTAAATGATAATGCAGACAAGAGACAAAAATGCTTCATTATCTTGAAAATGAATTCTACAAAACATTAACAAACAAATTAGTTAAAAAAGAATAATGTAATTATAAGAGCTTCAAAATTTATATAAGTATACAATTACACACATATGCATAGAAAAACCTTAAAACTAACTATAGTCAGTGGATTTCTTTGTACGAACTAATTTGTACATCGAGCGTCTATTAAACTATTTATCCACACAATTCCAGTCATGTTTGTTTTGAGTATCGAATAGCAATATTTAGTTATCAAAAATAGTGCAAACTTTAGAAAACAGTTAAAGGGGTGATACTTCTGTCTACATTCTAAAAAATCTTAACTTACATTTCTTTTTTCTTATAGTTAGAAACATCTCGGGGCACTAGAAAAAATAAAGATATTTTAGTTGAATATTCGAATTAGAACATTTTCACGAATACTAAACTTTCTCGCACTTAACCCGCCATTGGTAACGCAAATTTAATGATGACGCCGGTCTCACGCACCGGGGGTTTCAACTGAAGATTTTTCGAAACGTGTTACTAATAGTTCATGTTTTTTTTTTAATTTATGCTCTTTGACAATAAAACAAAGATATTTAATCAATTTAAGCTCTGCAATGCGCCAGCTACTCGAAATTTCAACAAAAAACAATAACGGAGAATAAAGTTATTCGACACACCCGGTCTCACAGACCAGTAGGTCACCATTGGCGGGTTAATAATATCACAGGTTTAGGGTTGGAGGGGGCTAGGGGAATTGTGACAGTCCATTTTCCTAAAATTAAATTCAAAGCAATTTGAGGGGGGAATTTAACGAAAACCTGTTACATAATTATTTTATGCAAGTACAAAATTTTGCTGGGGATGCAATATTTGAACAGTTTTTAGATGGTTTTATCACTTAATTACTCTAATAAATGCCGAAACATGTTCGAAATGTGTTTGTTATTAGTTATTAGTGATAATAAATTATTGATTAATCAAAGAAAAAAAAACACAATTACTGTTTAATTTGGCTAAATTTCTTCATATAAAGATTGATCGCCTTCCAATAGTTGACACGTTGTACAATAGCGAAGCCAACAGATATTTATCTTTATTTTTTATTCCATTGTTACACCACACCAACTATTAATCACCCGTTGCATCCCAAGGATATAAAAAAAATCTTATTGGGTGATTATCATATTTAGATACGAGAAAACTGGCCAATGCTACGAATCAATTTACATTTCATGTAAGGACTTATCTATAATAATATCTTTTACGAGTGCAAGTTAAATATAAATTATTCCCACTCGAGAAACTATCCATTTTCCTCACACGCAATGAGATAACTTGTAATTTATTAATTACACAACGATCGAGGTGTCTCGATTATTATTGTCGGCGCGATATCCTATCACCCTGTATATGGACACGCGCATTTGGTTATTGATTAGGTTTACAGAGTTATTGCATTATGGCAGTGATATAATTGCCGCGGTATTTGTAGGAAATGCATTAATAGTTTCATTAATTATAAAATTAGAAATCGGCGATAAAGATAATCCGGAATAATTAACGTTAAAAATTCAACTATAGCCTAATTTTAATCTTCAACTCTCACATTTTTTTCTAATTTATCTAAATATTTGCTCAAACGATACGAACTTATAAATTATAAATATTTTTTTATTTATTACATAGCTGTTGACTAATAATAACAATACCAATGAATTTAATAACATAGATAGACCATTGATCAACTACTCTCTGTCTAAATATCTCGGCTATCTTTATTTAACATTACGGTGTCGTTTCTCAAGCAACATCAAAAACATTGCTTCCTCTTTTTTATCATCTTCCAATATTTCCTCATTTTTACACTTCTAATTGTTTGAAAAAGTAAACATGTCAATACATTTTTTACAGAGTAAAAATTTCTGCATGCAGTCATGCTGTAATTATTTTTTTGCATTACGTTACGGGCACTCCTTCAAATCAGAAAAAAATAATTTCTCCGTAAGTCGCAGAAATCCACATTTCGCGATATAAATCTCGATTTTTGACAAAGTTTGCAATTAGCCATAACTAAATAAAAATTCTAATTCTTATCACTAATAAAGGTACTTTCATAATCAAAAGTCAAAAAAACGTTACGGGCACTCTTTCAACCTAGAAAAAAATCATTTCTCCGTAAGTCGCAGAAATCCACATTGTGGACTTACGGATATTTTTTTTTTTGTTGAAGGAGTGCCCGTAACGTTTTTTTGACTTTTGATTATTTAAGTACTTGTATTAGCGATAAGAATAAGCATTTTTATTTATTTATGGCAGATTGCAAACTTAAAAAAAAAATCAAAAACTTTTTTGAAAGGGGTGAAAAAATATAAAGGGTTAAAATTAAGGGTTGATTCTTTTTGTGTTATTAATTTAGACTTTCCCTAATGGTATGGTTAACTTTTTTTCGAATTGCTTCTCTTTTCTCCAAGATATGAATTTTTAAAATCTATTGCTGGATCTATTGCTAACTGCACACCCGTGAAAATCCTTTCGTTCCGTTTCGTTCACCAACACCCTATATAACTATTAAATTATCTTGTAATGTGTTTGTGAAACTTATATTAATATTTATTCTGACTTGTATATCCATTTGTAACGGCGTCAATATCAAATATAATATTCTACCTCTTAGATGAGATCGAATAATAAATTAAAGAATTGTATTTTTTTTTATATCACTTTTGCCATTTTAAAGTTTACTTAGCAAAACTGATTCTATAGACTTCGTTTTTAATGGCCGCGTATTCGTGATGGAATTTTCCGGCTGAAAGTTTTTCATTTTCCCACATAAATTAAATTTCAAGAGCAGCGCTGAAATCTTCCGGGGCTCACTTTCCAAATACCACTTGATTTATAACTCGGCTGACTTCGGAGGTGTCAGAAAATAATTCGCCATCAAGTTATAATATTACACGGCGTACAGCGGATGTCGGTCGATTAGGTTCATGTTTCAGACCTAATAAATCGTGCTGAACGTGTAATTGACAAAAAAAAAACGCAAAGTGAAAGCGTGAATCGAGAATCATCGAAGTAATACTGTGCGCTTTAAATTTAAATCGTAATTAATTTATTATTACATGAAATAAACAACCCCAACTTGGTTTGGTTAAGTACTTCCACATCAATATTTTATGGGAGTGATCTACTAGATAGAAATCCTGCCACATCCATAATTAGTTCTTTACTAAAAACCTAATTCAAATAAACTTAATATATGAAAGATAAAACTATATTTTATTCGAGAAACGCAATATTAACTTGAGCCTTCTCAAAACGTCGTGACACATCTTAAATTTCAAGAGAGGGGACGCCGGGAACTCATAATTATTCAGTGAACATAATGTAAATATAGACACAGAATCGGTCGTCAAGTGATGATGAAGATAATGCGGCCACGCGTAGATTTGTTATCGCGTTCCCTAAATATACTTTCTCACTCTGCGCAGACTTTATCCCGAGGTGATATTTTAGGATGGCTCTACTAAAAATTTGAATAGGCCATTGAAATTCACGATGTTATAATCACAATTAGCACATATGATGGATTTTTCAGTTTACTAATTATATGATTTAAATAAATAATACATTTAAAAGTTGAGTTATGTGTTTACTGATTACTTGCTCTCATAACTATCGTCTGATCTCTGAAAAAAAAATTCATTTTCTTATTAACTACGTTTGCATTCTGTAATGATTGTTATAGAAATCTGCATAATTTAACGAACTAATATTTATCTGTACCAGTTTATACTCCGGTGATCGATACGAGATGAACACGCGGGATGACCAGAACTCGTCTGCACTTATCTGTAGGCGGAGAGTTCGCGTGCATTGCAACGAGTGAAGAGAAGAGAAAAGAGAAGAGGACAGTCGCGGCAGACTTGTTCGGTCACTGCACTAACCTAGCCTATATACTCATATGGTATCTATATCGCGGTTTATCTCATTTCGGGTGGATATATTCGCGATCGGCATTCACGAAGTGTAGCAGGCCAACTAGAATTTCATCACGGTTCAAATTCCTATTGGTAACTGATCGGGTATTGGTCAGGAGCCGCACATGTCTTCGGAGTTGCAATTCAGGAAAGCAGGAAGCAAAATGCACACACGCCTCCAACTGACCCGGTTTACCTATTTTGACAAACGTGGGTTTTAGTGTACTCTCGTGCATTATCTGTGCATTTTTTTTTCTTTCAGAAACAAGGAAGAAAGCCGGTAATTAAGTTTAGTCGGTTGCGTGGAAACAAAGAAAAGGAACGTGTTTGTTAGGAAAAGTTCCAAGTAGCTATTGAAGATCGAAGTGCAGGTTATTTTACAATATATAATTTATCTTAAGTTGCAAGCAAATTGCATAATGAAGTACACGACCGATCTTTGTGCAAACAAACTGGTATGTTAAATTTCTGTAATTCGTACTTACCCCAGTTATGAATACTATAATAGGATCGGGCATTATGTACAAAGCTCGTTTAAAAATATTACTCCTATAATATATCAGGATCTTATCTTGATATAGGTTCTGTTTTATTATCATATTGCAGGCCAGCCTAATTTAATAGCAATTAGAGAAATCCATTTCTATGGAAATATATAAATCCAAAATAATAATTGCAATAAAATGGTAGCCTGAACGTAAAAATAGGTATAGAAAAAAGGAACAGAGAATAACAAAAAGAAGGATTCTGTGATCAGCTTCAGAAAATTTTGTAATGGAAGTATCCACGCAAAATCGAAAACAGAAGAAGTCATGGGGAAGTAAGGACTAGGACAGCAAACAAAAATGTACTGCTGTGCAAATAACCATTTAATCACAGGAGGGACATGCATAAAGATAAAGAAAACTAGAAATCAATTATACATTGCGATAGAAAAGAGCACTACTAAATGAAAGAACAATAAGAAGGTCGGACGAAATTCAGACCGTATACTAATCTTGTTCAAATAGATTTATAAAATACAGTATATAGATCCAACTCCACTGCTAAGAAAGTAGTTATTGGCTAATGATAGAAATGACTTTGAGACGCTTTAAGCTGAAAATTGAAGTAGCACCGCAAAAACAGAAAACTAAGTATCCTGTTCTGTGAGTCCAGAGAAATTAATCTAGAGGAGTATTTTAAATTTATTTAAAAAAGCCATAAATCGCGATTGTATTGAATTTGTTTATAAGAAAGAATTATTGTACTCAATGAGTAGAAATAGAAAATTAACTCAGAGAACTCTCATTTTTTTTTGCTTTACGAAAAAAATATTTTTGTTAGTTCCGGATAGTTCTGATTGGTGTTTCCTGTAGTTCTTTGTGAGTTCTATCCATAGTTGTTATGAAATATTTAGATTCGACCAATATTAAGTGAATAATATTTCGAATTTCCAACTTTGAAAATTTTTATCTCTGGAAATTTAACAGAACTCTTTTTTAAAAGTATCAGGAACTATAGTACTAACCCAAACACATCTTAAAACTAGTTCAGAACTATTCGATAACAATGTTGGGGTGCGGTGTCAAGTTGGCACCCCATTTTTCAAAAAATTCCCGACTGCCCAATTTTACAGAACTCTTTTTTTAAGTTGATAGTACTTCTAGATACATCAAAGGGAATTGAGAACTCTATTCAGAACTATCAGAACTCTTCATTGGGGGGCCAACTTGACACACTCATATTGGACGGTGTTTTGTGGCCCTAAATGGCAATTTATAGTTATCGAAGATGAAATCAGAATTTTTAAACCGTATTTCTCGTATCGATTTAAATATTTTGAAACGATTCATTATATTTCGAAAGTGAATTTACACCCCTACAAAAAGTAGCCCAGTACTGTATTTAAAAATTTTCTCGCGGATATTGGTATATTTTGGAGTGACTTACAAATTTTCAGATTTTATAAAAATTACCACCCCCGTGCATTCTTGAATTATTTAAGTATTTTTCCCGTATTGGCGGGCATATTCTGGTGTGACTCGCAAATTTTCAGATTTTTCAAATTAAAAGTACATTTCCACCCTTACAAAAACTACCCCTGTACACCTTTCAATTATTTAACTATTTTTCCCGTATTGACTGATATATTTTTGAACGACTCACGAATTTTCAAATTTTTCGATCTAAAAAGTGCAATTCCACCCCTATAAAAACTACCCTTGTGCATTCTTGAATTATTTAAGGATTTTCCCCGTGTTGGCTGGTATATTCTGGAGTGACTCGCAAATTTTCAGATTTTACAAAAATTACCCCTGCGCACTTTTGAATTATTTAACTATATTTTGGGATGACTCGGGAATTTTTAGATTTTTCGAATAAAAAAAAATAAATTTGCACCCCTATAAAACCTATCCCTGGATATCCTTGAATTATTTAACTATTTTTCTAGTATTAGTATATTTTAGAGTAACTCGCAAATTTTCAGATTTTTCGAATTAAAAAGTGCATTTACACCCTTGCAAAAACTACCCCTGTGCACCTTTAACTTATTTAACTATTTTTCCAGTATTGACTGGTATATTTTGGGAAGACCCGAGAATTTTCAGATTTTTAGAATTAGAAAATAAATTTCCACCCACATAAAAACTACCCCTGGGCATCCTTAAGTTATTTAAGAATTTTCCCCATATTGACTAGTATATTTTGGAGTGACTCGCGAATTTTCGGATTTCTCGAATTAAACGATGCATTTACACTCCTATAAAAACTACCCCTGGGTACCTTTCAATTATTGAATTATTTTTCCCACATTGACTGGTATATTTTGGAGTAACTCCCGAATTTTCAGATTTTTTTAATTAAAAAGTGCATTTATACCCCTATAAGAAATACCCCTGGACGCCCTTGAATTATTTAACTATTTTTCCAGTGGAAGTTGGTATATTTCACAGTCACTCATTTTTCAGATTTTTCTAATTAAAAAGTAGATTTCCACCCCCTATAAAAACTACCCCGTGCACCCTTAAATTATTATACTATTTTTCTCGTATTGACTGTTATATTTTGGGATGATTTGCGAATTTATTGATTTTTCAAATTGAAAAGTGTACTTCCACTCCAATAGAAACCACCCTTGGGCACCCTTGAATTATTTTTGTGTTGGCTCATATGTTTTGGAATGACTCGCGAATTTTCAGATTTTTCAAATTGAAAAGTTCACTTACACCTCTATAAAAACCACCCTTAGTCACCCTTGAATTATTGAACTATTTTTCCTGCATTGACTGGTATATTTTGGAATGACTCGCTAATTTTCGGATTTTTTAAATTAAAAAGTGCACTTCCACCCCTATAAAAACCACCTTTTTTAATGACTCCAGAATTTTCAGATATTTCAAATTTAAAAGTGCACTTCCACCCCTATAAAAACTACCCTTGAATACCCTTCAATTATTTACCTATTTTTCCTGCAATAATTGGTACATTTTGGAATGACTCGCGAATTTTCAAATTTTTTCAAATTAAAAAGTGCACTTCCACCGCCTATAAAAACCACCCTTGGGCACCCTTGAATTATTTTATAATTTTTTCCGTGTTGACTAATATATTTTGGAATGACTCGCGCATTTTCAGATTTTTCGAATTAAAAAGTGCACTTTCAGTCCTATAAAAAAACATCCTCAGGCACTCCTGAATTATTTAACTATTTTTTACGCGTTGGCTGTTATATTTCGGAATGACTCGCGAATTTTCAGATTTTTTGAATTAAAAAGTGCACTTCCACCGCCTATAAAAACCACCCTTGGGAACCCTTGAATTATTTTATAATTTTTTCCGTGTTGACTAATATATTTTGGAATGACTCGCGCATTTTCAGATTTTTTGAATTAAAAAGTGCACTTCCACCGCCTATAAAAACCACCCTTGGGCACCCTTGAATTATTTTATAATTTTTTCCGTGTTGACTAATATATTTTGGAATGACTCGCGCATTTTCAGATTTTTCGAATTAAAAAGTGCACTTTCAGTCCTATAAAAAAAAAAAACATCCTCAGGCACTCCTGAATTATTTAACTATTTTTTACGCGTTGGCTGTTATATTTCGGAATGACTCGCGAATTTTCAGATTTTTTGAATTAAAAAGTGCACTTCCACCCCCTATAAAAACCACCCTTGGGCACCCGTGAATTATTTTATAATTTCCGTGTTGACTAATATATTTTGGAATGACTCGCGCAATTTCAGATTTTTCGAATTAAAAAGTGCACTTTCACCCCTATAAAAAAACCATCCTCAGGCACTCCTGAATTATTTAACTATTTTTTACGCGTTGGCTGGTATATTTCGGAATGACTCGCGAATTTTCAGATTTTTCGAATTAAAAAGTGCACTTCCACCCCTATAAAAACTACCCTTAAGCACCCTTCAGTTATTTAATTGTTTTCCCGTGTTAACTGGTTTATTTTGGAACGTCTCGCGAGTTTTCAGATTTTGCATCTCCTGTGCAACCCGGAATGATTAAAACTATTTTTTCTCCTTTTGATTTGAATATTTTTAAACGATTCGCGAAGTTTCAGAATTTTGGCTACCTAAACTTTGAACTGTGCGCCAGTGCATAGTTCTCTGAATTACTTTCAATAATAGTAATTAAAATAAATATGTGATGTTCTGATATATATAAAAAAAAACATCACAGCATACTAAACTAACATCTGATGAAATGTCCCTTTGAGCAGAGTTCCCAGAAATTGCAATTACGCCCGGTTTAATTAAATTCGTACACAGCCATTAAGTGGGCGCATTCCGAACCTCTCGAATTTCCAGAGACGAGTAAATTACACATCCGGAGGAGCAATTAAAAAAAGCGAACTCCTGGATGCGAAGATGTAATTTTTTAGCAACCATTAAAAATTACAAATGAAAGTTTTTAATTGCGCACTTAATTAGACGAATGCGAACATGACTCGTCGAAATGTGCATTGGAAATTAATTTAGTACGTGTGTGTGTCGGATTTTATCCCACCATCTCTTGCATTTCTAATCTTTTGTAGGTGTCGGTTTAATTACGACCTATCGCCCGTCGAAGAAAGCGAATATGTAAACAATACGATTTCGTGATAAACGTTACTTTCTCACGAACGGGGATCGTATGGAACGAGATGAAAAGTTGATTGGAGGTGCAATACAAAAGATATGGTGCATCCAGGCCATAAACAGTATTAATCAAAAAGTGAGGCTTAGTGCCCGATGTGACCTCTCTCGTGGATATGTTGGTCGTCGTGACTAAAATACTCTGCTATAGATCAATTATAATTGCCGATTACAATAGATCATGATCACGTTCTGCGAATTTATAGAAGATTTGTAACAGTAATGCTAATCAAGTCGCAATATCTAAATAAATTGAATGCTATTATATTGTTTTTCACGATGAGAATAATAAGTTATAAAAAAATATATATAATGAGACAACGGGAAGTACTGAATATAAAATGATAATTGTTATCTACAATCTGTTAAGAGAATTAACATTATGTACGTGTATTTCTTAAAAGTATATAAAGTGTAAAAAGATAAAACATTTTCAATTTCTAAATTTAACATTTTTTAAAAACCTGTGACGGCTCGCCGGGTATCTCATGGTACAGCCGAAGTATCAGAGGTGGTAATACAGATCTCTGCAACCGATCCGACCTATCTGTACACCTCTGCTACCTCGGCCGTACCATGAGTCACTCCCCGAGCCGTCACTATTAAAAACTGAACAATTTTATTCTTGGATTAAATTACCAACCAAAAATCACTATTAACCTTATTTCTTCGTATTTTCTAGAGAGCATAGGGTGGTTGGCTTGCAATTCATGCTGGCAACAAATCGGAGAAAATAGGTGCGACTATTTTACGCCAGCAGTTAGAATTTACTGTTCCAGACCTCGTTGACACCAGGTCGTAGTTACATTGTGTTCAATTTACTTTCTTTCTGTTCACGCTAAGTGTTGTTACATGCTGGCTCGTATCAGTTAACGTATGTCACGATTTGTACTTGTCCTTTTTATATTTATTTATTCATTAAACACCCGAGGTATCGTGCATTAATCACATCGCATTGTACATGCGATAATTGGAGTTTTTTTTTTTAAATAAATTAGACGCTATTACTCTTGCACCTTAGCGAAATCTGGTGATTTATGGAAATGTCGCGTACAAATTATAAGACCACTTGATAAATATATGGTGTTGAGAAAAATTGCAATTTGCTAATATAATAATAATAATAATAATAATAAGCTGTTTATTTACAATGACAATTATACACAAATATAGCTGTACACGTAAAACGTCAGGAACAAAAAACTTAAACTTAAGATACAAACTTAAAACTAAAGAATTCTGACATGGAGTACGGTTCCATTTCGCATAGAACAGAGAACATTGTTTTCTTAAGTTTATTTAAGTTGGTACTGTTTTTATGTCTATTACAATTTTTTCACACTCCGGCAATCCAATGGACAATATCTCCCCAATAATACACAATACGTAATCATGGTTATCCGAATTAAGACTTTTTGTTAAAAAAATGCGAATTTAATATCTTCAAATTTGCAAAGGTGGGAATTTTGCATTTTGTGATAATTTTACGAGGAAAAGTTTTAAAATTAAAATCGAAGAACGCGCTGGGGATTTGTACAATTTAAAAAATCAACATCAATTTATAAATTACACTAAATTTGACATATTTTGACGTTAGAAGTAGCAAAATCGCGATTGACAGTTGTGCAATTTGAAAAATTCAAATCGTTATTAATATGTAGACTTTGAAAACTTGCATTTTGGATGTTTAGCGTTAATTTCACGAACAAAGTTATTAACCAGTTGCACCAAATTTTCCACACTTTCACGTCAAAATTAAAAAAAAATCGTACAGCGCGTTTAGCAATTTTAAAAGTGAAAATCACGATTTTATTAAAATCTTTGATTTTTGCATTTTGTGTTAATTTTACGAGAATACTGTGTAACCGGTTTTAGAAACACACTGAATTCGCTAAATTTTGACGAGAATCATCAAAAGTGGACAACGCGTTGTGGAGTTGTACAACTAAAAAAATCAAAACCGCAATTTTTAATCTTTGGACTTCCAAAACGTGTAATTTTGACGTTTTGAGTTAATTTTACGATAAACTTTAATTAACCGCTTTTCAAATTGCCTTTAATTTTCCGCATTATTATGCGAGACTTGTCAAACTCGGACAAAGCGTTTGGCAGTTGTGCAATTTCAAAAATCCAAGTTGCGAATTTAAAATATTCGAACGTTAAAAATGGCTATTACTCACGAGAACGATGTTTGCGGAACGAGCCGTAGGCGAGTGGAGCAAATCGTTTGAGTGATTCATAGCCATTATATGCGAGTTCTACACTATACTTTGTTCACGAAAATTAAAATTAAAATCAAAATAAAAAAAAAACAAAACAAAATCAGAATCAAAATTAAAATCGAAATTAAAGTTGTAATTACCATTACAATTGAAAAAAAAAATTAAAATCAGTATAAAACAGGGTAAACAAAATATTATCATAAATCGCGTTCTGTGAATTAAAGCGCGAATTAGCGTGTTTAATAACCATATTAAACACGCAAATGCGTGTGCGTGTTTAATACGCGTATTAAACAGGCAAATGCGTGTTTAAGAAATTGACTGTTAAATGAACCCCATTAATGGTGCCCATAGAATTAAATAATGCGCACATTATAACATTTTCGTGAACAAAAGAGATTTTTGCAATTTGTGATAATTTCATGATAAAATTTTTTCTTTAAAAAGAAATCAAAACCGAAGAACGCGCTCGGGAGTTGTGCAACAACAAAAAATGCATTTTTAATATTTGGATATAAGATGATGTATTGACCAGTTTTTAAATTGCACTACATTCGCCCTATTTTGACGTTAATATCATTAAAATGACAATGACAATGCATTTGTCGCTTGTGCTATTTAAAAATATCAAAATCGCGTATAAAATCTTCGAATTTAAAAAAAATCTGAATTTATCATTTTGAGTTAATTTCACGCAGACTGTCTGTTTGATGATGATAATCATTTATTTGTGTCAATACTAAGGACAATTTTTTTTAAATTCTCTAAGGGAAGAGTAACATTCATGAAATAGTTATAAGGCGGAAAATAAATATTTTTCGTTTTTTAATGATAAACTAAAAATTTAAAAATTTAGAATTTTAATTTTTAATTCATTTAATACATATGTAGTGGGATCCCAGATGGAATATTACACAGTTCATAAGGTTACATAATTTATAAATTTACAAAATACAAATTAATAATAAAAAATAAAAAATTATACGGTAGCAAATACCGTCGTCAAAAAGTCTGTACGGTTATCCAAAGAAATTGTAATCATCGCATAATTATAGTTTTTTTACGGATTTCAGAATACGGATTAAGCGAAGTGAACGATGTAGAGGAATATAACTGCCGAATCCCTCGAGCTTAGGTTTATTTAAATTTATAGTGATCTTTACGAAAATGTGAGTGGTGGCTTTAAAAAAATAAATTTCTAGTTTTCATTAAAATATTTTGAATATTTGTTCGAGTGCCCACGCCCCAGCGTGACATTAATACAAAATGCAAAAAATTGCGATTTTAAATTTTGATATTGCACATCTTTCAAACGCATTGTCAAAATGTGGAAAATTTTGTGTAATTTAAAAACTGGTTAATAAATATTTTAGTGACATCAACGCAAAATGTGATTCAATGTCAAAAGATAAGCAATTTTGATTTTTGAAATTGCAAAACTGTAAACGCGTCGTCCGATTTGAATGATTTGGCGACGAAATGTAACAAATTTGCTGCAATTTAAAAACAGATTAAGAAATACAAGAAAACGAAATGTAGCCTGAATATATGAATATTCAACCAAATTAAGTCTTACTAAGATTATAAACAAATAACTTATTGAAACAACTACTTCCCTGGTTAGTGCCACGCCGGATATTGAAGTCTTAGTAAGACTTAATTTTTTGCTTGCAGATTAACGAACAGGTTGAATATTCATATATTCAGGCTACATTTCGTTTTCTTGTATTTATCTAATGCTTTCTGCAACAAGTAAAGTTGTTTCTAATTTGTAGATTAAGAAATGTTTCTATGAAATGAACGTAAAAGGTTGCTCGTCGAAAGATTTAAAATTGCAATTTTGATATTTTAAATAGTACAACTGCCAAACAAGATGTTCGATTTTGATTAATCAAACGTCAAAATATGGCAACGTTAGTGTAACTTTAAAACTGATTACATATTTTTCCGTAAAATTTATACAAAATGCAAAAATCGCACAGATTTTAAAATCGTAATTCTGATTCATGACGACTTCCAAGCGCGTTGTCCGATTTTGATGATATTCAGGTCAAAATGAGGAGAATTTAGTGCAATTTAAAAACGTGCCATGTAATGTCTTCATGTTAACACAAACCGTCAAAATCGTTAAGTTAAAAGATTCAAAATTGCAATTTTTATTTTTTAAATTGCCAAACGCATTGTCCAATAATTCTAGATTTCAGAATGTGCCAAATTTAGTGCGGTTATTTTTTCTCACAAACACAAAATATCAAAATCGTTTTCAAAGTTCGAAATTCACGATATTAATTTATAAAAATGCACAACAGCCATACAATCTTCGATTTTCATGATTCAAACGTCAAAATATGGTGACCGTAATGTAATTTAAAGCTGATTACACAGTTTTTTCGTAAAATTCATACAAAATGCAAAAAGATGATCACACTCTCTGATTTTGATGGTGTAGTTATTTATATTTATACGTTCATGGTTTATTTTCAATTTAAATAATGTTTAAAATGTACATAGAATTGGATGACACTGACGTTTGAAACGTCAAAATTATGAAGATGGAAATGACAAATTATACAAATTCTAATAATCTTTACAGTCAGTTTAGTCGAAAACTAACGCGATTTCGAAAATACCTTATTCTTTACCATTATTATTGATATATGTACATGTGTGTATCGTTTCTTAACGGTAAACCAAAAATGACAAAAAAAAATTAAATAAATTTTTCGAAAAACAATTACCTATATGAAAAATATTTCCAAACAAAGGATATGCAATTCTTTATTTTTTGCAATATTTGTTTTAATAATTTCATAATATTTTTCATATTTAAACAATAATTGGAAAATAACAAAACAATGGTTAAAGTAAATACCCACTTCCCGTGTACCAAATTTTACCAAAAGCTTTTTAGTCCTTTGAATTGTCAAATAAGACTTTCATGTTAATTTCTGTATTAGTTTTTGAGATATATCGCGCACAGCAGACACACTCAATATTTTTTTTCAGAAATCGTTGAAATTGCAGAAATTGTCAAAATTATATCTAGGGAGCTCAAAACGGATATTTCAGTAAAGAAAAAATTTAAAATTAAAAAAAATTAGGCTATTAACATAAACAGCTTATTTAGGATAAATGTAATAAATAAATGTAATTATTCAATAAGTCTGCAATAAGTGAGATTGTCTCAAGTTAATTGGTTAGGATAGTTTTATAAAAAAAAAATCATGCAGTATTCATCGAACTGTACAATAAAATTAGATAGATAAAGTATCTAAAAATTAGCAACCCATTAAATTTTATATACAATTATAATTATATTAAATTAGCTCCCGATATTTTATTATCATCCAGTCTTAGTTCCATTTCTAAAATAAATCATTTTGTGGTTGGTCGTGAGGTTATAAATCTAATTAACGCTTATGCTGGAATGTTAATTGGGCTTCAACACTAAATATTTTTTCAACTCATAGAAATCATTAATGCTCTCCTTAATTCGAAGATTTAACATAAGATTTGTTTTAAATAATAACGTAATTATCTGATTTTTTTTTTCGCCATTCCTTTAATTATAGAATTTCATTAACAAGGTCGAAATAGTTTTGCGAATATTTTCCTAATTATAAGTTAACTGTTATTGCTAATACATAAGTTATCATTAAAATAATGCTAATATTAATTATGTATTTATGTATTTTTGCTTAATTATAATGCAGATATTTATATTTTTATAATTATAATCAGAAAAATAAATTCTTCAGATTATCGGTAATAATTCCTTTTCACATATTCTATTTTTAATTATAAGATTATGGATATATTCATTTTAATTATAAACTTCTATATCTTGAATTTTGACTGTTTTCTTGACCCGCCAATGGTGACCTACTGGTCTGTGAGACCGGGTATGTCAAATAACTTTATTCTCCGTTATTGTTTTTTGTTGCAATTTCGAGTAGCTGCCGCATTGCAAAGCTTACATTGATTAAATATCTTTGTTTTATTGTCAAAGAGCAGTTGAAAACCCCGGTGCATGAGACCGGCGTCACCATTAAATTTGCGTCACCAATGGCGGGTTAATGGAAGTTGACTTATCTAAACGTAAATATTGTACCCAAATATTACATAAATACATTTTTTAATATGATTCATTACAGCTACTTATTCGCTGAAAATGCCATGATAAGGTGAAACTAGTCAAGAATTTGAAACATTCTAAACTGCCTTGTTATTTGGAAGTGTTAGTATTTCATATTACTATTCTTAAGACATTGCAAATCATCAACTATCCAACATTTCGTGTCTAATTCTAAAAATATAAATGAGGCCAGTGTCATCAAAGCCATCATTTCTAAGAAGTTCGCGTAATGACGTGCACGTAATGTGGCGTCCCGATAATTGTACGTATTGTTCCTGCGGATAATACCGTTAAAGGTATGTCGCGTCGGAATAAAAGATGCCCCTCAAAAAATTATATTTACAGTTGCCGTCGACGAGAAAAGAAAACGTAGTTTGCGCACATTAATAAAAAAAATTATTTAAACTTCAACAACTGCACAACAATCGTATTGACAGGTTGCATGAACAATGAAACAATCTATTGTGTTTAGCTGCTGAAACGTGCGCCCGTACATAAAAAGGGTGATGACAGGCACATTCGTTAAGTTGATGCCAGCATCATCTATTATTACAGATTGTCAGGTTGTATGAAATTCATTTTTAATAGTGGAGGTGATTAGTGGATTAAATTAAGGATTGTAAAGAGTGCCTTCACGTGGGTGAAAGGCGTTATATTTGCAGAGCAGAATTTGCAAATTAAAATGAAATGAGTTTATAAATTTTTTTAAAGATATTTAGTATGCACGTAAAAAAATGGCGTAGGAGATATTAGCCATTACTTGGTGAATTCCAAATTAAAAGAAGAAATGAATAATGTCAGACGAACACAATGACCCGAGCAAACATTTCTTGATCCGAAAAATCTTTCGCTGAGCGGGGAATCGAGCTCACTCGATACGCGATGCAGCAAACGCATGCGCTCGCACATAGGCGCTACACCAACGGGCCCCCGCGTGTACGTAAAATTAGAGCATTTAAAAAAATATACAAGCAGCAAACTGTTTACAGGCCCACTATAATTTTAGAAATAACAGTAAAAACAGATTTACATTTTATAAATTCTTCAGCAAAAAATCTAAGTTTTAGATATATGCAATGGTATCCAGAGCTCTTAACTATAGGGGGCTAATAGGGCTGCAAGCCAAGGGCGTATGTTCCAGAATATGTAGTACATAGTCGATCAAAACTAAATATTGGTTACTTCCATATTTGATTTGATTTTCCATGATTTGAAGCTTATCCTTTCCCAGTTTAGAGTAGTCAGGGGCGGCTCGTTATGTAGAGCCAAGGAGCCATGGCACTACCTCTAATTTCAAACGAAACAAGATTTTTTTTATTAATTCTAAACACACTGATTTGTTATTTTAAATGTTAAATTTTACCATCAAAAACGGAATTTTTTGATATTTAAAGAAAAAAAAAATTCAACTGCTAAAAATGACAATTCCGAACTGTCAAAAATCGCACATATCTACCATCACAAATGGCATATTGGCAGTAAAAAAGAAATTTCAATTGCCAACAATAACTATTCAGCATTGTCAAAAATTGCTCATTACTGAAAACGGTTTCATTTCAACAATAAAAAGAAAAATTTCAAATGCCAATTTTTTTTACTGTCAAAATTTGAGCATTTCCACTATCACAATTGGCATTTTTCAATATTAAAAAAGGAAAATTTCCAATGGTCAAAAGTAACAATTACAAATTGTCAAAAATTCTGCATTTTTGCCACCACAAACGCTACGATTCAACAATAAATGAAGAAATTAGTAGCATCAAAAAATTGTGGATTTTTACAATCAAAAATGGCATTTTTTAATATTAAAAGAAAAAATTTCAACTGCTGAAAATGACAACTGTCAAAAATCGCACATTTCTGTCATCACAAATGGCACGTTGATAGTAAAAAGGAAATTTTCAACTGTCAAAAATAATAATTTACAACTGTCAAAAATTGTTTATTTCTACTAAAATGTACAGTAATAATACAACGAGATCGAATAAAAAATGGATCAAAGCAGGTCATGAACAAAAAACTGCACGTATTTTCTTAGTTCGTAAATTTGAAAATATCAATATACGCCAGCTTGACACTTGCCAATAAGGTTGGGTAATTTTGGCTCGTGGCCAACTTTGACTAACTTTTTTTCGATCGCACTGTATTATACGAGTCGGGTGGAACCGTGCTCGCTCGTCTTTGTACGTCAACTTATTTCGGATTCATCGATTATAACGCACTTTTTGTTATAATTTTTAATTTTGATGTGATTGTTAATACACTATCGGCGATTCGGGTATTAATACCTTTTATACAGGACAAGGAAATTCTTCTTCATATACGTTGCAATATTTTACGCAAATTTCGATGGTTTAAAGGTTTCCCTAATTATTTCTTAAAAAAGAAATGTACTTTGAAAACTACGACAGTGATGATGGTATATTCGCTGATAATTTATCCGCATATTTTGATGCGATGCCAGCGAAAGTTTCATGAGACGATAACAATGGCAATGCATTTATTTAAGAATGTATCTCTTGAACAAATTAGCAGATTTGAAAAATTCTTCCAGAATTCTGTTTTGTGTTGTTATCTTGAAAAGCAGTCATGGGGTATTTTGAATTTTTTGGAGGTTTATTAAGATTAATGTATTTTGAGTAAATTTGAAAAGTTTCAAGTGTGTTACAGTTGTTTTTGTATTTTTTTTTCACTCCGAAGAAGTGAAAATTAAACAAATCTTAAGGGCTGTTCTCAGTCGGTTATCTTAAAAACTTGTGATGGGGTATTATGGGTTTTTTAGAGGCTTATTATGAACTATGTATTTTGAGTAAATTTGGAGAGTTTTAAGTATGTTGCACTTGTTTTTATATTTTTTTTCACTCGGAAGAAGTGAAACTTAAAATCTTGAAAACCAGTGATGGGGTTTTTTGAGTTTTTTGGAGGATTGTTAAGATTAGGGTATTTTGAATACATTTGGAAAATTTCAAGTGTGTTGCAGTTGTTTTTATAATTTTTCTTTCACTCGTGCAAATAAAAAAAAATCTGATGCGGTGTTCTCGGTCGGTTGTCTTGAAAACCTGTGATGGAATTTTCTGAGTTTTTGGAAGATTATTACATTTTAAGTAAATTTTGAAAGTTTTCAGTATTTTACAGCTGTTTTTATATTTTTTTCGCGTCAACAAAAAATGATTATAATTTTTCATAAATTTACACGAAAAATTGCAAAAGCAATCGACGGAATGTATTTGAATTTTCTACCAAATCACTGTTGAATTAATATTGAGTGATTTTGTAACGTTTCAAGTGGATGGCAATTGTTTTTATGTGTCTTTCGCGTCAACAAAAAAAAAAATATAATTTTTCATAAATTTTGCCAAAGCATTCCACGGAATATATTTGAATTTTCTACAAAATCACTCTTGAATTAATATTGAGTGATTTTGCGAAGTTTCAAGCGGATGGAAATTGTTTTTATATTTTTATTGCAATTTTTTTCTAAATTTCATCTGCTTTCACATTGAAATATTCTAAAATTTAGAAACAAAGCATTTCTAATTTTTATGGAAATGTAGAATCACATGTGTTGTCAGTTGTTTTGGAAAGTTTCAAGTCGATGGTAATTGTTTTTATATTTTTTTCGCATTCACGAATTTATTGCAATTTTTTTCTAAATTTCATCTGCTTTACATTGAAATATTCTAAAATTTAGAAATAATGCATTTCTAATTTTTACGGAAATGTAGAATCACATGTGTTGTCAGTTGTTTTGGAAAGTTTCAAGTCGATGGCAATTGCTTTTATATTTTTTTTAGCGTCGACGAATTTACTGCAATTTTTCTTTAAATTTCATCTCCGTTCACATTGCAATATTCTAAAATTTAAAAAACAATCCATTTCTAATTTTTATGGAAATGTAGAATCACATGTGTTGTCAGTTATTTTGGAAAGTTTCAAGTCGATGGCAATTGTTTTTTATATTTTTTTCGCGCCAAAAAAAAAGATTATAATTATAAATTTACACGAAAAATCGCCAAAGCAATCGACGGAATGTATTGGAATTTTCTACCAAATCACTCTTTAATTAATTAAGTGATTTTGAGAAGTTTCAAGTGAATAGCAATTGTTTTTTATATTTTTTTCGCGTCGACGAATTTTTTGCATTTTTTTTTTAAATTTCAACTCCGTTCACATTGAAATATTTTAAAAGTTAGAAACAATGCATTTCTAATTTTTACGGAAATGTAGGATCACATGTGTTGACAGTTGTTTTGGAAAGTTTCAAGTGAATGGTAATTGTTTTTATATTTTTTTCGCGCAAAAAAAAATGATTATAATTTTTCATAAATTTACACGAAAAATCGCCAAAGCAATTGACGGAATGTATTGAAATTTTCTACCATATCACTCTTGAATTAATATTAAGTGATTTTGAGAAGTTTCAAGTGAATAGCAATTGTTTTTATATTTTTTTCGCGTCGACGAATTTTTTGCAATTTTTTTTAAATGTCATCTCCGTTCACATTGAAATATTCTAAAATTTAGAAACAATGCATTTCTAATTTTTACAGAAATGTAGAATCACATGTGTTGTAAGTTGTTTTGGAAATTTTCAAGTCGATGGCAATTGTTTTTATAATTTTTTTTCGCGCCAAAAAAAATTATTATAATTTTTCATAAATTTACACGAAAAATCGCCAAAGCAATCGACGGAATGTATTTGAATTTTCTACCAAATCACTCTTGAATTAATATTGAGGGATTTTGAGAAGTTTCAAGTGGATAGCAATTGTTTTTATATTTTTTCGAGTCAATAAAGTACTCATCGGATAAATGTAAACAGGACCAAAAAAATAATTCGTCTTTAATTGCTTTTTTGTTGTTTAAGGATATCTCTTGAACGGATGACCTAATTTGGCAAATTCTTCCGTCCAATAGATGCAGATAAGACCCAAAACATGTAATTTATAGTTCAATTCATAAACGCGAGGAGAGATTTCGAAAATTCTTTCAGCAAAGTGTGAAAAAATATTTTATTATTATTGAGGATAACTCTTAAACGAAAAGTATTATTCTTATATAATAGACGTAGGTTAAAAAAATAAAATTGTTAAATTATGATCGGATTTCTAAGACTCTTTCAGCAAAGTCTTTCATTCATCCGAAAGATATCTAGAGGACCAAAGAATTGAATTCTTTGTTCAATTGTTTTTGGTTTACAGAAGATAACGGGTGACCAAAGTCAAATTCTTCCAGAAAAGTCCATCGAATAGATATAGATACACTAAACATTTTTTTTTCTAGTGACTTATTTCAATAAGTTATTTGTTTGTTAACCTTTGTAAGACTTAATTTTGTAGAATTACGAACTGCTTGAATATTTATAGTATATGAAGGCTACTTTTCTCTTTATTTAATTTACTGAATAATTTTGCAACAATAATCGTTGTTTTTTTTCTCAAAAAGTATATTATATGCTAAGTGGCTCTACCATCAAAATGTTCCACGGGCCGCCACTGAGAGTAGTTACTTGATATAACATATGAGTAGGTTAAAAGCGTATTTATGTTAGGTGAAACAAGAGATGTTATTTAAAAGATAAATTAAGGCGATAAAAAATAAAACATGTCGCCGACGAATAGGCCACCCGAAATGTATGAAGGGTGTCCGTTTATCTTGTTCATCAAGAATTTCTTGCATACCACCGCTTGGAATTTATATTTCACACCTTTCTGTCTTATCCGGACTCAAATCTAATTCTAACTAAATTTATTACGTCTTAATTATGGAATTAGTGGCCATTGTGTTACGTGTGAACACTGTTTGTACAAATTCAAACACATATTATATTGTAAATTATTAAGATGTATATATGTCTTCTCGCGCATACGTAACTTGGTTTCCATTTTACCCAGACTACAATTTGCCAAGTTGTAAAAATTAATTATGTTTAATGTGGCTAAAATATAGTGATTTTTCAATTTAGTTTAATTACCGATTGCAACATAGTAACGGTCGCAACCATCCTCTTCATTACATTAAATTTAATTAAGCTTTCCAGTATTAGCCCTAATTTTTAGAAATCATTAACTGCAGTGATTGCCCCATATGTCTGTATTTAAGATTTGATTCGCGGGTAAGTAAAATATGATCTAAAATATCTACAAATACACTTTTCATATGTCTTCTCTAAAAATTAATTGTGTGCTCCCTTGGTTAAATATTGAGCATGTAAGCTAGCTTCAGTGTGCTCCCATCCATAGATTATATCTAGGCAGCTTAATATTATGTGTTACATACCTACCATACCCTATTAGTCTTCCCGAGTCACAATCTCTTGAACGAAAAAAAAAAAATGAAATATCGTGCGAGGGTAATTACAAATTCATTCATTTTTAATTTAAATTTGTGACCAACACTAGACCGATAATTTGTGGCCGTAATTCAGGAACAATGTAATTTTTCTTCAAAACGTCATAATTCATACTCCTCCCGTGGTTCACGAGAAGGGAGTGCGTTTTATTGGAACGTGTCCTCGAGTGGGTAAGTCATAATTTCTCCAAAAGGAGCTTAAATGGTAGCCACGTCGTTTGTAGAATCCTATGTAAATAATTACACACATAAAACGAGCGATGCTGTTATTATTGATATTGTGATTTAGTGGTCAAGTGTTAGATGGGCAACGGCCGTGACACCTTCATATATCACTCGGTTAACTCTTCTACGCATTCCTCGGTGCTGTTAATCTCCATAGTTATTTCTTTCTCTTCCATAAACTGGTCGTATTAGGCGCGTTTGTCTTTACATCCTCATCGTATCACGTATAACTTAATACGGTTTCAGTGGGCCGTAGACAAAATATTGCCTGTGTTAAAGAATGGTGGATTTATTTTTTCACATTACCACTATTAATATTTAATGCGATCCTTCCGGAAGTGAGTTTTGTTTTTCTTCAAGTTATACGCCAGGACTAATTACGCGCAAACGCGTATATATTAAGCATTTATACGCTCCATTTACGAAATTACACATTTCGCAGTGCAATTTTGCAAGAAGGTTGCGAAGCAGGTAATATACACCTTCATTATCGTTGTGCGTCGAAACTTGTCGAGAGAGTATAACAGTTAAGAAGGGAAGATATGTCCTCGTCCTTGCTTAGATGCTTAAGGAGGGGTCGGCCCTTTGAATGATCCTCGTTTGTATCAGCACTTTAGCATAGTTCTCCTGCAGGCTGCTTCACTCTGATAAAATATGATTACGGAATTTGATATTTCAGCCTCCTCGAGGATATTATTACGATGCGATTTCTTCCTCTTGCATGTGGTGCATTGTTAAAAGCCCGGATCAATACCGTATTACCTTTCATAGGAGAGTGCAAGCTTATTGACGAAATGAAAACAGTTTCATAATTATGATTAGGCATGGCAACCATTTGCAACAGTGTGAACGCTAAGTTTATTTTTTCGATTGATTCACCAGAATATCTATTCTGAGAGAAGTAATTAATACTGAAATAACATAATAATCACTAATAATAAACTAATGGCTGAAAGACCTCCATTCGATAGCCGATGAAGAATTGCGCCAAAAGAAACTGTATGTAACAATTCTCTAATAAAGATGTTTGTATAAGTATTACTAACATTACTAACGGGTGAAGAGGTTCCCTGTTATTGGTGACTCATATGTTGACATAATTACAAGAACACAAAATTTTATTTATCTTTCTAAGATTTTCAAAGCTTTACTGGAAATGTGTTTATTAGAGTGGTCCTTTAATTTTTTTGGCTCCCACCTCCTAGATCTATTCTTTGGGCCTCAAAAATAGGGGGGGAACGTGGTCCGGAATTTTTTTAAAAGCTTTAGCGACCGCTCTAGGTCAAAAACGCCATTTTTATCAAAAAATTGGAATTTGCGCAATAATTTGTATTTAGTTCGTGAACTTTGGTGTTTTTGGACTTATTTTCTATAAAGAACTTCTAAATCGATATTTAAGCCCATCCCGATCGATTTCCATCACCCCCTTCCACTTTCAACCGATTTTTAACGAACAGAAAATCGGAAAAAAAATTTAATTTCCCTTAATTTAGATTTAGTTCATGAATTTTGGTGTCTTTCCACGTATTTTTGATAAAGCACTTCAAAATCGATACATCCCGATCAATTTTAATCGCCTCCTTCCACTTTCAACCAATTTTGAACGACCAGAAAAATCGGAAAAAAGTTAATTTCCCCTAATTTGTGTTCTGTCGGTTAAAAAAGATACGGTGAAAATCGATCGAGATGGGCTTCAAGTGTCCATTTTGAAGTGGTTTATCGAAAACATGTCCAAAGATACCAAAGTTCATGAACTAAACACAAATTAGGGGAAATTAAATTTTTTTCCGATTTTCTGGTCGTTAAAAATCGGTTGAAAGTGGAAGGGGGTGATGGAAATCGATCGGGATGGGCTTAAATTATCGATTTAGAAGCTCTCTATCGAAAACAAGTCCAAAAACACCAAAGTTCAAGAACTAAATACAAATTATTGCGCAAATTCCAATTTTTTGACAAAAATGGCGTTTTTGACCTAGAGCGCTCACTAAATCTTTTCCGAAAAATTCCGGACCACGTTCCCCCCTATTTTTTTGGCCCAAAGAATAGATCTAGGGGGTGGGAGCCCAAAAAAAAATTTAAAAAAATAAAGGACCACTCTAGTGTTTATACATTTGGTTCACCTAAAAATCAAATAAAAGTAATTAAGCGTCTCTTGGCTCAAAAGAGGTACCGGAATGCCATTCCGGTGCGTTCCGCCTGAAATCAAGCCCTGGTTGTTACAATAAGGTACTTGTTTCTGTTTTGTAGGCTTAGTGCGACGTCTGTTTAAAGATCATGAAAAGTTTCGTATTTTAAATTAATTAAAAATCTAAGTATGTTAATTACCTAGTTTAATTATCAGAAATAATTAGGGTTTGATTTTCTAGAAAAACCAAAAAACTTTAATTACCTAGTTTTCTAAATAATCACCATCAAACCGAAGAACTGCCATTTTCAACGCTCGAAAATCTAAAATTCATTGATTTCTGAACCTGAAGTAAGCGCAAACTTACAACTTTTAAAAAATTACTTAGAATTAATTTGGCTTTAATATTATATAAAAATCCAAGCACAATAATAAACTGGTTTTCCAAAAAATCATCAAACACAAGAATAACCATTTTCTGCTCTAGAACTTCGAAGAAACCTTAATTACTCAAAACCTGAAACAAGTGCAAACTGTAAACCAACTTTTACATAATTGAAAATGGTCGAAATTTAACGAATTTTAAGTGTTTCATTTTTTTCCACCAGTGTATATCAGGTGAGAAAAATGCGTGATTTTTCCTAGGGAGTGAAGTAATCATTTTTCTTCCTTGAGCGAGAAATGTTTCTCTTACGTTTTCGACAGCTAGGAAATCTCTCGTTTGTGAAAAAAACATAGTAGTTCATTCTGTGGCATTTTAGTATCATCATTTCATAATTAAAAATCTAGAAAGTGAAAATATTTTTTTCTCAAAAATCAAAGTTTTTACGATGTACATTTATGAACAAATGATCTTAATTTAATATTTATATATACATTTTTTTTTTAATTAAAATTTAAAAAAAAACACAAAAATAATGTTTAACTTTTACGGTTTTCAAAATTTTACCGAAATCTTTTTAGTTCTTCCGATTATCAAATAAAGCTGAAATTTAAAGTTTTATTTCTCAAAAATAATTTGTCCAGAAATCGAAAAAGTTGAACCGCGCAGCAAAAAGGCAATTACGATCTAAATTGTGATACCTTTAGGAAACGTTTTAGTTTCAAGGTGAGAACTTGATATTTAGAGTTTTTGCAAAATGACCTTGTTCCAGCGCTTGTAGTAGCAATTTTTCCAAACAACAATGATCTTGATAATATCCAAATAATACAATATGGTTTCAGCAAGACGGCGCCTTTGGCGGGCGTTTTTTTTTTCGAACAAGTAGAAATTATTCGGTTACAGAATTTCGCCGTAACATACTTCATTGTAACGATATCACATAAATATCACATGAATAATACGCTATTTTTAAGTTGCACAACATGTATACTATTATTTTAAATTATGAATTTTCCTGTATAAGTTTTTGTGTTGGGAAATAAATTGACTTATTATTATTATTATTATTATTAAGCATTTTGAATATTTTCCAGGCTAATTCTGCGCACTCATCTCTCTCGCGGGCTATTCCATCGGTCCTCATCTGCCAATCCACCTATTCATAAAGCAATTGTCAATAAACGCGCCTAGTGCGGGGGTGCGCCGTCTTGTTGAAACCATATTGTATTATATGATTATATGGAAGGTCAAGATCATTTTTGTTTGGAAAAAAGCGCTGGAACAAGGTCATTTTGCAAAAACTCTAAATATCAAGTTTTCACCTTCAATTGTCATTTACTCGAAAAATGTCTTGTGTAAGATGGCAATATTTTTATACTGCCAGTACGACAATGAAAAGGTCTCTCAAAATCAATAACAAAAATAGGGGGTTTCTATTTAAAAACAAAATGGGGACGTCATAACTCAAAAACAAATGACGGCTGAAAATCGACTTTCATGCAAAAATGTGAATTTTTATAAAAGAAAATCGACCTGTTCGAGGATTTTTTCCAAAAATATTTTATTTCGGTTTTACTGTATATATTCCATACTTTAGACGCGCACTGTATATGAAATTTCAGGCGTTCGCCGAAACGCCGCCACTGACTTTATTTTTACTCTTAGAGGATCCGTCGGTGGCGGGATCTCTTCACAAAGCATCCGCCTACATTATTTATATCGACACACTTTTTGATTTGGTTTCCCCTTAACGAGATATGATTTTTCAAAAAGCGACCAAATTTTTTTTTTCAAGTTTCCTCTCTCTCTGAGGTTTCTTTCGCGGACGTATTTTCTTCTATTTACATCCAAGAGCTCAAACTTCTAGGATCAGAAGAGGAATAAATTGCTTTGATTAGTTATTTAGTGCAAAAATTTTAAAACACCCCCTACCCTTCCAGAGCCGTCATTTGGCCCGGTCCCCGTATTCGTTTTGCTTCCAACGAGGACGTATTTTTACTTTCTCCGTATTTTTCATATTTTCTTAAATATAAAAAATATCACAAAAATATTTAAACAAATATTGAAGACAACAAATAAATGAGCTTATTTTGTTTGTAAACATTTTTCATAAAATCATCGTTATTCGAAAAAAAAATGTTTTTTTTTTAATTTTTGGTTTATAATTATGAAACGATAAAAGTTACAGCAAATTTATGATAACAATAATTGTAGAGAATGCCAAAATGAACAACTTATAAAGAATAAGTTTTTTTCGAAATCTCTTTAGTTTTTGAGTAAACTGAGTTTTTGAATTTGAAGTATAATTTTTCCATCTTATAATTTTGACGTTTTAAACGTCAGTTTCATGCGAGTCAACAAAACTCTCGATGTACATTTAAAATATGATTTAAATAGAAAATAAACCATGAAAGCGTAAATATAAATGACTATGATACCATCAAGTCGGAGAAAGTAACATGATGGCCACATCACCATTTTTTTCCATTTAAATCGAAGAGTTGAAACTTTTAAAACAGGTAGGGGATCGAAAAAGCCTTGAGCTGTAATTTTTTCAAAATTTTTAAAACACCCCTCCGGCACCTACAGACCCGCCGGGGCTAATTTGTAAACGACGAAGAAACGCGACGGAGTAGAAGTTTTCTGGCGGCCGAGCGGGAGTGTGGCGGCAATTTTTTTAGACTTTAAAAAAATATTTCAAAGAGACTCTGTCTCCTTTTTTTTAATTTATGAGTTTTTCCCCAAAAATTTTACCACCCCTGTCGGTCAAAAATGGTTAATTTCGACAAATAGAGACCTATCGCTTTAATTTTTTCAACAGACACCCTTCTAAAAAATATTTCAAAGAGACTCTGTCTCCTTTTTTTTAATTTATGAGATTTTCCCCAAAAATTTTACCACCCCGTCGGTCAAAAATGGTTAATTTCGACAAATGGAGGCCTATGGCTTTAATTTTTTCAACAGACACCTTTCTACAAAAATTTTTCAGAGACTCTGTCTCCTTTTTTTTATTTTTGAGTTT
Organism: Ocypus olens; assembly: GCA_910593695.2. Taxonomy (NCBI): domain Eukaryota; kingdom Metazoa; phylum Arthropoda; class Insecta; order Coleoptera; family Staphylinidae; genus Ocypus; species Ocypus olens. Next base: position 45,379,090 of record OU343049.1, read on the forward strand.
TTCCCCAAAAATTTTACCACTACCGTCGGTCAAAAAGGATTAATTTCGACAAATGGAGGCTTTAATTTTTTCAACAAACACCCTTCTCCCCCTCCGACGCATCCCCAACAAGTTTCACCTGCTCACGTAGACCGGTTTCGGAGTAATTGGACGAGACGTAAAAATCACCCCTTGGGGGCGGAGGCAAATTTTTTGGAATTTTTTCCGACACTGTCCGATGCACCCTCAAGAGCTCTATCGATTCCCCGGATGCCGCCTCTCTGACTCTACCCCACCACACCCGTGAAAAAAAACCCAAAAAAAAAACAAGTGTCAAAACTCCGAAACGTACGGTCCGATTTCAATCAATTTTTTTCCAGATACTCCCCTCGGCAAACAAAATATCCCTGGCAATTTTGACAAGAATCGTTAGAGCCGTTTTGGAGCCGCGGCCTTACATATGAAATTTCAGGCGTGCGCCAAAACGCCGCCACTGACTTTATTTTTGCTCTTGAAGGATCCGTCGGTGGCGGGATCTCTTTACAAAGCATCCGCCTACATTATTTATATCCAAAAACTTTTTGATTTGTTGTCCCCTTAATGAGGGGGCCAAAAGCGACCATTTTTTTTTTAAGTTTCTGCCCTCTTTTTCGGGGTCGTATTTTTTTCTCAACTCAAATGTCAATTTTTTTAATATTTTAACTATCGAAACCAAATCGAAAACATATACAAAATTTTAATACAAATCATATTTTCGATATTATTATCGATTTTCTCGCCCGAAACGATTAAAAATAATGTTTTTTTTTTCAACACCCTCAGCACTGCCGATGAATATGACCTGTTTAGGCAAAATGGCAGCTATGAAGAGGTATGGATTGAACAAATTTGATCGTCCCAATGATCTTCCCTGAGGCCTTCAGGGCCTTTTTTCAAAATTATAGATAAAAATTCGTAAAGCCTTCCCTGCACATCCTGGATGATTTAAAACTATTTTGTCCTCTTCATTGAAGACAGCTCTATAACATTTATTCTTTGAATTTTTTCGATTTTTCTAATGGTTCGCGAATTATGAATTTTTTATGTGTCAAAGCACCATATTTTTCATTTTTCACCGGAAATTTGAGTGAAAATCGCATTATATGGATTCGGCTGAAATTTTCATCAAAGATACTTCTTACCAGAAGGGTTGAAAGTGACAAGTATTTTATCTCTAGGGGCCCCCGTCCCGGCGCCCCGGCCATCAAAGTGAGCGATTCTAGATTATTTTTCGGGAATCTTCATGCTTTCAGTTTTGACTTTGAAGAGTTTGTCAAAGCTCCATTATATTCACAAAGCATTACCCTGTAATATTTATATAGGAACATTTTTAATTTGTTGCTCCATTAAGAAGATATGATTTTAAAAAATTTGTAATTACACCAATTTTGATCTTTATTTCGTATTTTTGCATTTAAAGAGGAAGAGTTGAAATGATTAAGGTCAGTTAGAGGGTACGACTTGCTTTCATCAATAATTTTTTTAAATTTTTTGAACAATCGAAATCAAAATTTTCGATCGTCAAATATTATAATAATAATAATTTAATTTATTAACGGAAACTCCATTATACAAAATACAAGAAGTAAAAATAGATTATATAATACCTAATCTAACTTAAAACTATCTAAACATTTAACAGAAATTAATACGTTTAAGATGCGATATGAAAATGTCATGAGACCTACAAAATAAAATTGAAACCTCGAAAACGGGACTGTAAAGTGTATACATTTCTCAGACGCTTACCAAATTATTTTTAAAGGATCAAAATTAATGAAAGACAATAAGCCTTTTACTATTAACGTCCGAGTGCTTTCTAAACAGCAAATTAAGAAATACGTTGATGGTGCGTCACGTTTAACACATTATGAGAGATTCACAAAGTGACGTTAGCAATGCATGCAGAGTTCTTGCATGCGAATATAACATACAAGCGGAGGACGGTCGACGGCGCAGCGCAGCGGAGCCGTTGTTCGTTACCAGTTATCTTGCTTAATTTTAACTTTCCTTAATTTTAATGAGCCACGCACGGACAACGACGCAGCGCAGCAGAGCGGTCGTCCGTCATCAGTCACTGTCCTTAATTTTAAAGGACCACGCATGGACGACGGTGTAGCGCAGCGGAGCCGTCATTCGTCACCAGTAACTTTCTTAAATTTTAAAGGGACGAGCACGCACGACGGCGCAGCGCAGTGTAGTTGTTGTTCGTCACCAGTAACTGGCCCTTTAAACTAAATTTTAAAGGGCCACGCAAGGACGACGGCGCAGCGCAGCGGAGCCGTCGTTCGTCACCAATTACTTTTCTCAATTTAACATTTCACCATTTCCCATAAAGAACACTATTTCACATACATCAACTTTAGCTTGAGAAAACTAGCTATAACTACTAAAAATAGATTTAAATTACCTTCGCCTAAAGACATTAGAACATGCTTTGTTAATCTTACTCGCCACTACTCATTACATGCGAATATTTCACCGGAAATGATGGAATGGAGTGTGGATAATTTTCAGCAGTCGCCGCTTCAGCGTTTCGTTTCCAGTACATTTATCCTTTATATTGTTTCGCGTTTATCGCTCGTTGTGTTCGACTTCATTTGGGGCCTCTTGATTTTCCTTTTCTTTTACTTCTTTTGCAGACGTGGAGCTGCACGTGCGAGACGGCAAAGCTGAAAATAATACCAATTTTCTTTTATAACATCAAAGCCGCAGTATGAGTGAGAGAGAGAGAGACGGGGACTTTCTTTCGAGACGAAGAAAATAATCATATTTAATGACAGTTCCACGCAGTTTTTGTTTTGTATATCTTAGCAGGATACAGTTTCATATCAATTTCTTATTCAATTACCAGTTTAATCGAGAAATCATAAGGTTTCTAATTTACAAACTAAATTATAGCATCTGGCTATCTATCACGATATCCTTTGACCGTGTAAATTTATGAGAAAAAATTCATACAAATTTTTTTTGATATTTTGATTAACCCTCTCTTTCCCAAATTAATTTTTGGAAATAAAAACAAATTTTTTGGACAATTCTTGATTTAATACTATATTCTAACTCAAGAAAATTCAATCAAAAATGTCTCCCTATTTTTCCAGAAATCAAAGTCATGACTCCATATCGAGTCAAAAATATAGGCACAAAAAATGGTGATGTGGCCATCATGTTACTTTCTCCGACTTGATGGTATCATTTATATTTGCGCTTTCATGGTTTATTTTCAATTGAAATCATATTTTAAATGTACATCCAGCGTTGTGTAAACTCGGATAAAACTGACGTTTAAAACGTCAAAATGATGAAAGATGGAAAAATTATACTTCAAATTTAAAAACTCAGTTTACTCAAAAATCAAAGGGATTTCGAAAAAAACTTATTCCTTATAAGTTGTTCATTTTAGGATTCTCTACAATTATTATTAACATAAGTTTGCTGTAACTATTATCGTTTTATAATTATAAACCAAAAATGAAAAAAAAATTCTCGAATAAAAATGATTTTATGAAAAATGTGTTCAAGCAAAAGATGTTTATTTCTTTGTTGTCTTCAAAGTTACATAATTTTTTTTTCAGAAATTGTTGAAATGGCATCTAGGGACCCCAAAACGGATATTTCCGTAAAAAAAATGTTTGAAAAAAATCACGATTTTTACTTTCTCGTACTTCGTAACGGAGAAAGTAAAAAATCCAAACACAGATTACGGGGACCGAAAGATATGACACCAATCTGCAATAATCTGCGCCAAACCCGTTGCAAGAACACCCTGTATAAACACTACAAAATATGTTAAAACCAAAACGGAACAGCGGTTTCTGGGTTTCCTAATCTTTATGGACGTAATATCAAATCAATTCAATTGAAAAATATTTCAAATACGAACTTTCCTGATATATACGTATACCGTTTACATTTACGATATCAATGCTATTGAATCTTCCTCCTCGGATACGATGTCTCCAAATATTAATATAAGAAACGAAGCCGTATTAAATATTCAGATCAGAAGTCCCTAAACTCCATTTATATTCAAACACGGAGGAAGATTTAAAACAAACTTAGTCGAAAGCAATCACAGCAACACATGGGAATTCCCCTGCAATGGACGAACTTTTACCCAACTGTGTCTCCTTTTATAGATTTAGTTGTGCATAGGTCAAGACTCTCGAAGACCTCTGCGCCAGGAGACATTCATTAATTGCGTTTGGAATTATCTCCGTTACATTCGCGAATCAGTTCCCAGACATCTGTTATATAAGATCGAATGTCCACATAAATATTTGGAACAGAGGTTGGAGAAGTAATGGCAAATATTATATGTAATAAAATAAGTTTTTTAATTCCATTTTAGTCTTCATATGCAGAAGTAAGTTGGTTTTATTTACTTTTATACAAGAATTTCAACTTAGGCTCGGTTTTACATGCACGGAAGTCTAGGATCAAATTTGTTTCATCTTTGTTCGATGGTTAACGCATGACATGCGCCGAATACGGATAAAAATAAATTTGACCTTGGAATAGTATTTAAAAAAAATGCCTCAATCTAGAGACTTTGCAAATGACATGCGTCGAACAAAGATGAAATACATTTTACCTTTAAATTACCTACCAACAAATTTATAACACAACCCGAGAAACGAAAAAATAAAAGACTTAACTCAAATAAGACTGATATGTTCCAAATTTTGATAATTTTGGGAGAAGAGGAGCCAAATAATTGGTCAAGAAGATAGTGGAATAGTATAAAAACAATTGCCACATACTTGAGACTTAGCAAATTTACTCAAAATCAAACAAATTGGGAATAACCTTACTTGTTGTAGAAAGCATTAGATATATTCAGGCTACATTTCGTTTTATTGTATTTATCTAATTACTCAAAATCACTCCTTCCTAATGATTCAATTAAAACCCAAAAATACGCCTTGACTACATTACAAGATAAACACACGAAAACGCAATTCAGAGGTTCTTCCCTTTTCTGGTTGATAAAAAAAAATATAAAAACAATTACCACATTTACTCAAAATTGTTTCTACTTCATAATACAATCAAAATACCTCAAAGATCTTTTCTAAATTTTAAGATAATTACACGAAAAGACGGTTAATACCCATTCTGAAGTTGTTCCATTTTCTGGTTGATGAGAAAAATATAAAAACAATTTCCACAGACTTAAAACTTTTCAAATGTTTTATAATTCGGTCAAAAAATATATTTCCTCCTCTACTAAATTTTAAGATAATCACACGAAAACATAGTTAGTGGCTATTCTGAAGTTGCTCCATTTTCTGGTTGATGAAAAAAAATACAATTGCCACAGACTTAAAACTTTTCAAATCTATTCAAAATTGATTCTGCTTCATAATTTAATTAAAAAATATATTTTCTCTTCCACTAAATTTTGAGATAATCCCACAACAGCACGGTTAATGGCCATTCTGAAGTTGCTCCATTTTCTGGTTGATGAGAAAAATATAAAAACAATTGCCACAGACTTCAAACTTTTCAAATCTACTCAAAGTTGATGATACTTTATAATTTATTCAAAAAATATATCTTCTCCTTCACTGAATTTTGAGATCATCTCACGAGAACACATTTAGTGGCCATTCGGAAGTTGTTCCATTTTCTTGTTAATGAGAAAAATATAAATACAATTGCCATAGACTTAAAACTTTTCAAATCTCTTCAAAGTTGATTCTATTTCAATTTAGTTAAAAAATATATTTGCTCCGCCACTAAAATTTGAGATTATCACACGAAAACATTAATTGTCATTCGGAAATTGTTCCATTTTCTGATTGATGAGAAAAATATGAAAACAATTGCCACAGACTTAAAACTTTTCATATCTATTCAAAGTTAATTCTACTTCATAATTTAATCAGAAAAATCATTTTCTCCTCTACTAAATTTTGAGATACACACGAAAACACGGTTATGACCATTCTAAAGTTGTTCCATTTTTTGGTTGATGTGAAAAATATAAAAAAAAAATCCACAGACTTGAAACTTTTCAAATCTACTCAAAGTTGATTCTACTTCATAATTTAATCAAAAATATATTTGCTTCTTCGCTAAATTTTGAGATAATCACACGAAAACACAGTTAGTGGCCATTCTGAAGTTGCTCAATTTTCTGGTTGATGAAAAAAATATAAAAACAATTGCTACAGAATTAAAATTTTTCAAATCTGTTAAAAGTTGATCTTACTTCATAATTTAATCAAAACATATATTTTCTCTCCCACTAAATTCTGAGATAATCACACGAAAACACAGTTAATGGCCATTCCGAAGTTGTTCCATTTTCTGGTCGATGAAAAAAATATGAGAACAATTGTCGCAGACTTAAAACTTTTCAAATCTAATCAAAGTTGAATCAACTTCATAATTTAATCAAAATATATATTTTCTCTCCCACTAAATTTGGAGATTATCACACGATAACACAGTTAGTGGCCATTCTGAAGTTGCTCCAAAATATGTTTGATGGAAACAATATAGCAACAGACTGAAAACTTTGCAAATTTACTCAAAATAAATTGTTCTTAATAATTCAGTAGAAATCCGAAAATATTCCTTCAATAGATTTCAATATAATCGCACTAAAACACAGTCTATGGTTGTTCTGTACTTGTGCCATTTTCTAGTTGATAAAAAAGATTTTAAAACAAGTACCATAGACTCTAAATTTTATAAATTTACTGAAATTTGCTTCTACTTCATGTTTTAATCTAAATCCGAAAAAAAATCTTTCATTAGATTTCAAAATAATCACAAAAATTCTGAAGTTGTTCAATTTCCTGATGGATAAAAAAACAATTGCTACAGATTTGAAGCTTCGTGAATTTACTTAAAATTGATTCTACTTTATGATTCAACAAAATCCGAAAAAAAATCATTAGATTTCTAAATAATCACAATTTTTTTTGAAGTTGTTCAATTTCCTAAAGGAGAAAAATAATATAAAAACAATTGCTACAGATTTGAAGCTTTGTAACTTTACTCCAATTTAATGCTACTTCGTGATTCAATGAAGGTAGGAAAAAACATTTCGTTAGATTTCGAAATAATCACAAAATAAAAATTCAATTTCAATTTCCTGATGGATAAAAAAATAATTGCCACAGATTTGAAACTTTGTAAATCGACTCAAAATTAATTCTACTTCATGATTCAATACAAGTTCGAAAAAAAAATCTCTGGATTTCTAAACAATCACACAAAAAAAATTTGAAGTTGTTCAATTTCCTGATGGATAAAAAAAATAAAAACAATTGCTACAGATTTGAAGCTTCGCAAATTTACTTAAAATTGATTCTACATGATTCAATCAAAATCAGAAAAAAGAAACTTTAGATTTTGAAATAATCACAAAAACTTTTTTGAAGTAGTTCAATTCACTAAAGAAGAAAAATAATATAAAAACAATTGCTACAGGTTTGAAGCTTAGCAAATTGACTCAAAATTGATTCTACTTCATTACTCAAAGTTAAAAAAAATTCGTTAGATTTCTAAATAATCACATGAAAAAACAAAAATCTGAATTTGTTCAATTTCCTGAAGGATAAAAATAATATAAAAAACAATTTCTACAGATTTGAAGTTTTTTTAATTTACTCAAAATTTATTCCACATCATTACTCAATCAAAATCCAAAAAAGAATTTCCTAAGGTTTCAAAATAATCACCCAAAGAAAATTCTGTAGTTGTTCAATTTCCTGATAAAAATAATACAAAAATAATTACCAGAGCTTTGAAGCTTAGCAAATTTACTTCCAATTGATTCTACTTAAATAATACAAAAACAATTGCTACTACAGATTTTAAACTTTAAATTTACTCAAAATTGATTCTACTTCATGATTCAATCAAAATTCGAAAAAAAAATTTATTAGATTTCGAAATAATTACAAAAAAAAATTCATTAGATTTCGAAATAATCACAAAAAAAAATCTGATGTTCAATTTCCTGATGGATAAAATAATATAAAAATAATTGCTAAAGATTTTAAGCTTTGTAAATTTACTCAAAATTAATGCCATTTGACGATTCAAAGTCCGAAAAAAAAAATCGCTAGAATTCGAAATAATCGCCCAAAAACATTCTGTAGTTGTTCAATTTCCTGACTAATAAAAATAATATCAAAACAATTGGTACAGATTTGAAGCTTCGTAAATTTACTCAAAATTTACTGCATTACCAAAGTCCGAAAAAAATTCGTTAGATTTCGAAACATTCACATAAAAGAAACCTGAAGTTGTTGAATTTCCCGATTGATAAAAATAATATAAAAACAATTGACACCGATTTTTGAAGCTTTGTAAATATATTCAAAATTAATGCTACTACTTTCCGAAAAAAAATGGTTTGATTTCGAAATATTCGCACAAAAAAAAAATTCTGATGTTCAATTTCCTGATTGATAAAAATAATACAAAAACAATTACTACTGCTTTAAAGCTTCGCAAATTGACTCAAAATTGATTCGACTCTATTACTCAAAGTCCAAAAAAAAAATTCGCTAGATTTCGAAATAATCACACACAAAAAATTCTAATCAATTTCCTGATTGATAAAAGTAATGTAAAAACAATTGCTACAGATTTTAAGCTTCATGATTCAAAGTTCGAAAAAAATTCATAAGATTTCGAAATAATCACACACAAAAAATTCTAAAGTTGTTTACTTTCTTGATTGTTAAAAATAATTTCAAAACAATTAGTACAGATTTGAAGTTTTGTAAATTTACTCAAAATTTATTCTACTTCATTGATCAATCAAGTCCGAAAACAAAATTTCGATAGATTTCGTAATCACACAAAATATTCTGATGTTCAATTTCTTCATCGATAAAAATAATATAAAAACAATGCTACAGATTTTAAACTTTGTAAATTTACTCAAAATTGAGTCATATTATCGGATTCTACTTCATGATTCAATCAAAATTCGAAAAAAAATGATTAGGTTTCGAAATAATCAAACAAAAAAATTCTGAATTTGCTCAATTTTCTGATTGATAAAAATAATATAAAAACAATCGTTACAGATTTGAATCTTTGTAAATTTACTCAAAATTAATGATACTTCATGATTCAATGAAGGTAGGAAAAAAAATTCGTTAGATTTCGAAATAATCACAAAACAAATTCTGATGTTGTTCAATTTCCTGATTGATAAAAATAATATATAAACAATTGCTACAGATTTCAAGCTTGGTAAATTTACTCAAAATTGATTATCCTTCATGATTTAATTAAATTATGAGAATGTGTCTTCAGTAGATTTACAGATAATAAACACGAAACTACAGTTTATGGCTGTTCTATAATTGCTCTATTTCATGATGGATGAAAAACATGTAAAAACAAATACCACATATTTTATTGTGATTTATTTAGAATCCAATAATAATATCGTGTGAGCCACAAAATTTTGTTTTAGAGTTGGCTGTGAGATAAATGAGGTATGTCGCATATTATTACGTCATGAGTTCAATTGAATTAGATTTAAAAAAATGAATTAATCTCAGGCATGACTGCTATGTTTCTCTCTCTCTCAGGCATGGCCAACTCAGAAACAAAATTCTGTGGCTTATGACTAGATATCTAGATAATCATACGAGGACTCAGTTTACGTCCATCCTGTGTTCGCTTTATTCCATATTTGTTTAAAAATATATATAGAAACAACTGCCACAGTCTTGATATTTTTTTAAAGGTTATTAAAGTTGATCTTCCTCAATAACTAATTTGCAACTTCTTCACTAGATGTCTTATGGCTTATGAACATTCTAAAAGGGCTCTATTTTCTAATTAGTGAAAAAAACAGAAACAATTGCCACAGACTTAAAACTTTGCATAATTTACCCAAAATTGATTCTACTTCACGGTCCAATCAAAATCCGAAAAAATTCCACAAAATTTCGAAATAACCACACAAGAACACAGCTTATGGTCATTCTAAAGTTGCTTTATTTCCAGATAGATGAAAAAAATATAAAAACTCTTAATACAGGCCTAAAACTTTACATATTGATTTAAAATTGATTCTACTCGATGATCTAATCAAGATCCGAAAAACTTCTTTTACTAGATTTCGAGATAATCGCACAAGAACACAGCTTATGACCATTCTGAAGTTGCTCTATTTTCGGATTGATGAAAACATATAATGACAATTGCCACAGACTTAAAACTTTACATATTTATCCAAAATTGATTCTACTTCATGATCCAGTCAAAATCCGAAAACACTTCTTCACTGAATTTTGAGATAATCACACAAGAACACAGCTTATGATCATGCTGAAGTTGCTCTATTTCCTGATTGATGAAAAAAATATGAAAACGATTGCCACAGGCCTTAAACTTTGCATATTTACCCAAAATTGATTGCACTTGATGATCCAATCATAACCCGAAAAAAACTTCTTCACTAGATTTCGAGATAATCACACGAGAATACAGTTTATGGCGAACGGAATCTGAGCATGATAACCCAGTTTTTTGTGCCTCAAATGGATGGTATGAATCTTGAATACTAATGGTTTGAACAAGACGGTGCCCTCCCATCAGCCTTCGCTTTTATAATAAAAAGTGCTATTTCTCATGAAATATCTCTTGTGTGTTTTGTGCATGTCCTTCATGATTATTCTTTTTATGAAAATACCCAATAATGCATGTAGCAACTTTTGTCAACCAGGCCGTTATCTAATAAAAAAGAAATATAATTTTACAATGTTTTTCGATCCACCTTTTAAAAACACTCATAAGTATTAATGTATTCTCTTTTTTGTTTCAGGTGAGTGTCCCGATTTGCATATTCAGGGCGTGCATATGCAAACAAATCTCCGGCCGTGTCGCCCTTGCTCGGGAGACTTAAAAAACAAGTAGGTGCAGTATAGTACAGAGTCAAGTCCTTAGATCAATACCTTTGTCCATTTGCACCGTCGAGCCCAAGCCAGCAGCCACTTCACGTGGCCACTTGGCCGGCTCTGGATGCACCGGCTATCCGTCTTGTCTTGTCCCACCCGTTTCCATCCGAGTCATTGTGGAGATACAAATCAGTACACAATGGCCACGACCCGCTTGTTCTTCCCAGCCGAATATTCGAATTGCGCACTGTCGACTGCCTCCAATCATGTTCATAACTCATCCTCCTGCTTTATACGGGTCGCCTCCACCAAATTAATGACCACCACAATGATTTTTGTGTTAATAGACGTCTTTTAAATTTATTTATCATTGTTTGCTCTCGTCAGCGCTGTCGAAAATCAACTATTGTTGTTGACAACACCTTATTCAAGGAAATAAAAAAAGAACGTTTCCAATTAGTGATTTTCAATATGCGCAGTACGTAGATATTTTGAATACCATCATAATATACGGTTATGCTTTTGATTTGTACAAAAATAAAAATTTGTGTAATGCAAATTCATAGATATATTTTTATTTAAATAAAAATGTTACATATTTCAAAATCAATCAATTCGACTTGAAATGAAAATGAAAAAGAAAATATATAAAATATAAAAATAAATAAAAAAATAAAATAAATACTATCATTTCCATTAGAACTTCGAAGCAGACTCACATGAAGACGTCAAAAAACCCTTTGTTTTCCCAAAAGTTTCGCGACGATGGAATTCCGTTAGCCGGACGGACGAAGTTACTTGAGGAAAAACTAGACAAATGCGATATCGGAAGTTGCAATTTATAAGCGGAGTGTGGGCCCGTGATAGGCTGATGATTGCAGTAATAAGTTGCCTCCCTTTTTTCCTTCTCCCTCCCGGAGCGCAGCTTACATTGTATATTTGAAAAGCTCGGGAAAAATAGATCGGGGCGTAAATTGGCATCGATTTCAGATTATTTTGGTTCGGGTGCGTATAAGGAGCTTTCCGCGGTTCAATAAATAATGGATGGAACGAAAAGCGGAGTTAAAAAAGATTAAAAGGATGCGCCCGGTAATAGATTCTGGAGGAGGGGAGGCACCTTTTTCCATTCTTTTAATGTCTACTTTCCGTAAGAGGATAAAACGTGTGATGATTGAGTGAATATATTTTATAGAGGACTGGAAAGGCTTTTACTATAATTACTTGAAAGTGGATTTTATATCGGATTTATACGGGCCTGCAATTTCTTTGAAGGTAAACTTTTCAACGGCATACTCTAAATAACTAATTGAAACTAGCACTATAAAGCTTTCATAGATTGTATGATCAGACTTTTTACAGATCTGTAGAATTCATTGGTTCATGCTATGTCATATTTCGCTTATGTCTGATTTAATCAAAATCTTTAGCATTGGGAAAATGGTAGCAGCTGTTTTTGATGTTATCTATAATAAATCTCGAGTAAGCATTATTCTTATTTCTTTACAACACGTTCGTATTCAGGGTGAATTTCACAATAGAGTGCTTAAGCATGATCGTATCTTTTTATTTTTAATATTGATAACACAAATATTTGGTAGTATTCGCTGCTTGTTTCATACATGAACAATCATTATTGAAAAAAAAATTCTGATTTTCGCATTATCACATCTCTTGAAAAATACACTGATAAGGCAAAAATAGTCAAGAATTTTAAACATTAAGGGCCGGTATTATAAAGGTGAGTTAAATTTATTCGAAGATTGAAATTTAAATGAAGTTTGTTTATATACAAAATACATGTAGCACAAATGTCAATTAAAATTCAATCCTCAATTAAATTTAAATGACCTTTATAATAAATAAATTAGAAACAACCTTACTTGTTGCAGAAAGCATTAAATAAATTCAATAAAACGAAATATAGCCTGAATATATGAATATTTATAATACCGGCCCTTAGACTTACATCCTTAATAGTTTGAACCATTGTATTTTTATTTTATTTTTTTGGGTACTATTTATAAGTTCCCTTAAAAATTAAAGCCATGTAAAATCCAAGCACATCAGACAGTAAACAGGTTGGCAAACGAACACGAACACATGTCGCTGCGGACGAGAAACAAACAAGAAAGTAATATTAATGAAGGAGCGTTACACATTACAAAACATCTGTTATAAAAAATGATCCAATCTGGAAAAATAATTATTGTGTTGGCGCCCGTGTTTCCGATAAATATTTATACGATCTTAATTAATTGCCTAAATGAATTAATCGCTGTTTAAAAATAAAAATATGAGGAGATAAAAATTTAAGATCAATTCGTAAGACGGAATATTATGCGTTTCATAATAATTGATAAATTTTCGATGGACGATTTTGCTGTTCCAATTTCTCCCAGCTTTCTTATAAAATAATTGTTTTTTTCAAGAACGGAAAATTGACGGGAATTCAGGTTAATGAAACGAGGATGATGCAGGAAATTAGTTCGGACAACTTGGTTAGCAGATTGTCTAATTATAATTCAATTTGTAAACAAATTAATACGAAATATCAAAATTTCTCTTCAGAAAAATATTCCGTTCAGATGGACAAATTATAAATAATACGAAATATCAAAATTTCTCTTTAGAAAAAATTCCGTTCAGATGGGAATGGAACTCACAGGCTTATGATATCTATATTTCATTTTCTTGAGGATTGATATATAATGTAAGATTTTAGTGACTTCTGGTAGGCCGTGAAGTGTCACGTTTACAGATTAGGTTTTTAAAATGCTTTATTAGTGACTAGGCTTTTGAAGTAATGCGCCAATCAAATGAGACTTCACGGCCTTTAACGAAATTTTGTTCCGCCAGTCAGATGAGAGTGTACAGCCCGTCAGATTTAAATATTCATTACATGAAACTGCTAGTAGAGAGGAGCATCAAGAATAGCATGGAGTACTGTGTTTTGGGGTACCATTCGTGTATGATACAAGGGCCAAGGAATGATCCCTAGAGACATCGCGCATCAGGTCGATACTTCTTTCACTACCAACGAGAATCTTCCAATTCTCGAGGTGGTTGCATACCACCCGGTCACACAGGGTCCATTATAAAAGTAATGCGCATTTTCTGGGAAAAATATATTTATTGATCGTACCGGTACAAATGCTTCAAAATACTATCCTCCAGCATCAATACACTTCCGGAGACGTATCTGCCATGCCTGGAAGGCACCCTGAAACTCTTCGATGAGAATGTCTTTAAGGAACGTTGTAACTTTGCCCTTGGATGTTTTCCATGGAGTCCCAATGCTTTCCTTTCAGCTCTCTCTTCAGTCGGGGAAACAAAAAAAGTCGCACGGAGCCAAGTCGGTACTATAAAGGAGCTGGGGGACCACCGGGGTGTTGCTCCAGACCAGGAAATTGGTAACGATGAAGGTCGTGTGGCTGGGGGCATTGTCATGATGGAGCCTGACCATGGCTTTGATGTCGGCCTTCACGCGCGCGACCCAGCGTTTCAATCTCTTGAGCACCTGCAAGTAAAAGTCTGAGTTGACAGTTGGGAGTCCTTGGAAAACATCCAAAAGCATGTTCAGGGTGCCTTCCAGGCATGGCAGATACGTCTTCACAAGTGTATTGATGCCGAGGGAGAGAATTTTGAAGAATTTTAAGCATTTGTACCGGTACAATCAGCTGAAAGGAGTCGATTCTTAAAGTGAAATGAAAGATTAAAAAGTATGTCAAAATATTCGCTTTTTTCAAACACCCATAACTTTGTGTCAAATCGCCGTAGGAACTTTGTTTTTGAGTTTTTGCTTGTACGATATCTCTCCATAGTACCGAGCTGAAGGCGTTGCGGACGTCCAGGGTAACGAGGGCCGCGTTTTGCTTTTTCCTGCGCGTCAAGTCTTCGTTACCAACAAAATATTTAAATCCTCGAGGTAACCACATACTATCCGGTATGAGATATGCCTCCTGTATTGCGTGTACGATACCTCTTCATGTCACCATGAAAGCGTTGCCTGACAAGGACCTATTTTTGCTTTTACCTGCATTTTCAGCCAGTCGCTTTACCTTCAGGATGGCATCCATTTTGGGATCCTAACAGCCTGTGTTGGATAGTCCTCCACTTCTATATATCTCCCCCACGAGACGACCGTTTATCACGTGATCATAAAGCTTTCCCATTGTGCTCATTAAAAATGCAAATCTTTTCTTCTTCCTGTGTTTTCTTGGACTTTTCCAGTGTATCAATCTCGCAGTATTCTTGGGGAAGTTTCCTTCTACCAAGAGAGTGTTGTGCCGCAAGCTTTCAGTTTCATAGGGTTTTTCTCTGGTATTTATGGTCGAATTGCTATGCCGTTATTTACCTTCCTTTTGATCTTTTTAACTGCTTCTTCCTTACAACGAGAGATGTCAGAGCTTGTCACTCTTTTATAACGCCACGTGCTGCCTTGATCGAAGAAGGGTTCCTTTATCACTATTATTTGTTCCACATCTTCCTGTGTATTTTTGGGCTTTTCCAGGTGTGTCAAACTCGCGGTCTTCTTAAGGAAGTTTCCTTCTACCAAGAGAGTGTTATGCAGTCAGATGAGTTTCAAATGGTTTTTCTCCGGTATTTCTGGTGGAATTGCTATGCCGTTCTTTGCCTTCATTCTGATCTTTTTAACTGCTTCTTCCATACAGCGAGAGATGTCAGAGCTTGTCACCCTTTTATAACTCCACGCTGCTGCCCTGATCGTCGAAAGGTCCCTTTATCACTCTTATTTGTTCCTCATCTTCCTGTGCCTTCTGGGGCTTTTCCAGGTGTGTAAAACTCGCGGTCTTCTTGGGGAAGTTTCCTTCTACCAAGAGAGTGTTGTGCAGCAAGCTTTCAGTTTCATAGGGCTTTTCTCTGGTATTTCTGGTCGAATTGCTATGCCGTTCTTTACCTTCATTCTGATCTTTTTAACTGCTTCTTCCATACAACGAGAGATGTCAGAGCTTGTCACCCTTGCAATCAAGTTAGTCTAAACTTAAAGAATCATTTAATCGATCAATTCAAATGAAATACATAGTGTAATCATACAACGATCGATCCGTGCTCGAACAGATCAAACTACTCGGGCCGCACAATCTGTTCAATAAATCGCGCCGATCGATCTCCAAAATATGATCAATCAGCTCGTGCTGCTCGATCGTTTTACGCCGCTCGCTCTACTCGTTTTAATCGAGCGGCGTACGAAGATCGAGCGGCTTGAAAAGATCGAGCGGCATTGATCGATCAAAAGATCGAGCGGCGTTGATCGATCAAAAGATCGAGCGGCGTTGATCGATCAAAAGATCGAGCGGCGTTGATCGATCAAAAGATCGAGCGGCTCGATCATTTGCAAGATCGAGTACTCGATCTTTCTTGATCGATCTTGCCCATCACTAGTTTTTTAGACACCATCTTGAAGCTTATGATCTGTTATGTAAGATTTCATTAGCTTCCGATATTTTTAACTTCCTCCTCTGTACGGCGAGTTCACCCTTGTACCTTGTCCCCAAGTTTTTTGGATGCTATCTTGTAGTCCATACAACAGATGTCATCCAGCTCGCTACATTGGTTAGTACAGACTTTCTGTTCGGTATCGTATTACTACCCTGTCTATCTGTTAAGTAAGATTTTCTGCTTAATATTAAACAATTTTGACCAACAAAGTCACAGCATATTTGGTATTTATTTTATTTTTATGTACGAGAGTGTATGAATGCATTCTTAGATGCAAACGAAATTTGAAACTCAAAATATTTTCTATCGGTTTCAGCCGCACGCTCTGCAGTAGCTTTCATTTACAAAAAAAAAATACCATTTGTGTCCTTGGATGTTCAGTATTTGTCCAATTCATTATAAATTAACACACTTTGAGCGGGACCGTCTATTTGTAGACACTTTGCGAACTGTGTACTATAGGTGGACCGTCTATTTTTAGACGCAAACATGCAGATTGGGTTGCATACAGATCATCATACACGGCGGCGCGCGCAATATTTTCGTTTGCGTTGCAAATCCAACCCGCTACACAGAGACCTTGGTCTTATCGCCCGCTCAAAAAGTGTTAATTTATAATTACAAATGATCGGTGGTGAAATAGTCAAGAGACCGAAACATGTCGCCCTATAAATAAATAATGATTTCAATATGTAAAACAATCAAGTGCTTTTATAATTTCATTGCAGAAAATTAGTTGTCTTGTTTTCTTCTTTAATAGATAACTCTAAAGTGAAGAATTAATTCGTTGTCTAAATGTTGACAACGAAGCTTCAAGAAAGCTTCAACATGATCATTCGAATGATCATTCGAATGACCATTCGAATGATCTATACATGAATGATCATTCGATTGGCATTCGAATGATCATTCGAATGATTTATTTGAGTGATCGGTACTCGAATGAACAATTCGAAAACTAGCTATTGGGATAATTTAAATGACCATTTGAATGTCATTATACCAATTTGTACTCCAATATATATCATTCGAAACTTTACTCAGTGTATTAATAGGATATCCTTCCCACAAAACATTACGGCGAAGTACTCTGATATTGTTTACAATATATTCTATATTATAATTTTATGATATATTGCTGAAATCAGAAGTATTTATGGACGACTTTAACGAAATAACTGGAGTTCTGTTTTTAATATTCAAGTCACGATAATTTGAGTAATCATTCCGATATGTTTATACCACTTAAAAAATAAAAATACTCTATTCACGATCATTCTAATCATTAGTCGAACTTTTATTCCAATGATCATTTGAATAAATAATCGATTTTTATATCATTGGAATAATCAGTCGAATGATCATTCGAATAAATAATCGATTTTCAGATCATTTGAATGATCATTCGAATGATCACTCGAATTATCATTCGAATGAATAATCGATTTTCAGATTAATTCGAATAGTAATCATTCGACTATTGAAATCATTAGATTATGCCCATCACTAATTGGTACCTTTTCAGCATGTTTATGTTTTGTTTTTTTTTTCAGAGAGGATTATGTTGGTGTTTAATCTTAAACACACTGATTTTATTTTTTCAGAAATTCTAAGCTTGTTCTATCATTCGGATGATTGCGGAATCCAAACTGATGGTCTGGAATTATTGTCTTTTCATCTATTGACAACTTCTCAAAGGTATTGGTAGTAAACTTATGAACCTGTAAAAGAAGACATTTTCTGTAATTTTCTCCAGTTTGAAAAATGATTTGGGTAACTTTCCAGGTGCTGAAGAATCAGATTTTCGGAGTAAATGATTAATGATAACTGTTATGGGTTTAATGCAGCTTTTTCTTTATCGTCACTGACCGAAAAATTATTGTCATTTTTAATTGCTAGATTCGGGGCCTTTGTTGTTTTTCAGAGTAAGTAATCCGAGGATACTGTTGCTGTGAGGTTTTTTAGGTAATCTTGTACTCCCTAATTTTGTTCTTCCAGAATTAGCGTTCGTTTTTTCTTTATCGTATCAAGTCCAAGATTTATTGGCATTTTTAATTCCTGGATTCAACTATTTTGGCCTTTTGGGCCTTTTTGTTGTTTTCCAGTCAGAGTAATTAGGGGATTCTGTAAGTTCGTGGCTTTCTAGACAATCGTGAATACAATCATTTTGATCTTCCAGTATTATCGTAAGCATTTTCTGTATCGTTTCCGGCCCAAGTATTATTATATTTTTTTTAATTGCTGGATTCGGCTGTTTTGGCCTTTTAAACCTTTTTGTTGTCTTCCAGAGAGATTAATCCGTGATTATCTAGATTATCTTCAACATCCTAATTTTTTTTTTTTATCTTCAGCTTTTTTTATCGTTACATGCCTAAGAATTGTAGTAATTTTTAATTACTAGATTCTTGGCCTTTTAAGTCTTATTGTTGTTTTTTAAAGTAAGTAATCCTGGGATTCTGTAAGGCTTTCTAGATAATCTTGTATACTACCTAATTTTGTTCTTCTAGAATTAGCGTTAGTTTTTTCTTTATCATATCAAGTCCACGTTTTATTGGCATTTTTAATTCCTGGATTCAACTATTGGTCTTTCGAGTATTTTTGTTGTTTTCCAGATAGAGTAATCCGGAGATTCTGTAGGTGCGAGGCTTTCTAGACAATCGCAAACAAAATGATTGATTTTGTTCTTCCAGTTACCCTTTTCTGTATCTTATCATTTTTAATTGCTGGATTCGTCTATTTTGGCCTTTTAAGCATTTCTGTTGTCTTCCAGAGAGACAAATCCGTGGCTTCTGTTGGTGTAAGGCCTTCTAGATTATCTTCAACATCTTAAATCTGTTGTGTTCCAGAGAGACAAATCCGTGTCTTCTGCTGGTGTAAGGCCTTCTAGATTATCTTCAACATCTTAAATTTGTTTTCTTCAACTTTTTCTTTATCGTTATACGCCCAGGAATTATTGTCATTTTGAATTGCTAGATTCAGCCTTTGGGACTTTTTGAGTACTGTTGTTTTTCAAAGTATTCCGGAGATTCTGTTGGTGTGAGGCTTTTTAGATCATCTTGAAAGCCCTGATTTAGTTATTGGTTCTTTGATTAAGTTTCTTCTTGTTGTATTTTGTTTTAGCTTGATGCGACTATTCCCGCAGTTATCTATTTCTGCGTTTTGACTAAAGGGGATATTTCAGTTTTTCCTTGGGGTCGTCTCTTGATAAGGTTTCAACTACGGTTTCTGTAAGTTCGGTTGACTGAAGGTGATATTTCAGATTTTCCCTGAGGTATTTCATAATCAGGGTTATCTCTTATTAAAGTTCGGTTTTAAAGGTTGATGTAATAAAAATAGATTGTCTAACTGGATATAGTTACCAAAATTTCACCCAATTACTGTTTTAAAATGTTGGGTCTCAAAAATTTGGACGATACGGTTTCAAAACTCATAACTGAGAAAGTTGAGTTCTCAACTTCACCTTAAAGAATCAAATGTTCAAATTATTTCTCCTATACTCCATTGGTGGTCTGTGACATTGGCGCTATTTTTGCACCTCCTTGCATATCTAGCATTTTTCGTTGAGGAAATACGGTTTTGCCATCATTGGTTATTGCATATTACCTAAAAATGTATCTACAATCTACAAAATATGCCAAGAAAGTTTACTTATCTCAATAAAGAAGGTATCAAGTAGAAGATTACTCATCTGTCCGATGTTATGTTGATATTATTCCCCGTCGTAGGCATGCTTCACTTTTAATGCAATTTATGCGAAAAAGTCTGAAATATTTGCATTTGTAAATTAACTAATTGTATTTATACTTCGTAAAAAGTGTGAACCATCCATAAATAATAATAATGATTTAGTGAATGTAGTTCATTCATAACAATACTTTGGATTCATTGTGATCAATAATAAATGTGTAAACTAAACTGAAATACATCAAGAATTAAGGCGAAAAGTAGCCTAAATATATAAATATTTATTAATTCGTTGCCAAAGTACATTCGTCTAGCTATCCACTAGAGATTGATAGTTTGATCTTATCCAGAATTTTTACAGTTTTTTTTTTCTGTTGATAAATGTTAAATAAACTCCAGAAGAAATTATCAATTTAATGATTAATCCATTTCATATATTACAGAAATCTGACCTTTATTAAACAAGCATGAAGACAATGTACAAGGACGCTCTGTTTAAAGTCACATGCCTATTTTAGCGCACCTAAAATTAATTGACCCAATCTGAATTATTACTTATTCATCATTATATTGTTCTTGTTTTAAAATTAATTAGTCTGAGCGAGGATATAAGAAACGTCATGCAACAATTACTCCAACGGCGATAAATTACAGTCTTAAGACGTACATAAAAGATACACGACATGCGTGCCAATTGTAGGTCGTAAACAAACCGTAGGTACCTTCATTGCTGCCGGTGCGGGAGCTGGTATTGTACAGTACGTCTAAATAAATGTCTTTAACGGTGTCACGTATGCATAGGAAAACGTTCGTCATAGACGGTAGTACTGACAAATTTGGTATGGTTTACAAAATAAGGTGATTTCAATACATGGCACGCAAAAGAAGACATTTGCAATCATGGAGTTTATTCGGATGAGGTTTGATATTCTGAAAATAAATTCGCAGGTGTAATGATGTCATTTTGATTTTAATAATTTCGACTAATCTTTGCGTTATCGTGTTTAAAAAAAAATCGCAGTTGCCTATGAATTCAAATACGCATGTCTCAGTGTACAGGGTTATTCTAAAAGATGGATTTTTAAAAATTCGTATTTATTAAAGTACAAATTCAAAATTAACAATGTTAATACGAATGAAAAGAGGAAGTTTCAAAGTTTATTTCCATACATTATAAGTCTTCAATGTGGCCACCGTTAGCTGTACGGCAAACATCTGTGCGGTAGCCAAATTCGTACCACACACGACAAAGCTAATCTGTTGTTACTGAATGCACGGTAGCAGTGATACGGTTCCCCAGATCGTTCAGAGTTGTTGGTAGAGGCGGGACGTAAACAGCTTCCTTAACATAACCTCATAAGAAGTAGTCATCTTGGTGGCCAAAAGTATAGAGCCAGGTCTCCTTTTCCCTTGCGACCTATCCAGCGCTGAGGAAGGGCTTCATTCAAAAAGCCTCGTACGTGGAGGTGCCAAGGGGGGCGGAACTCCATCCTGTTGGAAAATGAAGTCCTGTGAATCTTCCCTAACTTGAGGGAACAGCCAACATGTCTGGGTAGGTTATTTCAGTTACAGCTTTTTCCTTTACACACACTTTCAGTCTGTTTAAATTACTTAAACCAATGGCTAATGCTTTTTCTACTTGGTGGTTCAATACCGAATTTGGCACAAAATGGCCGCTGCACTACAATTTGCTAGTCACTCAATAACGCAGAAAACCTTGTACTCCACAGTGAGTGAGATCACTCACAACTAAACAATGACACAAAATGGCGGCCCATTGCCGCGAGAACTCTACCGGCCGCTTCTGGAACCATCACTGCCCGCCATAAACTCTGAAACTCTTTTCATTGGTATAAACATTGTTAATTTTGGATTTGTACTTTAATAAATACGAATTTTAAAAAATTACAATAACCCTGTATTATAGTCCATATTCCAAAATATCTTCAAGCTCGCTACACAGATGGATCCAAGCTTTCTTTGACAGCGTGTTATTACCATGCGTCACCAAGTAGTGTAAGATTTTTGGCATAATATTAGACAATTTTAATCAACAAAGTCGGAGCATATTTAGTATTTATTTTATTTTTATGTACGAAAGTCTCATGTCTCTGGCCAGAACGTCAAACATTTTGCGTTAATCAGAGGCATTTCAATTCATAGGCGACTGCGATTAATTTATTTTTGTAAACACTTCCTTCGACGTAATGATTAATTACTATTTACCAGTTCCTCATCTTGGACAATATCATCAAAGCATTTGCACTTTCTGTTGAATTAATTCTCAAACTAAGTATTACCATCAAATACTTTTAAAATTTTGTGTGGTTTGACTCTAAATAAGTAAAACACAAAATTCTATAAAGACTACAAAGTCGATACTCCAGTCCACAAACTGATAAATATACTTAAATAATTTATCTTTTCACATGAATCCTTTTTACTTTCTCCGTTACGAAGTACGAGAAAGTATTGTGAACGTGATTTTTTTTCCAAAAATTTTTTTTACGGAAATATCCGTTTTGGGGTCCCTAGATGCCATTTCAACAATTTCTGGAAAAAAAAAATTGTGTCTGTGTGTGTCTGTGTGTGTGCTGTGTGTGTGCCTGTGTGTGTGTCTGTCTGTGCGCGCTGTATCTCAAAAACTACAAGGGAAATTGATATGAAACTTTGAACATAAGTTTTATTTCATAATCCGAAGAACTGAAAAGCTTTTAGTAAAATTTCGTACACCGGAAGTGGGTGTTTACCTTAACTGTTTTTTGTTTTTTTCCAATATTTTTGTAAATATGAAAAATATAAAAAAATTATCTTTGGTTTGAAAATATTTTTCATAAAATTATTGTTTTTCGAGAAAAAATGTATTTATTTTTTTTTCATTTTTGGTTTATAATTACGAAACGATAATAGTTACAGCAAATTAATGTTTATAATAATTATAGAGAATTCCAAAATGAACAACTTATAAAAAATAAGTTTTTTCTGAAATCTCTTTAGTTTTTGAGTAAACTCTGCTTTTAAATTTGCAGTATAATTTTTCCGTTTCATAATTTTGACGTTTTAAACGTCAGATTCATCCGAGTCTACAAACATTCGAGGTACATTTAAAATATGATTTAAATTGAAAATAAACCACGGAAGCGTAAATATAAACGATACCATCAAGTCAGAGAAAGTAACATGATGGCCACATCACTATTTTTTGTATACATAGCTATATCATACCTTACTGAGCATTTATATATGTACTCTAATACCACTATGTACAATCAAATCTTTAAAGTTCTTGGGTGGAAAGACCTCGGTCGATAACCCATTTCACATCATAAGATAAAAAAGAATAGTATAGTTGTAAACACTAGATCATGGTACGGCCGAGGTAGCAGAGGTGGTAATACAGATAGATGCGTACACGGCGATTCTACAACCGACCCTACCTATCTGCATTGCCACCTCTGCTACCTCGGCCGTACCGCGAGCCGTCACTGCGTTTAAGAGACAAAAATTAATTAATGTTAAATATCATCAAATACCTAAAATAAAAAATATATGCGAAGAAGAAGAAATACATTTATTTCACAAAATTATATCTTTTCCCATATTAAAAAAAAAACATTTAATTAATTTTTGTCTCTTAAACGCAGTGACGGCTCGCGGTACGGCCGAGGTAGCAGAGGTGGCAATACAGATAGGCAGAGTCAGTTGTAGAGACGCCTTAACTACACCTATCTGTATTACCACCTCTGCTACCTCGGCCGTACCATGAGTCACCCCGCGAGGAATTACTGCTTAGACGAATGTATAACCCAGTAAATAATATAATTCAGATATTAGAAAATTATTTAGACACATTGTATTATCTTTCATGTTACACCGTCAGCAGGTACGTTACGTATTAAGTATAGTTCCAGGATCTGGAGGTAATAATAGTTCTGGAGAGCCCTTCAGTTCCATTCTGCAAGAGATAACACTCGGTGTGTAATAAAATTTTTATTGTCGTCGAAAATGCTGCGACGTGATTGAGTTGCATCTGCACGTACTATATTGAAAAGTACACCTACATGCGCTCAAGTCGCAATGATTTCGTTTGGATGCATGTAATAGAAATAACGTTATTCAATTTTAATCATAGATTCAAATAGTTATTCACCTGATGGTTCTTAAATATGTAGAACTGAACTAAGTAAGCATTTCTGCAACTGCTTTAGAGTGTGTGAATAAAATATACATTTTTTATAATGTGAGAGGACTATATTATTATGACAATGGTTTCATCGGATAGATGAGTAATGTTCTACTTGATGATACCTTCCTTATTGAGATAAGCAAACTTCCTAGACATTTTGTAGATTATAGATATTTTTTAGTCAATATGCAATATCCAATGATGGCAAACCCGTATTTCCTTAACGAAAAGTACCAGACATACAAGGGGATACAAAAATGGCGGATAAGTACGTCACAGAAGACCATAGAGTATAGGAAAAATAATTTGAACATAATAGATTCCTCAAATTTTCTGGAATATAAGAGAGGTGAAGTTGAGAACTTTCTCAGAGTTGTGAATTTTGAAACCGTAATCGCAAGTTTTTCACACCTCCGCCATTTTGAAAGAATCAATTTCTTATATTCTATTAGAAAATTTTCTATTACTTTTAATGAGTTGTCATTTTGTAGTGATTTATTTATTCATATTTTTTAATGGGACAACCTGTATATTTTTATGATATTGAGTTCACTTTTTCATAAGCTTTCAAAGGTCGAACATTTTCAGAGCCATTAAAAAAATAAAAAAGCAATTGCAACAAACTTTAGACTTTCAAATTCACTCAAGACAGATTGTACTTCGTTATTCTATAAAAAAAATCTGCCAACATCTCTCATCTAGATTTCAAATTAATCCTACTTGAACACTTGCTGGTGGAAGGTCGGTGGAATTGGAAAGGTCGGACATTTTCGTCGTTAAAAAAATAGAAAAAAAATTGCAGCAATATTTTGACTTTTAAATTCACTCAAAACAGATTATAGTTCGTTATTCAATAAAAAATCTGCCAACATCTCTCCTCTAGATTTTGAATTAATCATACTTGAACACCTGCTGGTTTAATTGAAAAGGTCGAACATTTTCCAAGCCGTTAAAGAAATATACTGAAGGAAAAAAAATGAAACACTTTAAATTCGTGAAATTTTCAAACCGCCATAACTCGGCGTATTTTCAATCGATTTTGATGAATCTTTAAGGGCGAAAAACTTTGAAGTGTCTTCTTTAAAGCCATGCACGCTAAATTAAGCGTAACCCTTTCCGCCCCCTCTAGCGCCCCTGTGAAATTTTTTTCTTTTTTGGAAACCATGTCCAACTTTGACGATGTCTACGGAGTTGGAAAAATTTTGTCAACTCAATCCACCATAAAGGCATTAAAATTTGATCAATTCCCTTTGCAGGACTCAAAGAACGAAGTTCCTGCGATGATTAGGCACCAAGTTAAGTTATGGCTGTTTGAAAAAAAGTGCATTTTGAGGTTTTTCGCACATAACTCAATGACTTTTCAACCAAATTTGATGATTCTTTCAGGAAATAATCCCATTTTGGCTCTACTTTAAGGGAGTAAACTCAGATTGGAATGATCCCTTTTCGAACCCTTCACCCCCGAACAAAAAATAACACGTTTTTAGGCGAAAAACGTCCAACTTTGTCAACTTGTACCGAGTTGGAAAAAATGTGTCGACTCGATCCAACAAAAGGGCATTGAAATGTGTTCAATTACCTTCGCAGGAGTCAAATAACGAAGTTCCTACGATGATTTGGCCCAAAGTTATGGGTGTTTTAAAAAAAGCGAATTTTGTGGTTTTTTGGCTTCTAAGTCCGAAGTTTTTCGACGAAATTGTTATCGTTTTCACGAATGAAATTTTCTTTGCATGTTCTTTAAGGTATGCACGAAAAATAATTGTTTGCACGAAATCATGAATATCGCATTTTGTACCTTAGAACTCCATTAACAAAAAACATTATTTTAGGTCAAAAAAGGCTTACTTTAACGATCTCTGTTGGATCAGAAAGAAATGTGGGCCTAACTCACCACCATTCGTCCATTTTTCCATTCGTCCATTTTTCCATTCGTCCAATAAAAACAAACAAATTGCAGTGATGGAAAAAAATTAAACACTTGAGATTTGTAAAAAATTAGTGAATTTTCAAATGGCCATAACTCAACTTCTATTCAACCGATTTCGCCGATCTTTTGAGAAATAAAAAGCAAAATGTGTCTTCTTTGAGAGGGTTTATCCCCCACTCAAAGAGAGGGCTCTACGCCCCTCCAAATAAAAAAATAAAAATACTATAAAATGTACTTTTTTTAAACACCCATAACTTTGTGCCAAATTGCCGTAGGAACTTCGTCTTTGAGTTCTGCACAGGTAATTGAACACATTTCAATGCCCTTTTAGTGGATCGATTCGACACATTTTATCCAACTCGGTACACGTTGCCAAAGTTGGACGTTTTTTTGCCCAAAAACTTGTTTTTTTTTTGTTCGGGGGTTCAAGGGATCGAAAAGGGATCATTCCAATCTGAGTTTACCCCCTTAAAGAAGGGCCAAAAAGAGATTTTTTCCCGAAAGAATCATCAAATTTGGTTGAAAGTCATGTGCGAAAAACCTCAAAATACACTTTTGTTTCAAACAGCCATAACTTGGTGCCAAATCGTCGTAGGAACTTCGTTCTTCAAGTCCTACATACGGATTTAATCAGATTTTAATGCCTTTATGGTGGATCGAGTTGACAAAAATTTTCCAACTCCATAGACATCGTCAAAGTTGAAAATGGTTTCCTGGAAAAAAACATTTTTTTTCACAGGGGTGCTAGAGACGGGCGGAAGGGGTAACGCTTAAGTTCGTATACATGACTTTAAAGAAGACACTTCAAAGTTTTTCGCCCTTAGAGATTCATCAAAATCGATTGAAAATTCGCCGAGTTATGGCGGTTTGAAAATGGTCAAAATTTCACGAATTTCAAGTGTTTCATTTTTTTCCTGCAGTGTAGAAAAATAAATGCAACAAACTTTTGACTTTTAAATTCACTCAAAACAGATTGTACTTCGTTATTCTATAATAATAATATCTGCCAAGATCTCACCTCTAGAATTTGAATTAATCATACTTGAACACCTGCTGGTTTAATGGAAGAGGTCGAACATTTTCCAAGCCGTTAAAAAAATAGACAAAGAAAATGCAACAATTTTTAGACTTTTAATTCACTCAAACCAGATTGTACTTCGTTATTCTATAAAATATCTGCCGACATCTCTACTCTAAATTTTGAATTAATCATACTTGAACACCTGCTGGTTTAATTGAAAATGTCAGACATTTTCCAACTCGTTAAAAAAATAGAAAAACAATTGCAACAAACTTTAGACTTTTAAATTCAATTAAGACAAATTGTACTTCGTTATTCTCTAAAAAATCTGTCAACATATCTCCTCTAGATTTCGAAATAATCACACTTGAACACCTGCTGGTTTAATTGAAAAGGTCGAACATTTTCCAAGTCGTTAACAAATATAAATACAATTGAAACAAACTTTAAACTTTTAAATTCACTCAAACCAAATTCTATTTCGTCATTCTATAAAAAATCATCCAATATCTCTCCTCTAGATTTCGAATTAATCACACTTGAACGCCTGCTGGTTTAATTGAAAAGGTCGAACATTTTCCGAGCAAACTTCTGAAAATATACACACTTGTTTTACTGGACATATTCCAAGTCGCTAAAAAAATTGATAAACATTTGCTACAAGCTTACCTAGTTACAAACTAAAAAAAAATTCTTTGTCATT
This sequence comes from Ocypus olens, assembly GCA_910593695.2. Lineage (NCBI taxonomy): Eukaryota > Metazoa > Arthropoda > Insecta > Coleoptera > Staphylinidae > Ocypus > Ocypus olens. The sequence continues at coordinate 45,406,975 of OU343049.1, forward strand.
CTATAAAAATCTGTGAATTATTCTAACTGCAGATTTTAAATTAATCACACTCTGTTACAATTGTGAGGCCGGACATTTTTTGTCGCCAAAAAAATAAAAAAAACAATAACTACAAACTCGAAACATTTAAACGGTACTTAAAATAGAATGCACTTCATGTTTTTATAAAAATTTGCAAACACTCCATTCTTAGATTTTAAAATAATGGCATTTTAACATCCGACAGTCCAATTTTGCGTTATAAACCATCGAGAAAATACAAAAAAAAAATACCTGCAAGAAATTTTTTTAAGTCTGCCATTACCCCTAACCTAGATTTAAATATAATTAATTAATTTGCAACTGCAAATCTTTTCATACTAAATCGTATAAATTTAATTAATAAGGTAACATGCGTTTCCAATGATTATAATAATTGCGCTGAGAGTATCGTGTAATCTGGAAACTGTGTTCCTTCTATCGCGCAAATTGTAGCGTCTTAGTCTAGCAAACTGGAGGTTGCAGGTTCGATCCCTTCCGAAAGCATTTTACGCTTTTAGTACAATTTATACGAATTAATTTGAAATTATTTGCTTTTAATTAATTTAAATTAATATTATTATTATTATTATTCGTTTAATAATTATTCAAATCTTGTTAACTATAACTTCATTTTTTATAACTCACGTGCATTAAAATTTAACTGTACCCTCAAATTGACGTATTAATTATTTGTGGGGAATATTCACAGTTTACGTGACCATTAAAAGGTTCGGTGTATCCCATACGAGAGAATATCCATTGTTCCCTCCTTCGGTCTCTTGAGAGTCATACAGCAAACGTATGCGTGGCCACGCAGAGACGGCCATATAAAGGTCATAAAAACTCGAATCCTCTATGGTCACGGACAAGGCCATTGTTACAAAAATCTCCCTCGGCTAGTTTTGCATCGGCTTTGTTTAGTTTTATTTTTCTTATTTTATTTCTTTTCGAGAACCGATCGATCCTGAAGGCTACTGAAAATACAAACAATACAAATCAATTTTCAATCATAATTTAGCATTAATTATACTGAGGATACCATTCATTTCTTCGGTTGTAAACAGAAGCGAGTTATCCCATATTACTTCTGCCAAGCTTTTACACATATCAAACAATGTTTATCCAAAATCGGGTGTAATAATCGAATTATAGTGGTCATTTGAGCCATGTAATGTGGCTCATTACCCCCTAGTGAGAGATTAAGTTTCTCTCACGGAATGCATAGATCCTTCATAGGATTTTTGAAATATTTCAAATAGACACCATGTACGTCAAAATTTCTTGTCAAAATTTTATAAATATTATTTCAATATTTAATGCAATTACAGACGATTTTGGATAAAATTTTATATTATACTCATGTGGAATTCCTCATTAGTCCCTTAAGAAAATTACTTTTTCTTGCGTGACTAATTACGTACATTCCACATTCGTATAATAAATAACTATTACTCCCTTTGTACAAAGTACGGGAAAGTACTGTTTTCATGTCAATTTTCGTATTTGAAACGGAAATATTCAGTGTTCGCGCTATATCTCAACAACGATTAGAGGTTTTAAAACAAAACTTTATTTGACAATTGGAAGGTGATAGCGGTACGAAGCATCCCTTAAATACAATGCAAGGGTCTCGCCTATTTCTACCTCCTATCAAAATGTTGATTTATATTATGTTTCATTAAATACCTTTAAGACCATATGGCTTATGTATAAATACCTATAATTAATACTGCCCATTCAGTATTCTTGATAAAAAAAGATAGATTTATCACGGGTTAGCTATAAATTTAAAAATATTTAAGTATGCAAAAAGTAAAATCAATAAGAGAGTTGATATTCAGAATAAGCTTAAAATGCCAATTTAAAGTTTGCACAAGAATATTTTTATTCGGGAGATTTAAGGAAACGATGGTAGATTTCATATAGATAAGTCAATCCAAACGCGACTGCCATAGGAAGCATAACTAAATGCAAAAACGCGAACTTCTCAAATTGCAAGCAGATATTAGATATAACGACGAAGGAAAAAGATCAATTAGGCTAAGCCCATTATATTAGTTTGTAGTTAAATTTTGCAGCCGATGAAATAAATAAATAAATAAAAAATGGTGACATGGCCATCATGTTACTTTCTCCGACTTGATGGTATCATTTATATTTACGCTTTTATGGTTTATTTTTAATTTAAATCATATTTTAAATGTACATCGAACGTTTTGTAGACTGGAATGAAACTGACGTTTAAAACGTCAAAATTATGTAAGATGGAAAAAGTTTACTTCAAATTCAAAAACTCAGTTTACTCAAAAACTAGAGATCTCATGGTTGCAGCCAGAACTTTAAACAATTTTTTTCCTAAAACTATTTTAATAATAAAAAGGTTTTCCATATGGTGCAATTGATACGACACTTTAAACATAAATCTTATTTAATAATCTGAAGAACTGAAAAGCTTTTGGTAAAATTTCGTACACCGGAAGTGGGTGTTTACCTTAATTTTTTTTTATTTTTTTCCAATATTCTCTTAAATATGAAAAATATCACAAAAATATTTAAGCAAATATTGAAGACAACAAAGAAATTAACATCTTTGGTTTGAAAATATTTTTCATAAAATCATTGTTATTCGGGAAAAAAATGTATTAATTTTTTTTTCATTTTTGGTATACAATTACGAAACGCTAATTGTTACAGCAAATTTATGTTAATAATAATTGTAGAGAATGCCAAAATGAACAATTTATGAAGAATAAGTTTTTGAATTTGAAGTACATTTTTCCATCTTTCATAATTTTGAGGTTTTAAATGTCAGTTTTATCCGAGTCTACGAAACGTTCGATGCACACTTAAAATATGATTTAAATTGAAAATAAACCGTGGAAGCGTAAATATAAATGATACCATCAAGTCGGAGAAAGTAACATGATGGCCACATCACATTTTTTTGGATTCTTTGAGCAAAACGTCAACAATTTTCTTATAGTTTAAATCAGAAAAATCAAAATCAGAAACGAATTACAGGCTAAAAACTGAAACACATTTATTAGAAAACAAACAAGGCTGAATTAAAACAGTATTTCTTACCAATTTTCTTGAATTTCTTGAGCAAATCGTTAACAATGTTTTCATAGAAAATCAGAAAAACAAAATCAGAAACGAATTACAGGCTGAAAAATGAAACAGTATTTCTTACCAATTTTCTTGGATTCCTTGAGCACATCCTTAAAAATGTTCTCATAGGTTATGCTTCTGAGAAAATCAGAAATAATCAAAATCAGGAAACACATTTATTATAAAACAAACAAGAATAAATTAGAACAGTATTTCTTACCAATTTTCACGGATTTATTGAGCAAATCGTCAACAATTTTCTCGTAGTTTGTGCTTCTGTAGTTCCTGAGAAAATCAGAAAAAATCAAAAACGAATTCCAGGCTGCAGCTTCGTCGATTGATATTTTCGAATTTATCGTCTTTGGCCAAAATTTTAAGTTGTGGATCACGACATCCTTGATCTTGGCCAAAGACAGATTTGTAACATGGGCGAAAGTTTGGCCTTCTTTTTTTTAATGGAGTTTTTAATGAGTCTAAGCTTTATGTGTAAAGTTGGAAAAATAATGTTTTCCATTTTGACAAGAGGGTAATAGTGGATTGTGAGGAAGAATTCTTTATTACTTTGTCCGTTACGAAGTACGTTTTGTGACCGTAATTTTTTTTTACGGAAAAATCCGTTTTGGGGCCCCTAGATGCCATTTCAACAATTTCTGGAAAAAAAATTGTGTGTGTGTGTCTGGCTGTGTGCGCTGTATCTCAAAAACTAACACAGCAATTGATATGAAACTTTGAGCTTACGACTTATTTGATAATCTGAAGAACTGAAAAGCTTTTGGTAAAATTTCGTACACCGGAAGTGGGTGTTTACCTTAACTGTTTTTTGTTTTTTGCCAATATTTTCTTAAATATGAAAAATATCACAAAAACATTTAAACAAACATTGAAGATAACAAATAAATTAACATCTTTTGCTTAAAAACATTTTTCATAAAATCATTTTTATTCGAGAAAAAAATTTATTTTTTTTAAATTTTTGGTTTATAATTATAAAACGATAATATGTATGTTAATAGTGTAGAGAATGCTAAAATGAAATCCCTTCGAAATCCCTTTAGTTTTTGAGTAAATTGAGTTTTTAAATTTGAAGTATTATTTTTCCATCTTTCATAATTTTGACGTTGTAAATGTCAGTTTCATCCGAGTTTACACAATGCTCGATGTACATTTAAAATATGAATTCAATTGAAAATAAACCATGAAGAAAAAAATGAATGTATTTTTCAGCTGGTCAATTAACATGCGACGAAGATGGTGGAAACAGTTACAAAAAAATTAGGATGCCAAACTTAACAAAATTTTCTTTGCTTTTTGTTAATTTTGGCATAATTTGCTTCCACCACGTTTGTCGGATAATTATCCGAAAACATAAAAATTCAAAAATATTGAATTTTTATACAGGGTGGTCAACTAAGGAATTTCGATTTACAAGCGCTCTAAAATTGTTTTGAATAGGAATAGAGAAGTGGGGTTGGTCTTAAACGAAGGAGGGGCTCATGGAAATTCAGTCGCCATGGTTCGCTGGACGGGTGAGGAGCGTTCGTTCTGTGTGCGCGCTTATTACCAAAATCAAAATTCTTGCATTATTGTGCGTCGTCGTTTTCGTGCACATTATGCTTTGCACAATCTTAACCAATGTCCGAGTGCTCAACTCATTCGGAAATGGGTCAGAACATTCGAAGAAACAGGTTCGACATTGCCCCAGCGAGTGATAAACCGTCGACGGTCTGTGAGAAACGATGCAAACGTAGAGCGAGTGAGAGCATCTGTTCGCAACCAACCGGGCCTCTCGACACGCCGGCGCGCGGCCACTCTAAATGTGAAGAGATCGTCATTGATAAACATTCTTCATAAAGATTTACACATGCACCCCTACAAGATCCAATTAGTGCAGGAGTTAAAGCCAGGGGACCATAAACAACGCCTTGATTACGTCAATGAAATGGTGAACCGATTTCAAGCGTACGACAACATTTTTTTCTCTGATGAAGCCCATTTTCATCTGAACGGCTATGTAAACAAACAGAATTGCCGGTATTGGTCTTCAGAAAACCCCAAACAGCAACATGAAACTCAATTGCATAGTCTGAAGGTCACAGTTTGGTGTGCAATACACGCACAAGGCATTATAGGCCCGTACTTTTTCGAAGACGGACGCGGCCGAGCAGTAACAGTGAATTCTGATCGTTATGTGGACATGTTGAACAATTTTTTTGAACCAGCCCTTCAAGACTTTGATGGATACAATCGGGACACTTGGTTTCAGCAAGACGGGGCCACTTGTCACACTTCAAATCGGTCTTTACCTGTTATTCAGGCGCTTTTTCCTGAAAAATTGATTTCTCGGCGTGGAGACCATCCATGGCCCCCCAGAAGCCCGGACTTGACACCTTGCGACTTTTACTTATGGGGATACCTCAAAAGTGTAGTCTACCGCAACAATCCCCGCACTCTAATTGCGTTGAAGGAAAATATCCGCCAGGAAATTCAAGCCATCGGTCCAGAAACTTTGCGACGTGTTTTTCTAAATGTCGGGGTTCGACTCGAAGAGTGCCAGCAGAAAAACGGTGGACATTTGGACAGCGTAATTTTTAAGAAATGAATTTCCAAAGAGCTGAACATTATTTGTAAAAAAAAAAATTATAATTGACTTGATAGTTTTTGTTTTATTTCTCTTTTAAATCGGAATTCCTTAGTTGACCACCCTGTACTTCCACTTCCAAAAAATTAGGAGAAACGAATGCCAAAATTAACGTTTCTTTGCCTTTTGTTAATTTTGGCATCTCTCCTATTTTGTTGCTGCTGTTTCCACCACGTTTGTCACATAATAAGCCGAAATCATAAAAATAGAAAAATTGTTGAATTTTGATACTTCCACTGAATCGCTCATAATTTTTTTATTCCGTTGGTTTTCAATGGTACCTTGCTGATGTACCAAACCGCTGATGCCACGTAAAAAATAACGAACAGAGCATTTTGCAACCATCTCTATTTTTCCCTATTTTTAAGTCAAACTGCGTAATTGATTTTGGTCGAAAAAATGCAAATTTTCCCATGTTCCGATTGTAGCTTAATTAATCATCTTAAGGGATTTGTTGGCGGTTTATTTACCTTAAATTTGATATCTCGCACTGTGCCTCTGTCTTATCTTAACCGTCTTGAACTGGCCATATTGACTTGCCTCCGAGGCAAAAAAAATATCTGGCAATATCGGATCGATCGGTTCTATAACTGGAGATGTTCTCAAAAGTGTGAGGCTACCTACCATCAACAAAGTGAAAAAAAAAGTCAAAATATCGTTTTTAAAAAGCCTACCCATACAAAACCATTTTAGTGTGTTTTTCGTGTTCAGTGGTCAATGCGACATTATTTTATAAACTAGTGGTACCTGTAATCACAACAATTATTTTAACATAACGTGTAATTGAAATTAGTCACATGAGAATATCTGTACAACAATTCAATAAATCACTCCGATTATAGACATGCATTGACATTTCAATTTTATGTCCAATTAAAACTCGAATTTTCATTTCCAGCTAAAACGTAATTAGATTTTAGATAAGCCGATACGAGCGCCTATAAAGTTTTATTGTAATTTTACAAATAAGGGGAAACCGCTTTTGGTATCGTATTTTATTGCGCACCTCTGATCTGGCCCTTATATTGTAATCCACTAAACACACTTGCCTTAAATATAGCCGTAACCACGAGAGCCGTCCTAAAGAAATGTATTACGCACAAACAAATGCAATACTATACTATTTTAGTGTCTCTCTATTCCATTAGAATGCTTAGATCAAACGAGAGGAAACTTGAAGATACCACTCTTGTGCGTTTCAAATGGAACCAGTGCAAACGTGTTCACGTAATTAGTATCTGTTACTGTAGCCTAAAAATCCACGTAAAAAATAATTAACGATATGCCCTATTTTTAACTGCGCCCTTGATTTTGGCCAAAAAATGGAAATTTTCCCACACTCCGGTCGATTCATAAACTAATCACTAAAATTCAAATCATAACTTATTTTATTTAGTGTAGGTAATTATGCATTGTAATGTGTTACATTTGGAGGAGGAACATATCGGTGAGAGTTATTAGCGCTACTGTTTAAATACCAGAGCGACTACGCAACAGAGCTAAAAAGCAGATATCCACAACGCATATGTATGTGAAAATTTATATCAAACATTCCATTACAAATTAATCATAGGACAGCTCTCGTGGTTAAGACTTTACAATAAAAGTTACCATGTGAAATTATTTCGTAAAAACATATTATTTTTTTTACTTATAGATGGAAATGACAATCATTAAAAAGTATTACAAAATTCTAACCATGAACTTACAATTTCTTATTGTATGACTGATTGTTGAGGCCTTTACTGGCTGATACATATTTAATGTATTTATGTTACCTGACAAGTGTAGCAATATTGACTTATATATTATTGTAACAGTTGATTTATTTTTTACACAAATATATTCTATTCTATTCTATTCTAATTACTAAGGAGGTTGTATTAAAATACTTTGCTGGCATTACGAATTTTTTCACTTTATTGTAACTGGTTTCGTCCTATGCGGACATTATCAAACAATATACCGGCAAAGTGTTTTAATTCAACCTCCTTAGTAATTAAATGATTGATGGTTGAGGCGTTAACTGCGTGATACATTTTGGAATTCTAAATAAAACCGTTTTTTAGTTAATATAAAGTGTGATATTAACTAAAAAAACGGTTTTTCAATTTTTTCAAACTTCAAGTAATTTCTTATTGATTTAATATAAATTTTCCAAATGAATGATTTAATTCTCTACGTACGTGATTATTTGTGGAATAGAAGTAACAAATAGAGACTAAAATGTAGATTTGTTTGTGAAGACGAGAGCGCGGGTTCGTGTTCTCCGTAAAGCTCAGATAAAAAGCTCTGATTGGAACGGTACGGCAGTAATGGATGTTAGAAGCAAGCGCACGATGCGGATCCGGAATCCGGAATCCCATGAATTGTGTAATAGATTCACTTTACCTCTTCGTTATTTACAGTGTGCACACTTTAGAATGCTGTCCCGACTTCAAGTCGAGCCTCATGAACCTCGCAGGCGCCTCCTTGTTAACCGTCTGCTTAACCTCAACCACATGCAATGAAACTATTCTGCATATGATAATAATAATAATAATAGCAAAACGCCGGTTACGCCAGTGGTTCTCAACATTTTTAGTATGTTAGGATTTTTGAAGTCGCTAAAATCTGGAGAAAAGTCTGCATTTAATGTTGTAACAAAATAGTCTCATCAGATATTAATTTAAAAAAATCAAATATACAGGGTGCCTGGATTTTGTAAGGACAACATGGGCAACTTCTCCATTTGAAGAGATAAAGAGATGGTCAAATTAGCAAAAAGGTGCAGGTTCAAGGGCTCATTGAGAATCCACCCCCCAAATTCCACTTGTCATGGCCTCCACAATAAAAATTAAAAGAAAATCTGAAATTGAAGAAATTGAGAGATTTTGTAGTAATTCTTATTTTGAACAAGTGAGCCATAACAAGTGGGATTTGCGGGTGGATTCTCAACGAGCCCTCGAACCTGCACCTTTTTGCTAATTTGACCATCTCGCTATCTCTTCAAATGCAGAAGTTGCCCATGTTGTCCCTTCGAAATCCGGGCACCCTACAGAATTACGCGGCATACCTTCAACTTCATTTCGGTATATTTGTAAAAAAAAAGTACTGGATTACACGGAACAATCAGCGTTTTTATAGATTTTAATCAACGATCGTGTAGCGACAGACTTTTATGATATTCCCTGATATCTCAAATTTCGTAGAGGATCATCAGTTCGAGACATACAATTGCGGCCATGTCTGCAACATTGGTAAAAATGACCCAATCAAGCCGAAATATTTACTGCTAAAAAGAACAGAAATGGTAACGTAAAAAAAATTACGATGAAGCCACTGTATGGGAAACAATTGTCATTGTTGAAACCTTACATTGTGCCAGTGTTTTATTAAAATGTAAAAAGTCATTCCTAATCTGCTGGAAGTGAGAAGTTCAGGATCAGAGTCATGGGCGTCCGCAGAAATTAATCCAGGAGGGGGGGGGGGCTAAAGTTTCATACAGAAATTTCGAATAAATAACCGCAAACGACACACAAAGAAATTTTCAGCTGTCAAAAATTGTGGATTTTTAGTATCAAAAACGGCATTTTTTGACATAAAAAAAGAAAATGACAATTTCGAATTATCAAAAATTCTGCATTTCTGCCACCATAAACGGCATGATTCAACGGTAAATAAATAAATTCGCAGCTGCCAAAAATTGTGGATTTTTACAATCAAAAACGGCATTTTTTTGATATTAAAAAAAATTGCCATTTTTGTATTGTTAAAAATTCTGAATTTTTGCCACCACAAACGGTACGATTGAATGGTAAATAAAGAAATTTGCAGCTGCCAGAAATCGTGTTTTTTTTACTATGAACGACGGCATTTTTTGATATTTAAAGAAAAAACAAAATTTCAACTGTTAAAAATGACGATTTCGAACTGTCAAAAATCGCACTACTATCACAAATGGCACGATAGCAGTAAAAAGAAAATTTTCCATTGCTGAAAATAACTATTCTGAACTGTCAAAAATTGCTCATTACTGAAACCAGCAAGTTTCAACAATAAATAGGAAATTTCCAAATGCCAAATTTGTTTAACTATCAAAATTTGAACATTTCTACTATCACTATCGGCATTTTTCAATATTAAAAAAGGGAAATTTCCAACGGCCAAAAGTAACAATTGCAAATTGTCAAAAATTGTGCAATTCTACTGTCAGAAACGGCACTTTTCAATAGTAAAAAGATACATTTTTAACCGTCAAAAATGACAATTTCGAATTGTCAAAAATTCTGCATTTCTGCCACCACAAACGGCACATAAAGAAATTTGCAGCTGTCAAAAATTATGTATTTTTCTACTATCAAAGACGGCATTTTTTGATATTAAAAAAAGAAGTAAATTTCAACTGCTAAAAATGACAATTTCGAATTGTCAAAAATAGCACTACTATCACAAATGGCACTTAGTGGTAAAAATGAAATTTTCAATTGCTGAAAATAACTATTAAATACTGTCAAAAATTGCTCATTACTGAAAACGGCACGTTTTAACAATAAAAGGAAAATTTCCAAATGCCAAAAATGTTAGACTGTCAAAATTTGAGCATTTCTACTATCACTATCGGCATTTTTTAATATTAAAAAAGGGAAATTTTCAACGGCCAAAAGTAACAATTGCAAATTGTCAAAAATTGTGCAATTCTACTGTCAGAACCGGCATTTTTCAATAGTAAAAAGATACATGCTTGTCTGTCAAAAATGACAATTTCTAATTGTTAAAAATTCTGCATTTCTGCCATCACAAACGACATGATTTAGCGGTAAATAAGGAAATTAGCAGCTGCCGAAAATTGTGGAATTTTACTATCAGAAACGACATTTTTTTAATATTAAAAAAAAAGAAAATTTCAACTGCTAAAAATGACAATTTCGAACTGTCAAAAATCGCACATATTTACCATCACAAATGGCACATTGGCAGTACAAAGAAAATTTCAATTGCCAAAAATAACTATTCAGGACTGTCAAAAATTGCTCATTACTGAAAACGGTTTCATTTCAACAATAAAAAGAAAAATTGCAAATGCCATTTTTTACTGTCAAAATTTGAGCATTTCTACTTTTTTAATATTAAAAAAGGGAAATTTCCAATGGTCAAAAGTAACAATTACAAATTGTCAAAAATTCTGCATTTTTCCACCACAAACGCTACGATTCACCAATAAATAAAGAAATGGCAAAAATGGCATTTTTAATATTAAAAGAAACAAGAAAATTTCAACAAATTGCACGTTGACAGTAAAAAGGAAATTTTCAACTGTCAAAAATAACAATTTACAACTGTCAAAAATTGTTAGTTTCTACTAAAATATACAGTAATAATACAGCGAGATCGAATTAAAAATGGATCAAAGCAGGTCATGAACAAAAAACTGCATGTATTTTCTTAGTTCCTTAGTTCCTAAATTTGAAAATATCAATATACAGCTTGACACTTGCCAATAAGTTTAGGAATTTTGGCTCATGGCCAACTTTGACTAACTTTTATTCGATCGCACTGTATTATACGCGCCGGGTGGAACCGTGCCCGCTCGTCGTTGTACGTAAACTTATTTCGGATTCATCCATTATAACGCACTTTTTGTTATAATTTTTAATTTTGCTGTGATTGTTAAGTATACATTTGCCGACTACATCAAAGTTTAGTATATAAAATATTACTTTTATTTAATAAATTCATTTTTCAGGAGGGGTAGCTGTCCCCCCTTGCCCTCACCTGCGAACGACCATGATCAGAGTATTCAGTTTGTGACTGTGTGTGACATATTCTTCTCTGACAAAAACTTATGCGTTATAATGTTGATGCTACCGGTTTTCAATTATTAACTTCTAATTTGGAAAACAGAAAACAAGTCAAACAACGTCAGAAGCCTTGCTGGTTAAGCATGGGGTGCCGCAAGGGTCTGTGCTTGGGCCAGTTTTGTTCCTGATATTTGTTAACAGCTCACTTAGCAAGTGAGGTGTTTTTGTTTGCTGATCAGTCAGACAGTAATGCTTGTTTAAATTCTGCATTACATAAAAACAACATAACGGACAAAATTCGTGAAAAAACTCTTTAAAAAGGCATTTAGAAAAAAACGTTTCCTACAAAAAGTTTGTATTTTTTCCCCTAGAATACGATCCCGCAATAAAAAAATAGGGGGTTCTATTTAAAAAATAAAAGTTGACCTTCGTTTGACCTTGAAAATTAACGCCAAGGTCATTTTCAAAGTCTCCAGCATATGTCCCCCTCCGAACTCTAATACTTTTACCTGAAATATTTTTTTCCTTGTTGCTCAGGTTTCGAGATATTTGGGGTGGCAATTTAAAATGGGACACCCTCTATATAGATCAACTATGAGTTGTTAATTATAATTTTACAGTTTTTAATTTTATGTTTATAAACATTGAATTTTACCTTGGAATCTAAAATTCTTTAAAATTATGTATCTCTATATCTCTCGGTGAGAAATCGGATATATGTTTATTTTAACTTTTCTGTTCAGAATCTACTTCCTGTTTTCGTTTGGCACACTCGAAACGAGACACCCTATATAATATTTTTTTAAATAATTGTTTTCATCAGTTCCGTTGAAAGTTGCTTTTTAAATAGGACTGTAATTGAAGGTAATTATGTATATTCTTCTGGATTTAAAGGTGGAACAGTATTTTAAAATCGGTTTTCATTTAATTTTTATCAAAGTAAAGCTCAATTATTAATTATTAAGACCTGAGAAGAAATTTCAAAGGCATGATGTAAGTTAATAATAATTCTTGATGCAGCTGCGGAATCTGAAATGTATATCACTCGTTTACCCCAAAATTACAAATGGCATAAGTTTATCGGAATTATTTCAAAACAAATTATTTTTCTGCACCATCCACCCTGCACAAGTGATGCCATGATAAGTTTCTCTTGCACTTCTGTATAAATATTTTCGTGAATAGGACTCGTAAACATTCCGATAACATCAACATTTGCAAATTCGTGCCGTTGAAACCCGAAAATGGGACCTGTTACGCCACTGAAATTCCCAAGACGGCGGATTCGCGGTCCATTGTCTGGACCCAGCGTGCACCCAGATTTCTCGGAAGGCTTTCCGACACGACCCATATATTAAATACCCGCAACAGGTAAAACGTACCTGACACCGTCCTCTTTTTGTCTCGGCGTAGAAAAGGACGAGAAAAACACCATGCATGGTCTCGCTTATTTGTGTTATGTAAAACCACTTCCAATGAGACACCCACAATTTTCGAGTTTCGCTTAAAGGATTCGACGTTTGAAATGGCCCAAAGTGGGCATTTTCACTCTCCCACCTTGTTTATGGATTTCAAATGAGACTGCATAGGGCGCACCTAATAACTTACAATATTTTACTCTGACAGTAACCCATGGGTTTTGTCTCTTTTTTCTTCTTCGAGCGGTTACATCATCCGTGAACATGGGCGTGAAATTAACAATTGTCACTGGCTGGGCATCGCTTTGCATTTGTTATTAATTAACTGACTTTTGTCTGGAGGGTTGGTGGAATAATATTTAAATACATTGAAAGGTCCACAAATCAAAATCTATATTTGGGTCAAGTAGTTTGTTGTGAAATTGATTTCAATAGATATTTATGCTTTTTAAGTAACATTATTTTTTATTTTAATTGAATTAGTTTTTTTGTTATTTATCATATGTACACTGGAGGAAAAAAAATTAAACACTTGAAATTCGTGAAATTTAGACCATTTTCAAACCGCCATAACTCGGCGTAATTTCCAGGGGCGGCTCGTTATATACAGCCAAGGAGCCATGGCACCTCTAGTTTTGAGCTCAGCAAGAATTTTTATTTAATTCTTAAAATTATTTTTGTTTAACGATGAGGTTACGTGGACGAAGAATGGTGTTACAGAATTAGTGCATGTCTGGGACAAAATGTAAATGCACGATAAATCATAGCTTGTTTGGTTGTTTGAAATTATGAACCTTTACTTTACAACTCAAAATAATCTTGGACTATGAAGATTAATCGTTCTTTCTTTCTTCAAAAAATGAGGCGAGGGCCTCCCCATATTGTAAAAGTACCATCAACATATTCCACGAGCCGCTACTGAGAGTCATACTAACCAAGTGAATTGTTTTATTCGAATTATTCAAAATGTAAATGTGTTTACTAAATCTAAAGTTGTCGAAACTGCCGGCCCAAAAGTTGAAACAATAAGGTGATCCCAACAAAGTTAATGGTTTTATTTGAATTCTTTTTCAAATTAGTTTAACTTTTTTAGACGATTAAAGCGAAAATAAAAAAAAAATATTTTTCTATTCAAATAAATTAGAAACGAAGCAACATTATTTGAACATCTCATAGCTTCGAGAGAAAGTATAGATCACTAATGCCATCATACATGCCAAATATGTATTTTTTTTTTGTTCCAAACTCATTGTTCGTTTACATAATTACTGATTATTCCATTATACTGTGTAATTCTTGGCTGAAGGACTCCGGACGATGGCCATTGTATTTATTATTTATTATGTATTTAGTAAGTACAATAAACGTTTATTATTATTATTATTAAATTAGAAAATTATTTTGAACAATAGAGTGATTTTTGAGACTAATTTAAACAATTTTCTAACTAGAATATTCTGCATTTTTTATTATTAAGACTGTATTTTCGATTTTTTTTGCCTAAATTTTTGATCATTTAGCCTAAATATCCTTTATTTTGACCTAAATTTTCGATTTCATTGTTAAAATTTTTGACTATTTGGTCCGCATTTTTTATTTCTCAAAACGAATTTTTACTTTTTAAATTTTTGACCTGTATTTTCGATATTTTTGGTCAAAATATATTAACTTTTAGCCTAAATATCCTTTAATTTGACCTTTCGCGATTTAACTGTAAATTTTCGACTTTTGGGCCTGAATTTTTGATTTTCCCGCCGAATTTGTAATTTTTAGATTTTTGGCCTCTATTTTCGATTCTTTTGGGACTAAATTTTTGATCTGTTGACCTAAATTTTCTTTATTTAACATAAATCTTCGATTTAATTGTTAAAATTTTCGTTTTTTTTTGTCTGTATTTTTGATTTTTCGAACCGATTTTTGAACTGTATTTTCGATTATTTTTTTGGTCATCTAAATATTCTTTATTTTGCCCTAAATTTGCTTTTTAATTGTTGGTGTTGTAATCAATGATTACTGGGTAATGTTTAAATGGTAATAAAATGACGTACGTCCCAGTGTTTAGTTGAAATTTTATTTTTCTGTACTAGTTTCGGATATTATCCATCTTCAGCAGAAAAACTACAAAGATACGAAATATATAAATTTATAAAAAACAAAATATAAAATTATAACGCAGGGGGCGAGAGGGGTACATTTATAGTCTTGTAGCGGATAAGTTTTTCTTGTATGCATGTGTTGATGAAGTAAATATGCATTAATGTATTTTGTTTTTGAATATTATGTTTATTGTAGTTGTGGATTATATCCGAAACTAGTACAGAAAAATAAAATTTCAACTAAATACTGGGACGTACGTCATTTTATTATCCTTTTTAATTGTTAAAATTTTTTATTTTTCGGGCCGAATTTTTAATTCTAGTTCCTAATTTTTTATTTGATTTTGGTAAAAATATATAACCTGAATTATTAATTTATATGCGAGATTTGTTTTATTTTTTCCGGTATTTTCTAGTTTATTGAAATTTTCGATTTTTTAGTCTGCATTTATTATCTTTAGGCTCGAGTTTTCGATGTAACATTACAGATTTTTGTTATTTCCTATCTTTATTTTGACCTAACTTTTCGATTTTATTGTTAAAATTTGCGATTTTTTAGCCACCATTTTTGATTTTTCGTTTAGTCTGCATTTATTATCGTTAGGCCCGAGTTTTCGATGTACTGTCCAAATTTTCGACTTTCTGGCCAACATTACAGATTTTTGTTATTTTTTTTTTAAATCTTTTCTTTATTTTGATCTAACTTTTCGATTTTATTGTTCAAATTTTCGATTTTTTGGCCCCCATTTTTGATTTTTCGTTTAGTCTGCATTTATTACCTTTAGGGCCGAGTTTTCGATGTTTTGTCTAAATTTTCTACTTTCGCCAACATTGCGGATTTTTTTTAAATCTTTTGCCCTACATTTTTCTTTTTTTTATTTGTCTGTTAATTTTTTTTTTCCTTGGTCCACTATTTTTATTTTTAGGCCAGAATTTTAGATTTTTTGTCTCAATTTTTTATCGTATATTTTAGATTTTTATTATATTTTTTATCCTATATTTTAGATTTTTTTAACTTGGATTATTGATTTTATTTCGTAATTTTTTTTATTTTTTTGTCATCATTTTCGAATTTCTGGTCAGAAACTTATTTTTGGCGGCTGAAAGTGGCAAATTATTTTGCTTCTACCAAGTTTTCGGTTTTATATCTGCGTTTTTGTCTTTAGATCAGGATTCTTGATTCTTTGGCCCATATTTTAGATTTCTGTATTTTCGATTTTTTTGTTCCATTTTTTTTTATTTTTCTTTATTTTGAGCAAAATATTCGAAAAGTAACTTTACGTTCGTTTTACACGTTTTGTCTAAATTTTCACTGTTTAAGGTAGAGTAGTTTTGTAGATTTTTACTTTTTTAGCTTATATTTTGTATTTTCGATTATTTTGGTTCCAATTTTTGGTCTTTTGGCCAAAATTTTCTTTATTTAGACTTTAGTTTTCGATTCGTTTGTTAAAAATTTTGATTTTTTTGGTGTACCACTTTGATTTTTGGGTATGAATTTTAGATTTTTGGCCTTAATTTTTTATATTTGTCCCATATGTTAGATTTTCTTAACTTGAATTATTGATTTTATTCTGCGATTTTTTTTTAATTTTTATATTTGCTATTATTTTCGAATTTGGAACTTATTTCAAGGTAAAAGAGTTATTTTTGGGGCTGAAAAGGGTAAATCAGGATTTTTGATTTTTTGGTCTATATTTTAGATCTTCGGCTGTTTTGTTCCAAATTTTTGATTTTTTAGCCAAAATATTCGATTGGTCTAGAAAGATAAATGGTTCTTTGTTTCTTCAAAAAAGGAGGGGGGCATATTGTATAAGTGGCTCTACCATCAACATGTTCCACGAGCCGCCACTGGTATTTTCAATCGATTTTGATGAATCTTTGAGGGCGAAAAACTTTGAAGTGTCTTCTTTAAAGTCATGCATGCAAACTTAAGCGTAACCCCTTCCGCCCCCTTTAGCACCCCTGTGAAAAAAAAGTTTTTTCAGGAAACCATGTCGAACTTTGACGATGTATACGGAGTTGGAAAAATGTTGTCGACTCGATCCACCATAAAGGCATTGAAACCTGATCAATTCCCTATGCAGTTCCTACGACGATTTGGCACGATTTGGCACAAGTTATGTGCGTTTGAAAAAAAAACTGCATTTTGAGGTTTTTCGGACATAACTCTTTCTTGGACTTTTCAACCAAATTTGATGATTCTTTCGGGAAAAAATCCCATTTTGGCTCTACTTTAAGGGGGTAAACTCAGATTGGAATGATCCCTTTTCGAACCCTTCAACCCCCGAACAAAAAAAAACATGTTTTTGGGCAAAAAAACGTCCAACTTTGGCAACGTGTACCGAGTTGGAAAAAATGTGTCGACTCGATTCACCAAAAGGGCATTGAAATATGTTCAATTACATGTGCAGGACTCAAAAAACGAAGTTCCTACGGCGATTTGGCACAAAGTTATGGGTGTTTGAAAAAAGGCGAATATTTGACACACTTTTTAATTTTTCACTTCACTTCAAGAATCGATTCCTTTCAGCTGACTCTTCCGAAGAATCGACTCATAAAAAAGAGTCAAATTATCCATCTCTACATGCAACCATCGTTAGAATGAAAGCCGACGTCAACTATCCTCTCCTTTAAATTTTTTTTTTTAATTTTATTGTTTAAATATAGCAGACCTTGACCCAATAATAATATGTTAAATAGAATCAAACTTTGTTGACCATTTACTTGATATTATATGCAACGAAACTGTAAATTAGAGTCGATAGAGTTGATACATTCAACAATGATTTCAGGGTAAACAAAACTATGAATAAAAGGAAACCTTCCAATAAAGTCATACATCGAGTATTTTAGCTTGAAAAAATAGTGTATATCTACAAATTAAAACATTAATATGCATTGACCTATAAATTCCATTCGTTCCTCAAAGCCGGACTGCATGCATATTTATTGGCTTTCAATTAAAACCGAATCCCCGGCCAATACTCGCACATATGACCCTCCTTAATATGCATACATTCATTTACATACCTCTGCTTACATAAAATGTAAACGATATTTAATTGCATCGACATCTACCTCTTCTGGTGCTTTGCATAATAAAAGGGGGACAGAGGGTGTGCACATAAATGGAGCCGATAATGTGTGCTGTTTGCAAAATTTAAATCGCCGGGATGTGCGTGGAGATAACTGCCTGAAACGACAATTCCAACAGTCCTCCTTTGGGTGGTTTCGGAAAAAAGTGGACTAGTTTATTTAAAACGGAGAGTCGTCAGCGGAATAAGTCAATAACTTAACGCCTCCGATCAGCCCGTCTTATCAGACGCCTTAAAACTCTGCATATTAACTTATCGTGTATCGATGTCCGTCGTACTCGGCTCAGAGGTGTCGTGTGGGTGCCAACCCTGTACGCAACTATCCCATTGATAAATCAACGCTATTTATAATATCTCTGGAAAGGATTTATGGTAATTAAACGACTGATAAGGTAAGACTGTAAATTTTACGAGCAAATCTGCTCCAATAACTTTTCCCGTCGGCATACCAACAATGCAGTGGTATTACCTTGTTGTTTCTTTTAACTGAGACAGAAGCAAACTGATTGAGGAAAACTTTACATGTTTCCGTTTGCAGAAGAAGTTGAAGGGGTTCATGAGAAAATATATATGCGAGAGGGTTTTATTTTTACTCCTTAGCAAGTATGAGATATTCTTGTTCTCGTGATATTTTTTAGAATTCGAAATTTCAACGGCAATATTTCTTTTTGAAGTCTCCCAAGATCATTTTTTCATAAATGTGTATGTGTGCCTGTCTGTCTGTCTCTCTGTCTATTAGTCTGTGTGTTTGATTGTCTGTCTGTTTGTCACCAAGAACTGAATCGAACTAATTTGTAAAGATGAATCAATGCTATATAACGGCGTTTACTATAGATAGACATAGTTAAATAGACAATAAATATTTATAAGACTTATCAGTATTATAAAAACCATCCTTAATGTAAAATAACCACCGCAAAACTTCTTTTGAACGTTTAACAACATGTTAATATATTCATGATACATAGGTGACCATATAATTGAACAGTAAGTTAATTTACTCAAAATAAAAGCGGAAAAAAGAGTTTTAATGACACCAATATTACGAAATCCGCGATATGTCCTGATAATGAAACCAATCATCTTAAAACATGCCTTACTTAGACTTATAACATGTGAGTTAAAAGTGAGCTTACTGCCAAAAGTAACACCAATATCTTTCACTTCATAAACCCAATTATGATTATTGTTGATGGTGTAATTCTCCATTATGATATTTAACTTACGATGTAATGTTATAATTGAACATGTATTAGGATTTAGTGTTAGTTTATGCGTGTTACACCATTGATTTATACTGACCAAATCTTGCTGAAGAACTGCACCATCGGAAACATTATAAATGACATTCATAATTTTTAAGTCATCGGCATAAATTAAGACTTCACAGTTTAAGTTCGCACGGACATCATCAAAAAGTAATAGAAAGAGCAAGAGTCCCAGATTAGATCCCTGAGGGACCACATTAACAGCTAAGTAGGGTTCAAAGCAGACACCATTAACTTCAACAAATTTACTGGCGATCGCCTAAATAAGAAGCAACTACATTAATTACATATTAATTAATTCCGAATTTGTATAAACTATCAATTACCAAGCTTGGATTGGCCTTGATAAGGTCCGTATAAACTACATCGACCTGCTTATTTTTACCTGTCGTTTCTGACACAAGTTGAGATACTTTACACAAATTAGTGCAAGTAGATCGTCTCCTGAAAAGCCATTGTTGGAAAAAAAAAATTTAGAACTAACATTGTGATAAATATGTTCGCTAAAAATAGCCTCAAAAAACTTGGAAAAGTTTGAAAGAAGGGCTATAAGTCGGTAATTTTTGATTTTTGACTTATTGTTGGATTTAAAAACTGGACATATTCGTTCTTGTTTCCACAGGTTTGAAAATTTACTAGTTTTAAAAATAAGTTGGAAAATGAATGTTAATGGCTCACAAAGATAATCAGCACAGTTCCTTATTGTCAATGCTGAAATCTTATCTAATACTGTTGTAAGTTTTGGTGTTAGCTTGCGCAAATGATATCTAACTTGCAATTAATCAATAAGTAGATCTCCAAGGTGGAATTGAGATGAGCAAACGAATCTCCAGCTTAAAGTAACCAGACAAGCCGTTAACAATTCCTTTAGATGTAGATAGATGTGTACCATCGAACGTTAAGTCGCCTGGAATTCGAGTAGAGTTCTGTTTGGTGTTGATGTATGTCTACAAATAATTGGGATTCTTCTTTTCTTCATGTTCTGTTTTCCTCACATAGTCAACATAGGCAGCTGATATGGAATGTTTACAAAATCGTCACAATTCTTCCTATTTGGATTTATATACCTCCAATCCACGCATTCGATGGAGGTTTTAAGTTTATCGGATATAGACTTATTAATCCAACTATGTGTGGGTAGAGATTTAGTACCGTGTGGAACATATAAATCAAAAAGCTGGTATAGAATGCTATAAAATTTATCACATGCCTAGTTAATATCAGCGTATTCATAAATAAGAGATCAGTCAATATACGTAATAATAATAACATTTTGTCTATAAACCGGCAAAATTAGTTTTTCTGTAATGATGTCTCCAGTTCTGATTTGTACTAAATTTTAATTGTGTTGATGTTTCAAATTGAAGATTAAAGGTAATGCTCGGGTGATGACCTTCCTTTTTGACCAAGGGATGCGGATTTCTTTCAATATTAGAGATAATACTATTTGAAATAACAAGGTCTAAATTTTTTCCATAAAATCGTTAAGCCAAGAAAAGTATTAAGTGCATGTAAATGTCCCGACTATACTCCAGCAGAATACCCCTGTATATTGAAATCACCAACAACAATATTATTATTATTATGGACAACATTTAATATAATAGTTGTAATTGATTAGCATCAAACCAGTGACGGTTCTCGGGGTTTTTCTGGTACGGCTGAGGAACAAGAGGTGGTAATACAGATAGTTGTGGTCACGCAGCCAGCCGTCTCTGCAACTGACCCTACCTATCTGTATTACCACCTCTTGTTCCTCGGCCGTACCAGTAAAAACCCCGCGAACCGTCACTGCATCAAACATTACATTTTGTTATTCAGCTGCAGACTTTGTTCCAGCCGTTCTCCCCTAGTTACTAAATGGTACCATCTGCATATAAGATAGTCCATGCATTCTCAACATTGTTAAAAATGTCGTTAATATACACTAGAAATCAGAGTGGACCCAGTGTAGATCCCTGTGGTACACCATGTTCTATCGGGCACTTTGATGATATAACACTGCTGTATCCGAATTCATGAATTACAGCTTATTTCGCTGTAAGAAGCGTGTTATTTTATTAATAGTTCTTGGTTGACACAATCAAATGGCCTTTTTAACCTAGTTTAGGGGGCTATAACGAAGGTCTTTTTTTGTGACAAAAATTCAGTTCAGGATTCTAAAAGTTGTACTGCTTATTTGAAGATTTGAAATGAAAAATAAATTATGTTGTAAAATTAGTGCAAAATGGCTCCGTGGTGAATTTATAATCAGAGTTGTAAATGGCCGGAAAAATGTAGCCCCCAGTTTTCATCTAAAACAAAAAAATATATATTAATTTGGATGTGAACCACGACCATAGTTAAAAAACCCTGAAATACAAGAAATTCTAGCACTTAAAAAATGCCATTTTTTTGATAAAATTTTCCGTTTTCATGCAATTACAATTATTGAAATTAATGTTTTTACTAATGTTTGAGATTCACATAGAATGTTCTTTCTCTAGCTAACGCACTTTGTACTCGATTGATTGTTTTCTCTATCTTTTCCTCCAAGTTTACGAAAGTACGAAAATATTACGAGAAATAGCTGTTTAAAGCTAAAGAATAATTTATATATTCTTATTTTTAATCGTAATGGCACCATTGAACTTGAAATGTTGGTGTCAGAGTCAGATTCATTATCAAATTTCATTTTGTTGCGCCCCATTGTATCCTCGTTTATAGTAATAAAAGATAAATAAAAAATGAACACTTGGTTTGTTTTACAAATTCGTTGTTTATTTACTCGACTAGTTTCGCTTGTTACAGCATTTTCAAGAGTGTAGTAAATAAATATCGAATTTGTGAAACAAACCAAGGAGATGATTTGGAATTTTTTTGACAATCGATTTTTCTTGAAAATATTCAGAAATAATGAGGTTTGGAATCAATGGCTAACTTCTCACCGTAATAATAAGCTGTGAGTGATAACACAAGATGTGGTCTGCATAATCTCAAGCCAAAATATCTGATTCGGCGGTAAATTGTTCGAAAACGTAGGAGGCGATCTTCTTCACCAATCTATTAATGAACAATGGTACTCGTGAGACGATCTCTTAAAGCCATAATGTGAAGGCGACGATCCTGAGCTTTATTTGTTTATCTTTGGATTTTGGTTGCTCTCTTACGATGGTCTCGTCCTTCCTCAACCCATGCCTGATAACATCTTATTACGGTTGATTCGTTTTGGATAAGACGATTCACGATTTCTCTCTATGAAAATCGACCTTCACGTAAGCCAACAATTGGCTCAATTGGTTATAATTTCCACGTCATCTTACTCCAGGCATTATCGTGACTTCAAAACATTTAGGACTTAAAAATGACAAAGAATGAACAGCCGTAGAAAAGATATCAAAATTGGTCCAAATTAGATTCAAATTTGCCAAGTTTCCATGAAAAATTGATATTTCATAAATCCTAATAGTTTCGCTGACCACTCAAATGAACATCACCCAACCGCACATTGCTGTATGTAGAATTTCAAGGAGAATCGAAATCCATGGAAAAAAGTAATAGTTGCCATTAAAAAAAAACTGGCCATGACGTCGTAACGCCAAGGAGTGGGGGTAATCAAAATTGACAACTATCAAAAAATTAGGTTGGTGTGTCGGAGGATTTTGGCCGATTTGGAGCGTTCCACGGCCAACGTTCGTTCGATGTTTGAATATACTAACAATCAGTGACGGTTCGCGGGTTTTTTTTTGTACGGCCGAGGAACAAGAGGTGGTAATACAGATAGGTGCGGTCTCTGCAACTGACCCTACTTATCTGTATTACCACCTTTTGTTCCTCGGCCGTACCAGAAAAAAACACGCGAACCGTCACTGCTAGTAATCAAGATATGGGCGTTGACAGAGACAAAGTTAATTTATTTACATAAACTCTATAACATTTTGCAAGATATAAATACTTAATTGACATTCGAGCTCTCTCGAGTGGATTGTTTTCTACATATCATCGCCCAATTAATGAAATTTAAAACATGAAATATGACGCCGTTAAGTGTACTAAACAATTTATTAACGTCCGTTTGTTGTATCTAATCAAGACCATGTTTTATTTAAATTGTTTATTACTATTAAATGTCCGATGTGATTATTCATCTCGATTCATCACGATTTTTTTATTTGGAGGGCGTGCGCTCGCCAATTATCCTTGGCGATTGTAGATTTATTGCGTCTACGCGCTTTGCTAACGAGGAAATCATCCAGTTATGCTTTGATTTAATTGATGGTATAGTTTTTTCTATGTGGAAGATGATAGATGATATACATTTTTTTTGCTACATCTTCAGTTAACCAATATGGTGTAAGGTCTATACAATAGGTGGGGAATTTTTCGATGAAAATATGAAGGCCGCACAAGAGATTCACGGATTCACGCGGGTTTTTTTTCTGGTACGGCCGAGGAACAAGAGGTGGTAATACAGATAGGTAGGGTCAGTTGCAGAGACGGCTGGCTGCATGACCGCACTTATCTGTATTACCACCTCTTGTTCCTCGGCCGTACCAGAAAAAAACCCCGCGAACCGTCACTGCAATATACCATGAATTCAAAAATTTATAATAATAATAACCTTTAGAACCCAATTACAGCGAAGAATAAAATTAAAATCATGCAGTATGGCTTCAACACCCAGGGTAACAAAGTGTCAATAACCGATTAGTATCATCCCAACAAATGTAATTACTACTTAAATTTGTTATTGTTCCGATCGAAATACCAGGAATGAGTTTTTGCAGGACAGTGGGAGGGAAATAATTGAAAATAAATCAAGAGGTTGGTGGAGCAAGCGGAGGCAATTTACTGAGGTCATTTCGGTAATGACCGTCGGTCGGTGCTCAACTCGGAGTTAATTAACCCGCAATGGCTATGCTTGCAATGCTATGCTACACTTACCAACTATACATCACTCTTCAATAATAATCCCCTTTCAAAGCTCCACAACTACATTCCCATTGTAAAATCCTCTGGATCGCACAAACAGGTACGAAAATATGGTATAAATCACCTATTTTAACTAATCGAACTCAGTTTTGAGTTATATCCGAAGACTACAATGCAGCAGAATGATTCGTTCTCGTTATTAATAAAAGTTTTGAGTTATATGCGAAGACCACAATAATTGATTATAATATTAATATAATAATCAATGTTACAATGCAGCAGAATGTTTCGATCTCGTTATATCATAAAATTTTATGTTGGTTTATGGGGCAGCACAACTGCACTACCATCCCACCGTAATTATTAAAATCAATGCAAATGCATATGTCATTAAAGATGACTTGAAATTAGAGATTACAATCTTCGCGATTCCAGACCTATTAGTGCTTACAACCAGACAAAACGCCGCATGCTGGAATAATTTGTAGCACCATTGTCCGGCTACTGAATGGACAAAAAAAGGAGGAATTTTTTAATAGTCACATACGAGATCCCTTCGTGTAGATAAGTTCATAGCATCCGAAATAAATCACTCCACCCCTGTACGCTAAATCGGTTAATCATGTGCCCCTCTTTAAAATTGTATTAAAACGCCAACTTTTTTTTTATTTTAACTGATACCGCTAGGAGCCATTCTATACGGGACGTTATTATTTTATGAGTTAGTGAGGTCATCATTTATCGGCGATAACATCTCTATTGTATCGAGTATCCTTTGAACCTGAATCCTGATATGATTTAGTAGACGAGCTTAAACTGTATTTTTGCGGTGTTCTCCTCCAGAGTCATTCCGCCTCATTGCTATTTAACATGATTGCCAAAATGTAATTTACTGTAGCGGTTCCCAAACTTTTATGGCCATGCAACCCTTAAGAAATCTCTTTTAATTTGGCGGAACCCCTAATACCATGCAATGTAACTAGTAATTATTGAAATGCAAAACAAATTTATATTAATGTTTTTACTTGTTGCAACTTTTACTAAATATCGCACATTATAATAACTTCAAATGAAAGATGCTGCAGCTTAAAATAAAAACCATTTAACAAAAATTCAAAAATTTTCAAGTTAAAGCCAACAAAATCACGTTCTTGATTTTTAAAATTTGCTGAACGTTCAATACACGTTTTTGATTATGATGATTTGCATTTTAAAATTTAGAGAATTTATTTTATTTTAAGAAAGTATTAAGATAGATCCAATGTTGAGTTAACGAAAATTGCCAAAATCCGAAATTCTCCAGATTCAAAGCCAACAAAACCGGGTTTTTAATTTTGAAAATTTCTTCCGAACGCGTTGTTTAATTTCAAAGATTTAAATGCCAAAATGTAGCGAATTTAGTGTGCTTGAAAAAATTATTAGGAAATATTCATCTCCAATCAATGAAAATTGCTAAAATCCGGATTTTCCAAGTTAAAAGGAAAAAAATTCTTTGGATTTTTTAAAATTACCGAGGTGTTAAACGCATGTTTATTATTATTAAATAATAATTTTTTTTATTATTATATTTTATATGTTAAAAAGTAAAGCATTCAGTGCGTTTTAAACGGTACTAAAAATATTTATGTCAAGACAATGGAAATTCCTAAAATCCGAAATTTTTCAAGTTCAAAATCAACAAAATCAAATTTTTGATTTTTTTCAATTATTTAACTTACGAACGCGTTATTTGATTTTGATAGTTTCATTTCCAAAATGTAGCGAATTTAGTGTGTTTAAAAAATTATTACGAGATAACCATGTCGAGTCAATGACAATTGCCAAAATGCGAAATTTTCTACGTTCAAAGTCAACAAACCCTAGTTTTCAATTTTCTTTAATTGTAAAGCATTCAGTGTGTTTTAAATGGTACTAAAAATATTTATAACAAGACAATGGAAATTCCTAAAATCCGAAATTCAACAAAATCAAATTTTTGATTTTCTTAAATTATTTAACTTACGAACGCCTAATTTGATTTTGATAGTATAATTTCCAAACTTTAGTGAATTTTTTGTTTCTTGTATATTAAAAAAAAAATCATGTAAAATCAACGCAACTTGGCAAAAAAAGTTTTTTTGATTGATCTTAGCAATGTTTGAATAAAATTTGGTACTAATTTCACGAAAATATTTTTTAACCCGTTTTTAAATTGCACTAAATTCTCTACATTTTGACACGAGAATTATCAAGATCTAACGAAGCGTTTGTCAGTTGTGCAATTTCAAAAATCAAAATTGAAATTTTAAATCTTTTGTCTTTGAAAACGAGCAATTTTGACCTTTTACGTTGATTTCACGAAAACATTTCTTAACCGGCTTTAAATTGCACTAAATCCTCCACATTTTGACGTGAGAATTATAAAAATATGATAACGCGTTTGGCAGTTGCGCAATTTAAAAACTCAAAATTTCAATTTTAATTCTTTTGTCTTTGAAAACGAGCAATTGTGACCTTTTACGTTGATTTCACGAAAACATTTCTTAATCGGTTTTTAAATTACACTAAATCCTCCACGTTTTGATGCGAGAATCATCAAAATTTGACAACGCGGATGTTGTGCAATTTCGAAAATAAAAATTGCAATTTTATACCTTTTGACTTTAAAAACGTGTAATTTTGACCTTTTACGTTGGTTTCACAAAAACATTTCTTGACCCGTTTTTAAATTGCACTAAATCCTCCACGTTTTGATGCGAGAATCATCAAAATCTGACAACGCTTTTGGACATTGTGCAATTTCAAAAATAAATATTGCAATTTTAAACCTTTTGACTTTAGAAACGAGCAATTTTAACCTTTTATGTTGATTCCATGAAAACATTTCTTAAACCGCTTTTAAATTACACTAAATTCTCCACATTTTGACCCGAGAATTATCCAAATTTAACAACGCGTTTGGCGATTTTAAAAATCAAAATTGAAATTTTAAATCTTTTGACTGTTAAAACGTGCAATTAAGTTTATTTCATGAAAATATTTCTCAACTCGTTTTTAAATTGTACTAAATTTTTCACATTTTGACGCAAGAATCATCCAAATCTAACAATGCGTTTGGCAGTTATACGCTCAATTTTGACGTTTTTTCGTTGATTTCACTCAAATGTTTATTATTAACCAGTATCTAAATTAGACAAAATTTTACATATTTTGATGCTAATTAAAATCGGACAACGCGTTTGGAAGTTGTGCAATTTCAAAAATCAAAATCGCGATTTAAAAACTTCGAAATTTGCATTTGGTATTAATTTTGGGAGGGGCGATTTGTTACAGTGGGACACGCAGACACTTTTCAAAAATGGTTGTACGCCTCTAAAATTGACATTTTTGTTAAAATTTCGAATTCGAAAATATTTACGAAATCAATTTTGCATCCTCGTGAACTTATCAGGTAATCTAGAGCTAAAGTCAGCATTTAAGAAATTTGTCTCTGGTATTAAATTTTTAATTTTCAAGAAGTGCAACGGGAAAAATTGTATTTTTAAATAACTCAATGCGTCGGGTTACCGCCCTCTTCACACCTATGCACTCCATAATTATAAGATTCCAAGCTTCTACCTCCATATATCAGGCCCATATTCTTTACGAGGGTATGTAGTCTGGGGATCTAAGATTTAAATGACCCTGAATACATTTAAATCCGTGGGCCGAACAAATCTCGTCGTAATTATAATAAAACGTTTACCGTGACTAATTTGTCTAAAGCAGGGATAATATTATCTGAATAAAATTACAGGCTGCGTTTCTTCTGTCTGACAACACCAGCACCCTTTCTGAATGCACTTTTTTTTGTTAGAATACAACAGATCAACGTGTGCTGTTAAATATTTAATTTTCATGTCTTTAAATTATTTTGCTATAATTTTTATACAAACCGACTAGGTCTATAAAATAGAAATAATTGCGTTAAATTGAATTTAATAATAATCAAATATTTTTAATATTAATCACACAAAAAATATAATTTTGAAAGATAACTACATAAATTAAAGTAAAGTCTGCTCTGAAGAACATTAAGTAAATTTTATTTAATTAACAGGTTGAATGTATTGTATATTCAGGCTACTTTTTGATTTATTAAATTGTACTGGCATTGTAAGTCAATTCTCTGAAATGTGTATTAAATCGAATCAATTTTACTAATACAGAGTTAAAGTCAGAACTAAAGCTGTACTGCTGATGAGAGAGGCCAAGGACTTGACTTATATTAAGATTTGATATTCGGATATTTAATTTGAAAAACGAGTGTTACTTTAATAGCGAAAACTATTTGTGTGTTTGTTATTTGCAGGATGTTTAATTATTGTAAGACTCGAGTTGTAGATTACGAAGAATATTACATAAATTGAAAATCATCTTAAATGAAAAATTTAAATTGTTTAAGATTATATAACTGGACGTAATATAATCACAAGCAAAATTCCAGGAGTTTGATTGTATAAAATAAGGCAAAATTCTCTGAGGAGTATCTACGTGCATCAATATGCTAATGCATCCATTTCCCCATGAACGTCTTCATATTTATAGGACGACACCAATCTACAACCACATAGAACGTATACTCGGGACTCATCGGGACAATATTCAAAACACGAACTGGTTTCTAGGTTTCTCTCCCAATTTCCATAAGTGCATGCAGGGCGCCCATGTCAATCAATCAGACGACACATTCTAAGCCCACTTTCGTCTCTCGCCGACTTAATCCCAAATAAATCTAAGTAATTTACATTTAATTCCCCTCAATTTACTCGAAAACGTTACAACTATCGGCATTAAGGCGAGGAATCTCCCCGGTAAAAACCTGCTGCGGAGGAAACATTAATTCATGATCATCGGATAATTGACCGGAGCGTAATCTTAAATCATGATTATATAGCCATTACACCTAAATTACCTAACTGGTTAATGCGAGCGTATTTATTGTCTTTTAAAATTAAAGTATCCAATCAAAAATTGAGCGACGTAATAATAATTCTTCTCGAAATAACCGCACAACCAATAATAGTTCTGGGCAAGTGGCTTAATTAGAACCAATGCAAATCTCTTAAATAAATATAAAGCTTTAGTTAGTAAATCAAATTTTAATCTGATTTATTTGGCAAAAATTTACCGTACAATAATTTTATTATATGGAAGTGGAAGCCAATTTGGCTAGCGACCTGCGGTCTTTCGGCCTCAAAATCTTTAGTATTACTGGACAAATTAAATGATTGAGGTTAATCCCAAACTCTACTGTCTGTTAAACTCCAGTAATCACTAGAATCTTCGATTAAAATACGGTAAAACATTATAAAGAGAAGTAATAGCAAATTGGCGCAAATAAATATGCAAGGTTACTGAAATGACCGTCCGGATGGGATTCGAACCCACGATCACGAGGCCCAGAAGCACTTAGAAATGACGTATTTTTGGCATACTAGAAAATAATCGATATACTTTGGCTGGAAACAAAATGCCAACCCTCAAAACATGTATTGGAGTAAACGAAATATGCATCTCGCGTTTTGAGAAATTCTAAAAAAATTGTCACGCTTGGAATTAGCTTCAAACTTCCTAAACCCACTCAGAAATATCGTATTTTTGGCATATGAGAAAATAATCGACGTGCCTTGGCTGGAAACAAAATGCCAACACTCAAAACATGAATTGGAGTAAACGAAATATGCATCTCGCGTTTTGAGAAATTCTAAAAAAATTGTCATGCTTGGAATTAGCTTCGAACTTCCTAAACCCACTCTAGAAATGACGTAGTTTTGGCATACTAGAAAATAATCGACATACCTTGACTGGAAACAAAATGCAAACCCTCAAAACATGAATTCAAGCAAACGAAATATGCATCTCGCGATTTGATAAATTCTAAAAAAAATGTCACGCTTGGAATTAGCTTCAAACTTTCTAAACCCACTCAGAAATATCGTATTTTTGGTATATTGGAAAATAATCGACATACCTTGGCTGGAAACAGAATGCCAACTCTCAAAACATGAATTGGAGTAAACGAAATATGCATCTCGCGATTTGAAAAATTCTAAAAAAATAATCACGCTTGGAATTAGCTTCAAACTTTCTAAATCCGCTCAGAAATGACGTATTTTTAATATATTAAAGAATAATCGACATACCTTGGCTGGAAACAAAATGCCAACACTCAAAACATGAATTGGAGTAAACGAAATATGCATCTCGCGATTTGAAAAATTCTAAAAAAATAATCACGCTTGGAATTAGCTTCAAACTTTCGAAATCCGCGCAGAAATGACGTATTTTTAATATATTAAAGAATAATCGACATACCTTGGCTGGAAACAAAATGCCAACACTCAAAACATGAATTGGAGTAAACGAAATATGCATCTCGCGATTTGAGAAATTCTAAAAATATTGTCATGCTTGGAAATAGCTTCAAACTTCCTAAACCCACTCAGAAATGGCGTATTTTTAGCATACTAGAAAATAAGCGACATACCTTGGCTGGAAACAGAATGCCAACCCTCAAAACATGAATTGGAATAAACGAAATATGCATCTCGCGATTTGACAAATTCTAAAAAAAATGTCACGCTTGGAATTAGGTTCAAACTTTCTAAACTCGCTCAGAAATGGCGTATTTTTGGCATACTAGAAAATAATCGACATACCTTGGCTGGAAATAAAATGCCAACCCTTAAAACATGAATCGGAGTAAACGAAATATGCATCTCGCGTTTTGAGAAATTCTAAAAAAATTGTCACGCTTGGAATTAGCTTCAAACTTTCTAAACCCGCTCAAAAATGACGTATTTTTGATATAATAAAGAATAATCGACATACCTTGGCTGGAAACAAAATGCCAACCCTCAAAACATGAATTGGAGTAAACTAAATATGCATCTCGCAATTTGAAAAATTCTAAAAAAATAATCACGCTTGGGATTAGCTTCAAACTTTCTAAACCGGCGCAGAAATTACGTATTTTTGACATATTAAAGAAGAATCGACATACCTTGGCTGGAAACAAAATGCCATCACTCAAAACATTAATTGGAGTAAACGAAATATGCATCTCGTCATTTGAAAAATTTAAAAAAATATATCACACTTGAAATTAGCTTCAAACTTTCTAAACCCGCTCAGAAATGTCAATTTTTTTACATATTACAAAATAATTGACATATCTTGGCTGGAAACAAAATGCCAACACTCAAAACATGAATTGGAGCAAACAAAATATACATCTCGCGATTTGACAAATTCTAAAAAAAAATGTCACGCTTGGAATTAGGTTCAAACTTTCTAAACCCGCTCAGAAATGTCGAATTTTTGACATACTAGAAAATAATCGACATACCTTGGCTGGGAACAAAAAGCCAACACTCAAAACATTTTTTTTTTTTGTTAAATCTGTTAAATATCCTGCGAATTTGTTAATCCTCTAGCAGTCGAAAATTTGGATAGGGGATATTAATTTAAATTCATTGAACTCTAGAGATATTCGTTGTTTAAATCAGAGCCACGTTTTGTATTAATTACCTTGTGATGTAGAAATGTGGATAATGTGTTGCCCCTTACAATTGAATTACAGCAAAAATAATGTACACTTTTTCTAACATATGCGCCCTGAACCAAAAACCACCGGTTTAAATATTTATTCTAAAACTTTCGAAGGGCTTTGGCGCTTCCTATTCAGCAATCCAATTATGCTATATACATATTTATATACTTGATAATACTCTTGCATCCACTAAACTTCATCCAAGTTAAATTGCGCCTGAATAATATCACTTCATAACTGGCGCACTGCAATTTATAATTTTATGAAAATTTCACGTTTACCTTTTGTTAAACTCGCGAATTGGCGTTTTTGAATTAAAAAAGGTTTGCACAAGATTTAAAATAAAATTAGGCTAATTTTTTTACCACGAACACTTGTTGCAATTCAGAATAGTAGTTGTATAAAGTAGATACTAATACTACGAAATACAAAGACAGCACCTTAGTAATACTACCAATTTTTGATTCAAAATTCTGACTGGTTTCACCGTATCAAGCAAAGAATTTAGTGACGAAGTCTGATACATCATTAGTTTTGGCAGGCAAAAATCTACTCAAAAAATGAAATACAAAATCCAGGTCTGTATTTTAAATAATAAAATTGATCATCTAAATAACGAAACGTCGCATTTGAAAAATAAAATTATTTTGTAGGGGATTAAGGAAAAAGAAAGTGATCTTGGTTTTTAAAAATAACCAGTAATAAAGCCGTAAATTGATGTTTTTGTTTTTTTCGGATATCCCAGGTAGTAGTAGTAATATATGTGGTAAGTAAAACACGTGTGTTGAGAATTTTCACAAATTTTTAATGTCGAAACACTGTGACATATGTTTCGCCACACAGTGGCTTCATCAGGCAGATGATTAATTTAGTAGTAGTAATATTTTTAGTAATATTTAGTGATATTTTTAATTAGTTTTTAACAAATCATTCAGCATTAAAATGCGCAACTTTTCCTCCATTTTCATCTCTTATAGTTACCGAGATAGCAATGCTAATGCATGAAATTTGTACCACCACCACTATTTCGAGACTCGTCGCCCAACTCACCCATAGTGTTCCCGATAAATGATTATTAAATACGGAGGGGAGAATATTACGTGATAGAACGTAGTTACAATTAGGACGTATTCAGGGAATAATTTCCCAGGAGGGTTAAAAGCTGTAATTTCTCCACTAGAACGGTCACCAGCTCACACAAGTCTACATTTCGAAAACCTAGTCCTAGACGTCGGATTGATTGATAACACGTCCGCACGATCCTAAACGAGGAACACAAACAGAGAAATAACTTTATCGTCCAAAGTGGATATCGCTAATAAATAAAGACCCTTCGGGGAAATGGAAATAGATGCCATCGCTTGTATCATTTACACGCATTTCCATAGATCGCCGATAATTGAAATCATCCCCTCAAAAAAAAAAAAATCCATTTCGTATCGGTAATCCAACACCGCACAATTAATTCGATTTCGAAAGATTTCATTTCCACCTCTGCGAACAATGTAATAAGATGCCGAGCGGAGGGTAAATATATGATTTTTGTATCAAAGGCAATTATATTGTCATCGATTTTTAAATTTATAAGGGGGAAGCGACATCATCCGATAATTTATTATTGATTGGCGCTTTTTGACTGTGAAACTGGGTCAAACGTTCGTTAATAATCAACGCTGATTTCGGAGGTCCGTAAAGGGCAATTCAATAAACAAGATTCCTCCTGCCTTTACAAATCGGCGCTTTGATATTATTAATCATGTTTTCTCAATAAAACGGCCACTTGTTATCTTTAATGCACAAAAATGTAGTAGCGCGGCGCATCAAAGGCCGTTTACCCACATGCATCAAAAGTAGATTGCGTTTATCACACAACTCGTAGGGTTACTCTATTAAATATTTAATTGAAAAAATTGGATTATGGAATTGGCGTAATTGATTTTATCACCAGATCCACAAGTTTAAAAAAATATGACCGCATAAGCACACTTTACTTATTTGCCATTTTTTTTCTAATTCCCCTCTAATTAATATAATTCGATTATGAAATTGAAGTAATTGATTTTACCACTAGACACTGACAATAAAGATTTAGAATTTGAAGTACAATTCACCATAAGGCTGTATCTAACGAGTCGCGGGACATGTATATAATCACAATTGTTATAGATTTGAAACTTTCAAGTCAACTTTAAATCAATTTTGCTTCACGAAGATATGACATAATAAGGAATAGTTAGTCTACAATGTGCCATACCACCGCCAGTATTACCCATTTAGCCATTTTCCCACCAGTTTTAGTGTAATAGTGGCTAGCGGATTTCTTAACAAAATCTAGAGTGCCCCAAAACAATGTCTATCATATATTTCTTCGGATAAAATGCGACCGAAACATTATACAGCGCGCATTTTTAATTTCACCTGACCTTACGTAAATTTCAAGGTCAAACCAAGGTCACTATTTAACTACTGTATGTTGCCCTCCAACCCGTTCAATTTTTATCTGAAACATTTTGTTGTATCATTGATAGTTTCAGAGAAAATCGATGTAATCAATTCTGAATTTTTGATCTTTAATAGAACCTCAAAAGTTTTCCCCAAACTTTTCCGCAGTCTAACCTACATTTTCATCATCGATAGGCGTTACGTATACAAATTAAATAGGTTTTTTCCCGTAAAAAACGGGTTTTTCCTTTTCAACGAAAGCCCCTCCAGGCGATTCGTACTATTTTTGAAAAACGTCTTTGCATGTGTCTATCTGGACGCTACATCTCAAAAATTAATAGTAGTAATTAAGTTTCGAGATGAAACTTTAAACTTAAGTCTTGTTTGCCTGAAATGCTTTTTGTATAATTTTGCAAGCCGTAAGTGGGTGTTCACATTTCGCGACATTTTCGAATGCGCACTGGTTTTAGAAAAGAAATCGACAAATTTAAAAAATATTACAGAAATCCCTTTTATACCAACAAATTTAAATTATCCATAAAAGCTACAAAGTCTGAAAGACCTCTGGGCAATTACCAGTTGGGGTCATTTGTACAAGTGTCTTAATAAATGTATCGTCTCTCTCTCTCTCTCTTTCTCTCTCTCTCTCTCACACACACACACACATACTCTCTAATAATTTTATTAAAATCATAACTCATGTGTTTCAATATAAACCGAATTTAAATTTTTGATGACGTTTTGAAAGAATGATATATTTTCTTACGAACTTTCAATGAAATGCACTTTCTGGGTTTCCCGCACGTGTGTGATACCAACAAAGTGCATTCCATTGAAAGTTCCTGATTCAAGACGTAACACAAAGAAATGGCTTCTAGAATTCCTGATAATTTATTTATAAATAAACATCTTTATTGAAAAACAGTTACATACATAATAAAACATACATTGTTAGGCAAACGACTCAAGGTCTTTCAGCTATTTCGGTAATTAAAATAAAATTACAACTTGTGTTAAGTTTTATATTTCTATGTGCTCTATGTATTCGTAATGGGTCTTCTACGATTGGTGAAAACACTCCCCTACAGAGAGTAGGTGAAAATAATTACAATCAAATAACGCGTTCAGAAATTAAGCAATTGTTCAAAGTCCAACATGCGCTTTGGTTGACTTTAAACCTGAAAAACTTTCAATTTTGGCAATTTCACCAACTCGACATGAATATTTTTAAATATTTTTTGAAACACACTAAATTAGCTAAATATTCGTTTTAAATCATCAAATAACGCGTTCGCGTTCATCCAGAATGGATTTTTGAGATACTGCTAAAAAATTGATGGAAACAAATTGACAACGCTCAAAACTTGAATTGCAGGATAGAAAATAACATTTGTCGATTAAAAAAATTGTAAAAAATTAATCTCTGCTGGAGTTAGCTTCATAATTTCAAAATTCATCCAGAATGAACTTATTTTTGAGATACTGCTAAGACAATGGAAGGACACTAATTGATACCGCTTAAAACTTGAATTGCAGGATAGAAAATTATATTCGGCGATTAGAGAAATTGTAAAAAATTTATCTCTGCTGAAATTTGCTTCAAATATTCAAAATGCATCCAGAATGAACTTATTTTTGAGATACTGCTAAAACAATTGTTGGAAACAAATTGACAAGCCTCAAAATTCGAATTGCAGGATTGAAAATTACATTCAGTGATAAGAAAAATTGTAAAAAATTAATCTCTGCTGGAATTTCCTTCAAATATTCAAAATTCATCCAGAATGAACTTATTTTTGAGATACTGCTAAAACAATGGTTGGAAACAAATTGACAAGCCTGAAAATTCGAATTACAGGATAGAAAATTACATTCAGTGATAAGAAAAATTGTAAAAAATTAATCTCTGCTGGAATTTGCTTCAAATATTCAAAATTCATCCAGAATGAACTTATTTTTGAGATACTGCTAAAACAATTGTTGGAAAC
This sequence comes from Ocypus olens, assembly GCA_910593695.2. Classification (NCBI taxonomy): domain Eukaryota; kingdom Metazoa; phylum Arthropoda; class Insecta; order Coleoptera; family Staphylinidae; genus Ocypus; species Ocypus olens. The sequence goes on from OU343049.1 coordinate 45,443,316, forward strand.
AAATTGACAAGCCTCAAAATTCGAATTGCAGGATTGAAAATTACATTCAGTGATAAGAAAAATTGTAAAAAATTAATCTCTGCTGGAATTTCCTTCAAATATTCAAAATTCATCCAGAATGAACTTATTTTTGAGATACTGCTAAAACAATGGTTGGAAACAAATTGACAAGCCTCAAAATTCGAATTGCAGGATAGAAATGCACATTAGGTGATTAGAAAAATTGTAAAAAACATCTCCGCTGGAATTGGCTACAAAATTTCAAAATTTATCCAGAATGACTTATTTTTGAAATACTGCTAAAACAGATTCTGAAAAAGATTCCTGAAAAAAAGTCCTGAAAAAGGTATTTTAAAAAGTCATGAAAACAATCCCTAAAATAATCAAGAAATCCTGGAAAAAAGTCCTGAAAAAGAGTTCTGTATAAAGGTCCCGAAGAAAATGTCCTGAAAAACTCTAAAAACTAAAATAATCCGAAAAAATTCATTAAAAAGGTTCCGAAAAAAGTCTGGAAAGAGGCCTTGAAAAATGTCTTCAAAAAAAAAACCAGAAAAAGTTCTGACAAAAAGTTTGAGAAAAATTTTAAAAGAAAAGTCCTCAAAATAAAGTCTTCAAAGATCTCTTGAAAAAATTCTTTAAAAAAGATCCTTAAAAAATACCTGAAAAACTACTGGAAAATTATCTGAAATTGTTCTAAAAACAGCCCTGAAAAAAAATCTTGAAGAAGTTTTGAGAAAAAAAAGTTTTGAAAATAGTCTCAAAATATCTTTAAAAAATCTTGAAAAAGAAGTCCTTAAAAAATGTTAATGAAAAAAAAATCCATAAAAAACACCCGAAAAGAAGTTCGGAAGAAGATTGTTCTAAAAAAAAATCCCAAAGACTTGAAAAAAGTTCTGAAAAATAGTTTTGAAGAAAGTCATTGGAAAAGGCTTGATGAACGCCCCCAAAAAATCCGAAAATAAGTCCTGAATATAATATAATAAGCATGTCAACATGTGAACTTTTAATAAAAATTTGATTTCCAGTTCAACCGGAAATTACCTTAACTTTTTATTTCAAATGGAACACCCTATATTTTTTTACATAATTGAAATTGTCTCTAAATTCTGAATTCATAAATGTATCATAAGTGACCCATCAGATGTGAGTTTTTGGTTTAAATTCAATTTATATTTGTTTTTTCTTTAAACTTAAATTAAATTTAAAATCTAACAAATTGACAACGCTCAAAACTTAAATTGCAGGATAGAAAATTTTATTCAGCGATTAGAAAAATTGTAAAAAACATCTCGCTGGAATTGGCTACAAAATTTCAAAATGCATCCGGAATGAACTTATTTTTTGAGATACTGCTAAAACAATTAATAAATCGCAGCTGAAAACAAATTGACAACGCTCAAAACATGAATTGCAGGATAGAAAATTAGTTTCGGCGATTAGAAAAATTGTAAAAATTAATCTCCGCTGGAATTAGCTTCAAAGTTTCAAAATAGTATGTGAATTTTGAGGATCCTAAAGGTTGTTCATGAAGCCATTGAGGTGAAAATGTGCTTCTAGACCAAACTAAGATGATTGTGTTATTAAATGCCTGCTGTTTCAAGATCCAGTTGCCGAAGTTTTTTCGCTGTCCATGATGGGCTGACTTCAATTCTTGCGTGGAGTGGTTTTTTTGAAGCATTCTCTTTCAAAATCCGTAGTGTTACGATTGATGTGTAATTCCTGGTTACAATGCCGGAGATGTCTGGTTATCCTGCAACATTTTCGGTAGACCTTTAAGGACGGTGCTGCGAAAGCTTTTTCGGACACTTCAAATTTTCAAAACTTGTACAGGCTATAATGCACACCAATTTTTGTATTGAGTCTTTTTTAAATAACAAAAGTATAACAAAAAAATGGACCACACATTTCGATTCAAAATCCAAGTTCTAGTGGAGACACCATTTACTTGTGAAATCCTATCAATTATTTTTTTTTATAGCCTTCATTAAAGTAAAACTTCATGATTTAACTTTTCAACGCGAAAAGTTTAAAGTAATATTTTGTTCGCGAAAAAAAAATCGGCGCCAATAAAACGGCAACTCGGTTATTCATCCTGGGCACGCAAACTTTCCCGAAATAATAAAGTTGGAATTATTATATCAGGTTAGGGATTAAACACAGCACAATACATATTCGAGTTCATTGCTCGTCCTGCGAGGCTCGTTCCCCTCTGTCGCAGCTAATTTTTAATCACTGCCTAGAGAATTTATACAGCTTATTTCCAAGAAAGCCTCTTGCCGACCTTGTCGACTTCTGACCCGAATGAATCTCGGAGCTTGACTCAGACAACATATATTTCATGGCCTTAATTCAGGCGTACTATCGCATCTAGTCACTGGCGTGTAATGTAATTATCAATCACCTGGTCTTCAGCATTTTAAGCTGTATTTATTTAAAAGCTTCGTGCGGACGGGTCGCTTTTGCATTATCAAGCAACAAAATGTGAGCAGAACGATTCTTAAAGGAGCTTGATTGATGACTTCTTTGGACATGATACATTAGATAAAATACTTTCTGAACGAAAACATGATGTCATACATTTTCTTGAAATTACATTTTATTCAAGTTATGATCCCATAGTAAACATTTTCCAATGGGATTTTTGAAAAGAAATGTTGAAAAATTTGCGTTTTTTTTACTAAAAATTTAATTTAAAAAAATACCTTTAAATAAATTTGGCTAAAAATTTCAGGTCGTCTTGCTGAAATATGACACTTTTAAGTAAAAAAAAATCTAAGGTCTTCGCTGGAAAAACTATATTAATTTGTAAGTTTGAAATGAGGCAAGCATAGAAATTTTTCTTTTAATTTTTTAAAGGGAATCATATATAGCAATATTTTTTTTACAAATAAATGAGAAAATGTGGTGTTCGAATGCACCATCTGAATCATCACTTGAATCATCACTTGAATCAGATTCTCGATAGCGGGGAATATCGTCCTGAAGAAGTTGTTGATCGATATTTTGACGCAACCGCAAATAGAATTAATAAGGAAAGATCATTTCATTAAGTAAATAATAATTTTTCTTTATTAATTCCAATGTTTCGATGAAACCATGTTATCTTTGGCCAGAAATAAAATAGTAGCAGTACTTTTTTAAACGCAATTTCTTCGAAAACAGCTGAATATCAACATGGGGTGTGCTACATAAAAAATACTCAGAATTTTACCTAGAATCCATAAATGTAACAAAAAATGGGGTTCACATTTGAAAATTTTAACTTAGAGGTCGTATCTTAATTTTGGGACACCCTGTACATTTGAATTTTATCTCAAAAAATGCGCGTTAAAAGAAAATAATACACATGTCCGAGCATTTTTGTGAAAGAAAATGCCCTGAATTTTAATCGAATTGATTCCTTACTTTATGTACACAGTGTAGATCGCTATTGTTTAATATGTTTAATTATAAAAATCCTCCTATTTTATCTCATTGGCTCAATATAATCTGATGTAAAAATGTCTTGTAAAAAAGTATATTTAGGTGTTTTATTTCGAAATTATAAAATTTGATAATAACCATACTCTCAAAATACTATCAAAAAGAAAACCCGTTAAATTCTTGAATGGTTAAATATCAATCAATATTTTTTTATTAACCATAAATCAAGCATAGTTTATCGCGACCAATTTCAATTATGCAAACATAGATTGAGTAATATTTTCAAATTATTGATCAATAATGTCAACCGGTCTAAATGTCAAATGCTCTATTAATTATAATCGAATTAAACTGATGACCGAAAACGTTACGGAAAATCGTTTCCCATTCATTACGTATTAAATACAATTATAAATTTGATATGTAAACCTGTTAATGCATTAATAATAAAATCAAGTTTATTATTACTCCAATTGTTTTAATTTACTTTTTATTTGAGATCATTGATATCCAAAAACTAAAAAAAAAGAAACGATTAATCAGTTGCTTAATTAATTGATGTGTCATTTATTTCTCAAACGATAGAGAGAAAAATTAAATTAATTAATCCACAAATAGACACAAGGTCCAATTACAAGATACAGACTATACAGGGTGTTGAATTGCAAAGCGGACCATAGTCATTTACATGTGAAATTTAAAATGTGCTAATATTGGCTCCCCTAATAATTTGACATTATTTGTTTTCTTACATTATTTTTAAAGCTTTATAGGCTGAATTATTTGGTACCTACTCAATAGTCTCTGCAGAGTATTTACCGAGATATTTGCAAAAAACTATTTTGAATTAAAAACAAAGGATTGCCATGAAATCATAATGGCGGACATTTAATTTTGTTCTAAAAAGTGACGTTTTGCTGTCGTATTGCGTTTAAAAATCGGCCGTGTATTCTACACAAGAGAAAGTATTTATGATTAAATGGTTCTATTTAAGAAGTGAACGTGATTTTTTTAGTGTTGAATTTTTGGAGAAGGAAATACCCAGCAAAAGTAGTATTGAACGAGTTTGAAAAATAATGTAAGTAAACCGATGATTAGGGGAACCAATTTCAAATTTAGAAAGTAAAGTAGTAGTTATTCTTTGACTAGTACTTTTGCTGGATATTGCCTACTCCGGAAATTCTTAAATAGTACCTGCGTAAAACCATTTAATTATAAAAACTTTTTCTTGTTAAAATACACGACCAGTATTAAGTATCTTAATGCGGCAGCAAACGTCACTTTTTAGATCAAAATGAAATAACCGCCATTATGATTTCATGGCAAACCTTTGTATTTAATTGAAAATAATTGTGTGAAGCTTTTTGCAAATATCTCGGTAAATACTGTAGAGAAACTAATGAGTAAAGTACCAAATCATTCAGGTTAAGCCATCTTTTCCCCAATTATTTTTCTTTAATTTCTGATTTCATTTAACTGACATTGGTTAGATACAAATGATTAAAGCATAATATGTAAATGTATTATTACATTTCGTTTTTTAATGCATCTGTGTGTAGAATCAGTGCACAATGCAAACAAACTCGTGCAACTACACGTTTTCTTTTAATTCGGGAATAAACCTAGTGTTCCATTTTTGGGACACTGGGAAAAAACGGGTTAATAAGCTTTAAAAATAATGTAATTAGACCGATACTGTCAAATAATTAGATGAGCTAATATTAACACATTTCAAATTTTACTTGTAAATCCCTATGGCCCGCTTTGCAATTTAACACCCTGTATAATATCATATAATATACAGGGTGTTTCAACGCTCTGGGAATGATCAATCTGGGTTCTTAATCAAAATATCCAAATATGTTTTAGACAAAATAATGAGTTACAGTTTAAACCAATATTCACCTGTATACATCAAAGTTACAGACCAAAGTTATGTTTTTTTTTTCAGATCTTATGTATCTTCGTATTTCTGTACCTCATTTCATAGTATATCTTTTATTCAGGGTTTCCTATACTAAAACCTAATAATAATACACTGTGTACATAAAGTAAGGAATAAATTCGATTAAAATTCAGGGCATTTTCTTTCAGAAAAATGCTCGGACACGTGTATTATTATTTTTTAACGCGCATTTTTTGAGATAAAATTCAAATGTACAGAGTGTCCCAAAATTGAGATACGACCCCTAAGTTAAAATTTTGAAATGTGAACCCCCATTTTTTGTTGCATTTATGGACTCTACGTAAAATTCTGAATATTTTTCATATAGTATACCCCATGTCGATATTCAGCTGTTTTCGAAGAAATGGCGTTTAAAAAAGTACTACTACTATTTTATTTCTGGTAAAAGATAACATGGTTTCATCGAAACATTGGAATTAATAAGCGAAAATCATTATTTAGTTAAGGAAATGATGTTTCCTTATTAATTTCAATTTAAAAATTATTGCTATGTATATTTCTATCAATGTACAATCTTAAATTAATGAAGTTAATGGAAGACATTTCCTAACTTTATAGTTAGTTCCTATAAAGCTTTTATTATATATGTAACTTTGATAATTAACTTAGATCATTGTACACTCTTTCCTTATATAACTTTGTTGATGTATTTGTTTTACCTTTAAGTGATTTGCATTTCTACCTCCCCTTTAAAGGTAATTCATTTCGGTCCCCCATCATCTGAAGAAGATTAACAATAACGGATATTTAAAATACTTCTACTCAGAGATTTTCTTAATGATTTTGTAAGTACTAATGGTTTGATATAATCCCTAAACAATATTGACGACTTCGTATGAATAAGTGAATTTCTTCATTGTTCTTGCCACAATGCTGTGCGATTATTGTCAGTTCTGTACATCTATGAGTTTCGGTTAAGAGCACGTAATAATCATTACTGCAATACAAGAATTCTAAAATTAGGAAATACCTTGGTGTAAGTCTTCTACCTCTGTTGTATTTAGCCCTGTCAAATTAGATTTTTCGAGTGGTTTCTTTTCAAAGTTATTCATCTTTGGGTGATTCCACATCAATTCAACTCAAAAAATTAGATGTCGCCCATCATTTCAGATATTGATGATTTTTTATAAGTTGGTATGACCAAATTGTAAAGCCACACAAAATGTGTTGCCCTATTACATTCCAAGATATTGAGGTTGAAAGTTTATAAAAAAAAGGTATTTTGTCATTCTTGTGGCTCCGCGGTCTTGCAGCTAGTAAAACAAAAATTAATAACTCAGTAAGTTGAATGAATATTTTGATGCCAAGTTTTTACCAATTATTCTGTGAAATATGCAGATATTGTAAAAAATAGTTTCAATGTATTGTATTGGTTTGAATCTTAGTAAAAAAATATAACTATATACAGGGTGCCCGGATTTCGTAGGGACAACATGGGCAACTTCTGCATTTGAAGAGATAGAGAGATGGTCAAATTAGCAAAAAGGTGCAGGTTTGAGAGCTTATTAAGAATCCATTCCCAAATCCCACTTGTCATGGCCCACTTGTTGAAAATAGAAATAAATACAAAATCTCCCAATTTCTTTAATTTGCCGTAACTTCCCTGCTACGCAAGATACCGAGATGCGGCTTGAACCAATTTGCACGGCAATTTTAAAATTTTAACACTTTCATTGGCACTTAATCAAACCAATTTTATCTGTGCAAATTTTTAGTAATCTAACAGAAGTTGCCCATGTTGTCCCTGCGAAATTTTATATTTTTGTAAAACGTATGCATATATTGATATTCCTCACCAATAAAAAAAAATAGTTCGCTATTCATCATAAATTCGAAACCCTAAATTTGGAGGTAACAGAACATGACTTTTTCAAAATTAGTAGTAGTAGTAGTAGTAGTAGTAATTTATTGATGCTAATACAAAAAGTTTACATACGTCATTAACATTAACACATACAAAATAATAAAATACAAAGTATGGGGCTTTAAGAACTTAACAAATTAAAATTGTATATAGACAAGAACACATTAAATATAATGTATAAATTAAAATATTAAAAAAGTATCATAAAATCAGTTATAAATTTATATAAAAGTAAAGTTAACATATAAAATTAAAATAACAATATAGTAATAAAGTTATTAAAAAGTTAAAGTTATAAATAAAAATAAAATTTAAGATTCAAAATTTAAAATTTAAAATCTAAAATTTAAAATTTAAAAATTCAAATTCAAAACTTAAAATTTAAAATTCAAAATTTGAAACTTAAAATTTAAAGTTTAAAACGCAAAATCTAATTAGATAGAGAGGTGAGGCTACCAAGCTAACTTCTTTTTTAATATAGCTAAAAGTAGTGGCGGCTCGTGGAACATTTTGATGGTAGAGCCAATACAACATACCCCCCCCCCCCTCATTTTTGAAGAAAGTACAAAAATCTTATTTACATGTACTTTCGATTTTTCATGTATTTTAATTTCGTCCCAGATGTGCACTAAATCTGTAATACCGTTTTCGTCCACGTTAAAGCTTCTTTAAATTTCTTCGATTAATAACTTCTTACAAATTTTCAAATCGTTGAATGCATTTTTTGTTTCCACACTTCAAGTTTGGATTGTTGCCATTCTATTTCCACCTATGTGGCAATTTGTTTTCTAGGATATCATAAATGCATTGTTGATTTACGGATTTTGAGCTTTTGAAGCAAATTTCTTCAATTATTAATTTTTTTACAAATTTTCAAACCGTTAAATGCATTTTTCGTTTCCACACTTCAAGTTATGATTGTTGCCATTCTGTTTTTACCTATGTTATGGCAATTGTTTTTCTAGGATATCATAAATGCTTTATTGATTTACGGATTTTGAGCTTTTGAAGCCAATTTCCTCAATTATTAGTTTTTTACAAATTTTCAAATCGTTGAATGCATTTTTCGTTTCCACACTTCAATATGGATTGTTGCCACTCTGTTTTCACCTATGTTATTACAATTGTTTTTACAGAATATCATTAATGCATTATTTATTTACGGATTTTGAGCTTTCCAAGCAAATTTCTTTAATTAATAATTTTTTACAAATTTTCAAATCGTTGAATGCATTTTTCGTTTCCACACTTCAAATTTGGATTGTTGCCATTGTTTCCACCTATGTTATGGCAATTGTTTTTCTAGGATATCATAAATGCATTGTTGACTTACGTATTTTGAGCTTTTGAAGCAAATTTCTTCAATTATTATTTTTTTTACAAATTTTCAAATCGTTGAATGCATTTTTCGTTTCCACACTTCAAGTTATGATTGTTGCCATTCTGTTGTCACCTATGTTATGGCAATTGTTTTTCTAGGATATCATAAATGCGCTTTATTGATTTACGGATTTTGAGCTTTTAAAGCCAATTTCCTCAATTATTAGTTTTTTACAAATTTTCAAATCATTGAATGCATTTTTGTTTCCACACTTCAAGTTTGGATTGTTGTCATTCTATTTCCACATATGTTAATGCAATTGTTTTTCTATGATATCATAAATGCTTGATTGATTTACGGATTTTGAGCTTTTGAAGCCAATTTCCCCAATTATTAGTTTTTTTACAAATTTTTAAATCGTTGAATGCATTTTTTGTTTCCACACTTCAAGTTTGGATTGTTGTCATTCTATTTCCACATATGTTATGGTAATTGTTTTTCTAGGATATCATAAATGCTTTATTGATTTACGGATTTTGGGCTTTTGAAGCCAATTTCCTCAATTATTAGTTTTTTTACAAATTTTCAAATCGTTGAATGCATTTTTGTTTCCACACTTCAAGTTTGGATTGTTGTCATTCTATTTCCACCTATGTTATGGCAATTGTTTTTCTAGAATATCATAAATGCATTGTTGGTTTCTAATTTGTATAGCTCTACAATAAATAATAATAATTGAACAAATCTTTATTTGGTCGAAAATATTAATCCTAGTAAAAAATAAAGCACTCTGGGATTTAATTCACTCGATTACCTTTTTACTTTCTCCGTTACGAAGTACGAGAAGTATTGTGATCGTGATTTATTTTTCAAATTTTTTTTTACGCAAATATCCATTTTTGGGTCCCTAGATGCCATTTCAACAATTTCTGGAAAAAAAAAATTGTGTCTGTGTGTGTGTGCTTTTTTTTAATTTTTGGTTTATAATTATAAAGCGATCATAGTTTAATGCTAAAATGAACAACTTATAAAGAAAAAAAAGTTTTTTTTTAAATCCCTTTAGTTTTTAAGTAAACTGAGTTTTTGAATTTGTAGTATAATTTTTACATCTTTCATAATTTTGACGTTTTAAACGTCAGTTTCATCCGAGTTTACACAACGCTTGATGTACATTTAAAGTATGATTTGAATTGAAAATAAACCATGAAAACGTAAATATAAATGGCTATGATACCATCAAGTCGGAGAAAGTAACATGATGGCCACATCACCATTTTTTGGTTTAATTTGACTGGACTAATTGACTTAAACCTGTTTCCTTTTTGTGTGGGCAGAGCCGTCCTAAGACATTCAAGCGCCCTGGGCTAACAAAATCAAGCGCCCTAAGCTCACCTGAGTGACGTGAGCTGAAAGACCTAATTTTTTTTTCAGGAGGTGAAATCTTCAATATTCTTAACCACCTTTTTTAGCGTTGCAAAATGACATTTTTAACGAACGGGAGATAAAGTCGATTTCTCAGCCGTCGAAATCGTGAGAGTAATAACATTTTTCTCCCTAGGGAGAGAAGTAATCATTGCTCTCCCTACGAGGTTACATTATGTATTTTAACAGTCACGGCTGACAGCGTTTTTTTTTTCTAGGTTAGGTTTTAGAAACGAACGTTTTACTCTTAAAATATCCTGTTTTGCGAAACAAATATTATACAGGGTGTTTAATTGCAAAGCGGGCCATAGGGTTTTACATGTTAAATTTGCAATGTTTTAATATTGGCTCCCCAAATTATTTGTCAGTATTGGTATATTATTTTTAAAGCTTTTTGATTAAGTACCTGACACAATAGTTTCTGCAGAGTATTTACTTAGATATTTGCAAAAAAACTTTACAATAATTTTGAATTTAAAACAAATGTTGGATAGAGGAGAGCGCTTGTGCCGGCTGCACCGCGGCCGTGCGGGTTTGATTCCCATCGAGAAATATTCGCTCGGGTCCGTGGTTGTTGTATACGTCTGATATTATTCATTTATTCATACAAAAATATATTTACAAAAATAACAGCCGTGTGTGACTGAATGGCTCAGCCCAAGTTTAAAAAAAAACAAATGTATTTTATCCTAAAAATGTTATATACGACTTATACTTTGTCAATTACTCGTGTAATTATATTATTATTACCAAGATATGGAAAACAAAATTTACTTAATTTGAGTTTTCGCGCGAAGAAGTGAAAATATTAACATGCGGTTAAGGGGATAATGAAGGTCATTAATAGGGCTACTTATGCTATTTGGTCCCTTTTTTGTAAGCGCACAAGAAAGCTTTAAAAAAATATATTCCTGAAAAAAAAATTTTTTTCACGTTTTTCTGATGTTTACTCCAAGTTTTTTGAGTTCCATGACCCATAAAAAATCTGGAAAAAATGCCGTTCTCAATTTAATAAAATTAAATCAATTAAATCGGATCACACAACTGACCGGAAAAAATACCTACAATTTTACAGTGGAATAATTTTAGAAAAACGCATTTTTTGCCACATTTTTGGTAAAAGTTGAAAATGACAGTTAATGAGCATGCAAATCTAATTTTTTTAATATCGAAAACAAAGTTTCTACACTTGCAACTCAAATCGCGCAATGGCCGCCACACCCATCTTATCCCGCTACCCCCTTTACTCCGTCTGTATTGACTTAACGTAGGTAATTGTATATCGTAACATTCGTAGGTAAAAATAAATCCAACCCCGAAAATAAACGCCCAGACAGTGACATACGCGTGATAAAATCGTGTCTTCAAGATAAAAATAATCTTAAGCGACGGCGAACGAGTCCAACTCGTATGTTAGTGGGACGACTGAAACATCTCAACGTCAGACTGCTGTTTTGATAATGTCATGTCGAAATCATATTTACTTTCCTCGTCCACAAAAAAGGACTACATACACCACTCGCCTGTGACATGGAAAGTAATGTTAACACAAAATGAAACACCAATTTATCAAAACAGTACACGCATTACCGGCGTAATAAAGAACAAAAAAAACGTATTTAATTAATCTCACCGCTTTGTGTAAACACATTAGCGTTCGAACATGTCGTATGGAAACAATATTTACACATTTCCCAAAATATTTATTACGAACAAGTGCGACTCTGGAAGCCAGATGCTCTTCAAGTGGAGGAAGGCGGAAGGCTTTTTCTTAAAGGAAGCATTTTTGTTAACGTAAAAAATCTGTACTTTGTACTGTAATTTATATTTACAGTTCATCATTTAAAAAATAATTACGATCATAAAGACGATGGTTGCCAACGCTACTATGTTGAAGGTAATTTTCAGGTACAGTAGAGCGTCGATTATCCGAACTAATCGGGGGACATGGGTGTTCGAAAAAACGGTTTTTTCGGATAATGTACTAATTCGCAAATATACTGGTTTGAATGAAAAATGCAACACCAAGAAGTTATGATGAAAATTTCACAGAAGTTGTGTTTGAATGTCTCAAGTAAACGATCAAAATTTCAGTTGAAAAACTTACTTACACAAGCATTTTTTTTAATAATGAGTCGATCCTCCGTTGTTTCTAATGCACTCATTCACGCGGTTCGGCATGCTTTGAATGAGGTGATCAATATCTTCTTGGGGTAGCTCATCCCAAGCTTCCTGAATTTGCAAACGAAGTTTGTCCAAAGTGTCTGGGGCACTGGGTAAATTTCCTAGTCTGACGCCTATCATATCCCAAACATGTTCGATGGGCGAAAGGTCTGGTGAACGAGAAGGCCATGGAAGCACTACAACGTTAGCTTCTTCTAAACACTCTATTGTTACCCTTGCTGTATGTGGGCGAGCATTATCTTGCTGAAAGATAGGAAACGTCTGACACGTCTACGTCCATCGTTGGCCCACAAACAAAATCTGGATTCGTCAGTGAACATAATTTGTTGCCATTCTTGTCTCCAATTCACCCGTTCTCTACACCATTCCAACCTAGAAGCTCTATGACGTGGAGTCAGGGGAAGGTAACAAAAAGGATGATAACTACGCATTCCAAAACTCCGTATTCGATGATATATCGATGCCATTGAGATTCTAACATTTAATGTATCCCTCCAAGTGTTTCCAATGGCCCGCGTAGTGGATAATCTTTCTCTTATCGCCAAAAGTCTCAACCTGCGTTCTTCGCGGTCTGTCGTTCTTCGCTGTGGTCCAGATCCTCTCCGACGTCCATCAAAACCTTCCTCAGACCATCTTCGCCAGCACCTCATTACTGTGGTTGCGTCACGTTCCATTCTATTGGCAATTTCTCTAAACAAAAGACCACCCTCTCTCATGCCTATAATACGACCTCGCTCGAAATCACTTACAAGGAGAGGATCAGATGTGTGACTCACCGATTTGATCCATCTTTGGCACACGTGTAGGTCATGACTAGGAGGTGCAAGTAATAGGGCGCACTATTCAGACGTTTTCGAGAAAAAAATGGATTGATTCTAAAATTAAGATATTTAAATACACATGGATTTATAAAAACTATAAAAAGAAACTGAATGAACCCAACTTCAACAATGAGGTTCGATCCTTCGACCTTCCGACTACGAATCGGAGGTTTTATCGATGCGTCAAAAGGTCGGTATATATTTGTTAACGCAAAAGGTATGTAAACATAGGAATGAATAACAAATTTAAAAATCATTTTTTCTCGCAAATGGCTGAATAGTGCGCTCTATTACTTGCACCTGTTACACTCCTACTTATGACCGACACGTGTGCCAAAGATGGATGAAATCGGTGAGTCACACATCTGATCCTCCCCTTGTTAGTTATACAAAATTAAATAAATACACCATTTGATATTGCTATTTTTCATATATAAAATCATCCTAAAAAGAGGTTTGACGAAGGAGTTTTTTATTGAAATTTTAATGAGTTACTTTTTATACCGAAAGCCATCAATTGTAGAAAAATTAAATAAATTGCTGTTTTTCTTAGTGTTGCATTTTTCATTCAAACCAGTATACATATTTATGTACAGGTGAATACAAAACATATTTATTTATAATATATCTTTAATAACAACCAGTGACGGTTCGCGGGGTTTTTTCTGGTACGGCCGAGGAACAAGAGGTGGTAATACAGATAGGTGCGGTCACGCAGCCAGCCGTCTCTGCAACTGACCCTACCTATCTGTATTACTACCTCTTGTTCCTCGGCCGTACCAGAAAAAAACCTGCGAACCGTCACTGATAACAACAAAGAAGTTACTTTCAATCGGTAAAATTTAGTTCATCGAGTAGTGGCAATTTGGAAGTGACAGGTTGAGAGGATTGTAGCGCGGGAGGTGGTAAGCATGCGCGAGACATGTGCGGGCGTAGTAGTTTGGTTGAGCGGTCGTTTGGTTGAGCGGTCATTCGGTTGATCGACGTTCTACTGTAATTTGAAATGAAACAACGAAGTTTTTGATAACTATGTTAACGATGAATCGGTATAATTAGTGCATCCTTTCAATAGAGGTTTTTTTTTCTTTTATTTTTCCCTGTTTTGTCAATTGTATGTCACCCTTTCTCACTTGACACTTTCGACAGCTTTACCAGCTGAGCCATGCAACTATCTGGCATGAACTCACGACCTCCAGCATAGTAAACTGAAGTTCGTGGGTTCAAATCATACTGTAGATACCTTTTTAAATTTTCACATATATTTTTATATACAGAGTGGGCCAAAAAAAACGGAACAAATTAGAAATATTCATATTTTCAATAATAATTAAGGCGCTAAATATTGCTTTGAAAAAAAAATGTTTAAACTTTGTAGATTGCATTTTTGAAATTTTTTTTATCAAGGATATTTCATATTAACACTTTTTGAGCGGGCGCTACAACCAAGATGACTTGCCTGTGTAGCGGGTTGGATTTGCAACGGAAGCGAAAATATTGCGCGCGCCATCGTGCATGCAACCCATTCTGCATGTTTGCATCTAAAAATAGACGGCCCGCCTATAGCACACAGTTCGCAAAGTGTCTACAAATAGATGCTCCCGTTCAAAATGTGTTTATGAAGGCTCTGCAAAGGTGGGAGTTTATAGGTATCAAAATTAGTGGTCTATGATTTGTTTTTGTTTCTAATTGATCTCAGACATTAGCTGTCACTTCTATCAGTCATGACAGACATATTCTGAAAAAATAGAAGAAGTTCATACATTAATTTATAGCTCCAATAGGTTAAAGTACTATTTCTTTAGAGAAAAAGTACTTCATCTTATCCATAAAAATTGGGCTTTTTACTGTTATATTATTTTTTTTACTTTCTCCGTTACGAAGTGTGAGAAAGTATTGTGATCGTGATTTTTTTCAAAAATTTTTTTTACGGAAATATCCGTTTTGGGGTCCCTAGATGCCATTTTAACAATTTCTGGAAAAAAAAATTGTGTGTGTGCGTGTGTGTGTGTGTATGTGTGTGTGTCTGTGCGCGCTGTATCTCAAAAACTAATAGAGCAATTGATATGAAACTTTGAACATAAGTCTTATTTAATAATCCAAAGAACTGAAAAGCTTTTGGTAAAATTTCGTACACCGGAAGTGGGTGTTCACCTTAACCGTTTTTTTGTTTTTGCCAATATCTTCTTAAATATGAAAAATACCGCAAAAACATTTAAACAAATATTGAAAACAACAAATAAATGAACATCTTTTGTTTGAATTTTTTTTTCATAAAATCATTGTTATTCGAGAAAAAAAAAATATGTTTTTTTTTCATTTCTGGTTTATAATTTTGAAACGATAATGGTTACAGCAAATTTATGTTAATAATAATTGTAGAGAATGCCAAAATGAACAACTTATAAAGAATACGTTTTTTTCGAAATCCCTTTAGTTTTTGAGTAAACTGAGTTTTTGAATTTGAAGTATAATTTTTCCATCTTTTATAATTTTGACGTTTTAAACGTCAGTTTCATCCGAGTTTACACAACGCTCGAAGTACATTTAAAATAGGATTTAAATTGAAAATAAACCATGAAAACGTCAATATAAATGGCTATGATACCATCAAGTCGGAGAAAGTAACATGATGACCACATCACCATTTTTAATATTAATAACTCGTGAAGATATATGAGAGTACAAACTACTTGTACCGTTTTTTTTGCCCACTGTGTATAATGGCGAATATCGGATCTCTTCCAATTGTAACGTTGCTTGGCGCACAATCGCTAGTCTTGCGATGAACAATTATTATAATTATTAAACTTTGTAGTTGTGAATATTGGAGCGTGCTCTATGGATATTATGGGAGCTTGCACAATAAGACGGAATGTTGTTTTAATTTATTTTTAATGTCGGTTCGTTTACATATTTTCGTGCAAGGACCGTCCCTGTTGTTCTAATGGAAGGCAATTTATTTTTTTTATGTTTTGTAGTCTTGAGTCTTGATCCATTTCGGTGGGAGTTTTACTTTTACTGATGAAACCTATTATTACGGGTTTAAAGGTCGTAACTAGATGAATATAGAAAACTAGAAAGGCTTGCGAAAATTTCTCCAGTTCACTATTCAACAATCAATATTGTTAGTTTTAGTTTACACAAATTTTAGATTACAAAATTATTAAAGGTGTCCTATTTTTTTAGCCATTACAGATAACCAGTTTTATCAAATTTGCACACGCATACAATTTTTCAAATTGTATGCGTAATTTTTATTGTACAGTATACTATTCGATCTTATTTTTTTTTCTTTCAGTTATCAACTTATTAACTTGAATAATATAAAATTGTAAGAACTAACAAGTTCATGTTCTAAAAATATTAAATATGAAATTCACGCACTTTTTAATGCAGCATTTATATTCATTCCATTCCAGAAATTTATAATAAAAGTAGCATGGTCCATCATAAAAACAGAACCAGTAGCCTTATTTTCCCAGAAGGCTGCATATCTTGTAAGTGTACATGTACTAAAAGGTCCTAAGACCTAAGACAGGTACGGCATACAAATGATTCAATCTGGGATTAAGCACAGCTCCAGGACAACAAAGAGTTATTATTTGTATTCAAAATACTGCAGCCAGCGTCGTTATTTATTATCATTTATATATGTCCGGGTGAGTAATAAATCAAATAAATTCCTTATCAAGAAAAATCTATTTACACTATGGGTCAATGACACTATTATTACTTCTCGTCCTATATTACGTTATATACAGATGAGTCATATGTGATGGTTTCAAGCATTTGCAATGTATACTGTAAGTTTGGAATCATAATTTTCTGTAAACTATTTTATCACCTAAAGACCAGTGCTTCCAAAATTTACAGTCCTTGTTCGCATTGTCGATTTTGGAAGTTTTATTTGAATTAATAACTTGCTTAATTTAAATCAACTATTCTACTATTTATATTTAATTTATTTTAAACTGTTTGTAAAAGTTGTTTGCTGCCAATCAATGGATTATTATTATTATTAAGTATAGTCGTACCAAGCACTCGAGGCGTGTTACTTAGTGACCATCTTAAATTCAATTTGTTCTCGCTTTACTCCCACACGTCTCGAGTGCTCGGTAATACTGTAACGTTGCATCTAGTTTCTTGATTGTATTTGCACTTGTCGATGTATCAAACGCGTACATGTAAATTGAATTGATTTATTTATTCGATCAACGGACGAAGAAATTACAAAACAATACAATACATTTTCACAAACGAATGGTTCTAACTGTATTAATGAAGTGGTATAATAAAAAACGGGGCCTAGAATGGAACCCTGCGGTATCACTAAATAAACCTACGCATTCGTTGATATGTATGCGTTTCTGTTTGGGCTCTCTGAATGAGATCTTTACATGTAGTAAAATCATTGGCGACACCTCTTATCCCATAAATCTGACCAAATTTATCTAGCAATATACAGGGTTGGGTAAATGTATCGGAACACATGATATTTAGCTAAACGTCTGTTTTTTTTTCTTATTACTTTTAAAAGTAATAGCTTTATTTATTCTATTCAGTGACGTATTTTGATTTTCAACAGCTACCCTATTTTTCGAGATATGGCGTCATCGGCAGTTTTTTTTTTAATGGAACACCCTGTATATTTTTACATTTTCAAATAGACACCTTTTCAACAATTACAATGATATAGGGTTTGGTGAGTGTGCGGCTTAAATAAAATAATAAAAAATAAATTCGTGAATTTCGTGAAACTTTTGCACAACTGTTGATTTAGAAATATTAGAACTTCTGACAGGAAATGTTGCATTAAAAATACTGCATACATCTTGTAGAGATCTCTGCAATAAAGAATAAACCGTGCAAAACTGCTGCAGGTAGATTGTCCTAAGAGTTTGCTACATTTATAATTACCTTTCAAAATTTAAAGTTTAGCAAAAAAAATCATCATTCAATATCCCGCACCTCACATTAACTTTAAATGAGTATTGATTTCGGCATTGAATTTGAAAGTTTGGTTTTTTTTCAGTCCACCCTCTGCAATTTTTTTATAGCATTAGAACTCATATTTCTACAGAAATATTAATTTTCCTGCACTTTTTCTTAGAACTAGAACGAAAAGTTCAAACGTGCTTTTAGATCTCTTTCATGAAGAGTATGAATAATGACATGTTTGTAAGCTTTCAAGTTGTTATTGTTCATGTCTATTTTTCCTATATTTTATTTAATATCTTAATTGTAAGTTAATCCTATTTTCTGACTTGTGTAAACTCATGCCATTGGCACGAGTAAACTATTATTACTGTTAATATTGTAGCGTAATGGTATAATTTAAAGGCTACTACTTTTAGTTTTCTCCAATTTAATTTGGTTAGGGGTACAGATGAATTTTCGTGTGTCTCGTTTATATAAAATTTATCTGTTTTTTGTTGATGCCGTCTCCTTGGTTTCGGTCGGCAATTTCATCAAATATTGTTTCCCCATCAGTTTACCTTCGATCTTTCAGGTCTCATCATCTTCTAATCTAACGTTCAGACACTCCTCTTATTTCTTTCCCTCGATATAATCTCGAGTTCTCCACAACAGACAGAACAATATTAATTGAGGTAATTTCGTTGCATGTAACTCTTCTATTGTGCGAATGACCTTGGTTGTCGATGCGCCTTGAATCTAAAATTCAATTCAATACTTGCATTGTATGGTAGCTTGTATCAATTTTCAACAGACCACGATTCCTTAAACCTGGTAACGATGTTTGCTACAATTGAATAACTAAGGCTCTTGCCAGAGTGCCTCTCATTAAAATGTTGGTAGTATCGAGGCAAGTGCGATATTCAATTAACTCAATTTCTGCTTTCTCATCTAAACTTAAAGTGGAAGCCATTTTTAAGTGATAAGGTCTCATCAGTGTAGTTAGTTGATGATAGGGAAACGGAGATTACTATTGAAATATAAGTATTCCAAACACCGTTAAAGGTAGAAGGCAATAGATTCCGCCACTTTGGCGTTTTTACCTTTAATATCAGAATATTTGGTTGATTCAATCAGAGATCATATTTAGCTAATGCTACTATGCAAATAACAAAGCTTAGCACCGAACCAGAAAAAGCAAAAGGAAATATTTTCGTCATGGGTAGTTCTAATTTCGTATTCAAAACTTTCTGTCAGTTCTAAATAACGTTTCCAAATAAAAATTTAGCATTAATAAAAATATATCGTGACAATGTCTTTTAATTTCCAATTTCAATGCATCAATTGTTCTTGGTTTGGTGCGATAAACTCTGTCCTTGAGGTATCCCCACAAAAAGAAGTCCATGGGCGTGAGGTCTGGGGAACGCTCAGAGTATTTAATGCTACCCCTCCGTCCAATCCATGTGTCTGGAAAAGCTGCATCGAGGTGAGCTCGTACATCGCGACGGCAGTGGGAAGGTGCCCCATCTTGCTGAAAGTAAATCTCGCCGTCATCACCAAACATCTCTGTAATGTGCGGGCCAGCAAACTCCTGTAACAAGGTGAGGTAACTCTTACAAGTGACAGTTCCGTAAAAAAAGGTCCTATGACGTCCAATGCGGATATCCCATATCATACTGTTACTCCTGGTAAGCTTAAATGGTGTTTAACTATTACATGAGAATTTACAGGGCCAAAGTTCGTGCAATTAAGGCGATTGTTGGAGCCATTTAATTTAAAAGAAGCCTCATCGCTCCACACAATTTTATGCGGCAACACTCCATCTTCTGCACATTTTTCAAGGTATCATTCACAGGATTGGACTCTCTGGTTAGGATCGTCTTCGTTGAGAGCATATATTAGTGTTGGAATGTAGCATTTCTAGCGCAGACGCCTCATGATGCGATGCTATCTTTTGAGATATGTGTCTCCCGAACAGTTTGTTCTGTGGGGATCGAAGGAGTGTTTCCTGCACCTGCTCTTCTTTTCGAGGGCTCATGGATGTCCGTGGTCATCCAAAACGTTCCTTGTTGAAGGTGTGAACGGTTCCATCTGCTTCAAATTTATCTCTGATGCAAGCAATGGTCCGGTGCGTTGGTGGCGGTTTCTAGAATTCCTTTCTGAACCGTCTTTGAACTTCCGTGGATTATTCGATCTTCCAATAACATTTCAGGACAAACTTCCTGCCATGCTGTGACATTAATTACACCTGCAAAAACACAAAAATCAACACAGTCAAAGTGTACATTTTTTAGACACCCTGTATTAACTGGATTCTATAACACCTTGAAGAAAATAACTTAGGGTGTGCTCTCAAACCTCTATCGCTATGGAGTTAGGGGAGTTGCATATAACTTGCTAAAATCCTACCCCTCAAATCGGATTTACTGTACGAAAATAAGAAAACATCAGAGTGGGGCCAATCTCAGTATTAATACAGGAATTCATCAAGGTAGCATTCTGGGACCCTTTTTGTCCATTGCGTATATTAATGACTTATCGCTCAATTTATCAATAGACTATAAGTTATTATATCGTGTGAACCACAAAATTTTGTGTCAGAGTTGACTGTGAGATAAATGAGGTATGTCGTATATTATTACGTCATGAGACTAGATTAGTTCAATTGAATTAGATTTTTAAAAATGAATCAATCGCAGACATGACTGGTATGTTTCTCTCTCTCTCTCTCGGGCATGGCCAACTCTGAAACAAAATTCTGTGGCTCATACCTTATTACGCCGATGACAACAGTCTTCTATTAGACAGTAATACGTACCCAGAATTGATTACCGTGGGAAAAAATTTGAAGTTGATTGAATCATGGTTTTCTGAAAATAAATTAACTTTGAATGCAGATAAAACAGCATGTATTCTATTCAAAACAAACCAAAGCCTACCAACACCAATTTCTTTTAAACTGACAAACAATTTGATGAAACAGTTAAAATATTGTGATTAATTTTAGACGACACGTTATCTTTCTCACAACATATATGTTGCTTATGCATCAAATTAAGTAGCAATTACCATGGTCTAAGAATCCTTGTTCATAATATAAATAATGATATACCGTATCTGCCCATAGATTGGACTTTTTTTGACATATTTAGTGACAAACACTAGAAAGTGAAAAAAATGTAATTTTGCAGCATGTTAGGTTGGTACCGGTGTACTACCAACATATTCATACGCGACACATTATTGACAGTTTTTGTTATTGTTCTTGAGTTTTAACTATTCTTCAAATTTCCGCCATCAAAAACGTTGAAAATGGTGCGGGTGCGATTTTCATATTAAATTACAATTACAATTTTTACATTTCCCGCAAAGTTTGGTAAGTACTACTTTTTGTGGCTAGAATTGTTCGGCAAGCCTGTTCATATCCAAGAGGCAGTAAGTGTAAACACAATCACGTGAACGGTGAGATTGCACAGGGTCTTACAAAATACACGGCGCGCTCTGCAGTCGACGGGCACAAAATACAAAGTGAATCCGACGAGAACTCCACGAGCAGCCGGAGTTTTTTACACTTACTGCCTCTTGGATATGAACAGACGGGGGTTCTGTCACTCAAGATGTCAAAAAAGTCTAATTTATGGATAGATGTAGTATATATCAAAATTATTTCATCGGGCGATTGTTGAGTCACGCATTAAATATGGTCTTATTTTTTGGGGTGGTTCAATAAATGTAAATAAAGCATTTATTGTTCAAAAAAAGGGTTTGAGAATTATGCTAAAACTAAAGAATGGTGATGTGGCCATCATGTTACTTTCTCCGATTTGATGGTATCATGGCCATTTATATTGACGTTTTCATGGTTTATTTTCAATTGAAATCATATTTTAAATGTACATCGAGCGTTGCGTAAACTCGGATAAAACTGACGTTTAAAACGTCAAAATTATGAAAGATGGAAAAATTATACTTCAAATTAAAATACTTGGTTTACTCAAAAACTAACGAGATTTCGAAAAAATGTTTTTGTGATATTTTTTATATTTAAGAAAATATTGGCAAAAAACAAAAAACAGTTAAGATAACACACACACACACACAGCACAAAACATTTTTTTCCAGAAATTGTTGAAATGGCATCTAGGGACCCTAAAACGGATATTTCCGTAAAAAAATGTTTTGAAAAGAAAATCACGATCACTATACTTTCTCGTACTTCGTAACGGAGAAAGTCAAAAAGTGTCGAATGCAAATGATCAGCCAGTTTAGGCGATTTCATAGCGTTATTTGAAAAAACTTTGGAATATATTTCATTGCCAGGGGCTAAAATAAAAGCAAGCTTTAAATATTTTCTGTCGTAATGCCCAACAAATTTGACTTCTTTCGGTTTGTGTTGCACATTCCGAAATATCAGGGTATTTCTCTTTCTTTGTTTCTTCTAAACTTGAAGCACTAGTACTTGGAATGCTTTCAACACTACCCCAAAATTTCCACACATTAGAATATTGTCCTTAACTTTACTAAACAATACTAAAAGATTTGGGTGTTTGACTTTTTGTTTTATCCATCTTGTTGGGTTTCAAATTTCACGGAAGAAAGAAATCGTTTACTTTCCAACAATTTTCAAAAATAAATCTTAGGTACACTTCTACGATCCAGAAACAAAACATCAATTGATGGAATGGAATCGCTCTGGTTGTCTGAGGCTTGAGAATTTCCTTGACTAAAAATTAAAAAAATTAAAAGAAAAGTTCTTAAATCGGACAACCGTGGAGTTATCATTATCATGATTAGAAACAATCACTCTAGCTCTTAAGGTCTAAGTATTTCCTTGATTAGAAACCCAGTCAGAAAAGTTCTTATATCAGACAACCGTGAAGTTATCATGATTATTTGGATAAGGGTAAAACGATAATTAGAAAACATTATTATACAGGGTTTCCCATAATAGACTACCCATTTTATTTTATTAATTAATTCCCTACGAGATAACTAAATAAGTTTATCTCTGTGGGATTATCTTCTGTAGTCTTTGGGATCTAAATGAATTATTGATCAAGTTGGCACCTGTCACAAATAAGTTTTATATTGATAATTTTGTGGAACGTTATTTTTCTACGAGAAGTTTGTTAGTTTTCATCATAATTATTTAACTTTCATGGATTACTCAGTCCAACAACGTATGTTTTGTGTAGATACTTACATAAGAAGCAATTCGATAGAAGAAGTTAAGCGTGCATTCCGGCGTCAGTTTAATAACAACAATAGAGGTCACGCTCCAAATCGTAAAACTGTTAAGTTATGGGTTCGTCATTCGCGTGAAAATGGTTCTGTACAAAATGTGAAGAAGCCTGGACGTCGAAGAACAGTTCGTACACCAGAAAATATTGAACGAGTTAGAATTGCGTTTACGAGAAGTCCTAAAAGGTCTGCTAATCGACAAACCCTTATCCTAGGAATATCAAAGGGAAGCTTAGATCGAATTCTTCAAAGAGATTTAAAATTTCATCCCTATAAATACCAAATGGCACAGCAACTTATAAATCAAGATAAAGAAGCAAGGTTAGCATTTTGTCAAGAATTTTTGAATTTACATCAAGGAGCAATTCACAGTCTCTTAATGAGCGACGAAGCAAATTTTTATTTGAACGGCATGGTTAATAAACAGAATTTTAGATACTGGTCAAATGAAAATCCTCGTGAAATCTTTACACAGAACCTCCATAATCCAAAAGTTGTTGTGTGGTGTGGAGTAGGATCTTTTGGTATTATTGGTCCATATTTTTTTGAGGATGAAAATAACCACGGTAGCAGTAACATCCGAGCGCTACGTAAACATGCTAGAGACTTTCCTCATTCCAAAATTAAATAGACGAGGATTACTAAACAATGCCTTACTATTCCAACAAGATGGGGCAACAGCTCATACCGCCAGAAACTCAATGCGGGTTCTGCGAGAAACGTTTAATGGTCGACTCATTTCTCGATTCGGAAATTTGCCTTGGCCTTCGAGGTCCCCCGACTTAACGGCACCCGATTTTTTCCTGTGGGGATATTTAAAAGCCAAAGTGTTTGCGAGTCGCCCAGTACAATCGATCAATCAAAGTCAAAATACGTGAAGAAGTTGAAGGAATAGACAAAGGTTTGCTACGCCGTGTAATGAACCACTTTTTATCTAATATTGAAAAATGTGTTGAAGTTGGTGGAGGTCATTTAGAAGACGTGATTTTTTAAAGTTAGAATTAAATTAGCCAAATATTTATGTTATCATAAATCCCAAAGAGTTAGCTGTAATTTAGTATAATAAAAAGCTTGTTTTGTTAACTGAAAAAAAATTAATTCAAATATTAAAATGGGTAGCCTATTATGGGGAACCCAGTATATTAGTGAAAAGCCTATGAGTATAAACTAGGGGGTAAAAGACGCAGAATGTTAAACAAAGTTGTTTTGTTTTTGCCGGTATACAAATCGTACATTATAATGAATACAATTCGAAATCTAGGGTTCAAATTACTTTAACCCCTTATTCACCAGATCTGGCTCCGTCGGGCTTTTATCCCTGCCCATAATTGAAGAGTTTAAAAGTACGTCATTTATTTTTCCAATGAAAAGGTAAAAGATTCTGTCGGAGGATGGTTAGCAGGGAAAGAAGAAAGCGTCACAAACGAGTGGACAATTTTTCAAAAAGTAAAAATGTTCCTACTGTGTAAGACAATTTGCAAAAAACAGCTGCTTTTGCCACTAAACACAATGATAAACTTTCTGTAACAGGTGTAGAAAAAGTTTAGTTCATGTACCAAACCAAATGGTGTTTTAAGTGGATATCTCAAAATCGAATTATAAAATAAGTTAAAAAAATATTTAACAGAAAACGCCGGTGGTTGCTGCATTGGGACCAGTGATTGTGAGAGACAAGCAACGTTGATTCGGGTCTAAATTTGGATGGGTAATCGCCATTGAGATATAATTAGTGACGCTTGAGTAACGGGGGCTGAACAAACTCAGAAGAGGTGTGTATCTTCATCGTCATATGCACAAGCCTTCTTAGCTTTTGATATCTCTGTACGGCCTTAAAATACTGAATTAGGCTTCATATTCCCGATAGAAGCTTCATGGTTTGGATCAGGGAGGTTTTCGTTTCATTTAATTGGCTCTATCCTAAAAAAAATATATTAAATGAATGTCTAATTATTCGAGTTAATTTTTTTATTATATTTTTGTTACAATTGCAGTATTTTTCTTTTTGAACAATTTTACATTAGCGCGATGAACATGTGCGTAGACACTTCAAAGAAAGGCCCATAACCTCCACCGTTTCGTAATCGAAAAGATTTATCTGGCGGTAATATTTTATTTTAATGTGCGTAAAAATGGAATGGGCGGTTGTGCAAGATTTTTGTTTGGCTTTAAATTTATGGCAACGTCTTAATTAATACCGACGGCCATTACAAGGATTCTGTATATTCTGGTTAATGCGTTCGAACAGATTACGCTTAATATCTTCTCGGAGCTATGAAATATGTTTATTGATTTAAGCTGAAATTAAGGCTAATTGTGCGGCCATGTTTAGTTTTCCGTGCGTACGTAATTAAGCGAATAAATCAAATTTTTGACATTGTAATTCCGTAACGATTATATTCTTTCAAATTGATTATTCTAGATTTAAAATAAAATTCCCTCACGTGATTGAAATAATAATGAAACTTACAGTATTACTGATCACTCGAGACGTGCAGATTGGGAAAGTCTCACTGAACGCGGTGACAATTGAATTTTAACATGCCTCGAGTGCTTGGTACAACTCTACATGTCACCGCACCCCCCCAGTTTGAGAAACACTCATAAAGATATGTTTGCGTATACTTTTTAATAAATTGTTTAGTTGTTTAATTTTTTTTTAGAATGCGTTTTACTCTTCTTTTGTGAGTGGGTTTTATGAAACCGCCCCACTGACCAGAGAATATAGATGGTAAACATTTAATGACCGGAGCATAATAATTATGTAAATGGCATCGATCCCCTGCTATTGTTTACGTAACGTTGTAAACGTTGTATGTGATCGTTTAAAATTTACGGGCCTCGACTCGCTTTTTTCATACAAGGTTGTAAATTATACCGGGAATAATGGTAAGCAATATAATCGTAAATATTGTTAATGTGATCGTATTTAATATGGATATGGCTGTAGATTTCACAACAGGGCGCGATTTTAAAATTTGCTTTGAAGGAACGAAGAACATTTTATCAAATTGCAGTTGCATTCTGTCACTATCAATAACCATTACTTGTTATTGCATTATCTTAAATGTTTTTCTTTTGTTGCAGGTAAGTGTTGTCCAGTACATTAACGGCAGGATTATTTGGGGTATGATGACCGAAACTTTGACAATCACATGTACAACAACGTCAGTGACTGGTATGATAAACAGTGAGTTTAATTTAGAATCAATACAGTAATGTATCGTATGTTCATTAAAAAAACCTCAAGTGTGCCATGATTTTTTATTTTTAAAAATCTAAGTTGGCACACGTTAGGAATTGACGTAACATAAGTAACATAACCTCAATATGTGTTACCAAATTAAATTTTTAAAAATAAAAAATCATGGCACACTTGAGGTTTACTTTAGTGCACGACTGCATGCTCTCGAGATCCGCAGCCGCAACATGTTTCTGGCCAACTGGCGCGGATCCTTTAAACGCACGCCTATGATAAATAAAAGTGATTAAAGAGTAGACTCTCTAATACCAACTACGACCACACCTCTATCCTTCCCCCTTCAAAAGACGAGATAGACTATTTGAAAATCCCAAAAAGCAGTTGATGGCTGTCACGGCAATAAAGTAAATATTGTTACTTTTGCACCATTTTTTCTCTTGTTTATTTTTGTAACTAATCAACCCATTTGTTACAATCTTCCATTTAATAATCACTCAAAAAACGTTGACTGTAATATAAATATAGACACTACCCAAACCCCATTGTATCCCTAAACCCTCACGCCACGAAGTAAACGATACCTGGCCTTTAAAAATAAGCGCCATTAATCATTTTTGCAATTCAGTAACCCTGACCGGGCGGCATCTCGCCATCAACCGCAAGATATTTTGGTCAGCAGGTAGGCATTTCCTGTGCGTGAAAAAAATTACAGGCGCAGAAACATCAACAATTAAGTTTTTATATGTTACAAACAATGCGAAGCGATATTTACGACGCGGCGTTTCATTTCATACTTTACGATGTTGTTATCGCTACATAAAACGTATATTGGTAGCAGAATAAAGTCTAAAGTATTAGCTATATCTCGGGATTTACGCGGGGGCCGACGACGACTTTTTTTATGATTATGTAATATTTATGGTCAACTATTATTTATTTTTTGTTTCGGGAAAGATCGATGGGAGACGAAACTTCTTGCTTTTATGGTGGAGAGGTGTTTGGTGTTTGGGAGATCATAATGAGAGACTTGTTATGGTATGTGGAGATTAAACTGTTAACGAAGATGCCTCGAGGTGTCTGCTAACTAACTGTATGTGAATGTACTAAAATTTGTACATGGGAAGTATGGAACAGTTGCAATCAGTAAGGCGTAACGAATGCCAGTTTTGGCATTTAATGCTTTTTGCTTGAGACCGTCATCGTCAAGAAATTATTTTGGAATAAGCCGTTATTAAATACCATTAGTTGTGCCCTCAAACCAAAGTAGCCGTAAGCCTCAAAATGGGGTTTTTTTCAAATATATTTTTTTAAACAAAAAAATTATTTAAAAATCTGAAAAAATCACATATATATTATTGATCCAAATACCAAATTAGATGAATTTTTTCAAGGTCATTGAAGGTTATCTAGGGCATTTAAAATTTTTGTTTGAAAATAAAAAAAAAAGGCCACTAGTTTAAGAGCGACGGAAAATTTTATTTCGTCATATGATTGCAATCAATAAATACCATCTATGTAATTTTTTTAACCTTTTAACGTTTGGTGCGACATCTTCAAAAATTCGAATAACTAATATTTTTAGGATATTTTGATATTTTTTTCAATTTGGGTATTTGGATTTCCGCTTTGTAGGGAAAATAAAAAAATTAAATAAAAATGGTATGGATAATATTCAGTATTTTTTCTCTACAAGAAACATATTTACACTTTTTCTCTAAAATCATTTGGGGAGCCAATATTTAAACATTAAGAATTTCACATAGAAACCTCTAGGGTGCGTGAACCAATTCTACACCCTGCATATAAAAAAAACTATTGTCTCAATTTTGACTGAAAAGGCCCATTGACAAAAAGGCAATTAATCATAATCGTAGGTGTTTTTGAATTGGCTAAATAAATGTTTATGAGGATTTTTTGATATACGGTCAAAACAAATTAAGAAAATTTCTTTTAAAATTTATGTGCAAATTAAAAATCGCTCATGTTTTCAGCCCTGTGCATCCAAAATCTCTATTTTATTTTTTTTAAATTGTGGATAACTTTAATAGTTTACCGACATTTAACACTCACTTTACTTGAATTCATTTCATAATTTCATTCTTCCGAAGACAAGTAACCAAAAACTAGGCAATTGATTTTTTTTCACTTGTTAATAATGCATATACAGGGTGAGTTTTTTTTTTCGATGTTCTCTATGGGGATCTCGGAAACTACAAGAGATAGAGAAACGGTTAAATGGGCAAAGAAGTTCAGTTTTATGAGCCCAATAAAATAACACTTTCAAAGTTTTCAAAAGATATTTTGAAAAATGTAAAAAGTATCAATTTTTTCAAATAAATATATCTCTGATATTATGACAGATAGAAAAAAACTGTAAGGGACAAAGTTGTAGATAATTTTACACAGCTTAATAAAATAAATTCATAAATTTTTTAAAGCCATTATTTTCCGAGATATGACGCGAACTTACATTTTTTTTTTAATAGTTGGCTTTGACCTCATTCGAACGACTATTTTTTCTCTTTAATCCCATATGACATATGATATAGTTATTTCTAAAAATAAGTAAGATACAGTCATTTTTAAGTTTTATTATAAATCAAAAAATAGTTAGCCATGAAAAAGTCGAAAGTAAAACAATTGCAGTTAATTATAACAATGAAATATTTGGTTATTATTTTTATAGAGATAAACAAAGTTGACAAAAAACAAAATATTTAATAATGTCTCCTACGTCTACATCAAAATCGCCACGTTAATTTTGTTATGAAAAAATTTACCTTGATATCAAATTATGGAAAGGCGTTTTGTCTTCTTGTCTAAACAAATTCAAATCTTACGAAGAACATCATGGTCTACGATATGATTTGCTTACGTTTTATTAACAAAATCCACTACTAACCCTTTCAGCCCTGGATTTTTAAATTTGAAAAAAAAATGTTTTTGTTAATTGTTATTGGGGAGCTTCTTAACCACTTCGCGCCCATGCTGCTTTGATTTAATTCTAGGTTTGATTAAAAATTACTTCTTTGTTGTTGTTAACTTTTTCTACGAAATATGATTTCACTGTCCCATTTATGCAAAAAAATATGAAAAGATATTTTATAGATAGCGCTAAAGAAGTATTTTTTTTGTACAATGTTTTTGTTTTCATTTTTCGCTTGTTGCCACATGTGGCGAACCTGGGCGTGAAGAGGTTAAGACCATAAATACCAAATTTGAACTGATTTGATTAATTAGTATAGGAAATAATTAGTGAGGCTTTGTTAAAGTGACATCTAGTGATAAACAGCAAAAATATGGATTGTCCTAGTAAGTAGAGACATGTAAATGTTGCTGTTGCGATTGCCACCACCAGGGCCGAAAGGGCTAAGCTATCAGTGGGCGAACTTAGAATTTTCCTGAGGAAGGGTTGGGGTAGCAGGTGCCAACTTTTGACCGGCTGTCATATCGTAACCCCAGCTCGAGCTCATTTTCTTATTTTCCTGTCAGGAAATGGCAACTTTAGAATAACCTCCAGCTATTATATCAAAAAATAAGTTTGGATTTTAAAATTTTGCAACATTTTAGTTTCTTAATAGGACCAGAGGAGATTACAGGAGACTACTTTTTACAATTTTTTAATCGCCACATGCAATTTTCTCTTCTACAGATCTGTTTTTTGAAAGTTGTCATTTTGCCTTAGTTTACGATATGTCCATTCTTACAACAAGGCATCAAAATTACGTTCAATTGATGGATTTAGAAAATTTAAAGGTAATTTTTTACAATTTTAATCACTGAACGTAGTTTTCTTTTCACCACTTCAAGTTTTTTGGGCGTTTCCATTTTGTTTAAAAGCTGTAATGTGTAAATGCCACTATTGGGATGTCGAGATTTAGGTCATTCTGGATGGATTTTGTAATTTTGAAGCTCATCCCAGCGGAAATAATTGTTTACAATTTTTATAAATGCCGAATGCAATTTTCTATTCTACAATTAAAGTTTTAAGAGTTGCCGTGATATTTCAGGCTAGGATATATCAATTCTTGTAGTAGTATATCAACATTAAATTCATTCTGGCTAGATTTGTAAATTTTGAGTTAAGTGGGAGTTAATTTTTTACAATTTTTTTTAAAAACCTCAATGCACTTTTCTACAGTTCAAGTTTTTAGGTTTACCATTTTTAATTAGGTTGCGATATGTCGGTTGTTATGATAGAATGTCAAAACTAAGTATATTCTGGATTGATTTTGAAATTTTGAAGCTAATTTCAGCGCTAATTATTTTTTTACCATTTTTATCGCTGAATGTAATTTTCTGTTCTACAGTTCAAGTTTTGATGGTTTTAATTTTGTTTAAAGCTGTATTATATGAATTCCACTGTTGGAATGTCAACATGTAGTTAATTCTGGATGGATGTTGTAATTTTGAAGCTCATTCCAGTGAAGATAATTTTTTCACATTTTTTTTAAATCTCCGAATGCAATTGTCTACTCTATAGTCAAAGTTTTCGGGGTTGTCGTTTTATTCCAGGCTGCGATATGTCAATTCTTATAGTGGGATGTCCAAATTAAGTTTATTTGGACATTTTTAAGCTAATTTCAACGAGGGTTAATTTTTACAATTTTTCAAATCGCTTAATGCACTTTTCTTTGCCATTTTAAATCCGACTGCGATATATTGGTTGTTATAGTAGAATATCAAAATTAAGTATATTCTGGATGGATTTTAAAATCTTGAAGCTAATTTCAGCGCGAATTATTTTTTTTAAATTTTTATCGCCGACAGTAATTTTCTTTTCTACAGTTCAAGTTTTGAGAGTTTCAATTTTGTTTAAAGCTGTATTATGTAAATGCCGCCATTGGGATGTCAAAATTTAGGTGATTCTGGGAGGATTTTGTAATTTTGAAGCTCATTCCAGCGGAGATAATTTTTTCACGTTTTTTTAATCGTCGAATGCAATTTTCTACTCTACAGTTAAAGTTTTCAGGGTTACCATTTTATTTCAGGCTGAGATATTTCAATTCTTGCAGTGGGATGTCAAAATTAAGTTCATGCTGGATAGATTTGAAAAAATTTTGAAGCTAATTTCAGCGGAAGTTAATTTTTTACAAATTTTTTAAATCACCTAATGCACTTTTCTACAATTTAAGTTTTGAGGTGTCTGCTATTTTGAATCAGGCTGCAAATGTCAGAATTAAGTACATTCTGGATGGATTTTGAAATCTTGAAGCTAATTTCAGCGCAAATTATTTTTTTACAATTTTATCGCTGAATGTAATTTTCTTTTCTACAGTTCAAGTTTTGAGGGTTTCAATTTTGTTTAAAGCTGTATTATGTAAATGCTGCCATTGATGTTAAAATTTTGGTGATTCGGGATGGTTGTTGTAATTTTGAAGCTCATTCCAGCGGAGATAAATTTGTTTAATCGCCATATGCAATTTTCTACTCTACGGTTAAAGTTTTCAGGGTTACCATTTTATTTCAGGCTAAGATATTTCAATTCTTGTAGTGGGATATCAAAATTATGTTCATGCTAGATAGATTTGAAAAAAAAATTGAAGCTAATTTCAACGGGAGTTATTTTTTTACAAATTTTTAAATCACCTAATGCACTTTGCTACAGTTTCAGTTTTGAGGTGTCTGCTATTTTGAATCAGGCTGCAAATCTCAGAATTAAGTATATTCTGGATGGATTTTGAAATCTTGAAGCTAATTCCAGCGAGAATTACTTTTTTTGCAATTTTTATAATCGTCCTACTTTTATAGTTCAAGTTGTGAGCGTCAGGCTATAACACGTTTAAAGAAAGGGATATCAAAGTTTATTTAATTTTGGATGGATTTTGAAATTTCATCGCTAATTTTAGCGGGGATTATTTTTTATAATCGCTAAATGCAATTTTCGTTTTTGCAGTTTTCATTTTGCTTCAAATGATATGTCTGTGATATGTTGCCTCAAATGATATGTCTGTGATATGTCGGTTGTTATAATGGAATGTCAAAAGTAAGTACATTCTCCATCGGTTTTGAAATCTTGTGGCTAATTTCAGTGGGAATGATTTTTTTTAAATTATTTTTATAATCGCCGATTGCATTCTTTCTGCAATTCAAGTTTTGAAGGCTGCCATTTTGCTTTAAGCTATGATAAGTCAATTCTTGCAGTAGGATGTCAAAATTAGATTTATTTAGGACGAATTTTTGAAATTTAAAGCTCTCTTTAGTAGAGATATTTTTTTAAATTATAATATTCTCTGAATGCTATTTTCTTATTTCAGTTTTGAGTTTAATCATTTTGTTTCAGGCGGCGATATGTGAATTCTTTTAGTGGAATCTCAAAATGTGTTTAATTATTGATGGATTTTTAAATCTTGGTAGCAATTCCATTAATTTTGTACAATTTATATAATCGCCGAATGCAATTTTCTTTTCTATACAGTTGAAGCTTTGAGAGCTGACATTTTGCTTCAGGCTGCGATTTGTCAATTCTTGTGTGGGATGTCAAAATTAGACAGAGTCAACACATTTATTGAGACACATATAAATGACTTCAACAGGCAATTGACCAGAGGTTTTTCAACCTTCAAATTTAGATTCATTTAGGATGGGGTTTTGCAATTTAAAGTTCACTCGAGCAGACATATTTTTTTATTTATTATATTCTCTGAATGGAATTTTCTTTTTACTGTTCAAGTTTTGAATTTTGTTATTTTGTTTCAGGCTGCGATATGTCAATTATTGTAGTGGTATGTCAAAATGAGTTTAATCATGGATGGATTTTTAAATTTTGAAGGCAATTTCAGCGGAATTTTTGTTTACAATTTGTATAATCGCCGATGCAATTTTCTTTTTTTTTGATGGAATGTCAAAATGAGTTTAATTCTGGATGGATTTTTAAATCTTAAAGGCAATTTTAGCGGGCATTTTTTTACAATTTGTATAATCGCCGATGCAATTTTCTTTTCTACAGTTTTGAGGGCTGCCATATTGCTTCAGGTTAATTGTAGTGGGATATGAAAATTAGATTTATTCAGGATGGATTTTTGAAATTTAAACCTGCTTGCAGCAGAGATATATTTTTTAAATTATTTTATTCTCTCAGTGCAATTTTCTTTTTAGAGTAACTTGAGACAACCTCACTTATTGCAGATTTATTAAATACAAATAATTAAGACGAAAAATAGCCTGAATATAAATATATTCAACCTGTTCGTTACTCTGCAAGCAAAATTAAGTCTTACTGAAACCACAAACTAATAACTACTTCCCTGGTTGTTTCAATAAGTTATTTGTTTGTAGTCTTAGTAAAACCTAAAGTTGCAGAGTCACGAACAGGCTGAATATTCATGGATTCAGGCTATTTTTCGTCTTTATTATTTCTTTTTAGAGTTCAAGTTTTGAGAGTCATTTTATTTCAGGCTGCGATACGTCAATTCTTTTAGTGGGATGTCAAAACTGGGTTCATTCTGGATGAATTTCGAAGCGCTTCCAGCGGATATAATTTTTTTACATTTTTTATATTCTTCGTATGCATTTTTTTTTTAATTTAAATTTTGTACGTTGGCATTTCGTTTCAGGATATACGCAGTAGGGTACCAAAATTTAGTTCATTCTGGATAGATTTTAAAATTTTGACGTTGACAATTTTTTACCCGCCAAATACAATTTTTTCTGTAAGTTTTGAGGGTTGCTATTTTATTTCAAACTTTAAATTGTCAATTCCTGTAGTGAGATGTCAAAATGTAGTTAATTTTATATTTTTAAGGTAATTCCAGCGAGGGAATTTTTTAATTGAAAGGCTTAGATGTAAAACGGTTCAAGTACACTTTTTATGGTTTTGACATTCTTCGAAAATTACTTAGAAATATTCTTTGATAATAAAAATTCCAGGTTATGGTTTGAAGTTATATTTTGCGACAGTAAAGGGCATAAAAATATGCTAGAGATACCTTTTAGGTGCAGTACATTTTTTGAAAAAGTGCACTTAAACCCTTAATTGTTATATCGCAGAGTACAAATTTCTTCTCTACAGTTTAACTCCTACTTTTTGTCTTTATTGAATCTACAATTTAAGTTGCGACAGTTGCTATTGGAAAGTAACAAACAATCCATGTTGTTTTGTTCTCTTATTTTTACCATCTAATTACACGTTTAAGAACAATTATAACTGTTGAAAAACCAAGCAATCGGTTTACCTCAACTCAATTAAAACCTGTAATTACCCGAAGATTTAATTATTCACGATCCCTAATTTTATTCATCCTCGCGGTAGATCAGGATTTTTTTTTCTAATTACAAAGAACGTACATGTTTCGGTGTCTGCATTGTCCACTGCTCCACAGCGTTGCTGTTGCTGCTGCTGGTGAGGTTACGGATGGTAATAAAAACTGGAGTAACGGTTAAGTGGAAGGATAGGAAATTGCGTTTGAAGTCCTTTTTTGTGCGCGTGCTCTAAACCGTACGATTAATTGAGAGGCTGTATTTTAATTATTTGTGGTTAAGTGGTGCCAATGAATGATTCGCGATGATTGACGCTGCAAGCCAATTACCAGCCTGATGATGTAGGTGTTTAATGTGGAAAGTTTTTTTTAGATGTATTAAAGGCGGATTCGTATTAAATACGTACATACGCAACTCTCTTCAAGTATAAGCCGTATTTTATTTCCTTGTATAATCAGAAGTCCTGTTACTTCCAATCGCGGTGGTTTTTGTAATTAATGAAATCACCGGAGATTACTTAATTCAGATAATGAAGTAAAAATATGCGGTTTTATTCCATTTCTGCTTCTGGGTATCAATCGTTCATGCAAAACGCTCGATATACATTTAAAATGCCATTTAAATTGAAAATATACCATGAAAGTATAAATATAGATAACTATTATACCATCAAATCAAAGTAACAAAATTGTTATACATCACTATTTTTACTTTCTCCGTTAGGAAGTACGAGAAAGTATTGTGATCGTGATTTTTTTCAAAACTTTTTTTTACGGAAATATCCGTTTTGGGGTCCCTAGATGCCATTTCAACAATTTCTGGAAAAAAAAAATTGTGTCTGTGTGTATCTGTGCGCGCTTTATCTTAAAAACCAATATAGCAATTTGTATGAAACTTTGAACATCCGTCTTATTTGATAATCTGAAGAACTGAAAAGCTTTTGGTAAAATTTCGTACACCGGAAGTGGGCGTTTACCTTAACTGTTTTTTGTTTTTTGCCAATATTTTCTTAAATATGAAAAACATCACAAAAACATTTAAACAAACTTTGAAGACAACAAAGAAATGTACATCTTTTGCTTGAAAACATTTTTCATATAATAATTTTGATTCGAGAAAAGAATTTATTATTATTTTTTTAATTTTTGGTTTATTTATAATTATAAAACGATAATAGTTACAGCAAATTTATGTGAATAATTATTGTAGAAAATACTAAGATGAACAACTTATAAAGAATAAGATTTTTTCGAAATCCCTTTACTTTTTGAGTAAACTAAGTTTTTGAATCTTAAGTATAATTTTTACACCTTTTATAATTTTGACGTTTTAAACGTCAGTTTCATCCGAGTTTACACAACGCTCGATGTACATTTAAAATATGATTTCAATTGAAAATAAACCATGAAAACTTCAATATAAATGGCTATGATACCATAAAGTCGAAAAAAGTAACATGATATGAATGCCAATATCGTAAATTTTATGACGCCAACAAAACAGCTTTTCCAAAACCTGTACATACAAATGGGTACACTTCAGGTATCACGGTTTTACGGCATACTCCACTAAAATCTACCCCTTATCGTGATATTTCCGACTCATTGGCGACGTCCTTGAAAACTTCTCAGGAAATTGGTATATTGCACTGGCCTTAAAACCCAGGTATCTAAACCACTTGATTTATATTGTTTGACCCAAAATACGTCTTTATCTCGTGGTGGAATGGAATTGCACGGCGCGTCCAATCATTGTTATTAAATGAATAAGGTCGAACTTATCTATGTGTATGTGTTTATACATATCGTAAATCTTCTGCTTAATTAATAACATGAACTGCGCATTGGACTCATGTCCAATTTTCCTATTTACTCTGCGATCGTTACTAATATCTGTTTTTTTTTTAAATATTACTCAGAAATAGTATATGATTTCACATTTGGCAATGAATATCTATGTTTTAGATTTATAATAACTTGATCACGTCAAAATTGATAATGATAACCCCTACGTATTGCTTAGGTTATCATCAAAAGAAACCGAAAAAAACAAATTTTGCAACAACATATCGGCAAGTTATGGGTTCACGATCATTTCTAAAATTATCATTTAATAAACCACTTTTAATTAACATTCCAATCTAAATGGAAGGATAAAGGTGCGCAGCATATTTTAAACGGGGAAACGATTCGCTTTCCACGCTTCCAAGAATTCCATATTCCTCTTGGTCGCTTTGTCACATTAAGTAACATAACCCGTTTATTTCAAATGCTGGAACTGAAACGCTTATCGACGAATGAAGACCTACAGCTTAGTCGAGCGTGCCAGACGAATCAATAAAAACATTGTCGGAAACACTTTATCCCCGAGGGCGTTCATGTACCCGTATAAATTTTGTGTTAATTCATTAGTCGAACACGGAACGATGATGGATGCGCGCTTAGATCAATCTAGTTACCAGCACCCACCGGATCGATCAATATAAGTTCGAGTTTCCCGTTAAAATCTAATTTAACCCACAGAAGTTACTTGGGCTGACAACTTACAAGTCAGCCGCACTACTACATCTCGAAGACGTTTTGTCATCCTAGAAGGTATGGAAGTATTATTAAGGAGATCGATCATGAAAGATATTGAAGTATTTGATGCCAGTCATAAAATAAGTATATTTAAGACATGTTCGAAGGTAATATAAACTTACATACACTAATAAACTCACATTTTCCCAATGCCAGAATAATGATTTGTGAATTGTTTTTCACTAGAAAGAATAAATTTAATTCAAATTGAAAAACTCCCACTTGTTGCAGATGCATTAAATACATTAAATACTACTTTCCACCTTTATTGAATTAAAGAATAAATTTAATAAAATATATCATTATTACGAATAATTTCGGAAATTATTTGCTTAGTTTAGATACTATCAAATTTGAAAAGTCGGTTGCTATAGTTACTTTTTATAAAAAGTAGAAAAAAACGTCGAAAGTTGTTCATTTTAAATTACCTATCTAATCACTGACAATTATTACTGGGATTACAAAAGAAACCCTTCATTGAAACAGCTTCTTTCCTGGCGAATACAAGACCGGATTTTCATGTTGCTAATATTACTACTAATAATTTTATTTATCAAGATCTTTTATTATATATACAGAACTAACTTGTAGAAAACTCGTTAGTACAATTGGAAACTGCTGACAGCTGCTAACAACAAAGTGGTTAAATCAAGAAACAAACCTTGCCTTCACCATCCACAATCTTTGAATGCAACTAGTTCATATTATTAATGAATTGGATAAGCAAGAAAAATCCGGGAAGATTTTGTCCCCTTTAGACAGAAATCGCGGTCATAAACTTAGGATGTAGAAGCAAACAGTAAGAAATCGGAATTATGTTTATTTGAACTTTTCTGTCCACAATAACACAAACATAATCCAAAACGGTATTGTTTTTCTTTCACTTTGAAAAACCGAATTTTAGCAATTTTCACTGATGGCACATGAATATTTCCTGATACTTTTTCAAGCACACTAAATTCGTTATATTTTGACATTTAAATTTTCAAAATCAAATAACGCGGTCGAAAGATAAACAATTTTCCAAAA
Source organism: Ocypus olens (assembly GCA_910593695.2). Taxonomy (NCBI): domain Eukaryota; kingdom Metazoa; phylum Arthropoda; class Insecta; order Coleoptera; family Staphylinidae; genus Ocypus; species Ocypus olens. Next base: position 45,481,478 of record OU343049.1, read on the forward strand.
TCGAAAACGCGATGTTGGTCTTGAAATATTCCATATTTTGTCAATTTTTGTACTTTAACATAAATATTTTTTTATACTTTCTAAGGTGTAAGATTTGGAGATCGATGTGGCCAGGGATAAGGCCTCGCTCGTCCAATAAATTTCTGATATTTCTTGCATAATATGGTGGTGTTCCATCGTGTTGGAATCATATTAGAGATCGATGTGGCCAGGGATAAGGCCCTGCTCGTCCAATTCTTTTATCAAGAAATTGATTGTTTAGCCAATTTTTGATATTTCTTGCATAATGGGGTGGTGCTCCATCGTGTTGAAATCACATTCTAAGCCGTTGTGCAAGTGGAAAATAATCTAAAATTGATGGAAATCTTTTGAATTTTTAAAGATTTTATATCAATCGAAAGATTTTTCGATAATACACTCGGCGTCAAAAAAAAAGCGCCACTCGAAAAATCGCGAAAAAACTCGATTTCAAACCGTCGTCGTAACTTTTAATTACTGAAATGATTTTAGTTCCTGAGTGGATAATTTATACTCAAAAGAACTTATTCATTACACAAATAAAACTTTACTATGGATACAAGGCAATAATTTTTCCAGGTAGTAAAGGATGAAAAGAGGGGCTTCAGTGGCGTAACATCAAATTTTGGGCCTCTCCGTGAATGTTTTTTTGGATCTTCTTTAGGCAAATTTAAATACAAGGTGATTCAGTTCGAGTGTGCCAAACGAATACAGGAAGAGGATAATGTTATTCTCAACAGAAAAGTTCTAATAAACATATGTCTGATTTCTTACCGTTATCGATATTAATTATACACTCGGCGTCTAAAATTTTTTTTTCAAAAATTCATAACTCTGCTCCAAATCATCGAAACGACTCGAATTTTTAAGGCATTTGAAGGAATTTGATTAAATTTTTCTGCCATTGTGGTGAAATTTCCCGCCAATTTTTTTTGCGCACGGTACAGCTTGTCAAAGTTGGACAGTTTTTTTACATAAAAGACTTTTTTTTTCATCGCGTTGTTACGAGGGGTGAATCTTTCCCAAACTATAAGATTAATCGATTTTCGACCAAATTGAACCAAGTTTCTCAGTTCTTCGGTAAGGCTTATGTTTAAAGTTTCACTTAAAAATATTTATTTATTTATTTATTTATTTCATTTCCTTACAGGCCTAAGCCTAATTACAAGGAAAACTACAAAATAAAACAGTGAATGATCGTTTATAAACGAGGTTACAGACAGTAGTAGTTTAGTAGAGATACAGCGCCCACAGGCAGATACTCGAAAATTTGATTTCCAAAAACTGTTGGGATCGTTTCTAAGGACCCCAAAATGGATATTTCCGTAAAAAAAATATTTTCGAAAAATTTCCACGAAGTATTTCGTACCAAGAAAGTAAAGTCATATGTTGCTAATATGGACGAGCTTATATTTTAACTTTAAAAACTAGATCTTCTCTTGTAACGAAACACGGTGTTTTTAAGTTGCATGGCTATATTCTGTGCGCTTATTGTTTGAGTTGAAATAAGAAAAAACCTTTGTATAAACATATGTCTTAAAATATTTTCTTCCCGAAATATTTATTAAAAGAGATTTTGTGTCGAAAATCAGAACCTTCTTTATTGGCCCTCAATAGCGGGCATAATGTGGCTTTTAAGGCCCTTGGGCTTATAAAATCTTGCTAAACAATAATAATCAACATTTGACTCGGTGGTGATTTCTGGAGTAATATTTTTTTGTTGGATTAAAATAGATGTGTTCATTTTTACAAGTTGTCGGATTATTCCATATGACTACTCACAGTGTTGCAATATCAAGGTATTCTTGTACAGCAAAAATTATAAGATGCCTAACCTAAAATGATTGCTATAACGGTGGTGCAAGCTTTCAAAAAACAACCAAAAATTGAAAACAACGTAACCCTAATATGCCACATATAATGTTTATTTCTCATGTGTACCAACCAACCACTGTTATAGTCTGTTCGCTGGAATCTGGCGGCTGAAGTCGTAAAATGATCGGTCCACCCTTAGAATCGACGCACCCTCTAAGAAAAGGCATTGATGGTTCATCTAATTGCATCCCATATATTTATTACTGTCCTTCGCTCCTATTGGTATACGCACTTTTACACCAGTACTTCTCAACAAATATTGGTTTGAGATAAAAAAATATTACGTCCCCTACTTAGCAAGCTCCCACCCTCTTTTACGACCACAGCCGCCAGATTCCAGAAAACGGGCTATAACAACTAACTTCACGTCACACAATGACGTTAGATGTGGATTTTTTGACTATTTTAGATGTATAATTCAATTAAATTTAGTCTCTATTTATAGATTTTTATAAATAGAGAAGGGTGGTATTCTTTTTGTTGAAGTGTGTTATCTACATTAAGGACTAAATCAGATACTGCCTCTATAGTTCCTCGTCCACCCCTAAATTGGAAAATACCGTTATGTTCTAGGAACCAGTTTAATCTGTTTAATTATCCTTTCGTAAGTTTTGACAATGCATGAAGTTAGGGAGATTGGCCTAAAGGATGAAACAGATTCTCATCTAGTTCTTTACCATCCTTTTTGAAAATTGCCACTTTTATTTCCTTTGGTATACCACATTGGTTTGAATTGACCCACCAATCATTAGAGATATCCAGCAAGTACTGCTAACCTTCCTGTAGAAGGCATCTCAACATCTTATGTGATATTTTATCATAGTCTGGAGAAGTGTCTGATGAACGTTTTAGCGCTATATTTAGTTCTTTTATAGTTAAAGGATTCCCTAGAGCGGAATGTGTGTAGTTGCATCCAGGAGAGGTCGAAATTGGTGTTTGTTGATGGTGGAGCTAAATGCGTCCCGAGGTCGTCAATCAGTTTTTCTGACATTGATGAATTAGAACATCGTATATTAGGTAAGGCTTTCATTCTTTTCCATATTTTGGACTCTGGAACATATTTATATAGTTCAGAGCAGAACTTTATCTACTTTTTCGTTAAGAGTACGTTTGGTTTGTGCTGCTATTCTGTCGTAATTTAAATAATCTTCATACGTAGGATTCTGTTTGTATATTGATAGTGCTTGTCTTCTCTTTTCAGTGCACTCAGAACATTCATCGTCCCACCATATCGGTGTGTGTTTATTGTGTTTGTTTGAGAACATATCTCGTGATCTGACTAAGTAGAAATGAAGGGAGTGGGTTTTTCGTTTAGACGTTTAAACGATTAGCTTAATAAACGTTTACAGCACGTTTAATCCGAATAAACGTTTACACGTTTAGCTTTATAAACGTTTACAACACGTTTAGCCTAATAAACGTTTAGAACACGTTTAGCTTAATAAACGTTTACAACCCGTAAACTAGAAATTTTCATATTTTTATACTCCATTTGGGGGTCCAAAAGCCATATCTCGGCGTTTCGTAAGATTCCAAATATTTTTACACATTCGATGAAAACCGGATCTACTTAGTCTATAGGGGGTTGAAACCTTCAAACTTCGGATGTAGACGATTCGGACGGTTTTCAAGAAACTATTTACTTATTAAGGTGTCCCAAATAATAATTATTTATTAATTTTTTTTGCTACCGGAAATATTGTAAAACACGGCGAACGAACTTCGAAACAGATATTTGCAGGGTGGCTTATACGTTTCTATATTAAACGATTTTTGTCAACACGTTTAAACGAAGAAAACACGTTTAAACGCAAAAATCCGTTTAAACGTTTACACGTGTAAACGTGAATATCCGTTTAAACGCGAATATCCGTTTAAACGTTTAAAAACCGCTTGCTAACTAAGAACACGTTTATCCGTGTACACATGTATCCGTGTATTAACGAGCCCTACTCTAAACAGACATTATTGTCGCTACTAGAAAGTATAACACAATCGACAAACCAAATTTCGAAATAACGTTGTTTTTGTGTATTTTTTTATTGATCCCCGATCTCACTGCAAAGTAGAATTGCTTTCTGGGAATGGATTTTTCTAAGCAACCCTCGTGTGGTATTTGCTATAAGAACTTGCAAGCTTGACTTTCCTAAACTGTTTGTCGCGCGAACCTTCGACTGAAGTGTGAATCACTCGCAGCAGTGCCAATGTGCTGCCGTATGGTACGCAGAAATTTGTCTCAAGTTTGAGTGAAGACCGCACAATTGCGTCAACTCACATCTCTACTCATCACCCAACTAGGACTATACTCACGTGATCCTAGAGAATGTCAAACTTTATAGGTGATCTGAGAGCATTCATGGACCATACTGTCATACCTCGGTTGATAACCATCAGCTATTGATCACTGCCTCACCTGAGCCCACCATGGCTTACTTTGCAGAAGGAGTACTTCTGTGTAGATCACTGCATGGAACAATCTTTGATTAATGATAGTAATATGAAATAGATATGAATTCTACCAAATAACGTTGTAAAATCTTGATTATACATTTTATTTATTTATGTATTTTACACTAATTCTATATTACAAGTTGTAAATTTTCCCTGTAATAAGATTATTTTTAATTTACTGGGCAATAAAAGTTTATTATTATTATTATTATTATTATTATAAAACTCACACTCACTTTAAATCTTTCAAATTCTTGACTAGTTTCGTCTGAAATTGCCATATTTCAGGAGAATTGTAAAATAATCTTCCATATCTGGTAAGTCAAACTCAAGGTACACTAAACAATAAAAAAAAAATCGATAAATATTATTCTTTTAAAAACGTTAATCGGAATAATTCATCATTAGAGTTATGAATAATTAAAGGAAGAATAAATTCTAATGCCATACCAGATAACTACCGCTAGATACGTTTCATTAAAAGGGATACTAATTATGATGTACAGATATTATCAACAACTCAACAGAAATTAAATCTTCATTAAACATTTATGGAAGCCTGGTTTAAAGAGGTCCCGCCGTGCAAAAGGAATCTCCCGATTGTTAAGTGTGAACCGCTTAGCAAAAACAAAACGTGTATACCTGCAAACCATTTTTATCTTTATTTAATTATCAAGTGCCATATTAAAAACTGAGTTTATGCGCGAAACTGGCCCAAAAACGGAATTTACAAGTCTCTGTGTGTACAAGTCCGACGAAATAATTCCGTAAGCATTAATGAGACGACGGCCCCATAAATTACATTCATGACTTTATTTGCATGGCAAGAGAGCCAACCCAATTTTGAATTAACCTGCAGATCCATTAAATTCCAAACGAGATAATCAACATTCGTTGTGTGTGTGTATGTATGTATGTACAGGAGGGAGCTCTCGAGTTCACCTCGGATGGCGTAAATTTAATTTTGCAGTAAAACTACACCCCCAGCTATCACATTACTAATCGCAGTCAACCTGGCAACGAACTCCTCGAATAGATCAATGGTGTTATTGCGTTAGTTCCAGATCTCTGCGAGTTTAATACCTAAACTCGGCGTGGAGGATGAGGAGATCAAGCGAGCCCGCCTTTTAGAACTCTAGTTAATATCCGAGTACTCGGAACGATTTATTGCCGAACTTGAGTTGTAAATCCGGCGAGTTTTCTAGGATAATTAGTGGAAAATCGAAAATCATCACCCGACGACTTCATACGCTCCTAGTTATTTATTTATTACCGTGGCCGTGACTCGAGTTGTAGATAAATCATTTTGTTATTTCGGTGAAGTTTGCTCCACTCGAGGAGAAAGTTTAAATGGCTTTTCAAACTGTCAGTGTGTGTCTTTCTCTCTATGTATGCGAGGCATGTATAATAAGGGCGCAGAGCTCAAGAAATCGAAATTATTTTTCTTTTGCAAAGCTATAGAATCAGCAACTATGCAAAATCTTGCTTACAGTATTTCAATCTTTAATTATTGCACTGGAGTGCAATAAGATTTTAAGCGCTGGAGACGAGATGGTGGTAAAATGTTTAATCGTCTAATTTCAGTACCTGAGTGGATAATATTAATTCCCATTTCCTATTAGCGATTGTACTTCACTCATGAGGAGTAAAACTCTGAAACCGGTCTGTGGTTTGTTATTGACGAGGTAAGATAATTAAAGAAATATATTGGAAAAAAAATTAAACTTGAAATTCGTGAAATTTCGACCATTTTCAAACCGCCATAACTCGGCGTATTTTCAATCGATTTTGATGAATCTTTAAGGGCAAAAAACTTTGAAGTGTCTTCTTTAAAGTCATGCCTGCGAACTTAAGCATAATCCCTTCCGCCCCACTCTAACACCCCTGTAAAAAAAAATATCTTTTTCAAGAAACCATGTCCAAGTTTGACGATGTCTACGGAGAAAAATTTTGTCGACTCGATCCACCATAAAGGCATTAAAATTTGATCAATTCCCAAATATACACGACTCAAAGAACGAAGTTCCTACGACGATTTGGCACCAAGAACTTCGTAGTGTGTTTAAAAAAAACTTTAAAACTTTATTTTAGGTCAAAATAGGCTCACTTTAACGATATCTGAAGGGTTGGAAAAAAATGTGGGCCTCACTCACCACCATTCGTCCATTTTTCCATTTGTCCAATAAAAACAAACGAATTACACTGACGGAAAAAAATGAAACACCTGAGAATTGTAAAAATTTAGGTAATTTCAAATGGCCATAACACGGCTTCCATCTAACCGATTTCGACAATCTTTTGAGAAATCAAAAGCAAAACGTGTCTTCTTTGAGAGGGTTTATGCCCCACTCAAAGAGAGGGCTCTACGCCCCTCCAAACAAAAAAAATAAAAGGACCACCAAATGCACTTTTTTTCAAACACCCATAACTTTGTGCCAAATCGCCTAAGGTACATCATTTTTGGATCCTGCACAGGTAATTGAATACATAAAGCCCTTTTGGTGGATCGAGTCGACATTTTTCCAACTCGGTACACGTCGCCAAAGTTTTTTTGCCCAAAAACGTGTTTTTTTTGTTCGAGGGTTGAAGGTTTCGAAAAGGGATCATTCCAATCTGAGTTTACCCCTTAAAGTAGAGCCAAAATTGGAATTTTTCCCGAAATAATCATCAAATGTGGTTCAAAAGTTATGTGCGAAAAACCTCAAAATGCACTGTTTTCAAACACCCATAACTTGGTGGCAAATCGTCGTAGGAACTTCGTTCTTTGAGTCCTGCATAGGGAATTGATCAAATTTTAATGCCTTTATGGTGGATCGAGTCGACAAAATTTTTCCAACTCCGTAGACATCGTCAAAGTTGGACATGGTTTCCTGAAAAAAACATTTTTTTCACAGGGGCGCTAGAGGGCGGCGGAAGGGATTACGCTTAAGTTCGCATGCATAACTTCAAAGAAGACACTTTAAAGTTTTTCGCTCTCAAAGATTCATCAAAATCGATTGAAAATACGCCGAGTTATGGCTGTTTCAAAATAGTCGAAATTTCACGAATTTCAAGTATTTCATTTTTTTTCCTTCAGTATATTTACGTTGCAAATTTTGATCAGAAATAAAAATTAATAAAATTTGATAATGCTGATGTGATTTGTTCTTAATATAAGGAAAATTACAAACGCTCTGCTACATTTTGTACCAATTTATTTTTATAATTCATGCTAAAATTCATATCTCTTTACAAAGGCAGTTTTTTCGAGGCCATACTCATCATCAAAGCTCAAGTTCTGGTGGTGGATGGCCAAGCCAAACTGATAACCTCCAGTAACCGAAGTATCTGGTCCACAAAAATGTGGAAACTTTGGTGAATTATTAAAACGAGTCATCAAAGTTAACTCGGATATTAAATAGGTGTCAAAATATCTGTTGGTATTGTAAAATAATAATTCAACGATTTTAAGTTCGCAAATGATTTTTTATTTCAGTTAAAATTTGAATCTTTCTGCAGGGACTTTTTTAAAATCCATAACTTTTTCATTCCTGGTAAAATTTTAGCCGTGCAGGTACAACTTTAAAAATTCCTAACTTTTGTCTTAGACGGGCTTTTTGAAAGAAATAAACTGTTTTTGGTAGTTAAAAGAATCCGTTGATAATTGCAATAGGAAACGATTTCATTGTTTACAATTTTTTTAATTCCTGTTGCAGATTTAACTTTGATACAGTGGCCTTTTTGAAAATTCGTTAATTTTATTTTACTTGAAATTTTTCAAACTCATCAACTGTTTACGTTGATAAATAGATGTAAAAGTACGACTTGATATTTGCGAGACGGTAACATAACGAATTAATTTTTTTACAATTTTCTAATTCCCGATAAAATTTTAACCGTGCAACTTTAAAAATTCTTATTGTAAAATAAGAATTCAACGATTTAATGTCTAAATGATTTTTGTAACTAAAATTTGAACCTGCAGAAAGAGGTACTTTTTTGAAAATCCATAACTTTTTCATTCCTGGTAAAATTTTAGCCGTGCAGGTACAACTTTAAAAATTCCTAACTTTTGCCTTAGACGGGCTTTTTAAAAGAAATAAACTGTTTTGGATACTTAAAAGATGTAAAAGAATCAGTTGATAATTGCAAGACAATAGGAAACGATTTCATTGTTTACAATTTTTTAAATTCCTGCTGCAGTTTTAACTTTGATGTAGTGATTTTTTTGAAAATTCGGAACTTTTGTCTTACTCGAAATTTTTCAAAGGCGTCAACTGTTTTCTTTAGTAAGTAGTTGCAAAAGTACGACTTGATATTTGCAAGATAGTAACGTAACGAATTTAAATTTTTACAATTTTTGAATTGCCGATGAAATTTTAACCGTGCAGGTACTACTTTAAAAATTCCTAACTTTTGTCTTGGACGGCGTTTCTAAGAGAAATAGAATAAAAGTATCTGTTGATAATTGCAAGATAATAGGGAACGATTTCATTGTTTACAATTTTTTTTAATTCCAGCTGCAGTTTTAACTTTGATGCAGTGACATTTTTGAAAATTCGTAACTTTTGTCTCACTCGAAATTTTTCAAAGGCGCCAACTGTTTTCGTTAGTAAATAGATGCGAAAGTACGACTTGATACTTGCAAAACAGGAACGTAACGAATTCAATTTTTTTACAATTTTCTAATTCCCGATCAAATTTCAACCGTGCAGGTACAACTTAAAAAATTCATAACTTTTGTTTTAGACAGACTTTTAGAAGAAATAGACTGTTTTCGATGATTAAAAGATGTAAAACTATCTGTTGATAATTACAAGACAATGAGGAACGATTTCATTGTTTACAATTTTTTATAATTGCTGCTGCAGTTTTAACTTTGATGCAGTGGCCTTTTTGAAAATTCGTAACTTATTTTTTAAACTCATCAACTGTTTACGTTGGTAAATAGATGCAAAAGTACGACTTGATATTTGCAAGACAGTAACGTAACGAATAATTTTTTTAAACAATTTTCTAATTTCCGATAAAATTTTAACCGTGCAGGTACAACTTTAAAAAATTCCTAACTTTTAGGAATTAAAAGAAAAATAAATAAAGAAGAAATAAACTGTTTTCGATAGTTAAAAGATATAAAAGAATCTGTTAATGATTACAAGATAAAAGGAAACGATTTTATTGTTTACATTTTATTTTAATTTCGGCTGCTGTTTTAACTTTGGTGCAGTGACATTTTTGAAAATTCGTAACTTTTGCCATAGTCAAAATTTTTCAAATGCGTCAACTGGTTTCGTTAGTAAATAGATGCGAAAGTACGACTTGATATTTGCAAATCAGTAACGTAACGAATTTATTTTTTTACAATTTTCTAATTCCCGATAAAATTTTAACCGTGCAGGTACCTACAACTTAAAAAAAAATTATTGTAAAATAAGAATTCAACGATTTAATGTTTACGCAACTGATTTTTGTAACTAAAATTTGAACCCGCAGAAAGAGGTACTTTTTTGAAAATTTATAACTTTTATCATTCCTGATAAAATTTTAGCCGTGCAGGTACAACTTTAAAAATTCCTAACTTTTGCCTTTGACGGACTTTTTGAAAGAAATAAACTGTTTTCGATAGTTAAAAGATATAAAAGAATCTGTTGACAATTACAAGAAAAAAGGGAACGATTTCATTGTTTACAATTTTTTTAAATTTCGGCTCCAGCTTTAACTTTGGTGGTGCAGTGGCATTTTTGAAAATTCTTAACTTTTGCCTTAATCGAAATTTTTCAAAGGCGTCAACTGGTTTCGTTAGTAAATACATGCAAAAGTATGAATTAACGTCTGCAAGACAGTGACGTAACGAATTCAATTTTTTACAGTTTTTGCATTTCTAATCAAATTATAACGGTGCAGGTACAACTTTGAAAATTCATAACTTTTGTCATACTTGAAATTTTTGAAACCAGTAAACTGTTTTCGTTAGTAAATAGTTGATATTTGCAAGTCAGAAACATAACGAAATTATTTTTTTGCAATTTTTTAATTTTATTTTAATCAAATTTTAACCATGCCGCTACAACATTGAAAATTCATTACTTTTGTGTTAAAAGAAATATACTGTTTTAGATAGTAAATAGATCTAAAAGTATCTGTTGTTAATTGCAAGAAAATAGCTAATTCCGGCTGTAGTCTTAACTTTCATGCAGTGACATTTTTGAAAATTCATAACTTTTGCCCTAATCAAAATTTTGCCTTCATTAGTAAATCGATGCCAAAGTATCTCTAATCATCTGCAAAGCCATTATGCTACGATTTACATTTTTTTTTCATTCCAACTAAATTTTTAACCATGCTGCCGGGACACTTTTAAAAATTCATAATTTTTATCTTTTTTTTTTGAAAGAAACTGTTTCAGATAGTAAATAGTAGAGATGGGCAAAACTACTACTTTTGAATCACGTTGCTACCTGTGATTGCTACTTTCTAATATCAGTGATTTTAAACGGTGACTGTGAACACGGTTAGTAAACGTCGTAACACCTTCTGAAATTGTTAATGGTTTCTCAAAAATGTTTTCGATATGATTCTGCTAATATTTGTCCACCCGGTCACGTAAATAGTGTTCCTTTTGATATTATACTTGTGACTGAAGGTCATATTTTGGCTATATTATCTGCTATACCAAATAAATATACGACTATCCTTGTTTCAGTTCAAAATTCGAGAAGTATTCGAGAAGTATTCGAAGAGATTTTTGCAGAAAAACTATTTTGGTGTTACCTCTGAAAAAACGCATCTTTTGAAAGATTATTTACTCGAAGAATTATTTTCAAATAAAACCATTAACCAATAGAGATATGGATTTTTGAAAATTTTCGTTTTAATTTTTTGAGCACTGGGCCAAAAACATCGCAGAAAAGAATATAAAACGTGCAGGCAAAATTCCATAAAAAATTATCCTCAGTGGCCGAAGTACCGCTTATTTAAAATCAATTTGGTTTTTGTAAATTCAACAATTTTCAATACAGAAAATCGTCAAAAATACTTTTGAAGATTTTCGTTTTAATTTCATAAAACTTTAACAAAAACATCGCTGAAAAAAATATAAAAATGCTAGCAAAATTCCATATGAAATCATCCTCAATAGCCGAAGTATCGCTAATTCAAAATCGATTCAGTTTTTGTAAATCCAACGGTTTTCAATATAAATATAGATTTTTTAAAATTTTAGTTTTATTTTTTGAGCACTTGAATGAAAACATCTCAGAAAAAAATATAAAACGCGTAGAAAAAATTCCTTAAAATAATATCCTCAATGGTCGAAGTATCTCTTATTCAAAATCAATTTGGTTTTTCTTAATTCAACAATTTTTATTGAAGATACGAATTTTTGAAAATATTAGTTTTATTTTTTTGAGCACTTGAATGAAAACATCGCAGAAAAAAATATAAAACGCGCAGACAAAATTCCATAAAAAATCATCCTCAATGGCCGAAGGATCCCTAATTCAAAATCAATTCAGTTTTTGTAAATCCAACAATTTTCAATAGAGATATGGATTTTTCAAGATTTTTGTTTTAATTTTTTGAGCACTTGAATGAAAATGTCACAGAAAAAAATATAAAACGCGTAGAAAAAATTCCTTAAAAAAATATCCTCAATGGTCAAAGAATCGCTTATTCAAAATCAATTTGGTTTTTCTTAATTCAACAATTTTTAATGAAGATATGAATTTTTGAAAATATTAGTTTTATTTTTTTGAGCACTTGAATGAAAACATCGCAGAAAAAAATATAAATCGCGCAGACAAAATTCCATAAAAAATCATCCTCAATGGCCGAAGGATCCCTAATTCAAAATCAATTCAGTTTTTGTAAATCCAACAATTTTCAATAGAGATATGGATTTTTCAAGATTTTCGTTTTAATTTTTTGAGCACTTGAATGAAAATGTCGCAGAAAAAAATATAAAACGCGTAGAAAAAATTCCTTAAAAAAATATCCTCAATGGTCAAAGAATCGCTTATTCAAAATCAATTTGGTTTTTCTTAATTCAACAATTTTTAATGAAGATATGAATTTTTGAAAATTTTAGTTTTATTTTTTGAGCACTTGAATGAAAACATCTCAGAAAAAAATACAAAACGCGTAGAAAAAATTCCTTAAAACAATATCCTCAATGGTCGAAGTATCGCTTATTCAAAATCAATTTGGTTTTTCTTAATTCAACAATTTTTAATGAAGATATGAATTTTTGAAAATATTAGTTTTATTTTTTTGAGCACTTGAATGAAAACATCGCAGAAAAAAATATAAAACGCGCAGACAAAATTCCATAAAAAATTATCCTCAATGGCCGAAGAATCGGTAATTCAAAATCGAATCAGTTTTTGTAAATCCAACAATTTTCAATAGAGATATGGATTTTTGAAGATTTTCATTTTAATATTTTGAGCACTTGAATGAAAACGTCGCAGAAAAAAAATATAAAACGCGTAGAAAAAATTCCTTAAAAAATATCCTCAATGGTCGAAGTGTCGCTTATTCAAAATCAATTTGGTTTTTGGTAATTCAACAATTTTTAATGAAGATATGAATTTTTGAAAATTTTAGTTTTATTTTTTGGGCACTTGAATGAAAACATCGCAGAAAAAAATATAAAACGTACCGACAAAATTCCATAAGAAATATCCTCAAGGATCGAAGTATAGTTAATTCAAAATCAATTTGGTTTTTGTAAATTCAAACATTTTCAATAGAAATATGGATTTTTGAAGATTATTGTTTTAATTTTTTGAGCACCTCAACAAGGAACATTTGTAGATTTTTGCAGTTTTGTAAATTGTTTTAATGTTTTTTTTCAGTTCATGAAGTTTGCAAATTAGTTGCGTGTTATTATTTTAAAATGTATGTTTAGATATTTGCACTGAACCTTAAATTCGAATGAATTTTGAGACATTTTGGGTGTATTAAGTCGTCGGAATCATTACTTTCGATCACAGCGAGTTTGTGGTTCAATTCCATGCCGGGCAAGATAATTTTTTCGTTTTTATAAAACCTCAATTAATTAATTAATAATTGTTAGTACATAAGTTGTAATTTATTTCATTTTATATGGTAAACTATGGCATTTTATAAATATCTGTCTTTTTTATTAAATATTTATTCAAAATTTAAATACAATACCCTGCAAAAATGGGAGAATAAAGTAATGAATAATAAATAACATTAAGAAATGCGCCCTTGTATTATAATTATGTTTTAAGTAACAGTCACAGTTTAAGTAGCAATCACAGTTTGACACAGTTTAAATAGCAGTGATTTTAAATAGCAGTGGTTTAAGTAGCAGTGATTTTAAGTAACAGTTATATTGAATAGCAGTGAATTTAAGTAGCACTGATTTTAAGTAACAGTGATTTTAAGTAACAGTGATTTTAAGTAGCAGTGATTTTAAGTAGCAGCGAAATTCGCCTATTCGTAACAGTAACGACTAATTCACAGATACGTAAAATATCGCCCATCCCTAGTAAATAGATGTAAAAGTATTAGTTGACTTATGTAAGAGCAAGATGAGTATTGAAATCCGTTTGGAAATGTAACCTTTCTGCAATGACAATTTTGAAAATTCATAACGTTTGTTTTGTTTTAAATTTGCTGATAATTTGTAACACAATGATCATTTTATTTGATTTCTTTGATCACTATCATTGTCTTAACGTTCGCGTCTGTCTTCCTTTCTTGGAGGAATTATGTACTTTCAGTATCAGATCAACTATGATGATGCTTTAAGTGGTAGATTCCAAAACTCACCTTTGTGTGAAACGTGAGTTATTTGCGACTTTATAAATTCATGACGCGTTTCTTAAACAAGTAATTACAGGTTGTTTCGATTGTACTTATCCGTTGAGGTCATTAGATAAATCCACGAGAATAAACGCTTTCCTACGTAATAATTATAAATAAACGCATAATCAGGCCTGATTGGCGTCACGTAAATTGCCATAATAACATTGTAATTTTAATTAGCCTCGCATAAATTATCGTTATTACCGCGTTTCACCCAATAATTATAACGCCCGAACGAAATATTCATTACGATTCAATTTGCACGATTTATACCAACCCGATGACGTCTGAAGAATCCCTTTAAATAATTCAAGTGTCTTATCAGGTTGGTGCGTGTTTTTCTTTTATGTTTACATCATTTGAATGGTAAATGGCACGGCATCTTTATCGCTTCATGTAACACCCCCCTCTTGGTAATTTATTCGACGGAGGCTGCCTTCCTCGTTTAGGTGTATATTTAATAAATTGGCGAAAATATTTTACCCCGTGAAATTTATTCATAAAGGCATATTTTATTGTTCTTGGAAATTTTATTGAATGGGCTATTTTGTAAATAAAATTATGGTAATATGACCGCCGCGGGGGCGGGTAGATCTTTCAGCGCATTTTTTCCGGTCCGTGGAATATGATGGAAATTGTTATTTGAAAAGTTACAAATTGTTATACAGCCGAAATGAGATGGTGGCAAGAAAATAAAAATGTATTACTTTTTATCAAAGGACGTGTTACATTGTACTAAAGTTTATATTATAAAATTATAATTAAAATAAGGATCCTTTAATGATTGAAATAACGGTTTAATCTGTACATTTATTTAAAAAAATCCCTTTCTAGTAGAACTTGTGAATTACGAAATTTGTAGATCTTAAACTTTTCTTCTTTCAAAATACGTATGACTTTGGTAAATTTACCCGTTTCCAATTGATCTGTGAATTAAAAAAGGAATTGAACATGTGCGAATAAAGTCTACTAAGCGCGAAATTTAAATACAATAAAAATTAAATTTTTGACACGTGATTTTTTTTTAAATTAAACGTGTAAATGAAATAGTACAAACGTTATATTATTTTTATATTTTTTTCGAAAAACGTCGTTCTTTCAAAATCTGTTTGCCTTTTAAATATATCTCCATTTTCGAGCAGGCTGTGAATTTACGAAAATTTAGTTAAATATAGTTATTATAATGCAATTTAAATTCGAGAAATAATTCATACACTAACAATAAGAGTGCATCAGTTTTGAAGAGAAAGTGGCGATAATTCGACGAAGGTAGTACAAATTATTTGATTGGCGCTGATAAGAGCGCAAAAAAAACTTGAACTGAAGGTGTGAATTGATAAACGCGCTCAAGCATGCTCTTGAGATGTCCTTCCGCGCGTTGATTCTGTGTTTTTCTTAAGCAGTAACTGCGCGATAGTTGACCGGTAACGTTCGGTCAATTTTATAAAGACGTAAAAATGTGAATTTCTTAGTGATTTACTGTGTACAGTTTCGTATCAATGTGTGTGATTATCCGATCATCCCATGGAGGTGCTTGAGAAACTTGGAGAAAAGGTCTGTAGAATTCTTAATCTAATTTTGTCCACGCACATTCGTCAACTCGATAAATTATTTATCCAACGTAATAATTGTTTCTAAATATTTTAAAGTAATTCACAAAGATTAGTTGATATTATTTTATAATTTAGAGTAATTCACAAAGATTAATTTATATTATTTAATAATTTATAATCATTTGCAAAGATTAATTTATAGGAGTATTATTTAATAATTTAGAGTAATTCAAAAAGATTTGTTTATATTATTTTATAATTCAGCGTATTTCACAAAGATTATTTTATATTATTTGATAATTTAGAGTAATTCACAAATATTACTTGAAATGATTTTATAATTTTATAAATTAATACGATGGATGAAAAATTCAACGTGATTTAATTTGTATAGATTAAATCTGATTTTATTTGTGCTTATACATCAGTTTACACATATCAACTAAATTAAATATACAAGTGATATAATAATATTATGTATGTACGTGTATTGTATAATTATAATAATAATTGGAGTAAATTTTGCAATAAATAGTAACAAATATTTACAAAGGGTATGTTATAAAAAAACGAATACATGAATTAATTATAATAATACACATCATAATTTGTTAATAAAATGTCAAGAATTTAAAGAAATATGAAATTAAAATTAGCAACAAAAAAGAGCAGAAATACATTAAAACACTTACATAAGTTAATATTATAGAATGGTAAATAATAAACGAAATGATACATGATACAAACAGCGAGATCCAATTCAAATTAAGATTAAAAAATAATGTTATTTAATTCCATATTTGTTTTAATGAATTTGCTGTATGCCAAAGAAAAATATTTAAAAAACGGATTTATCATAATTTGGGATTTTATAGCCAGTTTCATAACTAAATGTTCTTACTTTCTCCGTACAAAGTAATAAATCAAATGATATTAAAATTCAATTAATGCACAAAAAGTAATTACTTTTATACAAAATCGTGCATTACTGCACTAATTTTTTTGCGAGAAAGAATGTTGATAATTACCCACTAGTAAGAAAAAAACTCGGACTCACGGAATAATTATTTAGAACTATTGTTCAATCATTGTAACAAAGGGAAATAAATAAATAATTTTAATAATTTTGGGCGTTACTATCAATAGGGTTAATTTTAGGTAATAGGGTTTGCGTACAAGCTGCAAATAGTAACTTCTGTAATCGAAGAATTGTCCGTTTCTTTTTTTAAGATGAATCTATGTAATTATGATTTGTAACATTTTTAGACATAATAATTATTATAATTATGCCATTCCAAAGATTTTTGAAAAAATGCAATAGAACGACGTTATTTTCACATTTCTGTTAATAAATATTCAAATAAAATGTCACTACAACAATCTCCCTTGGAATATATTCTTGTCAAAATTTTATAAATATTGCTTCAATATTTAATTCAATTACAGACGATTTTGGATACAATACTCACGGGGAATTACTCATTAGTCAGAAAATGACTTAAACTTTTTCTTGCGTGACTAATATCATATATTCCACACTCCTATAATAAATAATACATATAATACAATGGCAATTTTAGGGTGTTGTTATTTTTAAATATGTGGCTTCGAGTTCATAAGTATTTATCTATTTACGGAATCTCCTATTCCGTGAGAAAATACATAGTTGTACAATTGTTCAACACATAATAAAGCTAATAAAACAAAAGACATATTACATACAAAATCATACACTATAAATATAAAACCAAGGCATCGAGCAAATTTCAGTCTGCTTTTTGAAATCTGGAATCAAAATCTTTTTGAATGTTGATTGTGACTAGCCATCTTTCGAGTAACAGCCAAACTTTTCACCGAGGTAAAATTATACAAATCATTGTGTCTAAATAAGTTTCGTTGTTTGAATAAGGGAAGTTGCTAAGAGTGCGACAAACGAACTATTTCCATGTGAGTTGTAACCAATTTAAGCTTATAGTATGCTACGTACTTGCATAAATGCTTATAGAAACTTAAGGTTATATTTACATTTGTTTCTCGTTTCACATCGAATATAATCACCGATAGAAGCGGCTCTTTTTCGCCGCGAAAAAAACCTACATTATACCCTCGTTGTTTCTTCCGTGCTTTTCGTTTTGCAAATAAAGTGATATTATAATCAATTACAAACATTTCGCCAGAGTATGTTGCACATCAAGTGTAATTTTTGGAAAACATGTAAATTCAAGGAGGTGAAATTACATAAAAAATTTCATCCCAAGTAGGGAACTCATCGGAGAATTTTATGTTTCTAACATTTGCAACACTGCCTATGTATTTCAAGACTTAATAAAGCTTTTTAAAACATACTCAGAACAAGGATATTTCGATAAAACGTAACTGGTAAAATTTTGCTTTGAAAGATTTCTTTTTTTTGTATGAAGACTAATACAAATATTATAAAATAATAATTGGAAATAACGAATAACTGTATACTATTTCTCTATGCATATATTCTTCTAACTTTTGAAAACATGTACTTAGACACACGGATATTAGAAGAAAAGATTGGGATCGTTTCGGGAATTAAAATTTTCATTTGATTTTTTTTTCCTTGAATATGAACGAGGGTTACGCAGATAGAGAGTAACCACACAATACAGAAATATTGCACTTGTGATTTTGTATTTTGTAAATTAATTCATTTACAAGAACCTTGGGTGTTGTTCAACTGGTTGGATTGTAGGATAGGGTGCACCCACCATCCGCTTTCCCTAACCCACAAAACGCTGTTTGTTTGTATGATTTTTTTTTGTAAATTCTTCGGTGGTGTTGGTAAACTATACTGAAGGAAAAAATGAAACACTTGAAATTCGTGAAATTTCGGCCATTTTCAAACCGCCATAACTCGGCGTATTTTCAATTGATTTTGATGAATCTTTGAGAGCGAAAAACTTTAAAGTGTCTTCTTTAAAGTCATGCATGCTAAATTAAGCGTAACCCCTTCCGCCCCCCTCTAGCACCCCTGTGAAAAAAAATGTTTTTTCAGGAAACCATGTCCAACTTTGACGATGTATGTGAAGTTGGAAAAATTTTGTCGACTCGATCCACCACAAAGGCTATAAAATTTGATAATTCCCTGTGCAGGACTCAAAGAACGAAGTTCCTACGACGATTTGGCACCAAGTTATGGGTGTTTGAAAAAAAGTGCATTTCTCACATAACTCAGTGAGTTTTTTTTTGTTCGGGGGTTGAAGGGTTCGAAAATGGATCATTCCAATCTGAGTTTACCCTCTTAAAGTAGAGCCAAAATTTTCGAACTCCGTAGACATCATCAAAGTTGGACATGGTTTACAGAAAAAAACTTTTTTTTCACAGGGGCGCTAGAGGGGGGTGGAAGGGGTTACGCTTAAGTTCGCATACATGACTTTAAAGAAGACACTTCACAGTTTTTCGCTCTCAGAAATTCATCAAAATCGATTGAAAAAACGCCGAGTTATGGCGGTTTGAAAATGGTCGAAATTTCACGAATTTCAAGTGTTTCATTTTTTTCCAGCAGTGTATAATTAGGAAATAGGATATTACTTCCGACATTTTATTACCACTTTTCCGTCAAATAATTAATCAATTGGAACATGGCATTCATATATCAATGTTATTACATGACGAACAGTACAGACACCCAAATAATCAAAGGACCTAAGAAAAATAAATCCCAAATCTGGTTGGCCAATAGATGAGCATATTTTATAATGGATCTTTTTAATGATTAGCAATTGTTTTCCTGTCTTTTTTAAATCACGAAATTTACCAAATTACATCCTTATTTCCAGGCTAAATCGTAATATAGGTCCCTTCCTTGGTGCAAAGGCGCGAAATTTCGCGATTTCAGGGACTCTTAAGCAGTTTTGAAATGTTCTTAGGTTAGAATCGGTTGCACTACTAACGTGTAACGTGCTTAGGTAAGAATTAACAAGATTTTTTTTTAGAAACCATTAGGTTGTTGTTAAATTAAACTGCGTTGTTGATAATACGAGAGAGGAACAATTTCTAACTTGGTTGAGAGCCAGTGGAATCGGGGAAATTCGCGCCTGTGCATTAAGGATGAGACATGTATTAGGATTTTCCCTTATTTTAGAATGTAGGGTCTAAGTTAGATCTTATAATCGTAAAAAAACCAGACTGTGGCAATAGCTTCCAGCTGTAGTGCGTCGATTTCGAATGATCATAAATACGATCGAGAAAGTTTAATCCAGATATATACTTACAAAACAATTGGCTTTGCGGGTGTGGGTAAAAAAGCATTTTTTGTTCGGAGGTACAACAGTATTGTAGAGTCAATTCTGTTCCTGAAATAAATTTAAAATCTATTAAAAGTATTCATTAAATACATGTCAATTGATCAGAAAACGTAAATTCTACGTTCAATTGTTTTTTTTTTAACCTTTTATGGTTAATTTTTGAACGTTTGAAAATTCTTCTAAAAAAGTTTTCTTCTCATCGAATAGATGCAGATAAAAACGAAGATAAATTCGTCGTTCAATTGTTTAAAAGGATGACCAGATTTTTTTCGTCCAGCAAAGTTGAATAGAAAATTAAATGCGCCGTTCAATTGTTCTTTTTTGAGGATAACTCTTGAACGGATAACCTGATTTTGAAAATTCTTCCAGCAAAGCATTGTGCTCACTGAATTGATGTAGCTAGGATTAAATATGAAATTCATCGTTCAATTGTTTTGTGGTTTTGAAAAGATAACTCTTGAACGAAATAACAGATTTCAAAAATTCTTCCAGAAAGTGTTGTAAATGTAGATAGGGCCAAAAAATTCTTTCGTCTTCTATTTTTTTTTGTTTATTGAACGGATGACCAAAATTGACAAATTCTTTCAGTAACATGTAAGCATCGAATAGATGAAATAAGTCCCAAAAATTTGTAGTTCAATTGTTTTCAGTTTTTTGAGGATAATTCTTGAACCAAAAGATCAGATTTCTAAAGGGTTGTACTCCTTGAACAGATGTAAAAGAGGAAAAAATGAATTCGCCGTCGAATTATTTTTTTATTATTATTGAGGATAACTCCTAAACGAAAAGATAAAGTTCAAATTCTTTTAGCAAAAAAAAGATGTATGCTAAAAAATATATTTGTCGTTAACCCGCCATTGGTGGCGCAAATTTAATGATGACGCCAGTTTCACGCACCGGGGTTTTCAATTGAAGATTTTTCGAAACGTGTCAACTAAAAGTTGATGTTTTTTTTTAAATTTATACTCTTTGACAATAAAACAAAGATATTTAATCAATTTAAGCTCTGCAATGCGGCAGCTACTCGAAATTGCAACAAAAAATAATAACGGAGAATAGAGTTATTCGACACACCCGGTCTCACAGACCAGTAGGTTAAATTAATTTCTGTTTTTTAAAAGATAACTTTTGAACTGATGACGAGATTTGTAAAATTCTTTCAGCAAAGTCCTATATTCATTCGAAAGATGTAGACAGAACCAAAAAATAAACTCATTGTACAATTGTTTTTTCGGTTTCAGAGGATAACTCTTGGACGGATGACCAAAAAAAATTAATTTGTCGTTCAATTGTTTTCTGGTCTTTAAGGACAACTATTGAACGGTTAAACAGATATTGAAAATTCTTCCAGTAAATAATTGTATCGTGTGCGCCACAAAGTTTTGTTTCAGAGTTGGCTGTGAAATAAATGAGGTATGTCGCATAGTATATAGATTAGTTCAATTGAATTAGATTTAAAAAAATTGAATTAATCTCAGACATGACTGCTATGCCTCTCTCTCTCGGGCATGGCCAACTCAGAAACAAAATTCTGTAGCTCACACCTTATGTTACTTACCGAATAGATGTAGATAAGATGAAAAATAAATTGTTCTGTGGTTTTGAGAAGATAACTCTTGAAAAAAATAGCCGATTTAAAAAATTCTTACTTTTTGTTTATTGAACGGATGACCAAAATTGACAAATTCCTTTAGTAACATGTAATCATCGAATAGATGAAATAAGACCGAAAAATTTGTAGTTCAGTTGTTTTCAGATAATTCTTGAACGAAAAGATCAGGTTTCTAAGGTGTTGTACTCATTGAACAGATGTTGAAAAGAGGAAAAAATAAATTCGCCGTCCAATTATTTTTACTTTCTCCGTTACGAAGTACGAGAAAGTATTGTGATCGTGATTTTTTTTTCAAAAATTTTTTTTACGGAAATATCCGTTTTGGGGTCCCTAGATGCCATTTCAACAATTTTTGGAAAAAAAATTTTTGTGTCTGTGTGTGTGTGTGTGTGTGTGTGTGTGTGTGTCTGTGTGTGTGTCTGTGTGTGTGTGTGTGTGTGTCTGTCTGTGTGCGCTGTATCTCAAAAACTAATAGAGCAATTGATATGAAACTTTGAACATCCATCTTATTTGATAATCTGAAGAACTGAAAAGCTTTTGGTAAAATTTCGTACACCGGAAGTGGGCGTTTACCTTAACTGTTTTTTGTTTTTTGCCAATATTTTCTTAAATATGAAAAATATCACAAAAATATTCAAACAAACTTTGAAGACAACAAAGAAATGAACAGCTTTTGCTTGAAAACATTTTTCATAAAATCATTTTTATTCGAGAAAAAAAATTATTATTATTTTTTTAATTTTTGGTTTATAATTATAAAACGATAATAGTTACAGAAAAATTATGTGAATAATAATTGTAGAGAATACCAAAATGAACAACTTCTAAAGAATAAGTTTTTTTCGAAATCTCGTTAGTTTTTGAGTAAACCGAGTTTTTGAATTTGAAGTATAATTTTTACATCTTTCATGATTTTGACGTTTTAAACGTCAGTTTCATCCGAGTTTACGCAACGCTCGATGTACATTTAAAACATGATTTCAATTGAAAATAAATCCATGAAAACGTAAATATAAAGTCGGAGAAAGTAACATGATGGCCACATCACCATTTTTTATTATTGTTGAGGATAACTCTTAAACGAAAAGCCAAAGTTTTCAAATTCTTTTAGCAAAAAAGAGATGTATGCTAAAAAATATGTTTGTCGTAAATTAATTTCTGTTTTTTGAAAGATAACTTTTCAACAGATGACCAAATTTGCAAAAATGTTCGTCGAACAGATGTAGATAAGAGAAAAAATTAAATTGTTTTACTTTTTTGAGGATAACTCTTAAACGAAAGGCAAGATTTTGCAAACATGTTTGGTACTCATTAAAGAGATGTAGATAATGGTAGAAACGGTAAAGTGGGGGAATATATTGCCTAGTTATTGTATTAATCCCTATTCTAGTGGCATAACCACCAACAGATACAGGAATGCCAACGGCGGCAAATATAACAATAATAATGTCAACATCAAATATTGTTTCCCATCAGTTCACCTACGGACCGGTTTCTTCTAGCTGCACTGAAGAGTCCTAAAAGGTCGAAACCGGTCCGTAGGTGAACTTATTTGGACACAATATTTGATGTTTAGATGTAGATAAGATCAAAATATAAATTCGTAGTGTAATTTTTTCCATTTTTTTAACCAAAAATAGAGTTTTCAAATTCATTAAAAAGTTGTAGATAAGGTTACAAAATAAAATTGAGTGCGCAGCTAGAAGAAACCTAAAAGGTCGAAACCGGTCCGTAGGTGAAATTATTTGGAAACAATATTTGATGTTTAAATGTAGATAAGATCAAAATATAAATTCGTAATGTAATTTTTTCCATTTTTTTTAAACCAAAAATAGAGTTTTCAAATTCATTAAAGAGTTGTAGATAAGGTTACAAAATAAAATTGATTTTTAACGTGAACGAAGAAAGGTATTACATATTTAATGAATATTTGTAATTTTGCAGAATTATGAACAGCTTGAATATTTATATATGCAGGCTACTTTTCGTCTTTATTTAATTTATTGAACGCTTCTTGCAAAAGGTGTTCAATTCCAATTTTTTTTTCTATCCTTAAAAAAGGAGGCGGTTGGATATATTGTATGTTAAGTGGATCTACCATCAAAATGTTCCACGAGCCGCCACTGAACTACACTCTATTTATTCTGCAGATAGAGATGTAAAAACGCCCACAATCGCGAAGGCGCCATTCTTACTGGCCGATTCGAAAAATTGCGGGAAATTCGCACGTCCAAATCACGCAGTACAAATGGCTGACGCGATCGTCAGCTGATTACCTCATTGTAGTTTGTCAGCTGTTGGCGCCTAAACTTTGACAGTTTGGTCAGTTAAAAAAAACTTTTGCGCACAACATATGACGATTGTGGGCGAAGAAAAAATGCTATTTTGTTGAATAGATTGTTTAAATATTGAAGATTTAAGCGCGTGCTCACAGGAGTATAATCATTGGTTTTCTTCACAATTAAAGTGCAGCTTCCGGCTAAAATGTTGTTATTGACATGTTATTTCTATCTAATTAAAGTAGAAAATTTATGTAATGTGAGGATTCTTATTAAATTTGAAGAAATAGTTAACGAGGCGGCATTCTTGGAGCCGCAGAGCGGCCTATTTTACGAGGTGGTTTTAATGGTGTCATTTACACGACGGACCTTTTTTCCTTGTAATTTCGATCCTTACAAGAAATTGATACTCAGTATTAAGAGACAATCAATAATATAGGTTTAAAAATTAAAATTCACTTGGTTTGTTTCACGATTAAATTTGCTTTATTATCAACTGGTTTCGGCTTAGTGCCATTTTCAAGAATGATGTACAAACGAAATTTCGTGGATTATATACATTAAGTGACAGTCGGTCAGGTAATAAGGGCATTTAACATCGGGGAATTCCAAAGTTCCTCGTTGTCGTTGACCACGTGTTTGTCGGCTTTTAGGGCTTTACTAATTTCTATTCCTTCCCGATAATTGAGTATTATGACAATTAATAAGGTTCAAATTAAATAAAAAGTTATCATTTTAAAGTTTGATTTATTTATTCAATGTTGTATATACAATATAGTATCGTGTGAGCCACAAAATTTTGTTTCAGAGTTGGCTATGAGATAAACGAGGTATGTCGTATATTATTACGTTATGAGACTAGATTAGTTCAATTGAATTAGATTTAAAAAAATGAATTAATCTCAGACATGACTGCAATGTTTCTCTCTCTCAGGCATGGCCAACTCGGAAACAAAATTCTGTGGCTCGCACCTTACAAGTAATACTTAAAACACACGTATAATCTATGTCACAATAACAAGTTTAATTGTAGAAAATGATCTTCGACTCTAACCCACAACTTCAGACCAGTGGTAAAATAAGTAGTAAGGGAACGCATGGTGAGAGCAAAAAAAATAATCCGCGACTTTCCACAAGCAGCTTGCTGAAAGTTTTTCGGAGATCATTTTATTTTAAGCAAACTATTGTTTTCCTTGTAAGCTTTTTTTTTATTCTTACTATTAAAAATATTAACAAACACAAACGTGTTTCGTTTCTGAAAAAAGGTGCCGGAACGTCGTTCCTCCACGTTCCCCCTCCAATACACCATTGCTTCAGACATATTCTTTTAACAGTTATTGAGCAAAAAACAGAAACAAATGACAACTAAGTTCATGTCGGGGATGTCACGAAAAGTTATTTTTTTAATTACTACTTAATTGTCTACAGTCGAGTGAGGGGTGTCTTCTCATGTTGGGGATGTCACGAAAAGTTCTTTTTATTTAATTATTACATGATTATCTACTGTGTCGAGTGAGGGAGTTTCTTATATTAATAATTAAAATTTGTAGAATTTCATCATTTTAAGAGATCAGTAGATAACGTTGTAAATTTTGAGCCTTCGCTGTTATCAGAAGACAAGACCGTTCGCATTTGATGATGTAAAATTTTCATTTTGATGGTAATGTGAATTTAAAACGTTCTTATGTAGACCCTAATCTCGAAATCTACCTAAGGCTAAAAACTCAGCGGTCGTCCGACGACCTTCCACAGTGGATATGGTGTAGTTACCTTGTCCAATCGCTGGTGTTCTCTTCGTTCTCTCCTTCGTACAGAACAGCTCTCTGCGCTGATGTCAGTGGCAGTGCCAGTGTCGGTGTCGGTGCCAGTGCATGTGCCAGGCGCGCTCAGTCCCACAGAAACAGCCGCTGTTGCCGTACTTACTCCAGCCAGTCTGCATTCTCTGCACGTGTTCAGTGTTCAGTTCAGTTCAGTGTTTGTTGTGTTTGGAGCTCCTCTCCGCCAGTTTAATACACTCTCTCGTCCGCGTACAGTCGACGCATAAAAGCCGAAGCCGTCGCTATAAACTTTATGGATCTCTCTGTGTATGTGTGCGCGTTTTGATAAGGACTTTATCTCGATTTACTTTTAAAGTAGTCCAAACACAAACAGTGCGTTCGTTCGCGTCCTCGATTCCGCCTCAAAAAAAAAAACAACACCAAACAATTAACGCAACACCAGTGTCGCGAATATGTAATAAAATCATTGTGCAATAATTGAGCTAAACGTGAAGTAAGTGCATTTTAGTCCTTTCGTTGTGAAAGCGTGATTTTTTCTCAGCGCGCAAACAGAAATGGTGCTTTTAGCCAAACATGGTCAGTATTAATGAATTTCCTTTTAATCCATACTAATCGGACACGGAAAAGCACTCGATTTTTGCGAACTTACATGTTAGTTAACCAATGCCGTTTTCTTGCTTACATCTCTCAATTAAAAACGGGACATTCCCAATTCCGGCCTTTAATTGCTACAAATGTGCATCGCTCTGTATCGGATTTCGGATTTTTTTTTCAATCCGGCTCCGAAATGTGCGAGCACAGAAAAAGGTCGTGTTTGTACAGATGGTCCTGTGTGATGTTTACTTCCTTGTCCCACGCATTCCCACAAAAACGTGAAATTATTTCTTTTCGTTGTTGTTGTTGGGATGCAGTCGACTCCCACATTCCATTTTTTGGACCTCGATTTTTACGATCATTTTCATTCGAAAAGAATATTGCGTAGCACGAGAATCAAGATGCAGTTTCATAGATTTTAACTGCTTGGTTTTCTTGCTTTAATTTAATAGTTGAAACAATTTGAAGTCCTAATGCGGGCGTTTCTATTCGTACTGCGTGCATTTCTTTAAGTGCCACTTGCCTTTATTTTTTTTATCTTCAAAGTTTATGGTCGAGTGACCTACAATCCAAGCCATAAGAAAACCATTTTGTGTTCTGAAGACTGTTATTATTTTATGATATTTTTGACGAGAGTTGAAACTATAGTCAGAAATAATTAACTTATTCGCCTTAACAAAATAAATTAAAACACTTTCTTTGTCACACTATAGATTTGATCATGTGATGAACATCTTTAGACAAAAACAGTAGTAATATGAATTATGTATTGATAATAAAATGACGTTTAGGGCAGAGGTCCCCAAAATGTTTTGTCTCGTAGACCACTAGCCATGTTTTTCGGTTTTGGGTAGACCCCCT
Source organism: Ocypus olens (assembly GCA_910593695.2). NCBI lineage: Eukaryota > Metazoa > Arthropoda > Insecta > Coleoptera > Staphylinidae > Ocypus > Ocypus olens. Next base: position 45,508,592 of record OU343049.1, read on the forward strand.
GCTTACCCAATATTGCTTTTTTGCATACATTTTTGACAGCTGGTATAATGCTACTCACTTCGAAAGATGTACATTTCTAATCGTAGTGAAGTGTAGTATTAAAAACTGAAAACACATATTTTATACATTTATTAATTAAATGTGGTGAAGGAAAACACTTATGTTCCTTGATTTTATTTTCATTTTCCAGACACGTGTTTCGATCTTTACAGATCATCATCAAAGGTCATACTGTATAGTACTATTCAGTAGTATTTTCAGTTTCCTGACACGTGTTTCGATCTTTATAGATCATCATCAAAGGTTATACTGTACAGTACTATACAGTATGACTGTATAAAAAGATCGAAACACGTGTCAGGAAACTAAAAATAAAATCATGGAACATAACAAGTGTTTTCCTTCACCACATTTATATATCCGGTTCCATCAAGAAAGTTGCGGAACCAGCATTAACTATACAGGGTGCCCGTTTTTGAAGCTCAAGCTTGGAGATACAAGGTCGGTTAAATTAGGGCAAAGTTGCCCAATCTGGACTGTAACATAATGCCGTTTTGAAACATAAAATATTCTGACTACTTCCGAAGATATCCGAAAAAATCGAGATTTTCAAAAAATGTTTTTATTTTTTTTGCGAGACTATTTATAGAGATACTTCAAAACAATTGCCACTTTGTACGCTCTACAACATGGTGATATAATAATAAAAATTCTACGTTTCGATTTTCGGGAAACATCATCAATTTTGTTTTTTCTTATGGGCGCCATTTTGTATTTTTACATTTTCAAATACAGATTTTTTTCTGATTACGGTGATGTGTCGTGTTGGGGTTTAGTCTAGCAGTTTAATGGATATGCCAAAAATCCTGTTTTTGCAAAGAGTGCCTTGGAAATAACATCTACACTTTTCGTTTTTTCAACCGGTGGCTATTGTTTTTGATTTTATTAGCTACCTTGAAAATACATAGATTAAAACAATTAATTTAGCTCGGTTTATATGTCCTTGAATTAAAATCTAAACAAGACATTTTTTAAATTTATACATAATTTGGAGGTGAATATACTTGTAGAATTTTTCTTAAGTTTAAAATATGTACCAATTATTTTTCATTATTTTTACCAAGGGGGAAAATGCGTAAAAAATAAATTTTTCAAATTTGTATAAAATTAGGATGGAGAATATACTTTTAACAATTTTCGAAAGTTTGGAATCGTAAGCAATTGTTTTTAATTATTTTGATCAAGAGGGGTTATGCGCAAAATCCAAAAATCAACCCAACTCTGATCAAATGGATTATGTCGAAAACATTAGGCATATTTATTTATTTATAAAATTAGGATGGAGAACATACTTTTAATAGTTTTCGGTAGCAATTGTTTTTAATTTTTTTCGAGCCCATTGAGAAAATGCACAACTTCGGAAACAATAAATGGGATTTTCGAAATTTTTACACACAGTTAGAGAGGAATATACTTATTTTAGAAAATTTGGAATTGGTTACAATTGTTTTAAATTCTTTTTGGCCAAGAGGTAAATGAACAACTTTAAAAATAGGATTACAAAATTTAGACATAGGATTATCGAAATTTCTATAAAACTCTGAAGGGAAATATGTACTTTCAATTATTTTAGAAAGTTTACTGTCAGAAAATGCAATTTTTAACTATTAACGATAATCGTTTGCAACTTCCGAAAATGACAATTTTAAAATGCCAAAATTGATCATTTTCAAGACGCGAAAACTGCAAAAATGACATTAGAAAATCTCACTTTTGACAGTTGAAAATGGTCATTTTTGGCACTTTAAAATGTATTTTTTGGCTTCTGAAAATTTTTCTCAATTTTTGACAGTTTAAAACTATAATTTTTGGCCGTTGAAAATCCATTGATAGCTGAAAATTGTTATTTTTAATTCCCAATGATGATCAGAAATAATGATTTTTAAGATTGTGGCAACAATTCATATAATCTTAAAGGTTTTCGATCATAAAAAATCTTCTAAATGTTCAGTTTTTATTAGATAACAGTAGCTATTGTTTTTAATTTTGTTAACTGACTTGAAAATGCATAAATAAGAAAAAATAACTCAGATGGGTTAAATTTCATTGATTTTTAAATCTGAATAAGAAAGTTTTTAAAATTTAACGTCGATAAATTAACATAATTTATTTAAATTTCTTTCAATTAGGTGACATGTTTATTTTTATTTATACCTACATCTTTATTGAATGAAGAATATATATTGTTATAATTTAAGACTCTCTTCTTTCTTCTTCGTTGGCCATCGACCAAAGGTCTTTCAGCCCTGACAGATTTATTTTAAAAGTTTTTCAAAAAATTTGGAATGTCCCAAAGACAACTTTTTGAAACGTATGCACCGAGAATATTTTATCTCCATTTTACAGTTTTCGTTGTTATCTTCATCGAAACGCCAATGTGCCGCCAAAGTTACAGTCAAACTGTAGCCAATTTCGAGTTATGTCAAGAAATTTTCTTGTGAAATTAAAGCTAAACGCCAAAATCGCGTTTTAAAGTAAGCAAATGACAATTTTTATTTTTAGAAATTGCACAAATCCCGAACCGGATGTTGGTTTCTAACGATTCTTATAGCAAAAGATAACTAATTTCAAGTTATGTCGGGAAATTCGTTTGTGAAATAAATTGTCGTATTTTTTTCAAGTTCAAAGCAAACAAATGGCGATTTTGATTTTTGAAAATTGTAAACCGGATGTTGTATTTTGATGTTCCATAGCCAATTTCGAGTTATATTAAGTAATTTTCTTGTCTAATTGATGTACGTTTTATCAAATTAGACAAGCAAATGGTGATTTTAATTTTTCGATATGCTTTATGCTACATAGAAAAATCCAAACCGATTTCTAATGATTCTTAGGTCAAAAGGTACCTAATTTCGAGTTATGCCAGGAAAATTATTTGCGAAATCAATAGTCGTATTTTTCAAGTTCAAAGCAAACAAATTGCGATTTTGATTTTTGAAAATTGTAAACCGGATGTTATATTTTGATGATCCATACTTTTAAATACAGTCAATTTCGAGTTAGTAATTGACTTGTAAAATTGATGTGCGTTTTATCAAATTAGACGAGCAAATGGTGATTTTAATTTTTCTATAATCTTCAGGTTATTAGTGAAAATTTATATTCTTGTAATTCTTATGAAATACTAGTTTCCCGTTCAAATTCCTTGTTCATAATGGTATTCTAAATTCTTTAAGTTGTAGTGATATTGTCTCTCAAGGTTTTAAGTATTTTTTAAAACTTATGCATTATTTCTATTTAGTTTTTATCTAACCAACTCGATATACGTAATTTTGCCTTCGTGAGATATTAACAAAAGAATAAGTTTCAATTTATATTTCTATATTTATCACGAAGTAAACGCCTCCAATATCAATCGGTTAAAGTGATTGTATTCATTTTACTAAAACTATTTATTGCCGTTATGATGACATCGCCACAATTTTCTTCAAGGTAAAATAATAACAATGTGATATCTTGCATCACGGCAATTCTGGTAATGGCCTTGCAAAGGTCAAAGCTACAGTTATAACTCCGAAACAATGGTACACAATTTTCTTCAATGAAAGAAAAAAGTGTTCTTTTTGGTAAACGTAACTTAAACTTAAACGGTTTTTACCATCTTAAGAAAGTATTGTTTTTTGTGAAAACTTGTGATTTCTAAATTTCCATTTTGTGGTCTTTTGAGACGATTCCTACCAAAAAAAAAAATGTATTGTTGGGTGACGTATTTATTCTGCTAAAGCCACACACCCACATTCCACAATTTTGTTTTTCTGGAGCTTCTCGATATTAAATATTCTCTCCTCGATCGAGTTGTAAGTGGACCTTTACCATCGTATTCATTGTTTACATTATTTTCCTGTTTCGCGCTCGCTCTTGTCGGACTACATTTCTACCATTTAAAACTGTCAATACTCTCTGAGGTCAGGAAGATAAATGCTCCCGAAGTGTTGTTTCCAGTGGATAACATTTCAACCAATTAAATCCGACATTTTCTGAGGTCAAGTTGATAACCGTACCGAAGAAATTCCAGCGTATCCTCAGACTTTAACCCCTTTCGTAGAAATGAAGCGAAATTAGATTATAATAATAATGACATAAATTTTATTCTAACTAGGGTTGGAAATTTGGAAAAATTTTTAGAGGCGAAGGTAGTGTAGAGATTGTGAAATTTTTTTAACGGAAATATCTCTTTTGAGGTCCCTAGAGCCGATTTCAACGATTTCTGAAAAGAAATGTGTCTGTGGTTGCGTTTGTCTCAAAAACTAATACAGGAATTAAGATGAAGCTTTGAACATACAATTTGTTTTTCGATAAAGTTTTAAATCTGAAAAATATTACAAAAACATTTAAACAAATATTGAAGATAGCAAAGAAATTAACATCTTTTGTTTAAAAGTATTTTTCAGAAAAATATTGTTTTTCAAGAAAAAAATAATTTAAAATGCAATTTTTGCTTTATAATTATGAAATTTATGTTAATAATAATTGTAGAGAATGCCGAAATAAATAACGTTTTTTTTGTTTATGCTGGAGGCTTCTACTTCGTTATACATTTTAAATATTATAATAAAACACTTTTAACTTTGTTATATAAGTTATACAAAACAAAGTTAAAAGTGTTTTATTATAACGTTTTTTTTTCGAAATCTCATTCGTTTTTGAGTACACTGATGGTAAAGATTTTTAGAATTTGAAGTATAATTTATCTTTTAAATCTTTCATAATTTTGACGTTTAAATTGAAAATAAATCATGAAAGTATAATACGATCACCATTTTTTATTCTAAACTATGCTCTTAAGAGTTTTTAGTAGCTCCAATTAAATTAACCTTAAAGTATCAAGTGCTATCCAATGATAATCGAGACCCGCATCATTCTTTCTTAGTAACATATTTCGTTACTTAGGGTACCGTGTAATCCTGCAGACGAACTAGTTAGTGCATGGGGTAATTTAAGCCACTACCGGTTTTAGAAGAGAGTCAATGACGCCTACTTAATCTTGTCTTACCATCGGTAATGTTGCGTGTTAAAAATATTTTCGTTAAATTTTAATCAATTAGAACGTTTTAAATATTTAAGCTCTAAACTTCGTTTATTTTTGTAGTTGTATTCCATATGTCAACTAGCAGTACTTAAAAATATCAAAACAATTCATTATAAATACGGTTTATTAAAATTAACCGGAAGTACCAAATAATACATCTAAACTTTCAGTAATCAAGTTGTGCAGTTGTTCTGTACGTGATTTCGATTGTTTTGGCAGTTTTAATACTTCCTCCTTATTAAACCATCAAATTTATCAAAGAAAGTTACATGATGGCCACTGATGGTCTTTGTAAAATTTTTAGAATTTAGAAGTTTCAACGCTAATTTTTACTTTGATCTCCTCGAAAACGATTCCGATATAGAGTGCGAAAGCAGTCTTTTTTAGCGTTCGGTTAATCTGCAAATTGCTATCGAAGTCAAATCTTTGCGTGCATTATCAAACATCAGGCATTCAGTCAAATTCCAATCAGTTTTTAGAGGCATCAGTTAACAATGTGTTAAAGCTATAAAACACCAACTGTATTATGGTTTCTATTATTCTATTTCGGGCAATGTTGTGAAAATACTTCTGATCTTCTTACCGAATTCATTTTAAATTATGATACGTAATCAATTTTTGCCAGGTGGAAAATGTATTGTGGATGATAAGGTTACATTATTAAGAACGCAATCTGCTGTTCTCTCAACTATGTCTAATGATAACGTTTCTATGAATCGAGGTTGGGTATACGGGTCGTGGTAATTACGTCACCTTGAGCATCTTAAGGTCGCACGTACGTAATGCGGTTGTTTTATAACATCGACTTCTGCTTTAGAAAGTTTCTTTTAAATCAATTATATCGCTGAAGCAGATGGAAGTGTTACATTTATTCGGCATTATTTATATACTTACGTAACACCGATGCCAAATTTTAGATCAAAGAAATCAACTTCCACGTTCACGTTCACGTGATCAATTTATTGGCGATCAAAACGCCAAAACGCGAACGCCTTCGAAAACACCAAAAGACACCAGAAATTGCGGCAAATTAGTTTCTCTTACATTAATTACTCGTTATTCTAGAAGCAATTTTATAGTTTTTTGATTTTTGGTGGGCGATTTTGTTAAAAACCGCTGCTTGAACATGTTGCTTTAATTCCCTCTCGTCGGTATCAGAAAAATCTTTCGATTTAGTAGTTGACAACCGAAGTATATTTTGATCGCCAATTACATCTTGGGGAATTTTCTTACAATGTCTTGCGAAAGTTCGGTAATTGATTTGATAATCATCTGTAGTTTGACGAATTGATAATCCTTGATTTTGTTCCTTCCTGGCTGCTGCTAGCAACTTCTCCTCGGCTTTCTATTACGACTTTTTGGAATTTTTTCCGGACTTCTTTCATGCCTTTTTCAGATCTTCTTTATCAAGACTTTTTTTGGGACCTTTTATCAGAACTTCTTTTCTGAATTTTTTTTCAGGATTCCACTTAGAACTTTATTTTTCAAGACTTTTTCGGGATTTTTTTCTAAGAATTTTTTTGTTCAGGTTTTTTTTTATGGACTTATCATTCTGGCTGTTTTCAAGGCAAAGAAGTCCTGAAAACATATTTTAAGACCTTTTTTTTTAGGGCTCATTTGTTCAGGACTTTTTTTAAATACTTCTTTCAGGACTCTTTTGTTGAATACTTTTTCAGGACTCTTTTTTAGGGTCTTTTTATAGGACTTTTTAAGGCCTTTTTTGATTTTTTCCGGGTCTTTTTTACGACTTTTTGGGATTTTTTCCGGATTTATTTTAGGCCTCCTTTTCAGATCTTCTTTGTGAAGAATCAGAAAACTACTAACAAAAGCTGCCGGTGTAGGTTGTCACATGTGACAGCCATCCCCGGATTTTTTGTGACAACCAACTCGCAAAAGATAAAACCCAACCTCAATGTTGATACAGGATAACATTGTGCAACCATTATAAAATAATAGAAAATAGTTGGGATATAGACTTCAATCAATACAGCAGGGGCGGCTCGTTATGTAGAACCAAGGAGTCATGGCACTACCTGTAGTTTCAAGCTCAGCAAGAATTTTTAATTAATTCTTAACACTTTTTCCCCAGTTACTTTGGTCGGAAGACAAATTGTTCTTTCTTTCTTAAAAAAAAAAAAAAGAGGAAGGTATATTGTATAAGTGGCTCTACCATCAACATGTTCTACGAGCCGCCACTTTAGCAATGCGATTATGATAATATATTACTAAAACTTCTGCTCCGTATGTCCGAAAAAAAATTGTATTATTAATTGTATTATTGTTATTAATATTGATAAGTGATCTTGGGTGACAGTCCGTTGTGATTTTCTTGGATTTCAACCGAAATTTCACTTTTTCACAATATTTGTTACAAAAAACTGATATTTTCGAGTATTTAGTTGAATAACTCAAATTAACTTGAGACAACCTCACTTATTGCAGATTTATTAAATATATTCAGGCTATTTTTCGTTTTTATTATGTGAATAACTCAAAATCAACCTTCTGTAAAAATATTGAAGCCCTGATAACGATAAGTGATTTTAAGTGACAGATGCTTTGCTTTGATTTTAACCGAAATTTCACTTTTCGTCAATATGTGCTACAAAAAACTGATATTTTCAAGTTTTTAGTTGAATCACTCTAAAACCAACTTCGGAATGTTCTGATCCTTTGTTTGAATATTAGAGTCTTGATAATGATAAATAATTTTGAGTGACAGTTCGTTGTGATTTGCTTCGATTTTAACTGAAATTTTAGCTTTTCCAAACATTGACATTTTCGAGTTTTCAGTTGAATAACTCAAAAACTATCTGCAGAATGCTTGAATATTTTGCATAAATATTGATAAGTGATTTTGAGTGACATTGTTATTTGCTTTGATTTTAAACAAAATTTCAATTTTTTTTCAAGATTTATTACACAAATTAACATTTTCTGGTTTCTAGTTGAATAACTCAAAATCAATCTGCAGAATATTTTGATCTTCTACATCAATATTAAAGCGCTAATATCGATAAGTGATTTTGAGTAACAGTTCATTGTGATTTGTTTTGATTTAACCGAAATTTCATTTTTTCTCAACATTTGTTACAAAAATTGACATTTTCGCGTTTTCGGCGAAATAACTCAAAATCTTCAGAATGTTTTGATATTTTGCATAGATATTAAAGTTTTGATATTAGGAAGTAATGTTGAGGGACAGTCCGTTGTGATTTGTTTTGATTTTAGCCGAAATTTCACTTTTTCCCAATATTTGTTCCAAAAAAATAATATTTTCGAGTTTTGAGCTCAATAACTCAAAAGCCATCTTCAGAATGTTTTGATATTTTGCTTGAATATTAAAGTCCTGATATTGATAAGTAATGTTAAGTGATGGTCCGTTGTGATTTGTTTTCGATTTTAACCGAAATTTCACTTTTTCCCAATATTTTTTTCCAAAAAATTTATTATTTAGCTGAATAACTTAAAAACCACCTGCAGAATGTTTTAATCTTTTTAATATTGAAGCCCTGATATTAATAAGTGATTTTGAGTAACAGTTCATTGTGATTTGTTTGATTCTAAACAAAATTTCACTTGTTTCCAATATTTTTTTACAAAAAACTGATATTTTCGAGTTTTTAGTTAAATAACTCAAAAACCATTTCCAGAATATATTGATTTTTTGCTTAAAGTCCTGATAATTATAAGTAATTTTAAGTGACAGTCCGTTGTGATTTACTTCGATTTCAGCCGAATTTCATATAGTCTCGTATTTTGTATTTTAAAGGTGAAATGGGGATGTTTCGAGTGAGGTATCATAAATGTTTTATGTTAGGCAGGGGAGGCTCGTTATATAGAGCCAAGGAACCATGGCACGACCTGTAGTTTCAAGCTCAGCAAGAATTTTAAATTAACTCTTAAAACACTTTTTCGCCATTTACTTTGGTCTATGAAGATAAGTCGTTCTTTCTTTCTTAAAAAAAGGTAGGGGGGGTATATTGTATATGTGGCTCTACCACCAATATGTTTCACGAGCCGCCACTGAAATACAGAGTTATTATCAATAAATGAATAAGTACAGCTCAAAAAACACAAAACACCAATAAAATCCAGGAACTAGAAACTGCACACACCCTACTCACAATATTCTGATCGTAGTGTAGTTTGAGTTTAGACCGCTGGGAAGCAGCGGCTGAGAATTGAGACTTGTAACTAAGTTCTTTTTAGATGTTCTGATTACCAATTTAGTTACTGCCACAGTAGTTATTCGTTCTTGTAAAAGGAATTTAATTTTTTTCGTCTCTTGACTTTGTTGAGAAAAAGTAATGCCAAAATTATATTCTTATTACGTTATCTAGATATCTCAGCTTCGCGAAGAATTCCATTGGAATTTGATTGCGCATTAATTAATTACATATACCGACCGTCCTGTGCGGGCCATCGGCCATCAACCTTTCTTTTTGGACTTGAAATGAAATGAATTCGCTAGTAAAGGGTGGGCCATCTCTTGGAATCTTTTTGAACTACCACTTTATTTTTACTTTCATGATATTTGACAGTTCTGCAGTATACAACATCCGGTTAACGAAATGGCACGCTATTATACGCTTGATGAACGTTGGGAAATGTTAAAAATTTACTTTGAATTTAATTCGTGCAGAATCAGTGCGAAAATTGCGTACAAAATTCGATCGCGAATATGCACCAAATGCAAGTGTTCTGAAGAAATTTCCAAATAACACAGCAGTTGAAGAGAGTTGGCCATCCACTTCAATACAACTTCGCTAATTGGGCCTTAGAGCAGCTGGAAGCCGATGGTGAATTTTGGCGAAAAATTATCTTTTCCGATGAAGCGCATTTTCACCTCGGGGGTTATGTAACTGCAGGACTTGGGCATAGAAAAACCCACACGTGATCGTTGAGCAGCCAATGCATCCCGAACGAGTGATGTACGGTGCGGATTATAGGCCGGCGGCATCATCGGCCTATTTTTCTTTGAATCTGGCGAAACGTTCCACGGAAACCGCTAAGGACCATGATAGCAAACTTTTTTTGGGAGCAAATTGCTGGTTTGGATGTGAGCAATATCTGGTTCCAACAAGATGGGGCGACATGCCACACTATCGAAAACTATCAACTTATTGCGGCTAAAGTTCGAAAATCGTGTAATCAACCGTCGTGGAGATGTGAATTGGCCAGCAAGGAGCTGCGATTTGACGCCCATGGATTTTTATCTCTTGGGTGCCGTTAATGAACGTTGTTATGCCAACGATCCAGCAACGATTGACGATCTTTAAAGTCAATATCCAAAATGTCATTGCTGAGATAGAGCCGCAGATGTTGGAAAAAGTTCTGAAAAATTGGGTCGAGAGAATGGACTATTGTAAGGTTAGCCGTGGCAGCCATTTGACTGATGTCATATTCCATGTATAACCAGATACTCGTGGCTACAAAATAAATGCAAGATCATGAAATTCCATCGGTTTGTATTTTATTAAGATTTTAAAAAGATTCCTTGCGATGGCCAACCCTTTATTTCTAGGTGCAAAATTAGACCAAAATAGTACAATAAATATTACGTACACATATTGTTTGTCTATATACTGACACTAATGAATTCTGAGTGAAGGATGAGAGAGAAAATGCCCTCGCATGCCAACTTATCGTAAACTTGACTTTACGCATTTTTCTTTTGCAAAAGCAATTCTCACTCCTTATTTGCAAAACAGCAAATAATATAATTCCAAACCAAAACATCCATTTACCATAAAATAACATTGTAATAATTCCAGACAACCGTTATCTTATTATAATAGATACAAATAAGAAAACACCATAAATACAAGGAATAAATAACTCGCAGTGAGCACGGAAAGATTTTTCCTCGAGTTGCATGACTTAACCAAAGTTATAAGTCCATAAATCCTCGTACATTCTCACGTATTTCTTATGTATGCGAACGTTTTGAAAGATTATAACTGTTCACTGTCCCTTCAGATAATATATTGAAGCCGGATTTTTTCGCACTTATCTATAATAGGATTCGCCGATGACCTGAATCGGCACGAGAGTTTTTTTTTTGTTACTTTGCTGCTTCATTCTTTTCAAACGGAAGATCTGACTTAATTATCTCCCATTTGCAAACGACGAACGTTCGATTTAATAAGAATATATGTTTTGGCCGGAAGCCATTCGTGTGCCAAATAGAAAAAAAAAACACGTCGGTGTAATTCATTAAGATATTGAGATAGAGAGATCGAAATCGGGTTTTAGTAGCGTACGGTTTCATTCAGCTATAATTGGGTTTTATCGTGGCTTAATGTAAAATGAAATAATGTAAAATATGGATTATGGGCAGAAAGACCGCAGGTCGATAGCCCAGACAGACTAACACCCTTTTTTGTTTATGTATATTCATCCGACATGTATGTATTGTATTGTATAGTCTGAATAAAGATGATTGTGTTTTGAGTTTAAATATTCACTTAACTAGCAAACTAAAGGGTGTCCGAAAAGATTTTTACTATTTAAAAAAATTATAACTCATTCAGTTTTAAATTGCATTAACATTTTTTATTTTTAAAATTTACTAAAAAAATGTGGAAATTTATTTATGAAAAATTATGCCGTCGAGATGGTGTCCCCCCACGCACACCATCTCCTCCAAATGCTCTCTGAAATTGGCGAACACGCGGACACAGACTTCTTGTGAAATTGCTCGAATTTCATTCTTTGCTTCAACTGATTCAGATTTTCAGGAACGTCAGTGTAAACCCCCACAAAAAAATCGATGGCAGTTAAATCGGGACTTCTGGGAGGATAATTGATATCGCCATTTTTTGATATGACCTTTCCTGGAAACATCCTTCGAACGACCTGCATGGTAAGATTCGCAGTGTGAGCAGTCGCCCCATCCTGCTGAAACCAAGCGTCTTGGTTGAAGCCATCAAAATTTTGCAATTCTGGTTCAAGAAAAATTTCCAGTATTGCCCTATAACGATTAGCGTTAATGGTGACACTGCGTTGATTTCCATCTTCAAAGGTTTACACCGACATTCCTCGAAATCTGAATCAGCTGAAGCAAAGAATTCGCCATGAAATTCGAGCAATTCCACAAGAAGTCTGTGTCCGCGCGTTCGCCAATTTCAGAGAGCGTTTGGAGGAGATGGTGTGCGTGGGGGGACACCATCTCGACGGCATAATTTTTCACAAATAAATTTCCTCATTTTGTAGTCAATTTTAAAAATAAAAAATGTTAATGCAATTTAAAACTGAATGAGTTATAATTTTTTTTAATAGTAAAAACCTTTTCGGACACCCGTTATAAACTGTTAATTAGGTATATTTGATTTTCAATTTTTAATTTCAATAATTGAATAGTTCTGGCTGATAGATGTTGAAAGTCCATGTTCACTTTGATATTAGTAAAAAAATATACGATAATACTTTCAAATATCTATTGTCTAAGTTCGCGACAATTTTTTATCTTACTTCCGCTATAGTTGTTTAGCCACACTGTGGCCTTTTCAAGCACAGGACTATTTAGTTCCAGTTTAAACACAGTGCTACATTAATTTATAAAAAGATAAAAAATATTGGCTATTAAAATTACTTAGAATTGAATAAATTAGTGCGCTAGTAACAAGTAAACTAGCTTAATGTGATAAAACCTTTTTTCACAAAAACTATGATCTATTCACGGAAATGGTGCAGTCGGTGTAAACACAATCACGTGAGCGGTGCGATTGCACAGGGTCGCCGCACGTGCCCACTTACAATCTGCATGTAGAAAATGCACGGCGCGCTCCGGCTCAAAATACAAACTGAATCCGGCTTTATGATTCTAGAACTCACATCTCTATATGTAATCACGAATTTGGCATTGTTTCACCGTTTGCATTTTCTCCGTAAACAGACTATAATGCCATAACACTCACAATACCAACGTAGGGAAAATTGTGATACAGAACTTTGTTTATTCTTAAATTTAATAAAGACGAAAATAGCCTGAATATATGAATATTCAACCTGTTCGTGACTATTTATTCGTTTTATCTTAATGCCTACATAAGCTATTTTTTTGGATTTATTACATAAGAGCTGAAAACTTTTAAGCCATAAACGGATACCATTTACGCTCATTTTTTTATTGTTGCTATTGAGTTAGGGCAATTTACGGTGAGTTCTTTTTCTGGTATAATGGTGGCGTATCTGTGAAAAGGTCTGGACATATTTGATAAGCCGGCGACGATAATGTAGTTTTAAGAAACCCTCGGATGCTTCCGGTGCTTTTATGTGCTCAATTTAAGGGAGATTATAAACTGCGCCTATAAATGTGGTATCTAAATCTCTCAATTTACCATTATACGAGTCTGTAGTTGTTTTATCAACATTTCAGGATTTAAAAAAAAGTCGATAAAACCATTAGCTCAAGTGGTACGATATCCGTTCTCCAATCATTGCTAGGTAGGTTATAATATTAAAACTGGTAATTGAAGGGAATTATGATTATAATGTATAATGGTAAAATAATAGTGTAAATCTTGCATTTTATTAAACTGCATGGAAAAATGTTTGAAGCATTTAGTGAGGGTTGATTTATGATGGTAGCAATTTTCTTCACTTTTCTGTCTTTCTTCGGGTACGGAAATGTTTGTTATCGTGAATATTTTCTAATTCGAAATTTCCAATTTGAGGTCCCCAAGACAAATACTACAATTCTAAAAAAATGTTTGTCTACTTGTTTGTCTCTTTACTGTGTGTCTGTCGCTCTGTTGTGTGTCTGTCTGTCTATTTATCTGTCTCTCTGTTGTGTGTCTGTCTGTCTATTTATCTGTCTCTCTGTTGTATGTCTGTCTGTCTATTTATCTGTCTCTCTTTTGTGTGTCTGTCTATCTATTTATCTGTCTCTCTGTTGTATGCCTGTCTATCTATTTATCTGTCTCTCTGTTGTGTGTCTGTCTGTCTATTTATCTGTCTCTCTTTTGTGTGTCTGTCTATCTATTTATCTGTCTCTCTGTTGTGTGTCTGTCTGTTTATTTATCTGTCTCTCTGTTGTATGTCTGTCTGTCTGTCTATTTATCTGTCTCTCTTTTGTGTGTGTCTATCTATTTATCTGTCTCTCTGTTGTATGTCTGTCTGTCTGTCTATTTATCTGTCTCTCTGTTGTGTGTCTATCTTTCAGTTCTGTCTCCGTCTCTCTGTTGTGTCTCTGTCTCTCTGTATATCTGTTTGTCTGTCTCTCTTTCTATCTGTTTGCTGTGTCTGTCTGTCTGTCTCTCTGTTTGTCTGTCTCTCTGTTTGTCTGTCTCTCTGTTTGTCTGTCTCTCTGTTTGCCTGTCTCTCTGTTTGTCTGTCTCTCTTTCTGTCTGTCTCTCTGTTTGTCTGTCTCTCTTTCCATCTGTTTGCCTTGTCTGTCGGTCTCTCTGTTTGTTTGTCTTGCGGTTTGTTTCTCTATTGTCTGTCTCTCTGTATATTTGTTTGTCTGTCTCTCTTTCTATCTGTTTGTCTGTCTCTCTTTCTATCTGTTTGCCTTGTCTGTCTGTCTCTCTGTTTGTTTATCTTGCGGTTTGTTTCTCTATTGTCTGTCTCTCTGTATATCTGTTTGTCTGTCTCTCTTTCTATCTGTTTGCCTTGTCTGTCTCTCTGTTTGTTTGTCTTGCGGTTTGTTTCTCTATTGTCTGTCTTTCTATAGTGTGTCTGCACCTGTCTGTCTGTCTGTCTCTCTGTTGTGTGTCTATCTACCTGTCCAACTCTCCGTTTTGTGGCTGTCTCTCTGTTATGTGTCTGTTTGTCCACCTCTCTCTTTTATGTCCCTGTCTAGTAGGGATGGGCGATATTTCACGTATCTGTGATTTTTCACTGGTATTGAAAAATCACAGGCCGTTACTGTTACTAATAGGCGAATTTCACTGCTACTTAAAATCACTGTCCCTTAAAATCACTGCTACTTAAAATCACTGCTACTTAAATAAATAAATAAATAGGTATTTATTGCCCTACAGGATAATATCACTGTTACTTCAAATACTTCAAATCACTATTACTTAAAATCTCTGCTATTTAAACTGTGGCAAACTGTGATTGTTGCTTAAACTGTGACTGTTACTTAGAACATAATTGTAAGAAGACAGTACAGAATAGCATTTCTAAATATTATTTTATATTCAATACTTTATTCTCCCATTTTTGCAGGGTATTGTATTTAAATTTGGAATAAATATTTAATAAAAAAGACAAATATTTATAAAATGCCATAGTATACCATATAAAATGATATAAATTACAACTTATGTACCAAAAATTATTAATTAATTAATTGAGATCTTATAAAAACGAAAAAATTATCTTGCCTGGCGTGGAATTGAACCACAAACTCGCTGTCATCGAAAGTCATGAGTCACAATCAAAAAATAAAAACTAAAATTTAAAAAAATCCATATCTCCATTAAAAACTGTGGCATTTATAAAAACCAAATTGATGTTGAATAAGCGATATTTCGGCCATTGAGGATTATTTTTTATGGAATTTTGTCTGCGCGTTTTATATTTTATTCTGCTACGTTTTCATTCAAGTGCTCAAAAAAAAAACTAAAATTTTCAAAAATCCATATCTTCATTAAAAATTGTTGAATTTACTAAAACCAAATTAATTTTGAATAAGCGATTCTTCGACCATTAATGATATTGTTTTAAGGAATTTTTCTACGCGTTTTATATTTTTTTCTGCGATGTTTTCATTCAAGTGCTCAAAAAATGAAAACACAAATCTTTAAAAATCCATACCTCTATTGAAAATTGTCGAATTTACAAAAACTAAATTGATTTTGAATTAGCTATCCTCGACCATCGAGGATGATTTCATGTGGAATTTTACCTGCATTCTTATATTTTTTTTTCTGCGATATTTGTGTTCAAGTGTTAAAAAATGAAAACAAGAATCTTCAATAGGATTTTTAAGGATTTTCCGTATTGAAAATTGTTGAATTTACAAAACCCAAATTGATTTTGAATTAACTATACTTCGGCCATTGAGGATGATTTTTTATAGAATTTTGTCTGCGCGTTTTATATTTTTTCTGCCATGTTTTCATTCAAGTGCTGAAAAAAACATTGATTTTGAATTAGCTATGCTTCGGCCATTGAGGATGATTTTTTATGGAATTTTGTCTGCGCGTTTTATATTTTTTCTGCGATGTTTCCATTCAAATGCTCAAAAAAAACTAAAATTTTCAAAAATCCATATCTCCATTAAAAATTGTTGAATTTACAAAAACAAAATTAATTTTGAATAACCGAGTCTTCGACCATTGTTTTAGGGAATTTTTCTACGGGTTTATAATATTTTTTTTTCTGCGATGTATTCATTCAAGTGCTCAAAAAAATTAAACTAAATCTTCAAAAATTCATGTTCAAATTCAATAAAAATTGTTGAATTTCCAAAAGCCAAATTGATTTTGAATAAGCGATACTTCGGCCATTGAGGATGATTTTTTATAGAATTTTGTCTGCGCGTTTTATATTTTTTCTGCGATGTTTTCATTGAAGTGCTCAAAAAAAACAACATTTTCAAAAATTTATATCTCCATTAAAAATTGTTGAATTTACAAAAACCAAATTAATTTTGAATAAGGGATTTTTCGACCATTGTTTTAAGGAATTTTTCTACGCGTTTTATATTTTTTTTCTGCGATGTTTTCATTCAAGTGCTCAAAAAAATAAAACTAAAATTTTCAAAAATTCATATGTTCAATAAAAATTGTTGAATTTACAAAAACCAAATTGATTCTGAATAGGCGAAACTTCGACCATTGAGGATATTTTTTAAGGAAGTTTTTCTACGCGTTTTAGATTTTTTCTCTGCTACGTTTTCATTCAAGTGCTAAAAAAATTAAAACGAAAATCTTCAAAAATCCATATCTCTATTGAAAATTGTTGGATTTATAAAAACCGAATTGATTTTGAATTACCGATACTTCGACCATCGAGGATAATTTCATATGGAATGTTACCTGCATTTTTATATTTTTTCTGCGATATTTTTGTTCAAGTGTTAAAAAAAAACGAAAATCTTCAAAAGGATTTTCCGTATTAAAAATTGTTGAATTTACAAAAACCAAATTTATTTCGAATTCTTTTCCGAATTCGGCCATTGAGGATATTTTTTTATGGAATTTTGCCTGCACGTTTTATATTTTTTTCTGAGATGTTTTTGGCCAAGTGCTCAAAAAATTAAAACGAAAATTTTCAAAAATCCATATCTATATTGGTTAATGATTTTATTTCAAAATAATCATTCGAGAACAGAGCAAATAATCTTTCAGAGGTAAAACCAAAATAGAAACACATTTGCCACATACCTAAAACTTTCCAACTCAAATTTACTAAACAAACATTCTGTTTTTCTGCAAAAATCTCAAACGAGAAATTCGCTTCAAAGACTCAAGATCTACAGAAAAACAATCAATTTTTGATTCCATGTTAAATTAAAACAATTGCCTTATCCTAGGCAGAAACAAAACCACACCCATCCAAATTCGAAGTGTGAAAACGAAACATGCATTCGACGATTTGAAAAATTGTAAAAAAATAATCAAACTAGGAATTGGCTTCAAAGATTTAAGATCAACAGAAAAAACAATCAATTTTTGATTCCGTGTTTAAACAATTGTCTTATCATAGGCAGAAACAAAACGACACCCATCCAAATTCAAATTGTAATAACGAAAAACGCATTCGACGATTTCAAAAATTGTAAAAAATTAATCAAACTAGGAATTGGCTTCAAAGGCTCAAGATCTACAGGAAAACAATCAATTTTTGATTCCGTGTTAAAACAATTGCCATATCCTAGGCAGAAACAAAACGACACCCATCCAAATTCGAAGTGTGAAAACGAAAAATGCATTCGACGATTTGAAAAATTGTAAAAAAATACTCAAACGAGGAATTGGCTTCAAAGGCTTAATATATACCGAAAAACAATCAGTGTTTTATTCCCCGTTAAAACAATTGCCTTATCCTAGGCAGAAACAAAACGGTACCCATCCAAATTCGAAGTGTGAAACCGAAAAGTTCATTCGACGATTTGAACAATTGTAAAAAAAAATAATCAAACCAGGAATTTGCTTCAAATGCTAAAAATCTACAGAAAAATAATCTATTTTTGATTCCGTGTTAAAACAATTGCCTTATCTTAGGCGGAAACAAAATGACAACCATCCAAATATTGTAATAACGAAAAATGCATTTGACAATTTCAAAAATTGTATAAATTTAATCAAACTAGGAATTTGCTTCAAAGGCTCAAGATCTACAGGCAAACAATCAATTTTTGATTCCCCGTTAAAACAATTGCCTTATCCTGTCCAGAAACAAAACGACACCCATCCAAATTCGAAGTGTGAAAACGAAAAATGCATTCGACGATTTGAAAAATTGTAAAAAATTACTCAAACGAGGAATTGGCTTCAAAGGCTTAATATATACCGAAAAACAATCAGTGTTTTATTCCTCATTAAAACAATTGCCTTATCATAGGCAGAAACAAAACGGTTCCATCCAAATTCGAAGTGTGAAAACGAAAAGTTCATTCGACGATTTGAAAAATTGTAAAAAAAATAATCAAACCAGGAATTTGCTTCAAATGCTAAAAATCTACAGAAAAATAATCTATTTTTGATTCCGTGTTAAAACAATTGCCTTATCCTTTTGTTGCATTTTTAGGCGGTAGATGTTGGCTTCATGATGTTTCTATCCTATACATAAGTAGAGTATCGATACATCGTTCTTTAGTTTCTTCTTCTTTTTCCATGAACATGTTATCTTTCCGTCATTCATCTTCTAATCTTCTATTATCCTACACTTTTGTAATTGTAATTAATTAAACATAGTTTTTTTAAGTGTGTTATGGTCTTCCTTAAATGCGATATGTCATTAAAATCATCCTAAACATCTGTATTTTAAACTGAATTATATTGAACAATTGAATCTGGTTCTGGTGATACCTAAAAGTAATGAAATGATAACACTTGGTGGTTTTACAATATATTATTTATTTTTAATAACAGACATGTTTTCGGTACATAATGTATAAGTAGCAAGGGCAGCTTTTACCCTTCTAAGAATGTTGATGGTCGCGACCATTACTACGTGGTAATTTTCAAGTAATTTGAATAAATGAACAACTTCCGATAAATAGCGGTATAAAGCGTCGAAAGTTGTTTCGTATCAAATTACCCCTAAGAAAGAATAATTAGAATTTGAAATTGAACCAACAATGGCGTGACTAAGAACGAACTGTTCTTCTCGGCCAGCCCTAAATACACCATTAACTCCAAAAATCCCCATCAATCCACCTCCTCCGTACCGTGTTTAATCTTTTAATCTCAGTTTACAAAATTCATTACGCTTTAAACGGTCCAGACAGAAAATTTATGAATAGGCCCACAACAGGTAAAAGTTGGAACCCCCTAATTGCTTCCATTCTCCGGTATCGGATTTCGGTCCTTCCAGTCGGGCTACTTCTTGCGGAGGAAGGATGTATGTGCGGACGGACAACGCTTTTAATTACGCTCAAGTGATTCCGTCTCCGGTTTTGAACTAATTAATATAATGCGACCGCGAAATCCCCGGGCTTTAATAGATAATTTAGTGTAAATAAAAGATTAACTCAAAATTGCCTGTACGAAGGGAGCTAATTTTATACACCCGCCTCCGCCCTTCGCGAATCTTTTAATTTCGGGCCGCTTTCGGGCTGAATTTAATTTATTCGCTATTAACGCACTCTCCCCGCATTTTATGGTCCTCCGCTTCTTCTTCAATTTCATCAAAATCTACGGTTTATTGGGTATAAAGTCTTTCGCGCGAATATGCAAATGCACGTGATTACTTTTTCATCGTATCGTATTTCGAAAAAGTCATTTCCTGCACAAACATAGGTAATTTATTCAATCATCAATCAAAATATCCAATATGATTGATTGTTGAAGCCATTACATTTTAAATTATTAGAAGTTGAATTGAAATAAACGAATTTTATTTTTTCACTTTACTTTCCCAAGAGAACGAAACTAGTCAATGCAAGTGAAATTGTAGAAGATCCAGGCGGAGTTTACTTCCAACCCATTTTGATCCTCTTCTGGCACTACTTATATTTGGGGTGCTCAGAGGTGAAAGTCCATAAAATTCTTTGTTAAGTCATCAAGCCTTAAAGAGGTTTTTACTTTATTAATTTGCAACAAAATGTAGACAAAAATTACAAACAAATTCGCTAATTATAAACGAAATAAATTTGTGACTTATTTTGACTTCATTTCTCTACTAAACGTAGATCGTACTAATGTGTACTGTGAGTGTGTTATCGACGAAATTTATAAAAATGGACTTGATCCACTACTCTTCTGAGCACCCCGTTTATTGCTTGAAGTTAAGTTTTGTATTATTTCTCGATTTCATCAAAATCCACAGAGTATAGATTTCAATCTATAGACTAAGCTAGGTAGGTCGGTATTGTTTTATTATCTATTAGCCTCATTCTTGGAACATACGTCATGTAGGTGGAATGTAGAATGTTTATTCTCTTGTGATTTCACACATCTAAATATAGAGTTCTTCTGCTAACGCTACCTGCAGAACGATTTAATCATTTAATTGCATCTGTGTTAAAATAAAACGATGACTTTTGGTAACAAGTGTCGATGTAAAACGGAACGAACTCATGTTTTGATAATGGTGTGATGTGGGTGGATGAAAGTAAGGCCGCGTCAATTTTGTTATTTGCATATTTATAATCGGAGATTGTGCTGGAATTTGTTGAAATAGTTAATATTTAACCGGTAAAGGTGTGCGTGCGCGCGTGCAAATTTTTTTGCAGAGGTATCTGCATTTTCTGACACTTCAAGGGCAGAATTAATTATGCCTAACTTTTGGAGAAACTGAAAAAGTATCTAACTTCCTCCTTTTATGCTGTTTTTTATTATTTTTTGACAAACATCGATCTATTTAATGAATATAAATAACGGGTGTGAAGTTAGCAATAGATCCAGCAATAAATTTTAAAAATTCATATCTCGAAGAAAAGGAAAGCAATTCGAAAAAAGTTAACCATACCATTAAAGAAGATCTAAATTAATAACACAAAAAGAATCAATCCTTACTTTTAACCCTTTATATTTTGTCACCCCTTTCAAAAAAGTTTTTTTTTTAAGTTTGCAGTCTGCCATAAATAAATAAAAATGCTTATTCTTATCACTAATACAAGTACTTGAATAATCAAAAGTCAAATAAACGCCACAGGCACTCCTTCAACAAAAAAAAACACAATGTGAATTTCTGCGACTTACAGAGAAATTATTTTTTTCTGGGTTTAAGGAGTGTCCGTAACGTTTTTTTGACTTTTGATTATGAAAGTACCTTTATTACTGATAAGAATAAGAATTTTTATTTAGTTATGGCTGATTGCAAACTTTGTCAAAAATCGAGATTTATATCGCGAAATGTGGATTTCTGCGACTTACGGAGAAATTATTTTTTTCTGGGTTGAAGGAGTGCCCGTAACGTTTTTTTGACTATTATTTATGAAAGTACTTTTATTAATGATAAGAATAAGAATTTTTATTTAGTTATGGCTGATTGCAAATTTTGTCAAAAATCGAGATTTATATCGCGAGGTGTGGATTTCTGCGGCTTACGGAGAAATTATTTTTTTCTTGGTTGAAGGAGTGCCCGTAACGTTTTTTTGACTTTTGATTATGAAAGTACCTTTATTAGTGATGCGAATAAGAATTTTTATTAATTATGGCTGATTGCAAACTTTGTCAAAAATCGAGATTTATATCGCGAAATGTGGATTTCTGCGACTTACGGAGAAATTATTTTTTTCTGGGTTGAAGGAGTGCCCGTAACGTTTTTTTTTATTTTTGATTATGAAAGTACCTTTATTGGTGATAAGAATAAGAATTTTTATTTAGTTATGGCTGATTGCAAACTTTGTCAAAAATCGAGATTTATATCGCGAAATGTGGATTTCTGCGACTTACGGAGAAATTATTTTTTTCTGGGTTGAAGGAGTGCCCGTAACGTTTTTTTTACTTTTGATTATGTAAGTACCTTTATTAGTGATAAGAATAAGAATTTTTATTAAGTTATGACTGATTGCAAACTTTGTCAAAAATCGAGATTTATATCGCGAAATGTGGATTTCTGCGACTTTCGGAGAAATTATTTTTTTTCTGGGTTGAAGGAGTGCCCGTAACGTTTTTCTGACTTTTGATTATGAAAGTACCTTTATTAGTGATAAGAATAAGAATTTTTATTTAGTTATGGCTGATTGCAAACTTTGTCAAAAATGGAGATTTATATCGCGAGGTGTGAATTTCTGCGACTTACGGAGAAATTATTTTTTTCTGGGTTGAAGGAGTGCCTGTAACGTTTTTTTTACTTTTGATTATGAAAGTACATTTATTAGTGATAAGAATAAGAATTTTTATTTAGTTATGGCTGATTGCAAACTTTGTCAAAAATCGAGATTTATATCGCGAAATGTGGATTTCTGCGATTTACGTAGAAATTTTTTTTTTCTGGGTTGAAGGAGTGCCCGTAACGTTTTTTTGACTTTTGCAAACTTTGTCAAAAATCGAGATTTATATCGCGAAATGTGGATTTCTGCGACTTACGGAGAAATTATTTTTTTCTGAGTTGAAGAAGTGCCAGTAACGTTTTTTTGACTTTTGATTATGAAAGTACCTTTATTAGTGATAAGAATAAGAATTTTTATTTAGTTATGGCTGATTGCAGACTTTGTCAAAAATGGAGATTTATATCGCGAGGTGTGGATTTCTGCGACTTACGGAGAAATTATTTTTTTCTGGGTTGAAGGAGTGCCCGTAACGTTTTTTTTATTTTTGATTATGAAAGTACCTTTATTGGTGATAAGAATAAGAATTTTTATTTAGTTATGGCTGATTGCAAACTTTGTCAAAAATCGAGATTTATATCGCGAGGTGTGGATTTCTGCGACTTACGGAGAAATTCTTTTTTTCTGGGTTGAAGGAGTGCCCGTAACATTTTTTTTGATTTTTGATTATGAAAGTACCTTTATTGGTGATAAGAATAAAATTTTTTATTTGGTTATGGCTGATCGCAAACTTTGTCAAAAATCGAGATTTATATCGCGAAATGTGGATTTCTGCGACTTACGGAGAAATTCTTTTTTTCTGGGTTGAAGGAGTGCCCGTAACATTTTTTTTTATTTTTGATTATGAAAGTACCTTTATTGGTGATAAGAATAAAAATTTTTATTTGGTTATGGCTGATTGCAAACTTTGTCAAAAATCGAGATTTATATCGCGAAATGTGGATTTCTGCGACTTACGGAGAAATTCTTTTTTTCTGGGTTGAAGGAGTGCCCGTAACATTTTTTTTTATTTTTGATTATGAAAGTACCTTTATTGGTGATAAGAATAAAATTTTTTATTTGGTTATGGCTGATTGCAAACTTTGTCAAAAATCGAGATTTATATCGCGAAATGTGGATTTCTGCGACTTACGGAGAAATGATTTTTTTCTGGGTTGAAGGAGTGCGCGTAACGCTTTTTTGACTTTTGATTATGAAAGTACCTTTATTAGTGATAAGAATAAGAATTTTTATTTAGTTATTGCTGGTTGCAAACTTTTTCAAAAATGGAAATTAATATCGCGAAATGTGGATTTCTGCGACTTACCGAGAATTTTTTTTTGTTGAAGGAGTGCTCGTAACGTTTTTTTGACTCTTGATTATTAAAGTACTTGTACTTGTATGTAGTGATAAGAATAAGCATTTTTATTTATTTATTGCAGATTGCAAACTTAAAAAAAAGCAAAAACTTTTTTGAAGGGGGTGAAAAAATATAAAGGGTTAAAATTAAGGGTTGATTCTTTTTGTGTTATTTATTTAGACCTTCCCTAATGGTATGGTTAACGTTTTTTCGAATTGTTTTTTCTTTCTCCGAGATATGAATTTTTAAAATCTATTGCTGGATCTATTGCTAACTTCACACCCGTACATAAATGTACAGTTTGAGATGAAAATATGGAATATTAAAAATAAAACTCGACTGGTTTTATGGTTGATGACTTCCACATTACTTTGTGATACATTATAGTTAGGAACTTCTCAATAAGGTTCCTCAACCGGTTTTCTTTAAAAGGCTGGAACATGTCGCTTTTATTTTTTTAATACACATTCAATAAATATAGTGAAATTTTTCTGTAACTGTTATTTAACCGCCTTAAAAAAACTCCAATTTTTTCGTGTTAACAGTAGACTAACCCATTGCAGAAAACTCTCTAGTAATCTACGAACGAATATACTGTATTGGCGAGATCAAAGGAGATCGAATGCGGTCCGCTACTGTTAACGGGGTAACAATAAATAATACCTATTAAATTTGTAAAGTTCCCCAACGTCCGTACGGTACGAATTAAAGTGGAAACCATTATCTAAACTAGACTTGATTGTTTCCAATTTGGCCACCGGCGAAATTTAATTACGCCAAAATTGCAGTATAAATTGGAAGGCCGCAACAGAAATTTTTAATCCATCTCCGACCCATGGACAGCATTAATTTAACCAGACAGGATGATGAATATCGCCGGGCCCTACCGCCGCCGTTGAAAAGGAGCGCGTGCTCAGGTTTTGAAAAATCCGCTATTTTAGGGCAGCGGCCATATTAATTTTACATTTTGACATTGACGGCCGAATGTTAATTTGACGTGCCGGATGGGGAAAAGGGTCCATTAATTACCGCTTCAAGATTCCGAAGTGTCCGCAGTTTGCATGTCCTGCCATTCTTGGTCTTGAATTACATGCATTTTTGATGAGACGCGCACATTTTTTGCTTTCCTAGGAAGCCATCGGTCACAGTTTCTGTTCGTTATACATCAGCAGCGTTTAGAGCCGGCGTCATTTCCATTTTTTTGAAATGAGGGTGGAAAGTTCATTTCGGTAATTACGCCGTCATTTTCGTGGCGATTAATTAATCTCTAACGGTTTTTTAATGCGGCCGTTGCATGTTTTCTTTGATTTTCTGGAGTTCGTGCGATTGGCGAAATTACGTGATAGCCGGTCGTGGGGTCAGCGTTATAATATAAATTATATTATCGTGGTGGAATTTGATATCGATATGTAAAGACTAATTCAGTCGATTAGGCAATGTGGTGATTATATGAAACCGTAATAACATATGGGGCTTCATTGTTTATCAATTGTAATTTTTTTAACATTTTTTCTAGAAACATGTAACCAAAAAGTCAAATGCTGAAAAAGATAGAATTCTAAAGGCTGACTTCCTCAAAATCCAGAAAATCAAGTCACGACAAGTACAAATACAATAACTGATGTGACTGAAGGGCACCTGCCAAAGTTAAAAAAAAAAGTCACTACGAAACAACTTCCTGAAAAAATTATGTAATCTTCACCGATTTGATAGTACAAGAGGGATATTGCAGTGATGAGATTGTTACTTGGTAATACATTTTATAATACAACACAAATATTAGAAATTTACATTTATTTGTACACTTCACAGGCAAATGAACAATTATTGTTCATCTGTTTGTTGAAGCCACAGATGGTACAAAATACCTGCACCTGTTATTTAGGAACAGTTCTGAATCGACTTTTACGCGGAACAGTGATACAAAATATAGTTCGACAGGAGATAATTGAGTAATCACTGGGCAATAAGGATCTTAAGTGTAAGGGTCATTTTACGACGGCTGTGGTTGTAGACATAGTCCTTGTATGTTTATGGGACGGTTTCTAAACGCTTAAAAATTCAAAAGTTAAAAGCCGTCGTAAAACGACCCTTACACTTAAGATCTTGATTGCCTAGGAATTATTCAATTATATCCTGTCGAACTTTACCTGCGTCCGATATTTCGAAACAGCCTGTTATTTCGGAACAACCTGTTATTTCAGAATGGATGATGGTTTGTGGAGGGCGACCAAATGGTCGCAGCACTTAGACCATTCGTTGGTCCTTTGTGCCATCTCCTGCGCTCTACTCCTCAAGCCAACCTAAACTTCTTGTGAAGTCAAGTAGTTGGCCGTGTGGAGTGTTGCCCAGTTGTGGCCAATCTGGCCACTCCTCTCTGAATACGGACCACCTGAGTTGTTTGAGCGACTCACATTCACACAGGATGTGTCTTAGGGTCTCCTCTTCTTGCTCGCATTTCCGACATAGGGGATCTTTTACCACCCCTATGTTATGGAGGTGCTTGTTTAGTTTGCAGTGCCCAGTAAGGGTACCTATTAGCAGCCGCAAACTACTTCTTGGCAATTCAATGTATTTTATCAGTTTGTAGCCATTCCTTTTTGTGTTCTTCAAGGGAGTTTCCTTTAAGTATTTGGGAGATAGTGAGTGGCAGCCCTTTTGGCTAGCCTATTGGCCCAGTGGTTCCCTTCATTATTTGAATGTCCCTTAATCCACGATATTGTGACTCCGTTGGTTATTTCAGAATAGTCTATTATTTATTATTATAACAGCCTGTTATGCGGAACAGTAACGGTCGTTCCTGTTACGGATTCGTCTCCATTCCTGTTATGGAATTTAATTGTTTCTAATTTAGAGATTAATATTGGCATTCGTGTTTTATTATTGTTAGGAGTTTGTAAAAAAAAGATTGTTAACAATACTTTGTTATCTTTAACATATGCTCGAGTTGTAATATTTTTCATAATTAGAAAAAAAAATGTCTTAAAAACTAAAGAAAAGCTCTTCGAATAGTATACAATGCATAAACACAATAATTTTGGAACTCTTTAGTTCAAGGATGGCGAATGCATAATCAAAGTGTTTTTCCACTCATACTATATTGTTTATGGATTCAATTTTCCCATGGATAATCGCATTCTGTGAATATTTGTCTCTTCTAAGAATTATTATTCATCCAGCAGATACACTATAACCTTTAATCCTCCAAGTTGTAGTAAATAAACAAATAAATAATTGCTTATTTTTTTACCAAGCCTTCAATTAATTAGTCTTTGCAAATGATTATTAATTTGGCTGAAGTGTGTTGAAATCTAAGGTTTTGGCCGAAGACCCTAAATTTTAAATTTTATATTAAGAATAGGGGCGGAGCGTTTTGCAATCTGCTTTGGGTGCGGGTGCTATCGGTTAGATTTTGAAGCTGCTGCTGTAACGAATTTATGATTTTGTCGCTTGATTTTTTTATATTTAAAAAAATCTTTTGAACGCTTTAACCAATTTTTTCGCATCTTATTAAATAATATAAACGTTGTTAAATCGTTTTTGATTGAGAAAGTTGTCCATTATTCGGCCGAATCATTTTCTCCACAGGTGACGTCCAATCAAATGATAGCGGTTTCATTGCCCAACAGTTTAGTTACTATGGTTACGATTCGTTTTTTGATAGCGAACTGCCCCAATTTCCAAATAGAAAAATTATTTATTATAATTTAATACAAACAGAAAAATCTTTAGGTAATTATTTAATATGATGCGAAAAAGTATAGTATTAAACTCGTGGACAAGTTGGCCATTGCCACTCGGGTGAATTGCAACAATCGCCTACGGCTCGTGTTGCAAACTTCACCCTCGTGGCAATGGCGAACTTTCTCACTCGTTTAATAATATACTATTGACCATTGGCCCTCGAAACATACCCAGAATTTAACGATGTTAAGAATAGAAACATTACTTGTAAATTGTTTTGCAATATTTATAAAAAAACGGTAAAATTGGGCATTTTTTATGTTGGAAAATTTGTTCAAAGATATGTCAAAATTTTAAAAACATTTACACAACTTGTTGAAAAAGGGATTGTTTCATGGTATATAACTTTTAAACTGTTTTGAGGTGGTGATCCTTAAAAAAAACATAAATGTGGCATAATTTACAATCTACAAAAATGTTAAAATTAAAAAAAAAAACATATACACAACTTGTTGAAGATAGGATTTTTTCATGGCATATAAATTTTAAACGGTTTTGAGGTGATGATTGTTTAAGAAAACATAAATATGGCATAATTTACAATCTACAAAAGTGTTAAAATTTTAACAAACATTTACACAACTTGTTGAAAAAATATTTTGTCTATATTTAGACATTTTTTCATGACACATTTTTTAAACGATTTGGAGGTGATGAACATTAAAAAGCCAAAATATGGCAAAATTTACAATCAACAAAAGACATTTGTGAAAAATAACATAAAGTGTTTTTAATCTAAAACTCAAAATAGATTAAATTACAGGATGAAGTTCTGCACGTTTACTGATTAAAATTAATTAATAATAGTTAATAATAGCTCCCCTAGAATTCACCGATGTGAAGAGAGCCACGGATTTTTCAGCCACGGATTTCACGGCCTAACCGCCACCGAAGAAAAATTTCTTTAATATGAATGATTTATGATAAATCAAACGCTGAGAATGTAATTAAAATTAAAATAAGTTCACCATGTTAGATTTAGATTTAAATTTGATAACTTTATAACTATAATGTTAATTTCTTTCTAGAATAAGGTTTTTGTTATTATTATATTGTTTTTATATGTATTCCTGTATATGCCCCTGTAATTAGACTTTATGTCTGTTGGGTGTTAAATAAATAAATAAATAAATTAACATTAGCCTATAGATGTAGTCAATCCACAATTTCAATTATTTTTTCTCGAGTCCACGCGAACTCCCTTTTTAAAATGACAAGAATTCAAAGTCCAATACGGCACTGTTTGACGCGTTTCAAATTTAATTTTTAACAACAACGTGTAGGTAAGAGTCTACTTAAACGATTTAAACGACGAAATTTTGGGTAAAATTGTTTATAACTTTTTTATGAATTTTTTTTCTCGGGTCCACCCAAACTGTGTATGTAATATAGCAAACTTTCAAAGTCCAATATGGCACTGTTTGACGCGTTTCAAATTTAATTTTTTAACAACAACGTGTAGGTAAGAGTCTACTTAAACGATTTAAACGATGAAATTTTGGGTAAAATTGTTTATAACTTTTTTATGAATTTTTTTTCTCGGGTCCACCCAAACTGTGTATGTAATATAGCAAACTTTCAAAGTCCGATATGGCACTGTTTGACGCGTTTCAAATTTAATTTTTTAACAACAACGTGTAGATAAGAGTCTACTTAAACGATTTAAACGATTAATTTTTGGGTAAAATTGTTTATAACTTTTTTATGAATTTTTTTTCTCGGGTCCACCCAAACTATGTATGTAATATAGCAAACTTTCAAAGTCCAATATGGTACTGTTTGACGCGTTTCAAATTTAATTTTTTAACAACAACGTGTAGATAATAGTCTACTTAAACGATTTAAAGGATGACATTTTCGGTAAAATTGTTTATAACTTTTTTATAATTTTTTTTTCTCGGGTCCACCCGAACTATACATATAATATAGCAAACTTTCAAAGTCCAATATGGCACTGTTTGACGCATTTCAAATTTAATTTTTTTAACAACAACGTTTAGATAAGAGTCTACTTAAACGATTTAAACGATGAAATTTTGGGTAAAATTGTTTATAACTTTTTTATTAATTTTTTTTCTCGGGTCCACCCGAACTAAACATATAATATAGCAAACTTTCAAAATCCAATATAGCACTGTTTGGCGCGTTTCAAATTTAATTTTTTTAACAACAACGTGTAGATAAGAGTCTACTTAAAGAATTCAAATGATGAACGGGAAATCCGTTGGTATCTTCACATCGGTCTAAAATTCAACCTACAAATTATAAAAAATTGAAATCTATCATTCTGATATGTTTTCGGTTTCAAATCGAATCCATTTGTGGATTTGAATGGAATTTTAGAATGATATTCCCGAGACATCAACATCTTTATTGCAGACACTTTAATAATATAAAATAAAATAATTACAATTTGTATTTTGTATAATTAGATTAGTACGTCGTCTGTCTGGGCTACTGACCATAATTTTTTCTTCCCACTTATTACTGTTTTTGTTGTTGATATTCAAATATTCAATGTAATTTATTATGTTACCTTGCGTTAATCGCCACTTCAGTTTTTTTTTTATTTAAAAAAATTTAGCAAGAAAGGCAATTAATATATTAATAACAACATATTTTTTTGATTTAAAAAATTAAGCAAGAAAGGCAATTAATATATTAATAACAATATATTTTTTTGATTTAAAAAATTAAGCAAGAAAGGCAATTAATATATTAATAACAATATATTTTTTTGATTTAAAAAATTAAGCAAGAAAGGCAATTAATATATTAATAACAATATATTTTTTTTTATTTTAAAAATAAAGCAAGAAAGGTAATTAATATATTAAAAAACTGTAAGCTTAAATTAAATATAAATATTTTTCTTATAAACATTGAAGTACTTCCAGCAATTTTATTACATAAAATATAGGAATGATTTGTGTGTGTTCTGACGCATCGTTGAAATCACCACTTTAGATTAGTGTAATGACCAGGGCAAGCAGAAAATGCTCGATATTGATTAAAAACGCAATAACACATTTAACCTATAATCCAAATATACGCTGTGAATATTTTTCTTGCAAATTCAACTCAAAATTTATAAGAACTAACAAATCGTAAGCGTCCTGAACTCGTAGGCGAATTTTGATCAATAAAACAATGTAAATTATTTTTTAATGAAGATGCGTACGTCCTTCAAAATATTTAATTTTTATCTTCTACATTTTTAAGGAGGTACGCATCTTTACTCAAATGTAAATACCTCAAAACGACACAACTTCATGAATTGTAAATTATGTGTGTGTTATTTTGTATTCGATATGCACATCTCTAAACGCGTTTCACAATTTTGATCATTCACGTTATAAATTGCGACAAAATTAATTGGCTTTACAAAAGATACGAGATAATGTTTTGTGATATTTACAGAGTTTAGTGAAATTCGAATGATTTATATAAAATATTGTAATATTCCAAAAACAGCCTTCAAAAAAATGTTGAAAAACTCGTTTGCTAAATCAGTAAAAGAATTGCTCATTTGTGGTAAGAAAAGTAAATATACAAGACGAATTTGGTTTTTGGAAACGTTTAAATTTTAAACACGTAGACTAATGTTGATTATTTAGCGAAGAATTTGAAGATCTTCTCGTGTCTTTAATGTACATACCAGCCAGCATTTCTAAGAATCACAACAACCATTTTTTTCGAAGACTGAATTGACTTTGAAATAATGATTTATTTCCGTAAAATTTTATGTATACAAACATCTTTCAGTTTTCCGATTAGTCAGACTTCTTCAGTCTGAAAACGTCTCTGTCAATTATGATAAATGTGATTGATTAAATGAATTGAAATATAATAATAATAAAATTTATTTCCTATACCTCATTTAATAACCAGGCGGACTAAAGGCGAAAGTCATGTTTACACTATAAAAAGTAACCAGAAACGTAACCAGACATGTTTTGGCGGTAAAAATAAAATGATTTCAATTTCTTTTATCCATAACATTCATTCAACATTTATACCAACACATAAATTAATTAGACTTGTCACTGCCCCAATCTCCTATCACCCCCTAATTGTGTGAAACTCCATACTTCTAGCCAATCCTAAATATAATGTATGTTTATGATTTGATTTCATATTGCAATAACTTGCGCCACACTTACCTAATGAATCACAATTTTGTATACGACGGCAGTAGGTTTTAAAGCCTTCTGTATTAAAGCTTTATATAAGATAATTTTGGATTGTTTTTCCTCTAGCGTTAATGCTCTAAAATCCAACCATTTCCGTTTCTTGGGGACCGAAAATGACACCAAACTTGTGCTGGGTATTTATCCGTAGTTAAAAATAAAATAACTATTTCCACGAAAATCGCGGGATGAGAGGAATCGATTCTTACACTATCAACAGTAGAAATAACTGGCTAAAAACATAAAAACTGAGGCGAAACGCGTGGAAACGGTGGGATACAAGGATCAGCTGATCATAACAACGGCCATTACTGTTTTAAGCAATTTGGGCCTGTGTAAAAACGGCGCCCGATTGGCCAATCACAACAATGTTTTTTGGCGGCTATAATTTGATTTAGTCCGCCTGGTTATTAAATGAGGTATAGCAGACATCAAAATCCATTAACAGGGTAATATAAGAGCAATAAAAGTAACAAATAAAATTTAAATTAAATAAAATACAGATGCATACATAAGCGAAACATCACATTAAGCATGATAATAATTACAGAATATTATGGAAGCAGTGAAGATACATTATTTTAAAAAAATATAAAGCTAGGGTGAAATATGTTTGATTTTAGGAATGATCATGACAACTATATTTATTTACTTTTCGTCTCTAGGTGAAAATCTAAATTTTGAAGAATTCATAATTTGGCCAAAATTTGGTTTGTTTCCAAAGCAAACCTGAAAATGGGCAAATGAACCGTAGACAAAAAATTATACTCAATTTCAGAATATTGAATAAGAAAAGGGATTTTTCTGATATTTATAGTTTTCTTCAAAAACTGGTGAAAGGACTCCGCAGTTTTTGATAGGGAAATGGCTTTCAGTCAATCTCCTTGTAAGCAACTGAAAAATATTCACCTAGTCATGCCGATCAAAAGTCTCCATGGTCGCAACAGCCGAAGATCTCAAGATCTTGCGCAAAAAGCAGTTCTGTGCCTGATTATGCAATAATCGAAAATAAATCTTGACTGTTAAAAAAACAATAAATAATATTAAGCACAACTGAACTGATGAGAGATAAATCTTGAAACGCGTCTATGGATAGCTAACGACTTGACAACATTTTGGATGAGATATTTTCAGTTTAAATGTATCATCGAAAACCTGTTACTTTCTCGTGAACTATAAATTTGTAACACATGAGAAAATGTGGCTTTGATTCCATGGTGTAATGAGAAAGAAAAAAAAAACAATAATCAAATTCATATATGTATACATGAAGTTTTAGTGTAGCGCCCTATTTTACAAACATAAATCAAAGCTGAAGTCATGAGAGATAAATCTTGAAACGCGTCTATGAATGTCCGATGGCTTGACAAGTTTTTAGAGCAGATAATTTAAGTTTACATTTAGAACACCTGTTGGTTCGATGGTAAAAACTATTTGCAACACATACAAGTTCCTCTGAAAAGCTGCAGCTTTTTAACAACGCTGGAAATTTTACGGTGTTGCCATTTAAATTTACCAAAACTCTTAATTTCGTGCTTGAAAAGAACGATAATTCCGACGAGTTGAAAAAAAATATAAGTACAATTGCCATCGACTTGAAATTTCACAAATTTATTCAGAATTAATATTCCGTAAAAATTTGTAGACCTCTAACCCAGAAATTTCGAGATAATAATATATATACATTCATCTTTCAATTTTTTCGATTATTGTAGTATCAGGCACAGAACTACCTTTTGCGCGAGATCTTGAGATCTTCGGATGTTGCGACCATGGCGACTTTTGATCGGGATAACTTGATGAATATTTTTCAGTTGGTTTCAAGGAGATTGACTGAAAGCCATTTCAAAAACTGCGGGGTCCTTTCGAAAACAACGCATTCTTCATTCAACGTTCTCCACAATTTTTGTTAACATAAATTTGATGTAATTATTATCATTTCACAATTGTAAACCAAAACATTTAAAAGTAACATTTTTTGATATCTTCCCGAAAATTAGAAGAGTTTATGAAATACATTTAAAAACAAAAGATGTGCAATTCTTGGTTATCTTCAACATTTAACATATCGCTCATACCACATCAAACCGGACACTGAATTTTAATCGATGATTCCGTTTTTTTTTTTAATTTTGCAGACGCATTCTACAAATGAAATAATGGAAGTCATGTTTCGCGAAAAAAATTTGAGAGTTTTTTTGAAGAAGTTATGCACGGTTGTAAATTATATAAATAAATATTTTTTTTTAAATATAGAGTCCGTTGGAGTTCCATCTTCAAATTTTCACTGTTTCTTTAGAATTGAAGTGTGAACATGATGATATTTTTTCCAAAATTTTAAGTTGGTGAGTTGATGATGAAAAATGCTAATGAATTTTATAAACAAATTAATAATATTTTATTAATAATTAAATACACTGCTACATAGAATGACTCAAGATCTTCAAAATCGACCTGTAAATTTTTTTGTACGACTTATAGATTCGATGATACAGTTGTTTGAACACGTCGCACGACCGACGTTTTTCGTAATTTCTTGCAATTTACAACCGTGCCTATCTTCTTCAAAAAAAATCTCAAATTTTTTTCGCAGAAACATGACCTCCATTATTTCATGTGTAAAAGGCGTCTGCAAAATTAAAAAAAAAATCGGAATCATCAGTTATTATTTTTACCGAAAACCGTCCGGTTTGACATGGAATGAGCGATATATGTTTTTTTAAATATTGTCCATACTTGTGAAATGTGGGAAACGATTAAGATAAATACCCACTTTCCAAAATGTTACTAAAAGTTTTGTCTTATTAGGGCATTTAGAAGAGGTTTTGAAAGCGCTCTCATGAGGTGAAACTAGTAGAAAAGTTTAAACATTCAAAATCTTACCAAAAGTTATTCAGATTAACAAATAAAGCTTCTGCTCAAAGTTCTATTTGAAAATATTTAATAGTTACAACCTCCACTGACACATACACATACATTTTATAAAAAAGTTCGAAATCGTCTCGAGGGACCACTTAATTGATATTTCTGTTGAATTTTCAGATTTAAAAGAAATCACGAAAACGATACTTTCTCGCATTTTATATGGAGTCAACAATTTCAGATTTATTGCTACAGCGACATCCGTTCTATAATGTTGAAAATAGAATCTCGCCAAAAGATAATTGTTCTTAGTAAAGTGTACATAAAGTAAGGAATCAATTCGATTAAAATTCAGGATATTTTCTGTCAGAAAAATGCTCGGACACGTATATTATTATTTTTTAACACGCATTTTTTGAGATAAAATTCAAATGTACAGGGTGTCCCAAAATTGAGATACGACCCCTAAGTTAAAATTTTCAAATGTGAACCCCCATTTTTTGTTGCATTTATGTATTCTACGTAAAATTCTGAGTATTTTTCATGTAACATACCCCATGTTGATATTCAGCTGTTTTCGAAGAAATGGCGTTTAAAAAAGTACTGCTACTGTTTTATTTCTGGTAAAAGATAACATGGTTTCATCAAAACATTGGAATTAATAAAGAAAAATCATTATTCTCTTAATGAAATGATGTTCCCTTATTAATTCCAATGTTCCATACTTTATGTACACAATGTATAAATTTAATAGCCTGAATTCATAAATTTTAAAACTGTTTGTACTAAATTAACTCTTACAAAAACCAAAGAAAAAAACTAATTGAAAGAACTATTTCCTTGAAATGCCACAGAGAATATTGAGTTATACATATAATTATTATTATATTATTAATTGCCTGGCAGCGATTTGCATTTTAATTCTAATAATTTAATTCTAAGTCTAATATTTACGTAATAAAAAAATCGTGCCTTGCACATTCCCAAAAAACCCACCGATCTTCTCTATACAAAAAAGATCTCCGTGTGCGCATAACAATATTTCTTTTTGTATTTTTGAGCACGAGCTACTCCGATTACTACACGTTTTTTTTTTTATAATGCACATTGTGCGGAAGAACCGATCATCAAAAACCAGGTGTGTGTCCTCCTACCGTATGAATACCCCATTGGGCAGATGTGGGTTCAGCTTTCCCCAGGTACACCCGACCAGAATACAAAAACCACATGGTTTCAAAATCCGGCTGCAAGAATCGCATCCTGTTGTGTACTATTACCCGCCAATTCTTTATATATATATATATATATTTGTTTC
Organism: Ocypus olens; assembly: GCA_910593695.2. Lineage (NCBI taxonomy): Eukaryota > Metazoa > Arthropoda > Insecta > Coleoptera > Staphylinidae > Ocypus > Ocypus olens. Next base: position 45,544,532 of record OU343049.1, read on the forward strand.
AGAATTATTCATGACTTGATTTATATATTTTTTTAACACATAATTATTAGTTGGTTCTGACCGTTACTATGTGCGTGGTTCACGTCATTTTCAAGTCATTTGAAATTAAAACAATTTTATTTTATAAATATAACAATAATAACTTTCAAAGTGTTATTTATAAACCTAGCAAACTATTTTTAGAAAGGCAAGAAAAAAAACTTTAAATTTCTATTAAAATATACTGGGTGTTCCATTAAAATAAAAGTTTCTTTACATTTAGCGAAGGTCTTCTTACTTCATAAAAACTGCATTTAATTATTTAAACAAACCTTATCATCTAAAAATGACAAATTTCTATTGTTAAAACGCTTCTATAATTTAAACATATAAACTTATTATTTTTCTGTGTCTGTTCAAATATTACTTACAAACTAGAATAACTCAGAAACGGTTAAATTTAGCCCAATTAAAGTTATTTTCAGTTTCATTAATATTAAAAACTACGCATGAAATACAAAAATATACCCAGTGTTCTATTAAAAAAAAAACACAAGTTTATGTAGGGCACCATGCGTACATAAAATATGTTCTAACTAGAGTCGATAATTATTTACAACTTTTATAGAGTGCGCATCTAAAGTATGGAATATATTCAGTAAAACCGAAATAAAATATTTTTGGAAAAAATTCCCGAACAGGTCGTTTTTCTTTTATAAAAATACACATTTTTACGTGATTACATGTTTTTTTTTTTTCTCGAACAAGTTGAAATTATTCTTGATCATTTTGAATATTTTCCAGGCTAATTCTGCGCATTCATCTCTCTCGCGGGCTATTCTATCGGTCCTCAAAGCAATTGTCAATAAGTGCGGGGTTGCGCCGTCTTGCTGAAACCATATTCTATTATATGATTATAGGGAAGGTCAAGATTATGTTTGTTTGGTAAAAAAGCGCTGGAACAAGGTCATTTTGCAAAAATTCTAAATATCAAGTTTTCACCTTCAATTGTCATTTACTCGAAAAATTTCTTGTGTAACATGACAATATTTTTATACTGCCAGTTCGACAATGTAAAGTTCTCTCAAAATCAAGAACAAAAATAGGGGGTTGCCATTTAAAAACAAAATGGCGGACGTCACAACTCAAAAACAAATGACGACTGAAAATCGACTTTCATGCAAAAATGTGTATTTTTATAAAAGAAAATCGAGGATTTTTTCAAAAAATATTTTATTTCGGTTTTACAGAATATATTCCATACTTTAGGCGCGCACTGTATAAGTCATATTTTTCTATCTTAAATATTCAATGTCAAAAAGTTACTTGCTTCAATGAGACACCCGGTATATGCAAAATTGGTATTTAGTATCCAGATTATTTACTTAAATATTTAAGGCCAAAAATATATGACGCTTCAGTACATGCAAAACTGTTATTTAGTATTTATAGATTATTTACATCTTCATAAAATAAGTGTTAGGATGTGAAATATAAATACGAGGAAGTAATTAGTTAAAGTTGATTATTTAAAATTCATAACTGTGCATCGGCGGCACAAGCCGTGAATGGTCGATTGTTTCGAATTTTTACTAATGGGCATAAATATTCATGTTTGTGTTATTGTGGTGGACCGGGTGTTTCTGGCCTTTGTTTGTTAATTCGTTTAATATTTCTTATGTAAATTTCGTTGGCGTTGGTATTGAATTTAAAATCCATCATTGTAAGAGAACTTTCTTGCGGGTGTTCCTGGATAGAAAGATACTTTTTATTTGTGAATATAATTTTCTTCCTGGTACAGATAGAAAGTAAACAGAGATGATAATATAATATGCAGTTGTTTTCGCTTAATTGGACCACGACTTAATGGGGACGGCCAAACCTTAAACGAAACAGAAACCAAATTAAGGAAATAATGGCATATTGCATAATATGTTATGAAAGTGTTTCATTGTTCAACGAGAGAAATATTTTAAAAACTAGCCTTATGACTTCTCGAGTTGAACAATGGCACTTGAATAATAAGTTGTGTATACTATTTTTTTCCAAAGTCACAGTATCTAAATATAATTCAGGGGTTTTGTAAATAATCAATTAATTTTAAAGAAATTATTTTTAACATTGCTGTAAAAAATGGAAAAGTGGATCAATAATGTAATTTCCTCACTTGTGAGAAAAGTAAATCCATTTCTTCACTTAGGATTTTTTTTGATGCAAAGGTCTACTTTCCTTTATAAATTGAGTGATGAAAATGCCATTGTTACCACATAGACCAACCCTATTTTAAACAAGTTATATATTGTATGTAAAAAAAATCCGAAAAATCACTTTCGGCTTCCTGACTAGGCATGACGTTACAATTAAAAATATCAACAGAATTTTGGATGCCGTTGTATAACCGAAACATAGTATTTATGGGTGAGTTGCAATATTTGTTTGCGTGACTACGATTACAAATAATCTTTACCGCATATCTGCTGCAAAATCTGGGGATGTTGAAATTTACTTGCACTAGCAAATTTAAGCAATAGAAATCTGTATGTAATAATGTGTCTGACATAAAGGTGTTGATGTATACCTTATAGTTTCTTGAGAAAACAAATTTGAACCTGCGGCATATGATTTTTAAAAGCTGAACTAATGTGCTGCAGAACTAGAACTTGTGTTATGATTTGTAAAGGCTTACATGCTGCGGAACTAGGACCTGCGTATAGATGTGTACGGCTGCTTGCGTATTTATCCGGGTCCCGCATACAAGAGCGATATTTGCTGCGTAATAATCCGGTCCCCGCAGCGAAGGGGTTAATATACGCACTTTGTATTTATAATTACGTCTGTTATATTAATTCTTATTTTTCTTTGTTACAGGTGAGCGTCAGCTTTTAGAAATAATTGGAGTTTCGTAAGTAATTTGACTATAAAAATAAATTTCGCTGATTATAAAGTAAATTATTAATATATTTCAAAGCTAAAGTGACCAGACATTGTGCGGGACTCCCCAGGATTTAAGACGGGTGTGAAGTTAGCAATAGATTGTAGTAATATATTTTTAAAATTATTTTGCGACATAATTACTGTTATTAATTTGAATGTTCTGTTTATACGAGTTTAAAATCTTTTATGTCCGAAAATAATTTTTAAAATCTATTGCTAACTTCACACCCGTGGATTTAAGTTGTTCGTCCCGCATTGAACACCGTCCCGGAAATTGTTCCGTATAATAACCTTTTCATCAAGTTCGCTGGGTCACAATGTAGTAGAGGATATTCTTATGTATAGATGGCGACATGATATTATTCATTATTTTGTTTCTATTCCACATGCGTTTTTGTCAAACCAGCTGAAATTAAAAAAAGAGAGTATGTAAATATTAATTTTGAATATAAACACCCAACGTCAGATGTGCCACAAGGTTCAATATAAGGCCCGTTGCTAAAGATATTTAAACAAAATTTCAGAGAGCCCTGTTGTAAAAACGAGTTTACAGATGAATAAAAAAAAACTCTTTTATGATAAAATCAAAAATTGGAAGAAATGTTCACTATGGTATTATTTGTAAATTTGTAATAGTGAATCTAAAAAAAAATAAATTTAGTTTGCATAATGAAATATTTTGAACAATGGATTATACATCCGTACATTAGAGAGCCTGAAGCGATTGTAAAACATGCATTAGCAACTTATTTATATAAATGACCACCATTGAAAAATATGGATTTCATAACAATATTTACGGATGCATAAAATCATTCGGAAACTAAATTGTGTTCACATCAAATATTGTTTCCCCATCAGTACACCTACGGATGGGGATGCAATATTTGATGTTTGTATTATTATGTTATATTTGTTATTGTGGTTTTGCCACTTGGATTGGGATTAGTACAACAATTAGGCAATCGATTTCCCTAGTTTGGCGTTCCTACCTTTTAGATTATGTTCGTCGTTTTTTTGATTACAAACTGGTGAAGGATACAAGTGAAAAAGTCTCTTTCTGCAGAAAATTTTTATATAGTAATTCCAACGAGAGCTGGGAAATGTAACATGAAAAGAAATGAAATTATAGCGCATTTCTTAAAAATCATGAGTCATGCTCAGTTCTCGTTGGCGGCACTATACAGTGCGCGCCTAAACTATGAAATAATAATAATTTTGTAAAAATCCTTGAACAGGTCGATTTTCTTTGATTAAAATACACATTTTTGAGTAATGACGTCATCCATTTTGTTTTTTTTTAAATGGCAACCCCCTATGTTTGACTTGATTTTGGCAGATCTTTTCATTGCCGAACCGGCCATATAAAAATGTTGCCATCTTGTATAAGATGTTGATGGTAGAGCCACTTATAAATATAGCCCTTTTTTTCTCGAGCATTACACAATTGTCCAAAAATTTTTAAAAATTCACAACTCGTGAAGTAATCGGTGGATTTTTAAAAACTGCACTTATTTTGATAAAACGATGATTTGCAAATCTAATTTATGTTTTGTAGAATTTAGTCGATACGTTTCATATTTTCTTTTATTTTTTCACTCGAGTATTATACAATTCGAAAATTAAAATTTTCAAAAATTCACAACTCGCGAAATAATCCGTGGATTTTCAAAAACTCTATTCCATCTGATAAAACCATGATTTGTAAATCTAATTGAATTTTTGTAGAATTTTGTCGACACGTTTTATATATTTTTTTAAATTTTTCACTCGAGCATTACACAATTGTAAAACAAATTTTTTTGAAAATTCACAACTCGTGAAATAATCGGTGGATTTTTAAAAACTGCCCTTATTTTGATAAAACTATGATTTGCAAATCTAATTTATTTTTTGTAGAATTTAGTCGATACGTTTCATATTTTCTTTTATTTTTCACTCCAGTATTACACAATTCGAAAATTAAAATTTTCAAAAATTCACAACTCGCGAAATAATCGGTGGATTTTCAAAAACTCCATTCCATCTGATAAAACCATGATTTGTAAATCTAATTGAATTTTTGTAGAATTTAGTCGACACGTTTTATATATTTTTTTAATTTTTTTGCTGGAGTATTGCACAATTCGAGGACTAAAATTTTCAAAAATTCATAACTCGCGAAATAATCGGTGGATTTTCAAAAACTTCACTTAATTTGATAAGACGATGATTTCCAAATCTAATTTAATTTTTGTAGAATTTAGTCGACACGTTTTATATACTTTTTTTAATTTTTCACTCGCGCATTACACAATTGTAAAACTAAAATTTTCAAAAATTCGCGACTCGTGAAATAATCGGTGGATTTTTAAAAACTCCATTCCATCTGATAAAACCATGATTTGTAAATCTAATTTAATTTTTGTAGAATTTAGTCGACACGCTTTATATATTTTTTTTCATTTTTTTGCTGGAATATTACACAATGCGAGAACTAAAATTTTCAAAAATTCATAACTCGCGAACTAATTGGTGGATTTTCAAAAACTGCACCTAATTTGATACAACGCTGATTTGCAAATCTAATTTGTCAGAATTTTATATATATTTTTTTTTTTAATTTTTCACTCGAGTATTACACAATTCGAGATCTAATATTTTTAAAAATTCACAATTCACGAAATAATTGGCAAATTTTCAAAATCTCCATTTAGTTTGATAGAACAATGATTTGCAAATCTAATTTAATTTTTGTAGAATTTAGTTGACACGCTTTATATATGTATATATATTTTTTTTTGCTGGAGTATTAAACAATTCGAGAACTAAAATTTTCAAAAATTCACAACTCGCGAAATAATCGGTGGATTTTCAAAAACTTCACTTAATTTCATAAAACGATGATTTCCAAATCTAATTTAATTTTTGTAGAATTTAGTCGACACGTTTTATATATTTTTTTTAATTTTTCTCTCGAGCGTTACACAATAGTAAAACTAAAATTTTTAAAAATTCACAACTCGCGAAATAATTGGTGGATTTTCAAAAACCACCTAATTTGATAAAACGATGATTTGCAAATCTAATTTGTAAGAATTTTGTAAACATGTTTTATATATTTTTTTAATTTTTCACTCGACTATTACACAATTCGAAAACTAAAATTTTCAAAAATTCACAACTTTTGAAATAATCAGTGGATTTTCAAAAACTCTATTTAGTTTGATAAAACGATGATTTGCAAATATGATTTAATTTTTGTAGAATTTAGTAGACACGTTTTATATATTTTTTTAAATTTTCCACTCGAGCATTACACAATTGTAAAACTAATATTTTTAAAATTCACAACTCGTGAAATAATCGGTGGATTTTTAAAAACTCTATTTAGTTTGATAAAACGATGATTTGCAAATATGATTTCATTTTTGTAGAAATTCGTCGACACGTTTTATATATATATTTTTTTTTGCTCGAGTATTACCCAATTCAAAAATTAAAATTTTCAAAAATTCACAACTTTCGAAATAATCGGTGGATTTTCAAAAACTCTATTTAGTTTGATAAAACGATGATTTGCAAATATGATTCAATTTTTGCAGAATTTAGTAGACACGTTTTATAATTTTTTTAAATTTTTAACTCGAGTATTACACAATTCGAGATCTAAAATTTAAAAAAATGCACAATTCGCGAAATAATTGGTGAATTTTCAAAATCTCTATTTAGTTTGATAAAACGATGATTTGCAAATCTAATTTAATTTTTGTAGAAATTCGTAGACATGTTTTATATATTTTTTAATTTTTAACTCGAGTATTACACAATTTGAGATCTAAAATTTTCAAAAATTCACAATTCACGAAATAATTGGTGAATTCTTAAAATCTCCAATTAGTTCGATAGAACGATGATTTGTAAATCTAATTTAATTTTTGTATAAATTCGTCGATACGTTTTATATATTTTTTTTATTTTTTTGCTCGAGTATTGCCCAATTCGAAAATAAAATTTTCAAAAATTCAATACTCACGAAATAATTGGTGGATTTTCAAAAACTCTATTTAGTATGATAAAAAGATGATTTGCAAATATGATTTAATTTTTGTAGAATTTAGTAGACACGTTTTATATATTTTTTTAAATTTTTAACTCGAGTATTACACAATTCGAGATCTAAACTTTTTAAAAATCCACAATTTGCGAAATAATTGGTGAATTTTCAAAATCTCCATTTAGTTTGATAAAACAATGATTTGCAAATCTAATATAATTTTTGTAGAATTTCGTCGACACGTTTTATATTTTCTTTTATTTTTTTGCTCGAGTATTACACAATTTGAAAACTAAAATTTTCAAAAATTCAATACTCACGAAATAATTGGTGGATTTTCAAAAACTCTATTTAGTATGATAAAACGATGATGCGCAAATATAATTTAATTTTTGCAGAATTTGGTAGAGACGTTTTATATATTTTTTTTTAATTTTTAACTCGAGTATTACACAATTCGAGATCTAAAATTTTCAAAAATTCACAATTTTCGAAATAATTAGCGAATTTTTAATATCTCCATTTAGTTTGATAAAACAATGATTTGCAAATCTAATTTAATTTTTGTAGAAATTCGTGGACACGTTTTATATGTATTTTTTTATTTTTTTGCTGGAGTATTACCCAATTTTAAAACTAAAATTTTCAAAAAATCAATACTCACGAAATAATTGGTGGATTTTCGAAAACTCTATTTAGTATGATAAAACGATGATTTGCAAATCTAATTTAATTTTTGCAGAATTTAGTAGACACGTTTTATATATTTTTTTAAATTTTTAACTCGAGTATTACACAATTCGAGATCTAAAATTTTCAAAATCTCCATTTAGTTTGATAAAACGATGATTTGCAAATCTAATTTAATTTTTCTAGAAATTCCTCGACACGTTTCATATATTTTTTTGCTCGAGTATTACCCAATTCGAAAACTAAAATTTTCAAAAATACAATACCAATAAATAATTGGTGGATTTTCAAAAACTCTATTTAGTATGATAAAACGATGACTTGCAAATATGATTTAATTTTTGTAGAATTTAGTAGACACGTTTTATATATTTTTTAATTTTGAACTCCAGTATTACACAATTCGAGATCTAAAATCGTTGTTCACTGGGAGAATGTGCAAAAAGTTCTGAATACACTTCAAAATCTGAAATTACCTGCACTTTTCTATTTAAATTAAATTTAAACGAAGAACAAATTTGAATTGATTTTTTAAAACCGCCAGGACGAGGAATCGAACCCACCCGACTTTGGATCCAGCAGGCAGATGCTCGCTCTCTTACCGCCAAATAACTTTTTTTTTGATCTGAGATGATCCAGTCCAAAATGGCAATTGGCACCGTAAGAGGTCTTTTTTGTTGGCTCTTCGAAAATTACTTCAAACTCGCTTGTTTATGACTATTTTGTGATGTAAAAAATATTGTAATAACTTGAAATGTGTACTAATCGAATAAAAAAGGAATTGTCAAAAAAATGTTTAAACCAGGCTGCAAAAAAATTCATAAAAATTACCTTGTTTTTTGACAGTGCGAGTTCGGGTGACCCTTTAAACAAATGTAGGTTGCCATTATAAACAACAAATTTGACCTCAAATGACCTTGAAAACGTTCAGTAAATGCAATATGCATATCGCCACTACATTTCCCTCTTCAAATCGTCCAACTTTTTTATATGGGACATTTTTTTCTTGAAAATGCTTTGTTTAGAAGTTATTTTGGTGGTGTAGTGGGTAAGAACGTGAACATCTGCCTGCTGGATAAATGTAGGTTGCTGTTATATAAAAAAAAAACAAATTGGACCTCAAAGGACCTTCAAAACGCCCAGTAAATCCCCTTTTAAATCGTTCATCTTTTATATAAGACATTTTTTCTGGAAATGCTTAGTTTTAAAGTTATTTACGTCAGGATTAATGACTCACCCGCTATATTATACAATCGCAAGGGGTGTGCACAAACAAACATGTTAGGGGTTTATAGGATGTCCTGCATTTCAACCCAACTCTTTTGGTCACTTTGTTTATGCAAAGCAGAAATAATTAATATTTGTAACGTGATTCTCCAACGGCTGTTTGGGAGTGTCAGAGGGAACGCTATAAATCAATTACGAATTTCGGATTATAATTAAACGCCCGGCCTTATTGGCAGTGGGCATGTCAACCATTGGCGAGGGTTTCAAATCGAATGTAACAACTTGCTTAGCAGATCCAATTGAATTTGGCGCCACGCCACTGAAACCCTCGGTCGTCAAAACAGACGGACGCAGCGTATGCAAAATAAACATCCATTTCTATAAACACATGTCGTTACGAGCAGATGTCGCCGAAAACGAAAATTGAAAGCCGCCCCCTCAACCAGACCGTAACAACATGTGCCCACGTAATAACGCAGCGCCGCCAAGGTCAAATTTCACGCCCGAAACGAAGACCAAAAAAAAAAATGGCGAGCAAGGCGGGTCTGTAGCCGGCAGCCAAATTAAATAATCCTCGTGGGTAATTATGTTCCACTTGCAACCGAGCACCAGTGAAATAGTAATTAAATTACTTTTCGATTCCATGCCGTTCCGGGACTCGAACAAAAAAGAGAGGACACGGCTACGTATTCATAATTCACGTCTCATAACCGGGACGTAATTCAGTTTGCGCATTAGTATTACCTGCCTAGGAGCTAATTAAAAGTTCCGGAACTTCGCCGCCGCTGCTGCAGCGTTGAAATATTTAGTGTAGTTTTCGCGGAAAATCGCGAGAATTTCGCGCCGGTTTTAAATCCGGGATTCTTGGATGTCGGCGAGAAGGCCAGAAATATGAATGCTCCGGAGGCCCGTGTTGTCAGACAAGTCGTTATGGCAACGCGGGTCTCTCGGGCGTCTCTAGGCGTCCCGACCAAACACGCGCGCCTCAAATCTGGAGACATGCAATTACCACAACAGATTTTTCTCCCGAGGGACTGTAAGGGCAGAGGTGCGGACTTATCAGGTGTCACTCTAATTCTCATTCACGTGGCTTTATTATTTCAATGAAACAAGGTTACGTAATTGTCACTTTTGTTGTCAGAATCTCAATTGAAAAGTTTTGCTTATTGATAGAAACAAAACAAATTTTGCTTAAATTTGGGAATTATAATTGAATACATTGAGCCCTGAAGTTTGTATTTAATATTAACCTAGATTTTCCTACGGTGTCCCATGTGTAGGATGGCAATTTTGAAGTCTCCCAAAATTATATCTAGAATATTGTCAGTGCCAACTACCAGTTTTTTCTCCATTTTAGTGATTATTGATTGACATTTGAGAGAAGAGCTAAAATATTCTTTCAATCGGCGCGTTCATCAGACAAAACAGTTGGGAGGTTACTGCCAACTGTTAGGGTATTTTCTGTTGATCGTAAACAAGTTCGTCCAGCGGTCGCCATTGTCCCAAGCGTACAAATTAGACCGATTTGTGTTGGAATTAAGCATTGGGGTTGTCGAAATCATGTAACTGAAATTGAGAAAATCCACGAATTGCTGGGTAATAAAGTAAATGCTTTTGTGTAAATAGCTTAATTTAAATCATATTAGAAGTACACAAACAAAGCACTGCAATCAGAATGGCCGAAGTAGCGGTCATCAAATACCAGTGGCGGCGGAGATATTGTATTCTATACCATCAACACGAGCCTACTCGGGGTGATACTAACCAAGCGAATTGTTTTATTTGAATTCTCTTCCAAATTTGTTTCACTTTTTTGATCAATTAAAAAGAAAATTTAAAAAATGTTTTGCTATTAAAAAAAATATTTTTTGAGCAATAGACAAATTTAATCAATTTTCTTACTAGAATATTCTGCATTTTCTCTTATTAAGCCACCTGTATTTTCGATTTTCTTGGATCTAAATATTCTTTAATTTGACCTAAAGTTTCGATTTCATTGTTAAAATTTTCGACTTTTTTTATTTTTTGGGCCAAATTTTTAATTTTTAGATATCTTGCTTATATTTTCGATTTTTTCTGGTCTAAATTTTTGATCATTTGGAAAATTTTTAATAAGTTTTCGATTTAATTGTTAAAATTTTCGATTTTTTAGTCCGCAGTTTTAATTTTTCGGACCGAATTTTTAATTTTAGTTCCAAATTTTTGATTTCTTAGATATTTTAACCTGAATTATTGATGCGAGAGAACTTTCGATTATTTAGTCCGCATTTATTATTATCATTTTGTTTTGTTTGTTTGTTAAAATGTTTGTCTTGGACCACCATTTTTATTTTTGGGCCCGAATTTTAGTTTTTTGCTCTAAATTTATTATTTTTTCTCCTATGTTTTAGATTTTTTAACTTGAATGATTGATTTTATTGTGCGGTTTTTTTATATTTTTCGCCTATTGTTTTTAAATTTTTGGTCAGAAACTTATTTTTGGGGGCTGAAAGTGGAAAATTATTTTGTTTCTACCTATATGCACGTGGTGCATATAGCCAAATAATGTTATATATTTTTAGATTAAGATTACTTTACTTCATAGAAATGTACATTTTAGTTATTTTGTATTTTTCAAGGGCGATTAAAATTTTGATTTTTTGTCTGCGTTTTTTATTCTTGCAATTAGATCAGGATTTTTGATTCTTTGGCCCATATTTTAGATTTCTATATTTTCCATTTTTTTAAATTTGTGGCCTAAATATTCTTTATTTTGACCAAAATGTTCGATTTTTGTTATCTGCACTTTTTATCTTTACGCCTGAGTTTTCGATGTTTTGTCTAAATTTTCACCTTTTTAGGCCTTATCGTAGATTTTTACTTTTTTGGCCTATATCTTGTATTTTCTATTTTTTCGGTTTAAATTTTTGGTCTTTTGGCCGAAATTTTCTTTATTTTCACTTATATTTTCGATTTGTTTGTTGAAATTTTTTGGTCCACCACTTTAATTTTCAGATACGAATTTTAGATTATTGGTCTTAATTTTTTATTTGTTGTCCCAAATTTTAGATTTTCTTAACTTGAATTAATGATTTTAATGTGTGATTTAAAAAAAAATCGCTATTATTATCGAATTTTTCGTCGGAACTTATTTTAAGTTAAAAAGAGTTATTTTTAAACCAGGATTTTTGATTTTTGACCGATATTTTAGATATTTGGCTGTTTTGTTCCAAATTTTTGATTTTTTTGGCTATTACATTATGCAAATTATTTTTCTTTTGTCTGTATTTTCAAGTTTTTGGTCTGCATTTTTATTTTTAATAATAATAATAATAATAAACTTTATTACGTATGCCACCATTTGCAATATTATATATACATGTTGAGTTACATATAACATTTAAGCGGATATAGTCGTCAAAAATATACAATTAAAATTAAGTTTCATTACAATTATTAACACGTTAAAACTTAAAATTAAAATCAAAATTAAAATTAAAACCAAACATCAAAAATTAACAATTAACAATTAAAAATGAAAAACTAAAATTAAAGACTAAAAATTAAAATAAATTAAAATTAAAATCAAAATCAAAATCAATTAAAATCACAATTAAAAGTAGAATAAAATTTAGAATTAAAGAATTTTTAGACCAGGATTTTTGATTTTTTTCGCCGATATTTTAGATTTTTGGCTATTTTGTTCCAAATTTTTGATGTTTTGGCCAAAATATTCGATTCGTTTTTAGGCCTTATCGTAGATTTTTACTTTTTTGGCCTATATTTTGTATTTTCTATTTTTTCGGTTTAAATTTTTGGTCTTTTGGCCGAAATTTTCTTTATTTTGACTTAAATTTTCGATTTATTTGTTGAAATTTTTTGGTCCACCACTTTAATTTTCAGGTACGAATTTTAGATTATTGGTCTTAATTTTCTATTTTTTGTCCCAAATTTTTGATTTTCTTCACTTGAATTAATGATTTTAATGTGTGATTTAAAATAAATCGCTATTATTATCGAATTTCTCGTCGGAACTTATTTTAATCTAAAAAGAGTTAGTTTTAAACCAGGATTTTTGATTTTTGACCGATATTTTAGATATTTGGCTGTTTTGTTCCAAATTTTTGATTTTTTTGGCTATTAAATTATGCAAATTATTTTTCTTTTGCCTATATTTTCAAGTTTTGCTCTGCATTTTTATTTCCAGACCAGGATTTTATATTTTTTTCCCTGATATTTTAGATCTTCGGCTATTTTGTTCCAAATTTTTGATGTTTTTACCTAAATATTCGATTCGTTTGTTGAAATTTTGGATTTCTTGGTTTGCATTTTTTAGTTTTGGGTCCTTTTGTCCTAAATTTAGACAAAACATCGAAAACTCGGGCCCGAAGATGAAAAATGCAGACTAAAAAATCCAAAATTTCAACAAACAAATCGAATATTTTGGCCAAAAATCAAAAATTTGGAACAAAGTAGCCGAAGATCTAAAATATCGGCGAAAAAAAAATAAAAAATCCTGGTTTAAAAATAAAAATGCAGACCAAAAATCTTGAAAATACAGATAAAAGAAAAATAATTTGCATAATTTACAACAAACAAAACTCGAAAATTTTCGCATATATATCAATAATTCTTTATTTTGGCCTACATTTTTTACTAGTCTGTTACTATTTTCAATATTTCCGCATTTTCTGGCCTGACGTTTTGGTCAAATTTGTTGATTTTTTTTAAAATAGAAACAACCTTACTTATTGCAGAGAGTATTAAATAAATTCAAAAAAACGAAATATAGCCTGAATATATAAATATTCAACCTGTTCGTAACTCTGCAAGCAAAATTAAGTCTTACTAAGACTATAAACAAATAACTTATTGAAACAACTACTTCCCTGGCTGATGCCACGCCGGATATTGTTATTTGTTTATAGTCTTAGTAAGACTTAATTTTGCTTGCAGAGTTACGAACAGGTTGAATATTTATATATTCAGGCTATATTTCGTTTTTTTGAATTTATTTAATACTCTCTGCAATAAGTAAGGTTGTTTCTATTTTATTTATTATTTAAATCGAGTATTCGGTTTTCCAACTGAAAACAAGATCATTTATTTCTTCACATCTGTACTTTCACTAATCACCTAAATTCAGGTATAAAATCAGTCCAACCCTTCTATAATCTCCTCATTTGTTTACGACTCCTTCACGGTCACGGTCACCTTCACGTAAGTGTATTTTATTCTTTAACATTCAATTTAAATGCGAAGCTGCACTGATGAGAGATAAATCTCGAAACGCGTCTGCAGATGGCTATTTACTTAATTTTTACATAGTTTTGGGTTCAGTTTTATAATTTAAAGTTTTCAAATTCATTTTAGTTTCATTTTTCAAGTTAGTCCTGTGGGTAGATATAAGGGATCTTAAACCAATGTTATTTCACTAGTAGTACTAGTAATAACATGCAAATTTCTTTTGTATCATTCAATATCCGGCGTGGCATCAGCCAGGGAAGTAGTTGTTTCAATAAGTTATTTGTTTATAGTCTTAGTAAGACTTAATTTTGCTTGCAGAGTTACGAACAGGTTGAATATTTATATATTCAGGCTATATTTCGTTTTTTTGAATTTATTTAATACTCTCTGCAATAAGTAAGGTTGTTTCTATTTTATTTGTTTCTGTTTTAATTTCAGGTTTTTTATTTAATTTTATATTGTTTGGTTTCGTGGGTCTTCATTTAAATATGGGGTTTATTTTTGGATAAAATTGATTTACTTTGATATTTATCTAGAAAATATAGTCCGCAGGATGTTTAAGGAATTATTTAACATTCAAATATTTGTAGAAATTTTGGACTTTTTGCATAAAACAATTAGGTTTTTCGTCTCTTCTAAACTTATTTGTCAAGTACAATACTAGACTTCATTCATCATTCGTTCAAGGCAGCGGCGGCTCGCGGATGGTTGTAGAGGAGGCGACGACAGATATTTATATTTTGCTGCTGTTTTGGTCAATTTTTTTTCCGCAGCCTCCTCGCCGAACATCCACGAGCTACCGCTGGTTCAAGGGTTATCCGAGAAAAATAAACAATTGAAAAATAACTGAAAGGCGAATTTAATTTTTTTTATTTTATCAACACCAAACCTGAACATTTTTCAAAATCTAGTCAACCATTCAAGAATTATCCTCTAAAAAAAAAAACAAAAAACAATTCAAGTAACGAAACGATGGGAGTCTTTATTACTGATTAGTTTATACAATGTGTTTCAAAGAAAAAGTAATCGCAGTCGGAGGCGGCTCGTTAAACAGGGTGTCCCAGAAGTCGACGTCAAGCCGAAATCTTTTAACAGACTAAGTCATGAGAGTTATCAGAAAAATATTTAAAAAAATCCAAATAATGTATTTAAAAAATTATGGCCATTTAAAAAAACGAGAAAAAAATAAAAGTTTATTGTAAGCCAGTAGAAAATTTAGCTGGGTTAAGGCAAGGATTAACTCAAGCGGCTGAATCAATCAATAACGGAAGATTCGCCCGTCGGATAACAAGATCATTTTTAAGAAGATGTCGAGCCTGTATTGAGGCTGAAGGAAGGCAGTTTGAACATCTTTTGTAATTTTAATTGATGTTAAACATTTGTTATGCTTATACATTATAATATACATTATTTGGATTTTTTTTATATTTTTCTGATAACTCTCATGACTTAGTCTGTTAAAAGATTTCGGCTTGACGTCGACTTCTGGGACACCCGTATAGAGCCAAGGAGCTTCTACTTCTGTACACTACCTGTAGTTTCAAGGTCAGCAAGAATTTTTAATTGATTCTTAAAACACTTACTTTGGGCTAGGAAGATAAATCGTCCTTTATTTTTTCAAGAAAGGAGGAGGGGAGTGGGGCTATATTGTATAAGTGGCTCTACTATCAACATGTTCCACGAGCCGCCACTGGGTAGTGACGTGGCTCCTTAGCTCTATATTACGAGCCGCCCCTGTGAAATACCAATAATTAGCGTAAATGAAAATAAACAGGTTGGCAGTTGAAAATGTTTATAGACCTCAATCACTTATTCTATTAAAATCTCAGGTAAATCCGGATTTTAGAGTTTCGTTCCTGCAGAATATTGTCAGCGCCAACTATCAGTTTTTTTCTCATTTTTAGTGATAATTCATCGACATTTGACAGAAGAGCTAAAAATAATCTTTCCCTGTTTTATAGATCCCAATCGCTTATTTTATTGAAATCTCAGGCAAATCTGGATTAATGAAATTTCGTTCCTGCGGCCCATTACTTATTACTTATGAGATTAAAGTCCGTTAATGGAAATGCACTGTAATGCCGAAACTTAAATTAAAAGATAGACAAATCCCCATACTCAAATCTGCGAAATAATCCCCGATCTCTGGGCTTTCCCTTCCCCCGAAAACTCCGGAAAGCCGGAAGGACGCGCCCCTTCCCCTCCCCCGCGCGCGCCTCTTTCCCTCCGCTTTTCTCTCACCCCAAAAGTCGCCCCCGCCCCCTAATAACTAAGTGCCCGACCTCTGCCTGCTCCTGACAGCCGGTCTCGTTATGTACCTTGTTACGAATGCCAGAAATTTTTCACGCTCGCCAGATCCGGCTTATCTTCAACTATATTTTCATCTTCGCGGTGACTAAATTGACTGTTATGACGATGATGGCGGAGAGGGACATTATCTCCTGTTACGGCCATCAAGGCGCTAAACTCGTGTCGCGTTATTAATGGCTTCCGTAAACGGTCTTGTTAATTGATCACACCGCCATCTAACTTTCAGAGAAGGCACACTTGAGTGTTTTAATATGTATTTAATGATGGTTTTTATTAGATATTGGAGGTGTATTGTGTTGTGCATTGTGAATACCTTCAATCTATAAATCGTTAAAAAGCGATTTTTTACTTTCTCCGTTACGAAGTACGAGAAGAAAGTATTGTGATCGTGATTTTTTTCCAAAAATTTTTTTTACAGAAATATCCGTTTTGGGGTCCCTAGATGCCATTTCAACAATTTCTGGAAATTTTTTTTTTGTGTCTGTGTGTGTGTGTGTGTCTGTGTGTGGCTGTTTGTGTGTGTGTGTGTGTCTGTCTGTGTGCGCTGTATCTCAAAAACTAATAGAGCAATTGGTATGAAACTTTGAACATACGTCTTATTTGATAATCCGAAGAACTGAAAAGCTTTTGGTAAAATTTCGTACACCGGAAGTGGGTGTTTACCTTAACTGTTTTTTGTTTTTTGCCAATATTTTCTTAAATATGAAAAATATCACAAAAACATTTAAACTAATATTGAAGACAACAAAGAAATGAACATCTTTTGCTTGAAAATATTTTTCATAAAATCATTGCTATTCGAGAAAAAAAATTATTAATGTTTCTTTAATGTTTGGTTTATAATTATGAAACGATAATGGTTACAGCAAATTTATGTGAATAGTAATTATAGAGAATGACAAAATGAACAACTTCTAAAGAATAAGTTTTTTTCGAAATCTCGTTAGTTTTTGTGTAAACCGAGTTTTCGAATTTGAAGTATAATTTTTCCATCTTTCATAATTTTGAGGTTTTAAACGTCAGTTTCATCTGAGTATACGCAACACTCGATGTAAATTTAAAATATGATTTCAATTGAAAATAAATCATGAAAGCGTAAATATAAATGATATTATCTTGTCGGAGAAAGTAACATGATGGCCACATCACCATTTTTTACTTTCTCCGTTACGAAGTACGAGAAAGTATTGTGATCGTGATTTTTTTTCAATTTTTTTTTACGGAAATATCCGTTTTGGGGTCCCCAGATGCCTTTTCAACAATTTCTGGAAAAAAAAAATTTGTGTCTCTGTGTGTGTGTGTGGGTGTGTGTGTGTGTATGTGTATGTCTGTGCGCGCTGTATCTCAAAAACTAATGGAGCAATTGATATGAAACTTTGAACATCCGTCTTATTTGATAATCTGAAGAACTGAAAAGCTTTTGGTGAAATTTCGTACACCGGAAATGGGCTTTTTGTTTTCTTTCAATATTTTTTTAAATATGAAAAATATCACAAAAACATTTAAACAAATATTGAACACAACAAAAAATGAACAAATCTTGCTTGAAAATATTTTTCGTAAAATCATTGCTATTCGAGAATTTTTGGTTTATAATTATTAAACGGTAACACGGTAACATTATTAAACGGTAATAGTTTAACAGCAAATTTATGTTGTTGTAGAGCATACCAAAATGAACAACTTATAAATAATAACTTTCTTTGGTTTTTGAGTAAACTGACCATTTTCATCTTTAATAATTTTGACGTTTTAAACGTCAGTTTCTTCGATTCTACAAAACGCTCGATGTACATTTAAATATGATTTCAATTGAAAATAAACCATGAAAGCGTAAATATAAATGATAGCGACAAATCGGAGAAAGTAACATGATGGCCACATCACCATTTTTTTTTACTCAGAATGATCCAAACTCTCTAAGCCAATGCCAATGTCATTACATACATAATTTTCCAACTCCAATTATCGACAACCATCCGTCATTTAACATGGCATTGAAGGATAACTTTAATGACATTTATTTTGACAAATATGCCACCCGCCCTCTAGTGGAAAATGTATGAAACATTTTAATCGTCCTCGAGCCTCTAAACCTCGTTTTCCGTCCGCATTTTATGGCCGATGAATGAGCTTTCAGAACAGATATGCGGAAAAATAATAAAATACCCTAAAAAGTAATTCCCACATCAAGAAACCACACGGGGCCGCGGTGGTCTAGTGAGTAGAGCTCCTGCTCATAGGCCTCGTGGTCGTGGGTTCGAATCCCATCCGTGCGGTCACTTTTTGTGGCCGTGCGGGTCCATGGATATCCAGTGTATGCCCCCCCCCCAATCATTATATAATATATAATTGAGTATATATATAATAAATAATTATAAATCAATATACACAGTTAATTGAAAACTGGCGGAATGGAGCAGTTTCCTATGCCACAAAAAAAACAAACCACACTTATTTTAAAATATACAAAACTTTTGCATCCTACTCTGAAAAGTAATCATCTACTTCCCTGGCGAGTGCCACTGTGGTGAATCATACAACAAATAATAATTTACGCTTTGGGAAAACATTTCATGTGACGAGTCTCGCGACCCCTCCGAATTATATAAAAACCACTTTGGCGAATTCGAATCCATCGAGTGAACATATGCCGTCCCCGTCAGTTCAGCCACAATTGACAGTATTAAATATTCAGCCGGATGTTTTGTGATGGACAATATAACAGCGTGCACCGCTAGTTAAAATGGCCAACAATATTTCCGCACAATCGAAACACTCAGATTCGTATATTGATTGGAGTTTGTAATTGATTTGCGTGTACGGTTACGCGGTGTAATTAAGTGCTTTACAATTGTCAATTACATCAAACATCCGCAATCGATATTCGACCTTTCATGTTGAACACAAACTGTTTGGATATATCTGTTTGAGTATGGAATTTGTCCTTATTTTCTGAGTTTCCGTACCTTATGACAACTTTGATCAAATTTTTAGATCGTTAGATGTTTACTATCCTGACATACATATGCATACAAGTTAAATAATACATTGACAAAGGACTCTATTAAAAAAATTTCGAATTTTCGAATAAAGAAAAATGGAATGGTGAAGGATGCAACCACATCATGCGGTAAATGTCCTGGTTTCTGATATAAAGATGCTCCCACAATCCTACGCCGGCCTTAACTTCTCGCCCGAGCAGATGGATAGACTCTTCCCCGATTCTGCCCGATATCCTTCTGGAGAGCCATGTGTGCCCTGTTTTCTGCCAGCTAATCCGCGACTAGTTACATGGCCTATTGTACTGCGGCTCCGAGATCTCCGATGTTCCTCCATCTGACAACCCGAAGGACTTCATCCGTGGCCCCGCTGGTAAATCGAGCCCAAAGACCCCGTGGTGGGCCATATTCCATAGTAGTGGCCCCAGAAAGGAGCCCTGGGGAACCGCAGCTGTCAGCTATATCTCGTTGGTGTTGCCCCCATCATCCCAGAACGTTAGGCGCCTCTGCCAGGAAACTCTCCACGATATCACTTGTTTACAGTATTTTATCTTGATAGTTGCAGTCGTATTTGGAGGTAAGGGTCCATTTTCAATAATAAATGTGACAAAAGTTAAGTAGAAGCAAATTGGTTACATGTCTTCTTCAGTGACAATAAAAGAATATTCGTCTGATGGTGTGCTTCAACGCTATTGGCGAGATGTTCTACATAAATATATTTCCAAAAATGTGTGAAGACGTGTGTAGCGTGTGCAAATGGGGCTAGCTGATAAGTCTCTAATAAGGACAAAACATAATCTATTTTTGGTCCAAAGTATTGCTTGGCAAGGGTGAATATGGAACCAGGTACCCATCTGGACCCCTTTTTGGCAGGTTTTCGCTTCCATGGCAAAAGAGGACTGTTCGTCCATATTACGTTTTTTTTTGCTTCATTTTAAATAGTTTTTCAGTCCTAAAACTATGAAACATTATCTTGTCTACTCAAGGTACCAGTTGGTATTGGTAGAATTATTGTCTTAAGGATTTGTAGTCTGTTTTCCACTATCTTAGGATAGGCCATAGTTTCCGGATCCTTGGTCCAGTCAAAGAGATTCTGTTTTTTATATGGGGGATGAAATGTTGCTTGTTGCCGACTGTGATGCCGAGATATTTGATTCTCCTGAACATCTTGATGTTTTTTTCCTTTCGATCTGTCTATTGCGAATTTCGCTTAAAGTTCTTGCGAAAACCTACGAACTGGTTATTTGCTGTTCGGCGCATGTATGTTAAAGTCGAAGACAATTTTCGGACTGGTTACGTTGATACAAGAAAGACCTTAATGATTTATGTAAAATATGAAAGACGACAATAATGGCATAGGATGAAATTAACAGAAAAGATGACGGATCCTAACATTTGGACAACCGAAGTATTAATGAAATACCACCCTGTTGAATTGGGTGTGAATTCCAATACTGCCGATGATGTAATCAAAGATAAGCTTTCTACCGTCCCCGGCAGAGAGGCCGAGAGTGTCACAAAGGATGTTGTTGTGGTGACACCACGTGCCTCTCGCACCGAGGATAAGCGGTAGGACAGACGCTAGTTGAAGTTGAACCCTGGAAATAGGGCTTCTACGGCCATCAGAGTGGGCCGGTCTCCATACTTGCTGGATTTTGTCTGGTAGCCTATCTCTAGATTTCTGGGGCCCTCGCAGTGGATGCCCACATCGGAAACGATGGTTATGTCGCCTTTATTAAATATTAGGTCGGGAATTTTTACGGTGCCGTCCGACAAGCAGAGTCTCTTTTCCACCAACACATTCCATCCCTTGCTTCGCGCTTGCCGATCCTCGAGATGTGAGTCCGGAGGAGTTGGAGGCTGGGCTGCTCCGCGCCCATCATAGAAGACTTTAAGCCCAGATATTTTAGGGGCTCAGTGCCCAGTTGTACTATGGGGGTCCCGGCAATATTAAACAAAGATCTTGTTACTTCTTCTTCTTTCCCGGTACTCTAGCTGTCGATATACACATACACTTCTTTACATTAAGGGACATGCCCTTACGTGCAAAGAAGCGAGTGCAGTGGCGGAGGTTCTTCGCCGTCTCTTCTCTGCTAGGTCCTATCAAAATAAGGTCGTCAGCATACGCTAAAATTGAGACTTTCACGTCATCGTGCAGGGTGAGTCCCAGGTTGCTGTCGGTGGTGGAAAGGAGTTCATCCATGACTATATTGAATAGTATGGGCGACATAGGGTCCCCTTGTTTCACCCCTCTATTGATTCGAATGGTCCCCTATCTCGATCCTGGTTGAGACGCCCGAGTAGTTGGCGGCAATGTAATCTGCAACCCGAGGGTCCACGCCCAAACGTCTTAGGCCTTTCAAGATGCGACACGCTATCAAAGGCTTTCTCCAAATCGAGGGAAAGAATAGTGTACGGTTGTACTTTCCCTCGATGGGACTTAATAATATGTTGAAGAACGGTGCTGTTGATTAGAGCACCGTCTTCAGGCATAAAACCTTTTTGCGTTTCATGGAGCGGCAGCGTAGCCAACCTCTTTGCCCTGATCTTATTGACGAGCCGAAGAATTATGGAAGATATAGTGATTGGTCGCCAGTTTTTGACGTTATCTCGGTCGGCGTCGGTTTTGGGAATGAGTATTGTTCGATTTTCCCTCAGAGACGGTGGAAGATAGGCACGCTGTGGGCCTATCATCCCATTGAACAGTACTGTCAGAACCTCTGTGGGAATGGAGGACAGATCCCTTTGGCATAAGCCGTCGGGGCCCTTAGCCTGGCTCTTGTACGACTGTATTGTGGCCCGTACCTCGTCCACGGTAATGGGGAGATTTAGGTCATTGGAAGGCGTGGGGTAATTTGTGTCCGACAGGGTCTCATCGATTGACGGGGATTCGAAAATTGCCCTGTAGTGGGTTTCCACTAAATTGAGGGGGGTGTTACTGGGGGCGCGAGAAGGTCGTGCCCCTTCAGGAGTTTGTCTGCTAAGTCTTTTTTGACATATAAGTCCTGGGCGGCCTTGTAAGCTAGGCTGTTTCGGGCCCGATAGGGCGGAATTGCCTCTCCTGCCTCAGGAGGCTTAGGGGGGCGCATGGGATTTTTACTACGAGGCTTCTGCTTTTAGGACTTTACGATCGTGCCAACTATGTTGTCAAGGGCCCTGGTCGCGACGTCCCGCGTTTCAGCTGCGACAGAAGCGCAGATCGGTTGCCAGCGGGCGTCAAGTAGACCAATCTGGCCAGATAGGGCTTCCCGTATCGGGTCCCTCTCGACAGTGACTTCGGCGGGCCGTGGAGGGGAGGGGGGGTTGATAATAACCGTCAGAGGCTCGGCTTCCGGAATGGCCTCGGAAAGAGACTCGAGCCTCTCGATAATACTAAACTCTTCAATCTCAGGATGATGGGGAATTAAGGTAGGAATCCTGGTCGGGGCGATAAAGAAGACGTCGTCATCGGAAGATGTGTCCGACGCCTCTTCAGCCTCCTCCCGGTATGTAGCTACCATAGACTGGTAGCTGGAATCCTTCCTCTTTGTCTTAATTGAATCTATGCAGCGTCCCAACATCACTGAGAGATGGAGCTGCAGGTTCCTTCCCATATAACGGCTCTCCGCCTTAGCCATTCTGGCAAGTTCGATTGGGTTCCAGTATCTCCTCCTTGCCTCTGAGTCCCTCTCCATCTTGTCGTTGTACTTTACAGGGTGCGCCAACCGCTGGTGTTGCCGCAGCCCTTGGAGAGAAGGGAAGCTTCTCTCGCACATATCGCAGGCTTCTAGGGCCTAGGGAGGGATGGCGGGTACAGGGGCATGGGTGGACATATTCCTTTTCCTGCAGAAGCGGTTCGCGGTTCTCATGTTGCTTCCGCCCTCTTTCAGTCCCAAACACTCTGCCACACGTGCATGTGAGGTTTGGCTGGTCAACGCAACTTGTTGACATTGTATTGTCTTCGTCGACGGGGGGCGTGAGAAATTCCGAGAATTTTCGGAGTCCCTAAGATAATGGAATAATAATCCACCCTTTTATAGTCGCTTTAACGCGAAATAGCCGTGCAGAGGGGACCAAAATAACCTCTGCTGGAGATCAGTTAAAGAAAATAAAAGACGGACAACAGGTTAAAATTGAATTACACAACGACAAATTAAAATTCTGGTCAACTAAAAATAGTATATATAAAATCATAAAAATAATCAGACAACACAACAGTTTAAAATCGGTCGGAACGAAGGTGACAATGATATTGAAATGGTATATACAATATGAGAATGAATGAGGCAACGGTTAGTGTAGGTTTCAGCTTTCACTTTTTTCACCTTCTATTTTCGTGGTCGTTGCTTCGATGTTTCTGCCAGTCACTACTATTGTTGTATCGTCCGCGAATTGGTAGACTTTAATTCCCTTGGGTGCGTTGAATTTTGGGAAATCCCCCACGTATAAGACCTATAGCCAGGGAGAGAGATAAGAGGCCTGGGGTAGGCCTTCCTTAGCTTCTTTCCAAGAGGAGAGTTTGGCGTTTACTATAACTCAGTACAGGTCGTTCTCAAGCCATCTTAGAATTAATTTTGTCCGCCATTTTGGAAAATTAAAACCGTTTGTGGACTGTTTGAGGGCAGACAGGCGGGTCTGGAAACCAAATTGTGTGACGAGGATTAGTATATTGTTTTGTTTTAAAATTTTCGGATGTATTCTTTTATTATATGCTCCGTTAGTTTAGCCAGAACTGCCAGTAGACTTATGGGGCGTCTGTTCACTGTTAAGGTAGACATACACGTACAGGAAATATTTGAGGATTGGACTGAACAGTCCAGACCTTGAGGAATTCCCCACAGTGTGTCGAGGCGGCCTTGAAGCCAGGTGTATTAAGTTGGCACAGCCACTTTAATAATAATAATAATAATCATTTATTTCCCAACAGATTAGAAACCTAGTTACAGGGAAAATACAAAATAAAGCTAAAGTATAACATAAATACCTAAAATTAAAATTAATCTAAAGATAACTACAATAACGAACTAAACCGTGGCAATATTAATAATCTTTTTTTATAAAGAAGAAGAAACAAGTTACAGTAGTTTTTGTAATAATGCAGAAAATTCACTTAAACTATTTCCAAAGATATCAACGGAATAATGGATAGAATTGTAGAGCCGTTTCATGGAGATCAATGGTGAATTATGGTGCGCATTTGTCTTGCAGATATAATTACGAAATAATGGCGCATTTTTGTAATTATTTCTAGGTGTGTAAATATTCACGCACGCTAATAAATCAGGACTATCACTTTAGCACAATTACATGGGAATTTCACTAAAATTTAGTGCTATTTTATTCCTAATTAGTTCCGTATTCCCGATTTTGTTGCTCCAGCCATGCCAGCTTAAGTTTAAGTTGGCACAGCCATACGAAAAAAAAAACAATAAAAATAACAAACAAAAACTTATATTTTAACTACGAATCTGTTGCTAATTAGTTGCCGTATTCCCGATTTTGTTAGTCCAGCTGTTTTCGAAATAACAATGGCTGTGCTAAGTTAAAGATGGCGCAGCCATTTGAAAGAAAAAACTATCAAAATAAAAATAAAGGCGTATTTTTAAACTACGAATTTGTTGCTGAATATCATCATCCGTTGATGCCATGATAAAAAAAAGGAAATTTCCAAAATCGCAAGAATATCCAAAAATCACCACCAGTTAACACTGAAACTTGAAAAACCTTCTGGAGAAAATTCCAAAGGCTGTTTCCTTCAGGATTTCCTTCAGGAAATATTCTCCGTGTGTAGGCGAAGGCTCGGTAGAGGAAATGGTTTAGAAAATCCCGGAGACTTTTTTCTTTAGGATTTTCTGTACCTTTAGGGAGGGGTCCTTGTTACCTTTTGAGGTAGTCATGATTATGGATTTTGTTCAGAAGTCCGGAAAGTAGCTGTTCACTCTGATGCTATTTATTAGCCTGGTAAGTCCCTCCAGTAGCTTATCATAGCATTTATGTCGTTGTTATTGACTGGGCCAAGTGACATCGCCACATACTGTGTAACTAGCTTCTTGGACTTTTTATTTTCGATACCGATGGCTATTATTCATCTTCATCTTCTGACGTCAACAAAGAGGAAAACACGAGGCATCTTTATATCGCTGTTAATTTTCTGCTCCTGCTTTATTCTTTCTGATATCTTCTGCCATAGATAGTTGCCACCTTTTTTTCAGCTAGATTCTTGTCCTTGCTGTCAAAACTGTCCTATCCTAAGCTATACAGACAGCTAGAAAGACTGTGTCTTCTTCAGATATCATCGTTTCCATGGCGTTCGCGGCGGTGATGACAGAGAGCTCTGTTATATCCCCCTTGAACCAGTCCTCCATCATTGGACAACTATCTTTCCGAATTTTCCTACCCTTCTTCAATTCTAAATACTTTTGAAAGAGTTTCTTCAGCTTCTGCTCTGCATTGTGTTGGGATTCGTGCCTTGTTCCAAAACTCGATAACTGCTATGACGGACAACTTCAGGCTTTAGCTGATGGGTGCCTTCTCTTCAATGTGGTGGGACGTGAATTTAGATAATGCATCTCCTTTTGATGGAAGTCGTAACTTACATAAATCCCTGTTCTGCTTCACAAGTGAGCCAGACACTGGCGGAAGTGGGACGTATGCTGTTAGCTATTACAAAAACATGCTTTTGCCACCTTTAAACATAAAGGAGATAATAAAATAAAATATCATTCCATATTCGTCGTGGTACTAGCCAGGAAAGTAGTTGTTTCGTTAGATGATTTGTTTTGGGGACTCCTAAATTGTAGAAGACGAAAAGTATAGTATTTCTCATTTTTTTAAAGGAGATAATATTATAATTCTATGAATGACTGGAACAAAATTCGAACGCGGTTGCGACCCCTAAATTTTGTCCGGCATATCTGATTTTTTTCGAAGAATGTACTTCAGCTTGAAGAATTAATCTGATTAATTAAAACACTTGGTTTTGTTTCACTGTTTTTATTTGTCTCTCCTGGGGAGACAAATAAAAACAGTGAAACAAAACCAAGTGTTTTAATTAATCAAATTATATAATTATGTTTCACCACGGGTTAAGTGAGAAATTAATTAATCATATTGAAGAACTAAATTTCGGAAAATAATTTTTAGCCGCATTTTTGGACCACGCTGATCAATCGGTCGCTCTAATGAAACTTTCTTGCGTCTCTTCGAGTGGATGATCCGATCATCAACACAGTAGCTCTCGATGCATACAGAAATATTTCGCCAGATGGTAAAAATCCCATCCGTGGAGTTTCTTACTACCCTAGGAGCGGAAACGATTGTTCTTATCTTGTTGTTCTTAAGACCTTCTTACGCGGAGACCTAGCACACTCTTTCTGCTCTTGGAAGGCAAAACATCCTCTTAAACCCGTTGGATGTGCTTGTATGCAGTTTGCACAGGTCTCTAGTTTATTTATGGGAGGTTTGCAGTTCTTTTACTTTCAGCGAAGGAAAGTGGCGAATGATCTATAGGAGGTTGGCATAGATCGCAATTTTCCTATTATCAGTAGTTTAGCGTCAAATTTTGGACCCCACCGCGGAAATTAAAAAGGGCCCCTACTTTTTTTTATTTTCACCGATAGAAATTGTTGGTTTCAACATTCGGTCGGGCCCCTATACTACGCCACTGTCTATTATCCGGACTTACCCAGACGTTGAGAAAAAAAAATGGTGATGATCATTTATATTTACGCTTTCATGGTTTATTTTCAATTTAAATCATATTTTAAATGTACATCGAGCGTTTTGTAGACTCGGATGAAACTGACGTTTAAAACGTCAAAATTATGAAAGATGGAAAAATTATACTTCAAATTCAAAAACTCAGTTTACTCAAAAACTAAAGCGATTTCGAAAAAAAACTTATTCTCTAAAAGTTGTTCATTTTAACATTCTCTACAGTTATTATTCACATAAATTTGCTGTAACTATTATCGTTTGATAATTATAAACAAAAAATTAATACATTTTTTTCTGGAATAATAATGCTTTCATGACAAATATTTTCAAAGATGTTGTCTTCAATATTTGTTCAAATGTTTTTCAAATGTTTTTGTGATATTTTTCATATTTAAAAAAAAATGGAAAAAAACAAAAAGCAGTTAAGGTAAACACCCACTTTCAGGGTACGAAATTTTACCAAAAGCTTTTCAGTTCTTCGGATTATCAAATAAGACTTATGTTCAAAGTTTCATATCAATCGGTCTATTGGTTTTGGAGATACAGCGCGCACAGACACAAATTGTTTTTTTCCAGAAATGTTGAAATGGTATCTAGGGACCCCAAAACGGATATTTCCACAAAAAAAAATTTTGAAATTTTTTTCTCGATCACAATACTTTCTCTTACTTCGCAGCGGAGAAAGTAAAAATTATTAATCAATTTGTTCTTTGAGTCCTTCATAGGGAATTGATCAAATTTGAATGCCTTTGTGGTGGATCGAGTCGACAATTTTTTTCCAACTCCGTACACATCGTCAAAGTTAGACATGGTTTCCTGAAAAAACATTTTTTTCACAGGGGTGCTAGAGGGGGTGGATGGGGTAACGTTTAAGTTCGCAAGCACGACTTTAAAGAAGACACT
The DNA here is from genome assembly GCA_910593695.2 of Ocypus olens. Taxonomy (NCBI): domain Eukaryota; kingdom Metazoa; phylum Arthropoda; class Insecta; order Coleoptera; family Staphylinidae; genus Ocypus; species Ocypus olens. Next base: position 45,572,534 of record OU343049.1, read on the forward strand.
TCAAAGTTTTTCGCCCTCAAAGATTCATCACAATCGATTGAAAATACGCCGAGTTCGTAATTTCACGAATTTCAAGTGTTTCATTTTTTTTCCACCAGTATATATGATAAGATTCTTTAGTAAAATTTATTGAAACCCACCACCAAATCCCTCACATGTTGACAATTTTAAAAAGAGAAATTAAATATTCTGATAGCTTGTTAAAATTATGATGTTCAAAAGTTGGATTTGGACAAATCAAATCACAAAATTCTTTCACTGGTCTTAAAATACGAATAAAATCGACGTTTTTATGTCTATTTTGTTGAAAGCTAATCTAGACGTGCATTACCTTTTTTCTAACCAATGCAGTTTCAACATTTTCAAAGTAAATTAATTCCAATTCTTTATACTTTTCTGCGAAGTTTTTCGTTACACAGCTTCGTCATTACGTTGGAGGGTTGTCTGTGGTTGTATGCGGTATATAAATCTTCCGCCGTGAAAATTAAAAGAATGATTCCGCCCTTTTTTGCGGCTTTAATTGTGATTAATAGGCTCTCATATTTAACAGATAATGTTATCCATTAATCACGTGGCCGCGCACAAGTATTCCTTACGATGACATATTGTTTGTAAGATTAAAACATTTGTTTGGTAGGAATGTGCGTAGCCGAGAGATTTAAATGCGAATCGCTTAAAACAATTTATCCGATTTATTGCCGCGCCCGAACGAAAAACAAAAATGAAAGAGGAAAAAAATAATCAAACGCAAAAAGGAAAAATGATTAATAACCCCACGTTCTGCGAGTCCATAATTTACAGTATGATGGTATAAATATCCAATTTGCATTTATACGCCTACGTGTGTGCAGGGAACATATTCCATCAAGTACACAAAGAGCCGGTACACTAATTTAGCTGGAATAATCAAGCCGAAGCACAAAGCACAAACAGTCGAGGGTTTGTCCGTATCTAGATCTTCATCGAATCACCCCCCTTTAACTTAATATACGCATATTTCGTAGGTTTGGCGCATATTTATCCAGAGGAAAAATAAAATGCACCCTCAACTTGGGAATTGCGGAGGGTTGTACGCATTCGATTAGAGCTTTGCAATAAAAAAAAAGCTTCACCTTGATGGTTTGTTTCAATGAATATAGAAGTGTGTTAGAGATGGTATAACCCAATTTTAACTATAATGCAAGTTAATCAAGCCAACTTTGATTTTATTCAATGAAATGTTTCGCCTTCTCCTTTTTACTTTTCTCTGGAGTATTTCAGTGTTCGTCTTATCACGATTTGAACAATACATATTTTTTGTAGAGATAAGCTAGAGGTGTGGATTGGACTACCCAAAGAAATCTTTCTAACTAAGTCTCATAACACTTAGTACTGTTGATGATATTAAGTCACATATTGTACTATTCGTTATGATGTGCTTAGATAACTCGCAGCACTTAGTTAATTTGTTTCAGGAAAATTACAATCTATTTAGTAGTCACGTTAAATAATATTCAAATGAGTCATCCGTGTTAGCGTTCTGTTGTGCAAAAAGAGGCGCCCGGGCTTACGGTGGATTATCTGGAATCTAAAATACGTGCTCCCGTGTACGTAATCCAGAAGGATATTGTAATAATCTGGTGTTCTAATGGTGCGTATCTGAGAGACCCCACGTGTATGTGTGTGTGTGCAGATAGTTGCGTGCCTCCGCCGATCAAGATGAAGATGGCAGGATATTACGTCCCACCGTGGTATATTAAGAGCACGTTACGTGCACCCATTGCCAATTTTCGGGAACAGCCTATGTCAGAATATTGACTGACTTCCTGACGTGCACCAGATATACCCGTACTTTGGAACGGGAATGAATGAATGAATGCGGGGGCGGAGGATATTGATATTCTTTACAGAGCGCCACGTCCTCGCGACACACGCCGCCTATCTGCTGCTTTTCTGCTTTTCTACTTTTCATATTTCCGCCACCAACAGACGCAGCCTTCTAATCAGATGCTAAGTGCTTTTTTTTGCTAATAACAGCGGGAACGTCTCTTTTCATTAACAACACGCTTGTTACCGTCTCCCCCTCTCCGTGCACCTTCCAATTACATCGAACGGGAGGAGAGTCTAGACCGGCGAAGCGGCTTAATGAAAAACCTAAAATTTTATGGGCAGCCTTAAAACAAAGGATTAACGGCATCGATTCCATCCAATGCATCTTAATTGCCTCGCTTTGACGGAGATTAAGTCGGGCGCCGTTAAGCAAATTGCGCCAGATTCTATTTAATTCACCTGGCGGCCTTTTTATGTGCGCTTAAATTATCTAAACACAATTTACGACACGCCCATACATGGTTATATGGTTGGGTTAACTGTATATTGGAACAAGTGACCTATATGTTGACACCTATCCGCACGCTAAACGGACATCAATCTTGTTTTTAGACAGTTTTCACTACTATTATCCTAGTTACACCTGTCCGTAATATAATAACAAGTTCACGCCTTCAGGAAGGCATAAAACCAAAACACATAAAAAATACGCACCCTCAATTTTCTCCATCAATTAATTTGATTTAATACACAATTTTGAATCATTTACAACATTACAATTTTGTCTGCACGTGTTACTTTTACAGCAAGCTAGACCAAGATTAATAACGTATTTTAACTTTTAAACTATAAAAATATGTACACATTGCCAGTTAAAAGCGAACTTATCCAGAATAGTACACAGATATTAACGATAAATGGGGATTATTTCAAAATGCGTATATGGTGGATGCGCCGGGCTCACACGCTTTGCACGCATTACCTAATCTAAATACCCAAAATGAAACTATTACGGGTATTTAGATTAAGTAACAATTTTCACCCCAGGAACATTAATAAGTTTCTTCCCATCTAACACTAGGTTTCCCTTCCTTTCCGTCAATCTACGAGATTGTGAACTTGTTTTTAATTTATAAAAAGTTCAATTTATTTATTTAAAATTAACCCTCTATTGCATGCATTTAAACATAAAAATATAAGTTTTTACATTAAATAGTTAAAGTAATAAGGCAAAATTATTATTTTTTTTATAAAATTTGTTAATCTTTTATTTGGTATAGTACTGAAGTAATTTTATTTTTGGCAGCAACCCAATTATCAAAGAAATGAAGAAAGCGTTTGTTTAGAGGCATAACATCCGTAATTTGTACCATTCTGGTTTTAGCGGCCCAGTATCTGCTTAAAAAAGTTGTTTGATGAGAGACATCCAAATCAATATTTCTATGAATTGCTCCATTTCCTTAGAAAATTTCCTTACTTGTAATTGATTTGTATAGTTTTTTTTCTGTGCAATGTACGAACATGTTTGCTCTATCAGTTGAGAAATAAAGAATAAAATTGAGAAGTCTTCTAAAAGATTTCCTCAAAAATAAATTTTGTCGAGGATCTCTTACAGTTTTCGAATAATTTTTATTTATTTTAGTAATGATTTATTTCGTAAGATAGCAGCACTTTGCGTAACAAAAACGGTTATGTTACCATTTGGAAACAGTATGCAATAGAGGGTTAATGTACGTCTGTAGATAGCTAGTTGAATTAATTTAAGGGCTTAATCACATACATTAAATATTTAATGCAAAAAATAGCAAATTGTTCAAAATTTTATTTTCTGAATTTGTTTTGATTTTCTCGAAGTAACTAGAAATTAACAATGTACAGGATGGACAAAATTCGATGTTTGTATAGGGGATCTCGATAACTATAATAGATAGAGAAAAACAGATGGCGCATCCAATTTTGCCCACCCTGTACATACATGAAAATTTAGGGGTTGTAATAAAATATAAAATTATATATACAATATCTTTATTTAAATAATTTTATACATTATTGTAAGATGATACGTTATAAAGTTATAGTGACATCTGTAAAAGGGCTATCGACCTGATGGTCCTTCTGCCTATATCGTAAATATTAAAATATTATGTTAGTATTTACTTTAAGATTGGATTGTAATGAAATGTCAGATTTCTAAATATACAAAAGTTCAGATTAATCAAATTATACAGGGTGTTATAAATTCGATGCATTATCATTGCTATCTCGGTAAGTGTTTAACTATAAGAGATAGAGAGCTGGTTAAAGAAAGGCAAAGTTACACATTTTAATGCTGAATAATTTATTGACAATAAATTTAATAAATTCTGACCGCTCCCAGAGATATTCGAAAAAAAAACTAAAAAATAAATTTTGATGGTTTTCATGTTTTACAAAAAAACTATTAACACTTCATCAGTAAATTTTGGAATAAATTAATGTGAACATAATTTTAAGTTTTGAAAAAATGTAATAATTTTAGTGACTTGCGTAAAATATAAAAACAATATAACAATATAGCTATAGACTTGAAACTTCTTAAATTTGCTTATATTGAATTCCAATTTATGTTTCTTTAAAAACTACTATCACTTTATCCCTAAATTTTGGAATAATTTAATGAGAACAGAGCGTAGTTTCGAAAAATTGTAATAGTTTTAGTGACTTGGAAAAAATACAAAACCAATTTCCTTCGATTTGAAACTTCTCATATTTGCTTATAATTAATACCAAACTACGTTTCTGTGAAAACTGTTAACACTTCATTCCTAAATTTTGGAATAAATTAATGAGAGCAAAGCGTGAAGTTTTGAAAAAATGTAATAATTTTAGAGACTTGAAAAAAAATATAAAAACAATTGTCAACGACTTGAAACTTCTCAAATTTGCTTTTAAGGAATTCCAAATTATGTTTCTGTGAAAACTATTAACACTTCATCCCTAAATTTTGGAATAAATTAATGAGAGCAAAGCGTGAAGTTTTGAAAAAATGTAATAATTGTAGAGACTTGGGTAAAATATAAAAACAATTGCCATCGACTTGAAACTTCTTAAATTTGCTTATAATGAATGCCAAATTACGTTTCTGCGAAAACTATTAACACTTCATTCCTAAATTTTGGAATAATTTAATGAAAACGAAGAGTGAAGTTTTGAAAAAATATAATAATTTTAGTGACGTGAAAAAAAATATAAAAATAATTGCTATCGACTTGAAACTTCTCATATTTGCTTATAATGAATGCCAAATTACGTTTCTGCTAAAACTATTAACACTTCATTCCTAAATTTTGGAATAAAGTAATTAGAGCAGACCGTAAAGTTTTGAAAAAATGTAATAATTTTAGAGACTTGGGTAAAATATAAAAGCAATTGCCATCGACTTGAAACTTTTCAAATTTGCTTATAATGAATGTCAAATTACGTTTCTCTGAAAACCAGTAACACTTCAGCCCTGAATTTTGGAATAATTGAATGAGAACTGAGCGTAAAGTTTTTAAAAATGTAATAATTTTAGTGACTTGAAAGAAATATAAAAACAACTGTCAACGACTTGAAACTTCTCAAATTTGCTTATAATGAATGCCAAATTACGTTTCTGTAAAAACTATTAACACTTTATCCCGAAATTTTAGAATAAATTAATGAGAGCAAAGCGTGAAGTTAAAAAAAAATGTAATAATTTTAGTGACTTGACAAAAATATAAAAACAATTGTCGACGACTTGAAACTTCTCAAATTTGCTTGTAAGGCATCCAGAATTACGTTTTTGTGAAAATCATTAACACTTCATCCCTAAATTTTGGAATAATAGAATGAGAACAGAGCGTGCAATTTTGAAAAAATATAATAATTTTAGTGACGTGAAAAAAATATAAAAACAATTGCGATCGCCATGAAACTTCCCAAATTTTCTTATATTGAATGCCAAATTATGTTTCTGTGAAAACTATTAACACTTCATTCCTGAATTTTGTAATAATTGAATGAGAACGAAGCGTGAAGTTTTGAAAAAAATATAATAATTTTAGTGATTTGGAAAAATATAAAAACAAATGTGATCGACTTGAAACTTCTCAAATTTACTTAATTGAATGCCAAATTACGTTTTTATGAAAACTATTAACACTTCATCTCTAAATTTTGGAATAAATTAATGTGAACATAATGTTAAGTTTTGAAAAAATGCAGTAAGTTTAGCGACCAGAAAAAAATATAAAAACAATTGTCAACGACTTTAAACTTCTCAAATTTGCTAATAATGAATGCCAAATTACGTTTCTATGAAAAATATTAACAGTTCATCTCTAAATTTTGGAATAAATTAATGTGAACATAATGCTAACTTTTGAAAAAATGTAATAATTTTAGTGACTTGGGAAAAATATAAAAACAATTACCATCGGCTTGAAACTTCTCACATTTGCTTATAATGATGCCAAATTACGTTTCTGTGAAAACTATTAACACTTCATCTCTAAATTTTGGAATAAAAATAAATTAATGTGAACATAATGTTGAGTTTTGAAAAAATGTAATAATTTTAGTGACTTGGAAAAAATATAAAAACAATTGCCAACGACTTGAAACTTCTCACATTTTCTTATAATGAATGTCAAATTACGTTTCTGTGAAAACTATTAACACCTCATTCCTAAATTTTGGAATAATTTAATGAGAACGAAGCGTGAAGTTTTGAAAAAATATAATAATTTTAGTGACGTGAAAAAAATAAAAAAACAATTGCGATCGCCATGAAACTTCTCAAATTTATTTATATTGAATGCCAAATTACGTTTCTGTGAAAACTATTAACCCTTCATCTGTAAAATTTTCGAATAAATTAATGTGAACGTTATGTTAAGTTTTAAAAAAATATAATAATTTTAGTGACTTGAAAAAATTATAAAAACAATGGTCAACGACTTAAAACTTCTCAAATTTGCTTGTAAGGAATGCCAAATTACGTATCTGTGAAAACCATTAACAATTCATCCCTCAATGTTAGAATAATGAAATGAGAACAGAGCGTGAATTTTTGAAAAAATATAATAATTTTAGTGACGTGAAAAAAATATAAAAACAATTGTCATCAACTTGAAACTTTTCACATTTGCTTGTAATTAATGTCAAATTACGTTTCTGTGAAAACTATTAACACTTCATTCCTAAATTTTGGAATAATTGAATGAGAACCGAGCGTAAAGTTTAAAAAAATGTATTAATTTTAGTGACTTGAATAAAATTTAAAAACAATTGTCATCGACTTGATCTCAAATTTGCTTGTAAGGAATGCCATATTACGTTTCTGTGACAACCATAACACTTCATTTCTAAATTTTGGAATAAATTGATAAGAGCAAAGCGTGAAGTTTTGAAAAAATGTAATAATTTTAGCGACTTGGGAAAAAATATAAAAACAATTGCCTGCGACTTGAAACTTTTAAAATTTGCTTATAATGAATATCAAATTACGTTTCTGTGAAAACTATTAACACTTCAGCCCTAGATTTTGAAATAATTGAATGAGAACCAAGCGTAAAGTTTTAAAAAATGTAATAATTTTAGTGACTTGAAAAAAATATAAAAACAATTGTCATCGACTTGAAACTTCTCAAATTTGCTTATAATGGTTGCCAAATTATGTTTCTGTGAAAACTATTAACACTTCGTCTCTAAATTTTGGAATAAATTATTGTTAATTTAAAAAAAAATGTAATAATTTTAGTGACTTGAAAAATATGAAAACAATTGTCATCGACTTGAAATGTCTCAAATTTGCTTATAATGAGTGCGAAATTACGTTTCTGTGAAAGCCACTACCACTTCATCTTTAAATTTTGAAATTATTTATATTTATATTTCGGTTAATTTCGTTTTCTGGTCTTGTTTTTTTTTAATGTAGCTGCATTTTCATTGAACGACACAACTGCCGCTATTGGTCGCACGTAATCCTCATTGGATACAGAAACTTGCTGTATCCGTATAAGATCTGGTCTAGGTAGGAATTCTTTGACCTTTCTTTTTTGACGGTACACTAAATACTGAGCAATATTTACAATTCCTGAAACATGAACTCGTTCTATTTTCTTTCCCAATGTAGCAGATTTTGACGTATCTAACAAAGTCATCTGGTTTCAACAGGACGGCGTTCCTCCCCATTCTAGAATTTACGTTCGAAGTTATTTCAATGTAATGATTGAAAATAGTTGGATCGGCAGAAGGGGAAGCAGTATTTTAAATGGTGTATAAACATTTCGTATCTATTCTTATTAATATGATCCTTGTAATACCATATAAAAAAAAACTTAATTAATACAACAAAATAGAAAGAATCCGCGTTTCTTTGTAAAACGCATTAATTGCCACCAAAATTATTACATATCTGATTATTTTTATGTACATGCTTCACTTCCTCGCTAAATTAATAGCACTTCCCGAATTGCGAACTTGATTGAAGTGAACAACACAAATCCCATGCCAGGAGGAAAATTGAAATGTCATAAACATCTCCGCCGAGGAGAAATAATAATCAAGCTTAAAACAGCACGGAACGGAGGATCAAGGGAGTATATAAAAAGGAAACGTTCGGAAATTGACACCAGATGATACAATAATAAACCGTCTAGGTTCGAGCAAAGCTCTCTTATATCGGGTAACATATGGCGTAAATTACCGTCGACCGAAGATATTGGTCGTGAAAACCATGAAAGATTGCCCGAGTGGCACTCCCATTGTTTCATTAATCCTACAAGTCAACTGCTCTGAGGAGAAAAGCGACAATTAAATCCGCTTCTCGAATGCATTAGGGCTAAGAGCTTCCTCGGGAGTAAATATATCGACAAATAAAATCTAACGCGATCCAATTGTAATTGTAAAACAAGGGGATTAAATTAGTCAGGTGGGGAAGAATAAATTGAAAAACTTCACTCTCCGTATAAATCACCTGAGTTAAGTGCGTTAATAAACAACTCAATATTTTATTAAATTCAGGAGAATTATCTTCACACACAACTGCTTCCAACCAAGGGTAACAAAGGGGGAAAACTTTTGATGAATACGTTTCCGAAGAACATTTCCCTTCTTTTTTTACTGCTTGCGAAAGGGACGCGTTTTATTTGCGTACAATTTAAAGAAAATTGAAGCCTTCGAGTACGTAACGCTTTTTACTGCTTTTTCATTTTCAACATGCCGAGCATTTGGCTCGGGAGTTATTGCGCACGAATCACACGTCTAAGAGAAATCCGTCGCTTTTGTTTGCCTTTTTGTTTTGTTTTATTATGATTGGAGATGATGGATTCACCTGAGTTTCTGCCAAACTGCTAGAGAGAGAGAGACTCTTTTTATCCCTCGTTCAGTGGCCGATTCGCAGGCGACAACTTTTAAAAGACATTAAGACCGTTCGGGCCGTAATGGAGTTTTCACTAAATTGTACGGTTATTGTGAGAAACTCGGGGAAATTGCTTTTTGATTAGTTCGGTGCGAACGGTTTATTTTAAATTAAATCATCCGGCCATTTGCATTAAATTATGCGGGCGCGGACGGATTTACATAAAGTTTGTGCCATTATCTGTATTTGATAAACCTAATCTGTTCAATATGCACCTAGTTTTTTTTAAGCCCTTATTAGTCATTAATGCTGCTTACCACCAAAACGGCTCGATTTACAGGGTGCGACAGTAAAATCCCGACAAATTTAAAAATTAAACATTTAATTAGGGATTTGAGTCATCGCATTCCGACACATAACAGGAACTGATGCTCGCCCTAGGCAGTTGGTCCCTGTAATGAGAGTGTGTCAAGTTGACACCCCAATGAAGAGTTCTGATAGTTCTGAATAGAGTTCTCAATTCCTTTTGATGTATCTAGAAGTACTATCAACTTTTACGAAAGAGTTCTGTAAAATTGGGCTGTCAGGAATTTTTTGAAAAATGGAGTGCCAACTTGACACCGCACCCCAAAATTGTTATCGAATAGTTCTGAACTAGTTTTAAGATGTGTTTGACTTAGTACTATAGTTCCTGATACTTTTAAAAAGAGTTCTGTTGAATTTTCAGAGATAAAATTTTTCATTGTTGGAAATTCGAAATATTCAAATTCATATTACTCACTTAATATTGGTCGAATTAACGAGCTGCTCGATAAAAAAATGTTTTTATTAATTTCTTTGCCTTTTGACAGTTTGTATTTGCTAAACACACCTGCAGAAGGGGATTACACAAATAAAATTTAAAAATCGCACCCCCTTTTGGTGAATGCGCCGGGAAATCGATGGCTAGAATTTTATGGATAAGTACTCATCAATGTTTTATAAAATTACGCAAATGGATATCATTCAACTCACTGGCATGTTGTCGAATACTCCGAGAAATCCAGAACCTCAAAAAATGTTATTGTTATTAAAATTGTATTTATCTGACTAAATAGCTTTTACGTGAAGAGACCGATCTTGATAGATCATGTTTTAATAAAAATGGCAAATTTGTTCTCTCGTGCCACGATCATGTACCTCTAATCCCTAGACTTATTGAGATATAAACAGTTTGAACTTAATGGATCGTAAACGATCGTAAACGAAAAATATAGTTCTTGCCCTTTCGACGCAAAATGCAATTCCGAATGGCATGCCGTTTAAATTTCTTGCGTGAGATGAAAAATGGCCTCTGTAGAATTTTTTTAACAAAATCGGGGGTGGTTTTCTTGGAATAACTCCTCGGGGGTTGGAGATATCAAAAATTCTTAAGAGACATAAAATGTAGAGGGTAGCTAGTTCTACAAAAATCTATGAAATTCGGAGTCGCGCCCTTTCTTCCGGAAGCGTCCGAAATGTGATTTTTTAGAAAAACGTTTGAGGGGTTGCAACGGATTTTTTTACGGGAACGTGCGACAGCAAAGGTAATGTCCCGATGCATTGGGGATTTTTTGAACCATATTTGAATCCTCCAACTCAAAAAATCTAGCAGGAGATAGGTTTGGCGCGAACCTCTGCATCGCGAAAAATCGATTTTCAAAAATTCACCCCCGAGTCTAGGGGTGAGTTGGAAAATCGCAGTTTTCACGGGTATGTAGAGGAGCCCGAAGCCCATCAGGAAAAAAATAGAATTTATCGTTTTTTTTTAGGGGTTGGCAACTCTTTTTTAAAGGGGTGGTTCTAGAGGGTTGAAATTTTAATGGTATATTTCTTGAATTATTTGCGATTTTTCATGAAAATTTGAAACCGCCATCTATAAATGTTCTCGAAAAATCTCAAAAAAACGTGATTTGGCTTTACGCGTTTAGTATACCGGGTATTTCAGAGCTCTGGGAACGGTCAATCACGTGCTTATTTTTCAAACTTTCGAAAAATGTTTTATACAAAAGTTGTGTATAATAGTGAGCTCCATGCCCTAAAAATATTTAAACTTATACAGGGTGTCTCATAACAAAGTTACAGACCAAACTTTTGTTTTTTTAAATGGAACACCTTATATTTTTTGTCATTTTTGAATTATATGGAGCAAATAAAGGTGAGTTACTTCAATACTCCCTATACATATTGTTTGCCGTTTTCGAAATATTTGAAGATTTGTTGAAATGCATGGTCTGGGTGAAATTTTATTTTTGCCCCAGTGATTGACGTTGAACGATTAAAATCATTTTTATTATTTGGTTAAAGATTCGAACTATAGAGCCAACCATGATTTAATACAAAAAATTATACTGGGTAATAAAAAAATGCGGTAGAAAAACCGAACTTATAAAGTTAAATAACTTGGTTTTTTCAAATGGCACACCCTGTATTTAGTAACATATTCTTAAGTAGAATCCAATTATTTTTCAGATTGTATAAGGGTTCCCTGTTCCTTATCTCAATAGTTTTCTTGTATTTGGCGATTATCATATCAGGAATAACTATTATAATACGTTACTAAATACAGGGTGTGCCATTTGAAAAAACGAAGTTATTCAACTTTATAAGTTGGGTTTTTCTACCGCATTTTTTTATCACCCTGTATAATTTTTTGTATGAAATCATGGTTGGCTCTATAGTTCGAACCTTCAAGCAAATAACTAAAATGATTTTAATCGTTCAACGTCAATCACTGGGGCAAAAATAAAATTTCACCCAGACCGTGCATTTCAACAAATCTTCAAATATTTCGAAAACGGCAAACAATAGGTATAGGGAGTATTGAAGTAACTCACCTTTATTTGCTCCATATAATTCAAAAATGACAAAAAATACAGGGTGTTTCATTAAAAAAAAAACATAATTATGGTCTGTAACTTTGTTATGAGACACCCTGTATAAAATTAAATATTTTTAGGGCATGCAGCTCACTATTATACAAAACTTTTGTATAAAACATTTTTTGAAATTTTGAAAAATAAGCACGTGATTGACCGTTCTCAGAGCTCTGAAACACCCTGTATATTAACTAAAAATCGGATCGAAAAACTTTATGGGGATCTTTGATGCGGATTAAATCGACGACTGATATACCGTTGTCAGATTTTTAATTTTCGAAAAAAAAAAACGTAAAATTCCCGGAAACCAATCGAAAATCGGCCGTAGATCGTAAACAGTGCGCCCCACGAAAAATATAGCCCCTACCTTTTCGACGCAGAATTAAATTCCGAATTGCACTATGTTTAAATTTTTCGCGTTGGATTAAAAATGGCCGCTCTAGAATTTTTTTATTGAAATCTGGGGTGGTTTTCTTTGAATAACTCTTCAAGGGTTGGAGATATCAAAAATTCGTTAGAGGTATAAAATGTAGAGACGGACTCGTTCTACAAAACTCATTGAAAATTCTGGTCGTCACTGTAAAGGGGGCGCGGCCCCGCTCGCGGAAGCACGAAAAAAGCCACCTCTGCAGAGAAAGGGTTGCTGCTCGCGAACGGAGAGGAGCACCGGATCCTCCGGATGCATTGTGGATTTTTTGAGCCTCATCCGAACGTTCCAACTCGAAAACGCAAAAAGCCTTAGTATTTGGCGTAAACCTCTGCATCGCGAAAAATCGATTTTCAAAAATTCACCCTGTAGTTTTGGAAAATTGCGGATTTCACGGGCCTCTAGAGGACGTTTTTGGCTTTCAGGAAAAAAATAAAAATTTGACAAAAAAAAATTTCTTGTAGGGTTGGCAACACTTTTTTTGAGGAGGTGGTCGGAGGGGGTTGAAATTTTAATGGTGGGTATCTTGAATTATTTGTGATTTTTCGTGAAAATTTCAAATCGCCATCTATAAGGGTTTTGAAAATATGACGCTCAGATCCTTACGCTTTTAGTATATATAAAAAAATGCAAGGCCATACTAGTTGGCATTTCTTCTTTAATAAAATAAATAGTCCTGTATAGTATCGTAAACGTGAACGCCAGTTATTATTTCCATCGATAATTAAATTTAGTGACAAAGCGTGTTTGTTATAATTCGAAACAACAATTCGGGCGTTGCACATTTAATCACAACTTTGAATTAATTTCCGGAGCATTGCACTCTCGATAACGTTTTTCCGATAAATAGCGTTTATAAATGGATGCTGCATATATGTATAACACTGTAGTATATCCACACCGCGTTATAGTATATCTGTAATCGGAGATATATGCGCTTGGGGAATGCACGCCTGCAGCAGAATAGGAAAAAAAGAGAGATAAGGTATTAAGGAGGTGAGTCGTGGAAATTTCGCTCTTTCTGGAAGAAAGAAAAACCTCGAGAGATCATTGATTACCTTGAATGCGGATGCTTAATTCTTATCTGATACTGGGTATTATTTATGTAGTTAATTAATTACTTCCAATGTAAATAATTCTACCTGCTAACATATTTAACATTTTATGCTAGTTAGGTAACAAAGGGATGAGCAGTCTCGAAAGGTGTACAAAAATAAAATTTAGTAACATAAATTACATTCATACTAAAAATGATAATAGTTGTACTATTTATATAATTTTAGATTTAATGATTTCTTTATGAATCGCGTGATTTTAATAGACTACCACGTGCGAGTCAATTTTAACAAAATGTCAAGCGGACAGTTAATAACAAGTAACTACAATATTACCGAGCACTCGAGACGTGTGGGTGTAAACTTTGCGCATAGTGAGAAAGTAACGCGAGAGAACGCGAGAGAACGCGATAACAAATTTACAAATTTAAGATAGTCACTTCGCAACACGCCTCGAGTGCTTGGTATAATTCTACACGGATAATTGAAATGCACACCAGACGTTTCTCCAAGTTTACGGTCTCTTTTCATCCAAGCATTTTAATAGAATAGAGACAAACTGATGTAGTTCAGGGTTGCATTTATTTGTGCGCAATAAAGGACCCCGCAGTATTTCAATGTAAAATGGGTTTCATCGAAACTTGCCCAGCGTCCCCAGCAATGACTGCTAAGCATTGTATAAGAACTTCTTGGTCCAAAGTCTTCCAAACATGATGATATTAACATCGTTGTATACGTTCTTCGTCCGGTTTTTACGATTTTTGATTATCGGTGAAACGATACCTTCTTCGGCGGATAACTCAAAATTCTTACATAGGATTTTGTTCCGCCCATAAGGACTTTTGTTCAGGATGTCAAAAGCTAGCTCTCTGCAAAAAATGGGACAATTTCGATAAAACCCATTTTACATTAAAATACTGCGGGGTCCTTTCTTTAGAATAAATCATATGACGGCTCTCGTGGTTACGGCTATATATTAATTCATTTGTATAAAAATGAAATGTGTAAAAAAAAATAATATAGACTCCCATGTAATAGTCCACCATTGCAGAAACAACCCTTTTAATACCATGAAGTGCCTCACGCATACAATACTAAGAGTAGAATAATTCCTGCAACACAATCGCACTTGCATCTGGTGAAAATTACTTCACCCTACCCTCATTTCACTTGAAGATTCAAAAGCCAATGCCCCTCGCACCATTCTTCGCTGCACTCACTGCAAGGAGATTAAATCCGGCGATTTTTCAATCCCCCTCCAGCGGCACCAGGATCCGAATTCAATGAGTCGCACACACACATTTTAGGTGTTCCAGAATTGAGATAGGTCCCAACTGTCTCAGTTTAATTAAGAAGCGAACAGAGGGGAACCTGTGACCGTCATTTGCATAATCGTCTTAGCCGGTATTACGAAAGCCGGCGGTCTTAAATTTTGTTCTAATTTCTGGTGGCGCCGTTTTCACATTCCCAATAGTGGGCAGTAATTAATGACTCGTAACTTAGAGACAGAATCAATAAAGTGACACATTAAAGGGGGCCACATCTTTTGCATAAACAACGGATGGAAAGAGAGAGAGAGAGAGAGAGTTATGGTCGATCGAAATTACATTCGGCCGCGTGTGCCATTAAAAACGGGCCTTAATGGCTTCAAAAAAGATTAATTTAATTGAGAGGAAGGAACGCAATTAAGCATGACGTACTAATATAAACGGATAGGGGTGGATGCTTTGCATAAACACCATTACCTATTCTTGGATTATGTTGTATAAACAGGCTGCTAAAATTCTATGCATAGCGGCAAGTAGTTGAAGAATGGTGAATTCAAAACTTGGAAAATAAGGAAAATAGTTAAAATTTAATAAGTTGATTATATTCTTAAAATATTATAATGTGTGAGTTATGTAGAATTATTTCAGAATTTTTAAACAATTTCTACTATTTTTTACTTATTTCAGAAAATACTCAATTTTGAACGCAATTAAAAAAATGCATGTTTAACTACGAACAGTTATAACCCTTAAAAAAATTGTTGGAATTTAATAAGTTGATTATATTCTTAAAATATTATAATGTGGGAGTTGTGTAGAATTATTTCAGAATTTTTAAACAATTTCTACTATTTTTTTACTTATTTCAGAAAATACTCAATTTTTAACGCAATTTAAAATTGCATGTTTAATCATGAACAGTTATAACCCTTTAAAAAATTGTTGGAATTTAATAAGTTAATTATATTCTTAAAATATTATAATGTGGGAGTTGTGTAGAATTATTTCAGAATTTTTAAACAATTTTTACTATTTTTTACTTATTTCAGAAAATACTCAATTTTGAACGCAATTTAAAAATGCGTGTTTAACTACGAACAGTTATAACCCTTAAAAAAATTGTTGGAATTTAATAAGTTGATTATATTCTTAAAATATTATAATGTGGGAGTTGTGTAGAATTATTTCAGAATTTTTAAACAATTTCTACTAGTTTTTTACTTATTTCAGAAAATACTCAATTTTGAACGCAATTTAAAATTGCATGTTTAACCATGAACAGTTATAACCCTTTAAAAAATTGTTGGAATTTAATAGGTTGATTATATTCTTAAAATATTATAATGTGGGAGTTGTGTAGAATTATTTCAGAATTTTTAAACAATTTCTTCTATTTTTTATTTATTTTAGAAAATTCTCAATTTTAAACGCAAGTAAAAAATGCATGTTTAACTACGAACAGTTATAACCCTTTAAAGAATTGTTGGAATTTAATAAGTTGATTATATTCTTAAAGTATTATAATGTGAGAGTTGTGTAGAATTATTTCAGAATTTTTAAACAATTTCTACTATTTTTTACTTATTTCAGAAAATACTCAATTTTGAAGGCAATTAAAAAATGCGTCTTTAACTATGAACAGTTATAACCCTTTAAAAAATTGTTGGAATTTAATAAGTTGATTATACTCTTAAAATATTATAATGTGGGAGTTGTGTAGAATTATTTCAGAATTTTTAAACAATTTCTTCTATTTTTTATTTATTTTAGAAAATTCTCAATTTTAAACGCAAGTAAAAAATGCATGTTTAACCACGAACAGTTATAACCCTTTAAAGAATTGTTGAAATTTAATAAGTTGATTATACTCTTAAAATATTATAATGTGGGAGTTGTGTAGAATTATTTTAGAATTTTAAACAATTTCTACTATTTTTTACTTATTTCAGAAAATACTCAATTTTGAACGCAATTTAAAAATGCGTGTTTAGCTATGAACAGTTATAACCCTTTAAAAAATTGTTGACATTTAATAAGTTGATTATACTCTTAAAATATTATAATGTGGGAGTTGTGTAGAATTATTTCAGAATTTTTAAACAATTTCTACTATTTTTTACTTATTTCAGAAAATACTCAATTTTGAACGCAATTTAAAAATGCGTGTTTAGCTATGAACAGTTATAACCCTTTAAAAAATTGTTGAAATTTAATAAGTTGATTATACTCTTAAAATATTATAATGTGGGAGTTGTGTAGAATTATTTTAGAATTTTAAACAATTTCTACCATTTTTTACTTATTTCAGAAAATACTCAATTTTGAACGCAATTTAAAAATGCGTGTTTAACTATGAACAGTTATAACCCTTTAAAAAATTGTTGGAATTTAATAAGTTGATTATACTATTAAATTTTATAATGTGAGAGTTGTGTAGAATTATTTCAGAATTTTTAAACAATTTCTACTATTTTTTACTTATTTCAGAAAATACTCAATTTTGAACGCAATTTAAAAATGCGTATTTAGCTATGAACAGTTGTAACCCTTTAAAAAATTGTTGAAATTTAATAAGTTGATTATACTCTTAAAATATTATAATGTCGGAGTTGTGTAGAATTATTTCAGAATTTTTAAACAATTTCTTCTATTTTTTACTTATTTCAGAAAATTCTCAATTTTGAACGCAATTTAAAAATGCGTGTTTAACTATGAACAGTTATAACCCTTTAAAAAATTGTTGGAATTTAATAAGTTGAATATATTCTTAAAATATTATAATGTAGGAGTTGTGTAGAATTATTTCTGAATTTTTAAACAATTTCTACTATTTTTTATTTATTTTAGAAAATGCTCAATTTTGAACCCAATTCAAAATTGCATGTTTAACCATGAACAGTTATAACCCTTTAAAAAATTGTTGGAATTTAATAGGTTGATTATATTCTTAAAATATTATAATGTAAGAGATGTGTAGAATTATTTCAGAATTTTTAAACAATTTCTACTATTTGTTACTTATTTCAGAAAATACTCAATTTTGAACGCAATTTAAAAATGCGTGTTTAACAATGAATTAGTTATAACCCTTTAAAAAATTGTTGGAATTTAATAAGTTGATTATATTCTTAAAATATTATAATGTGGGAGTTGTGTAGAATTATTTCAGAATTTTTAAACAATTTCTACTATTTTTTATTTATTTTAGAAAATGCTCAATTTTGAATGCAATTAAAAAATGTGTGTTTAACTATGAACAGTTATAATCCTTTAAAAAATGGTTGGAATTTAATAGGTTGATAATATTCTTAAAATATTATAATGTGGGAGTTGTGTAGAAATATTTCAGAATTTTTAAACAATTTCTACTATTTTTTACTTATTTCAGAAAATACTCAATTTTGAACGCAATTTAAAAATGCGTGTTTAGCTATGAACAGTTATAACCCTTTAAAAAATTGTTGAAATTTAATAAGTTGATTATACTCTTAAAATATTATAATGTGGGAGTTGTGTAGAATTATTTTAGAATTTTAAACAATTTCTACCATTTTTTACTTATTTCAGAAAATACTCAATTTTGAACGCAATTTAAAAATGCGTGTTTAACTATGAACAGTTATAACCCTTTAAAAAATTGTTGGAATTTAATAAGTTGATTATACTATTAAATTTTATAATGTGAGAGTTGTGTAGAATTATTTCAGAATTTTTAAACAATTTCTACTATTTTTTACTTATTTCAGAAAATACTCAATTTTGAACGCAATTTAAAAATGCGTATTTAGCTATGAACAGTTGTAACCCTTTAAAAAATTGTTGAAATTTAATAAGTTGATTATACTCTTAAAATATTATAATGTCGGAGTTGTGTAGAATTATTTCAGAATTTTTAAACAATTTCTTCTATTTTTTACTTATTTCAGAAACTTCTCAATTTTGAACGCAATTTAAAAATGCGTGTTTAACTATGAACAGTTATAACCCTTTAAAAAATTGTTGGAATTTAATAAGTTGAATATATTCTTAAAATATTATAATGTAGGAGTTGTGTAGAATTATTTCTGAATTTTTAAACAATTTCTACTATTTTTTATTTATTTTAGAAAATGCTCAATTTTGAACCCAATTCAAAATTGCATGTTTAACCATGAACAGTTATAACCCTTTAAAAAATTGTTGGAATTTAATAGGTTGATTATATTCTTAAAATATTATAATGTAAGAGATGTGTAGAATTATTTCAGAATTTTTAAACAATTTCTACTATTTGTTACTTATTTCAGAAAATACTCAATTTTGAACGCAATTTAAAAATGCGTGTTTAACAATGAATTAGTTATAACCCTTTAAAAAATTGTTGGAATTTAATAAGTTGATTATATTCTTAAAATATTATAATGTGGGAGTTGTGTAGAATTATTTCAGAATTTTTAAACAATTTCTACTATTTTTTATTTATTTTAGAAAATGCTCAATTTTGAATGCAATTAAAAAATGTGTGTTTAACTATGAACAGTTATAATCCTTTAAAAAATGGTTGGAATTTAATAGGTTGATAATATTCTTAAAATATTATAATGTGGGAGTTGTGTAGAAATATTTCAGAATTTTTAAACAATTTCTAGTATTTCTTATTTATTTTAGAAAATGCTCATTTTAAACGCAATTAAAAAATGCATGTTTAACTACGAACAATTATAACCCTTTAAAAAATTGTTGGAATTTAATAAGTTGAATATATTCTTAAAATATTATAATGTGGGAGTTGTGTAGAATTATTTCAGAATTTTTAAACAATTTCTACTATTTTTTATTTATTTTAGAAAATGCTCAATTTTGAACGCAATTAAAAAAATGCATGTTTAACTATGAACAGTTATAACCCTTTAAACAATTGTTGGAAGTTAATAAGTTAGTTATATTCTTAAAATATTATAATGTGGGAGTTGTGTAGAATTATTTCAGAATTTTTAAACAATTCATATTATTTTTTATTTATTTTAGAAAATGCTCAATTTTGTACGCAATTCAAAAATGCATGTTTAACCATGAACAGTTATAAACTTTTAAAAAATGGTTAGAATTTAATAAGTTGATTATATTCTTAAAATATTATAATGTGGGAGTTGTGTAGAATTATTTCAGAATTTTTAAACAATTTCTATTATTTTTTATTTATTTTAGAAAATGCTTAATTTTGAACGCAATTTAAAAATGCGTGTTTAACTATGAACAGTTATAACCCTTTAAACAATTGTTGGAATTTAATAAGTTCATTAAATTCTTAGAATATTATAATGTGGGAGTTGTGTAGAATTATTTCAGGATTTTTAAACAATTTCTATTATTTTTTATTTGTCTTAGAAAATGCTTAATTAAATTTATTTAATGTATCTTCCAATTTCAATTATTTGAACTTCATTATAATTCGTTTATTATTTCATCAATTATTCAATTAGTTTCGATGTTGTCTGAGCGGTGGGGGTTCATCAAAATTCTTTCGGATCGGCATGATTCGGATATAAATTTTATATATGAAACGCTGAAATTGCAATATAAAACTCAGTGCAGAATATAAATTCGGGTCGATCGTATATTTATGAAGGAGTAAGTGGCCGTTTCTCAATACTTTAGGGTAATATTTTCACACCGTTCTTATAGCAGACATCGGCGGTTTTATTATTTAAATATATTGATTTTTTAGTATTATCTCATTTCAAAAAGCCAATGTATTGCATCATCCGATAGATTTCAGTGCTGAGGACTGAACACTGAAACAGCAAAGTTTTGAGCTCAGCTGGTAGAGCGACAGTCTAGCAAACTGAAGGAAGCTGATTCAAATGCATCTGAAGATATAACGTGAGTTCCAAAACTCTTGGAATCCACTCCTGCCATGAATTTGAAGATGCAGGTCATTTCTTAATTCACACACATAAAATTAAACAAATTATCAAATATCATTTTTAAGTAGCTGTCAATTATAGTTAATGTAAATTCATAACCATGAATTATTTCTTGGTCTTGTGTTTAATTTTATGTGTGTGAATTAAGAAATGACCTGCCTCTTCAAATTCATGGCAGGGGTGGATTCCAAGAGTTTTGGAATTCACGGTATTTTGAATTCTTTGATTTGATTTATTTCATAATTCCCAGTGCAGTTTATGTCGCATCTAAAAAATATAAGACATTGTAAAAAAAATTCTGAGTTTGTTATATGTTTGTATGTACGTGCGCCGATAGTTTAAAATTAGTTTTAAGGTTATATTTTTCCATGATTATATTACTTTAATTATTATTTTTATAAAATGTATTTTCCGTAAATAAACATTATTATTATTAATAATAATAATCATAATTGTGATGCGCATGTGTCTGACTAACGCTTTTATTCACAATGGTCACGCTAACTGCCTGAATGATAATTACGAATGTTTGATCATTTCAATTCATGTGCAACACACATTTTTAACAGATTTGAAGTTAGCCATAAATGTCGGGCACGAATCCGGCGCCTTCACCATATTTTTCATTGACTACATTTCTCTAGCAATCTACTAGTTTACAGAAAATTGATAAAAATGCGTAATTTAATTTTTAAGAGCAGTTTTTGTGTAGTAATTTCGAAAACTGATAAAGGGATGATTTCAAAATTTATCATTAACATAAACTACAATCTATTTTTAGTATTTCTAAAAATTTACCAGTTAATGGCATTGTTTTTATATTGTTTTAAACCCTAGGAAAATCGCGCGACTTCAGAACGAATTAATTACAGTTCGCGTGCGATTATTTCAAAAATTACGAAAGAGTTCTTTGAGGTTGTTTCAGAAATAGAAACAAGAATTGGTTTTGTGTCTTTCGAAAATTTTGTAGTGTGTGACAATTGTTTTTATATTTTTGTTAGCGCTCGGCGAATTGCGTGATTTTAAAATGACATAAGCACAGTTCTAGTGCGAAGATTTCGAAACTTGCTAAAGGGATATTTTGAAATTTTCTCCGAAACTTAATTCGAATCAATTTAAACAATTTTTGGACATTTTCCAGCTAATGAAATTTTTTTTAAACGCTCTGAAAATCGCGCTACTTCAGAATGACACAGCACAATTCTCGCGTGGTTGTTTAAAAAATTACTGAAGGGATATTTTGAGATCTTTTCAGAAACTAAAATCAATTTTAGTAAATTTAATAAAACGAAATACAGGGTGTTTCAGAGCTCTGAGAATGGTCAATCACGTGCTTATTTTGCAAAATTTCGAAAAATATTTTATACAAAAGTTGTGTATAATAGTGAGCTGCACGCCCTAAAAATATTTAAATTTATACAGGGCGTCTCATAACAAAGTTACAGACCAAACTTATGTTTTTTTTTAAATGGAACACCCTGTATTTTTTGTCATTTTCGAATTATATGGAGCAAATAAAGGTGAGTTACTCCAATACTCCCTATACCTATTGTTTGCCGTTTTCGAAATATTTGAATATTTGTTGAAATGCATGGTCTGGGTGAAATTTTATTTTTGCCCCAGTGATTGACGTTGAACGATTAAAATCATTTAAATTATTTGCTTGAAGGTTCGAACTATAGAGCCAACCATGATTTCATACAAAAAATTATACTGGGTGATAAAAAAAATGCGGTAGAAAAACCCAACTTATAAAGTTGAATAACTTTGTTTTTTCAAATAGCACACCCTGTATTTAGTAACGTATTCTCAAGTAGAATCCAATTATATTTCAGATTATAATAATTATTCCTGATATGATAATCTCCGAATACAAGAAAACTATTGAGATTAGGAACAGGGAACCATTATATAATTTTTAAGAAAATACGCATTCATGATCCTGCAAAAGAACCTCACATATTCGAATGCTTATAAAAATTTGATAAACAATATTTTTTGAAAAAATCAATTGCGTTCTTATAAAGCAATCTGTTAACTGTGTTTATTATTTTTTGACCACATTTTTTAAAAAATGGGCTTTCACGATTTTGCAAAAAATAAATTCAATAAAACGAAATGTAGCCTGAATATATGAATATTCATACTCTGCAACATTAAGTCTTACTAAGACTATAAATAAATAACTTATTGAAACAACTGCTTCCCTGGCTAGTGCCACGCCGGATATTGCAACAAGTAAGGTTGTTTCTAATTTATTTGCAAAAAATTTTCTTATTTTCAAAAAAATCTAACAACAATATTTAAAAAGAAAAACGAAATCGCATTTCTGTAAATCAAACTTTGAGCTATGTATTTTGATTTTTTTTTTTTTAATTTCCAATATCATCTGTATTCTTTTCTTTTTTGTTCCCTGGCACATTATTTTAAATGCATTCAAAAAAATAAATTGTCAATTTTTTACTCATGATGGATACAATTTTTTTCAAGAAGATATATTCAATATTGTTCTTAATCAAAGCCATTTTGGTTTTTTTCCCTTGCGGATTTTTTAAAGGATATTTTTTTTAACAAAATGCGCTTTCACGATCCTGCGAAAAACCTTACATATTCGAACGGTTATAAAAAAATCGAAAAATTAAGGGCACAAAGACCGATGGTCGATAGCCCAGACAGTGACTTACTAACCAAATAGTAATAACTGAAAAACTTAAATATGTAGAAGTTACTGAAATAAAGATGTATATATATCGAAAAATTATATTTTTTGGAAAAATGAAATTTCGTTCTTATAAAGCAAACTTCTCAAGAGGGTTGAAAATAAAGTATAAAATATAGGGTGTTCCATTTAAAAAAACATAACTTTGTTCTGTAATGTATACTGGAACACCCTGTACAAAAACATATATATTTTTAAAATATGTAGAATAAGTTCAAGAAAACTAGACTCAAATAGCAAATAAGTTATGGGGCTTTTACAGATCGCTGGGTCACCCGGTATGTTTTTTTTTTAGTTCCTACACCATC
Organism: Ocypus olens; assembly: GCA_910593695.2. Taxonomy (NCBI): domain Eukaryota; kingdom Metazoa; phylum Arthropoda; class Insecta; order Coleoptera; family Staphylinidae; genus Ocypus; species Ocypus olens. Next base: position 45,596,289 of record OU343049.1, read on the forward strand.
TACAATTTTTTGCATTTTTTGCTCCCCTCTTGCATTATTTTAAATGCATTAAAAAAAAATTCCCTGCAAGATAATTCAATATTGTTCCTAATCAAAATTTGAAATTTGATTTTTTCCTTTTCGGATTTTTTACGAAAAGGCGCGTTCACGATTCTTCAAAAATATTCGAACGCTTATAAAAATTGAAAAGCAATATTTTACGAAACAATAATAATACAACAAACACAAACATCCAATTACAGGGAAAGTTACATAAAATACACAAAATACAGATACAAAAAAAAAACAAATATCCATATATAAATACATATTCACACATCAATCAAATAATCAATTAATAAATTCTGAAAGATAATGCAGATTATAACAAATAAGACAGTTGAAAAACAAATTAAATGGTGTCCTTCTAATGATTATTTAAATTTAAAAATTTTCAAGGCCACCTATCCGTTTTTTATAAATATAACGCGCTTGAATTATTTCAACTGCACTAAGAAAATAAAATGAGCAATTTGTTACTAATGATAAATACATTTTTTTTTCCTGGAAGATATATTCAATATTGTTATTATTAATCATTTGACCATTTTGGTTCTTTCATTTCCGGATTTTGAAGGACATTTTTTTAAGAAAATGTGCATTCATGATCCTGCAAAAACCGAACGCTTATAAAAAATTGAAAACTAATATTTTTTTTTAAATTAAATTTATAACAAAAGCACACTCTGAACAATGTTTGTTAATTTTTTTACAATTAACTCGCAGCATTTTCAAATGCAATGCGCTTTCACGATTTTGCAAAAAATTTCTCATTTTTAAACGCTTGTAAAAATCAAAAAACAATATTAAGTTAAACAAATGGCATTCAGGTAAATAAAATTTTGAGCTACGTACTTTGATTTTTATTTTTATTAGCAACACTATAGTATTTTCTAATTTTTTTCCTTGACATTTGCATTATTTTGAATGCTTTCAAAAAATTGTCATTTTTTTTACTAATGATGAATTTTTATCCTGGAAGATATTCAATATTGTTCTTAATCAACGCCATTTTGATTTTTTACCTTTACCTTTACATTTTTTTAAAGGAAATGCCTGTTCACGATACTGCAAAAAATCTTACTTATTCGAACGGTTATTAAAAATTGAAAAACAATATTTTTTTAAAAATAAAATTGCGTTCTTATAAAGCAAACTGGGAGCTATGTTTGTTGATTTTTCAAAAAGTTCCAACGCGGCCTATAAATTTTTTACAATTTTTTTTCTTCGCTATTCCATTATTTCAACAGGATTAACAAAATATAATTAGCAATTTGTTAATGGATACAATTTCTTTTCCTGGAAGGTATATTCAATATCGTTCTTAGTCAAAGCCATTTTGGTTTTTTCACTTTCGATTTTTTTAAGATATTTTTTCAAGATGTCCAAAAAACTCGAACGCTTTCATATTTTTGAAAAATTAAATTGTGTTCTTGAACTATATTTGTTAATTTTTTTACCACTAACTTGCAGCATTTTTTAAAAGAAAATATGCTTTCATGATTCTATAAAACCAATTACATTGCTGTAAATCAAACTTTGATCTACGCGTTTTGGTTTTTTTTTATTTCCAACACCATCGATATTTTTTTCTATTTTTTTCCTTCGCACTTGTATCGTTTTAAATGCATAAAACACATTAATCAAAATGCGTAAAGAAAAATATCTATTTTTTTATTAATGATATCGTTCTTAAACAAAGCCATTTTATAATTAAATAAATCATGGACGAAGATTCTACGTATAAAGCTGAATCAAAAGTGTGAACATGCCTCGGACAGGGATCGAACCTGCAACCTCCAGATGTTCGGTCTGGGATGCTACCAGTTGCACCACAGAGGCCACACAGTTACGGAGAATATTCGTCCATTATTTATTTAATTATATTAATACTCAGTAATGCGGGAAATCATCGAATAAAGCCATTTTAGTTTTTTCCCTTTCGGACTTTTTGAAAGGATATTTATTTGACGAAATGCACACTATCCTGCAAAAGAACTACATATTCGAACGCTTATAAAAAAATTGAAAAATAATATTAAAAAAAAATTAAATTGCGTTCTTATAAAGCAAACTTTAAACTATGTTTGTAGATTTTTTAAAAATTTCCAAGTTTTTCTACAATTTTTTGTTCATCGCGCTTGCATTGTTTCAACTGCATTAAGAAAATAAAATTAGCAATTTGTTACTAATGATGGATACAATTCCTGGAAGATTTATTCTTAACCAAAGCCATTTTGGTTTCTCTTTTTCGGATTTTTAAGAAAATGCGCTTTCACGATCCTGCAAATAACCTTTCATATTCGAACGGTTATAAAAAATTGAAAAACAATATTTAAAGAAAATGAAATTGCGTTCTTATAAAGCAAACTTTGAACTGTTTGTAATTTTTTTTTAAACGCCACCTATAAGTTTTTACCAACTTTTTCTTTGCGTTAGCGTATTAAAAAATAAATCACCAATTTGTTACTAATGAAGGATACAATTTTCTTACTGGAAAACATATTTATATTTATTTTTAAAATGCAAAGAAAAAAGTTGGCTTCTTTTACCATTTAACTAGCGAAATGTTAATGCAAACATTAAGTTTGTAGACTATTTTATTATTCACAACCGCACCATTTTTATGATCAAAATTCAGCTAAATTTCGTCGCCATAAAAATGTAATTAATCTAGTTGCCAGTTTTTTGTTGTAGTATGTATTTATTAACTTCAAATCAAAACAAATCAAGTTGATGAAATGCCGCGGAGGAAAGTAGCGCTCAGTAATGTGATGAAATGCCAGCGGAAATGAGGGCGGGTCTGCAGATGGCTTAAAGTTTTGATTATCTCAAATTATTGCTAATAATTTTTAATAACATTTTAGTAGTGTATTTCAGATAGGATACAAACGCACATTGTTGTTAAATCCTATCTATATGTGAATATAATTTTGTTTTCCAAATCATTTAAATTCAATAAGCATTTCACACCTATAGGGGAAACTAATGAACTCTAAACGTTTGAATGGATTCCAATTAAGCATTAAATAAACACGCCGCATTAAGCACCACTTAATCACCCGCACAAAAAAATCAATTAGCAATGTTTAATTAAAATCGTGTGTTTCTTTTCCGACGCTAGCAATTCCGCAAAGGCGGGCCCCCATTTGAAAAGGGTAAGGATTTGTTGGACATGTGTCAAGTGTGTTTTCAATTTGCGACTCGTTTCTTCCGTGACCGGTAATTAATTTTTAAAGAAAAGAACCGAAAAAAGGGGGCGAGATTAACGCGCCCCGTAACAAATGTTTATCCCCTACGAATCGAACGTTATCAATTGCGGCGTCCCTTCGGCAAGGGATCTTAATTAAAGTCCCTCCGCCACCCCGTGTGATAAAAGTGATGTAGCACCATTTTGTAACGAGCTTTTTTATGGCCGGTCCATCAGGTTTTCGTTTGGGTTGTTTTAGGAGTTTTATAACGTACGCACCTTGGTTTTACTTCTTTTTATTCGAGCACATGTGTGAATCGATCCATTGTGTGAGTTTTCTGGGATGAATCTTTGGAGGAGATATATAATTACGAGGTATTATAATGGTCTTACGGCTTCGGACACACGTGGTATGAGCAAGGATAGGCTTTGTTAAGCCTATAATTTACAGATAAGCAAACAATTGTCCGTGTTTCGTGAAGTCGAGTGGGTGCGAAGGCAAACTCTATGCTCAGACGGCGTAACGCAACCTTTTTACTTCTGGTGTATTACCGTTGGGCATACACACGTAGATAAATATAAATCGGTTGGAAACACTACCAGATACTAAACAGTAAGAAATAGATGTTTGGCCTTTGGCGGTTTTAGTACGATGGTATAAAATTACCGTATTGCATCTGTGGAATTGAGTTGCCCCCGTATACTATTTTATCAATTTAATCTACAGTAATGCATCAGGGGCTGTTTCGTTATCAGTGCATTTTTTGAGAGTTCATTGCCGAGCGACCGTATAATTAACGAGGCCGCAGGCCGAGGTCAATAATTTAAAGACAATAAATCTCGTTTACGGAGTCACCTTTGTTAGTGAATTCAAGAACAAATGTGCGAATTTATTCCCAGCAGTGGCGGAAATTAAAATTTCCAAACCTATCGTCTGAAAATTTGATTAAATGTATACACTAATATTAGAACATTTATTATTAGAAAAATCTTAGTAACATGGATATAAAGAACAGGGGCGGCTCTTTATATAGAGCCAAGGAGCCATGGCACTACCTGCAGTTTCAAGCTCAGCAAGAATTTTTAATTCATTCTTAAAACACTTTTTCGGGCGGTCCGTTGGTGTAGTGGGTACAGGCGAGCGCTTGTGCCGGTTGCACCGCGGCCGTGTGGGTTCGATTCCCAGCCGGGACGAAAGACTTTTCTGTCGAGAAGTATTCGTTCGGGTCCGTGGTTGTTTGTATACGTCTTTCATTATTCATTTGTTCATTTACTCATTTAATTTATAACTTAAAATATATACATAACAATTGATGATGGCTAATGGTCATAGCACCAAGGCCAGGCGTAACGCCGAAAACAAAACAAAAAAAAAAAAAAAAACACTTTTTCGCCAGTTACCTTGGTCTAGCAGATATTCTTTCTTTCTTCAAAAAAGTAGAGGGGTGGGGTATATTGTATAAATGGCTCTACCGTCAACATGTTCTACGAGCCACCACTGGTTATAACTGTTCTTTGTTAAACATGCATTTTTTAATTGCGTTCAGAATTAAGGATTTTCTAAGACAAATAAAAAATAATAGAAATTGTTTAAAAATTCTGAAATAATTCTACACAACTCCCACATTATAATATTTTAAGAATATAATCAACTTATTAACTTCCAACAATTTTTTAAAGGGTTATAACTGTTCATAGTTAAACACGCATTTTTAAATTGCGTTCAAAATTGAGCATTTTCTAAAATAAATAAAAAATAGTAGAAATTGTTTAAAAATTCTGAAATAATTCTACACAACTCCCACATTATAATATTTTAAGAATATAATCAATTTATTAAATTCCAACAATTTTTTAAAGGGTTATAACTGTTAATAGTTAAACACGCATTTTTAAAGTGCGTTCAAAATCAAATATTTTCTGAAATAAGTAAAAAATAGTAGAAATTGTTTAAAAATTCTGAAATAATTCTACACAACTCCCACATTATAATATTTTAAGAATATATTCAACTTATTAAATTCCAACCATTTTTTAAAGGGTTATAACTGTTCATAGTTAAACACGCATTTTTTTATTGCGTTCAAAATTGAGCATTTTGTAAAATAAATAAAAAATAGTAGAAATTGTTTAAAAATTCTGAAATAATTCTACACAACTCCCACATTATAATATTTTAAGAATATATTCAACTTATTAAATTCCAACCATTTTTTAAAGGGTTATAACTGTTCATGGTTAAACACGCATTTTTTATTGCGTTCAAAATTGAGCATTTTGTAAAATAAATAAAAAATAGTAGAAATTGTTTAAAAATTCTGAAATAATTCTACACAACTCCCACATTATAATATTTTAAGAATATAATCAACTTATTAAATTCCAACAATTTTTTAAAGGGTTATAACTGTTCATAGTTAAACACGCATTTTTAAATTGCGTTAAAAATTGAGTATTTTCTGAATAAGTAAAAAATAGTAGAAATTGTTTAAAAATTCTGAAATAATTCTACACAACTCTCACATTATAATATTTTAAGAATATATTAAACTTATTCAATTCCAACCATCTTTTAAAGGGTTATAACTGTTCATGGTTAAACACGCATTTTTTATTGCGTTCAAAATTGAGCATTTTGTAAAATAAATAAAAAATAGTAGAAATTGTTTAAAAATTCTGAAATAATTCTACACAACTCCCACATTATAATATTTTAAGAATATAATCAACTTATTAAATTCCAACAATTTTTTAAAGGGTTATGACTGTTCATAGTTAAACACGCATTTTTAAATTGCGTTAAAAATTGAGTATTTTCTGAATAAGTAAAAAATAGTAGAAATTGTTTAAAAATTCTGAAATAATTCTACACAACTCCCACATTATAATATTTTAAGAATATATTCAACTTATTAAATTTCAACAATTTTTTAAAGGGTTATAACTGTTCGTAGTTAAACATGCATTTCTTACTTGCGTTTAAAATTGAGCATTTTCTAAAATAAATAAAAAATAGAAGAAATTGTTTAAAATTCTGAAATAATTCTACACAACTCCCACATTATAATATTTTAAGAATATAATCAACTTATTAACTACCAACAATTTTTTAAAGGGTTATAACTGTTCATGGTTAAACACGCATTTTTAAATTGCGTTCAAAATTAAGTATTTTCTGAAATAAGTAAAAAATAGTAGAAATTGTTTAAAAATTCTGAAATAATTCTAGACAACTCCAACATTATAATATTTTAAGAATATAATCAACTTATTCAATTTTTACCATTTTTTAAAGGGTTATAACTGTTCATAGTTAAACATGTAAAAATAGTATAAATTGTTTAAAAATTCTGAAATAATTCTACACAACTCTCACATTATAATATTTTAAGAATATAATCAACTTATTAAATTCCAACAATTCTTTAAAGGGTTATAATTGTTCATGGTTAAACATGCATTTTTCAATTGCGTTTAAAATTGGGCATTTTCTAAAATAAATAAAAAATAGTAGAAATTATTTAAAAATTCTGAAATAATTCTACACAACTCCCACATTATAGTATTTTAAGAATATATTCAACTTATTAAATACCAACAATTTTTTAAAGGGTTATAACTGTTCGTAGTTAAACATGCACTTTTTACTTGCGTTTAAAATTGAGCATTTTCTAAAATGAATAAAAAATAGAAGAAATTGTTTAAAAATTCTGAAATAATTCTACACAACTCCCACATTATAATATTTTAGGAATATAGTTAACTTATTAAATTCCAACAATTTTTTAAAGGGTTATAACTGTTCATAGTTAAACACGCATTTTTAAATTGCGTTCAAAATTGAGTATTTTCTGAAATAAGTAAAAAATAGTAGAAATTGTTTAAAAATTCTGAAATAATTCTACACAACTCCCACATTATAATATTTTAAGAATATAATCAACTTAATAAATTTCAACAATTTTTTAAAGGGTTATAACTGTTCGTAGTTAAACATGCATTTTTTACTTGCGTTTAAAATTGAGCATTTTCTAAAATAAATAAAAAATAGAAGAAATTGTTTAAAAATTCTGAAATAATTCTACACAACTCCCACATTATAGTATTTTAAGTATATATTCCACTTATTAAATACCAACAATTTTTTAAAGGGTTATAACTGTTCGTAGTTAAACATGCACTTTTTACTTGCGTTTAAAATTGAGCATTTTCTAAAATAAATAAAAAATAGAAGAAATTGTTTAAAAATTCTGAAATAATTCTACACAACTCCCACATTATAATATTTTAGGAATATAGTTAACTTATTAAATTCCAACAATTTTTTAAAGGGTTATAACTGTTAATAGTTAAACACGCATTTTTAAATTGCGTTCAAAATTAAGTATTTTCTGAAATAAGTAAAAAATATTAGAAATTGTTTAAAAATTCTGAAATAATTCTACACAACTCCCACATTATAATATTTTAAGAATATAATCAACTTCTTAAATTCCAACATTTTTTTAAAGGGTTATAACTGTTCGTAGTTAAACATGCATTTTTTACTTGCATTTAAAATTGAGCATTTTCTAAAATAAATAAAAAATAGAAGAAATTGTTTAAAAATTCTGAAATAATTCTACACAACTCCCACATTATAATATTTTAAGAATATAATCAACTTATTAAATTCCAACAATTTTTTAAAGGGTTATAACTGTTAATAGTTAAACACACATTTTTAAATTGCGTTCAAAATTAAGTATTTTCTGAAATAAGTAAAAAATAGTAGAAATTGTTTAAAAATTCTGAAATAATTCTACACAACTCCCACATTATAATATTTTAAGAATATAATCAACTTAATAAATTTCAACAATTTTTTAAAGGGTTATAACTGTTCGTAGTTAAACATGCATTTTTTACTTGCGTTTAAAATTGAGCATTTTCTAAAATAAATAAAAAATAGAAGAAATTGTTTAAAAATTCTGAAATAATTCTACACAACTCCCACATTATAGTATTTTAAGAATATATTCCACTTATTAAATACCAACAATTTTTTAAAGGGTTATAACTGTTCGCAGTTAAACATGCACTTTTTACTTCCGTTTAAAATTGAGCATTTTCTAAAATAAATAAAAAATAGAAGAAATTGTTTAAAAATTCTGAAATAATTCTACACAACTCCCACATTATAATATTTTAAGAATATAATCAACTTATTACATTCGAACAATTTTTTAAAGGGTTATAACTGTTCATAGTTAAACACGCATTTTTAAATTGCGTTAAAAATTGAGTATTTTCTGAAATAAGTAAAAAATAGTAGAAATTGTTTAAAAATTCTGAAATAATTCTACACAACTCCCACATTATAATATTTTAAGAATATAATCAACTTAATAAATTTCAACCATTTTTTAAAGGGTTATAACTGTTCGTAGTTAAACATGCATTTTTTACTTGCGTTTAAAATTGAGCATTTTCTAAAATAAATAAAAAATAGAAGAAATTGTTTAAAAATTCTGAAATAATTCTACACAACTCCCACATTATAGTATTTTAAGAATATATTCCACTTATTAAATACCAACAATTTTTTAAAGGGTTATAACTGTTCGTAGTTAAACATGCACTTTTTACTTGCGTTTAAAATTGAGCATTTTCTAAAATAAATAAAAAATAGAAGAAATTGTTTAAAAATTCTGAAATAATTCTACACAACTCCCACATTATAATATTTTAAGAATATAATCAACTTATTAAATTCCAACAATTCTTCAAAGGGTTATAATTGTTCATGGCTAAACATGCATTTTCAATTGCGTTTAAAATTGGGCATTTTCTAAAATAAATAAAAAATAGTGGAAATTGTTTAAAAATTCTGAAATAATTCTACACAACTGCCACATTATAATATTTTAAGAATATAATCAACTTATTAAATTCCAACAATTTTTTAAAGGGTTATAACTGTTCATAGTTAAACACGCATTTTTAAATTGCGTTCAAAATTGAGTATTTTCTGAAATAAGTAAAAAATAGTAGAAATTGTTTAAAAAACCTGAAATAATTCTACACAACTCCCACATTATAATATTTTAAGAATATAATCAACTTCTTAAATTCCAACATTTTTTTAAAGGGTTATAACTGTTCGTAGTTAAACATGCATTTTTTACTTGCATTTAAAATTGAGCATTTTCTAAAATAAATAAAAAATAGAAGAAATTGTTTAAAAATTCTGAAATAATTCTACACAACTCCCACATTATAATATTTTAAGAATATAATCAACTTATTAAATTCCAACAATTTTTTAAAGGGTTATAACTGTTAATAGTTAAACACACATTTTTAAATTGCGTTCAAAATTAAGTATTTTCTGAAATAAGTAAAAAATAGTAGAAATTGTTTAAAAATTCTGAAATAATTCTACACAACTCCCACATTATAATATTTTAAGAATATAATCAACTTAATAAATTTCAACAATTTTTTAAAGGGTTATAACTGTTCGTAGTTAAACATGCATTTTTTACTTGCGTTTAAAATTGAGCATTTTCTAAAATAAATAAAAAATAGAAGAAATTGTTTAAAAATTCTGAAATAATTCTACACAACTCCCACATTATAGTATTTTAAGAATATATTCCACTTATTAAATACCAACAATTTTTTAAAGGGTTATAACTGTTCGCAGTTAAACATGCACTTTTTACTTCCGTTTAAAATTGAGCATTTTCTAAAATAAATAAAAAATAGAAGAAATTGTTTAAAAATTCTGAAATAATTCTACACAACTCCCACATTATAATATTTTAAGAATATAATCAACTTATTACATTCGAACAATTTTTTAAAGGGTTATAACTGTTCATAGTTAAACACGCATTTTTAAATTGCGTTAAAAATTGAGTATTTTCTGAAATAAGTAAAAAATAGTAGAAATTGTTTAAAAATTCTGAAATAATTCTACACAACTCCCACATTATAATATTTTAAGAATATAATCAACTTAATAAATTTCAACCATTTTTTAAAGGGTTATAACTGTTCGTAGTTAAACATGCATTTTTTACTTGCGTTTAAAATTGAGCATTTTCTAAAATAAATAAAAAATAGAAGAAATTGTTTAAAAATTCTGAAATAATTCTACACAACTCCCACATTATAGTATTTTAAGAATATATTCCACTTATTAAATACCAACAATTTTTTAAAGGGTTATAACTGTTCGTAGTTAAACATGCACTTTTTACTTGCGTTTAAAATTGAGCATTTTCTAAAATAAATAAAAAATAGAAGAAATTGTTTAAAAATTCTGAAATAATTCTACACAACTCCCACATTATAATATTTTAAGAATATAATCAACTTATTAAATTCCAACAATTCTTCAAAGGGTTATAATTGTTCATGGCTAAACATGCATTTTCAATTGCGTTTAAAATTGGGCATTTTCTAAAATAAATAAAAAATAGTGGAAATTGTTTAAAAATTCTGAAATAATTCTACACAACTGCCACATTATAATATTTTAAGAATATAATCAACTTATTAAATTCCAACAATTTTTTAAAGGGTTATAACTGTTCATAGTTAAACACGCATTTTTAAATTGCGTTCAAAATTGAGTATTTTCTGAAATAAGTAAAAAATAGTAGAAATTGTTTAAAAAACCTGAAATAATTCTACACAACCCCCAAATTATTATATAATTATATGTTGTATAAGTGGCTCTACCATCAACATGTTCCACGAGCCGCCACTGATAAAGAAAACACTTAATTTTTTTATAAAACTTTCATTAAAAGTTATAAAAGTTAAGTGTTTTCTTTACATAGTAATTGAAAATGTACCACGAACTGAACTCCTCCAAGATTCAAGAAGTATAAAAGTAAGATATTTTGAGGAAACGAAAATACATTTCAGATTGATGGTAGGCAACTTGAAAATCTTAGATTCCGTGCATGCTCCTGTGATAAATGTACCCGTGAATGAATTTTCCGCTGAAAGGCATATTATAATGGAAATTGATAGACTGGCGTTTATCTTTTTCTAAAATACCAGCCCCCTTGGCCATATTTCAAATCGCAGTATTCCAATACATATATATAAAAAAAAAGCGGGGCGATATCAAGGTGGGCATAAAGCCTCCCCAGGTCCTTTACGTCCGCAACCCCTCGCCCCGTATCGCGGATACCAACTTACCCCAAAGCAGTAAAACCCGAGATCAACTAGACTTTGTAAGGATATTTTATTCATATTCCATCCGGAATGTTCTTATAATAAGCAAAAATGGTAATGATGTAAGGGATATCTGGAGATAACGAGAATTTGCCGGGGTGCGAACGCCGGTTGTATATTTTATAACATAAAATTGTTGCCCATTACGTTCTCCCCGTGTATACATTATTCACTCGATTCCCTTTTCCGTATTTTATTTGTCTCGCAGGGAAAAATCTGTCGACCGGGAAATCTAATTACGAAAAATACTGCTGCTGCTGTTCGGGCGGTATTCTTTTGATCATTCGGCGAGAGGGCCTAAGAGGGCGAAACCGCGATCCTTCGGTGTTGTTAAAACGCGGGGGCGGTGAGGAAGGAAAATTGCTGCGAGCTGAAACTAAAGCAGGATTTCTCAAACTCTGAGCACTTCCATCCCCCGAGGTGCAGCGATAACGGGTGCTGCCCGGGGTTCGATTAAAAATAAAACTAGTAGTAATTCGCGTGTAGTATTTAAATTTTGTTTGCGAACTCTATTATAACTTTAGTCTAGTTAGATAAATTGCGCTGTCTGTTATTCAGACCTGAGGGTTACGTAAAATGCTTTTATCGTCCCTAAAATATCAAAATTATAATATTCAAATATCTTTAATTCTACAAATAAACGCACATGTTTCTTTTATAAATCTAGAAAAAATAACGTATGCAATACCCAGAAACGAAACTTCGGTTGAACATTGAACCGCCAAGTAGAAGTCCGCTGTCCAAAAAAAGCGTCAACTGTTGACAGGTGCATTTACCCTTATCAATATACCAGCAGCATATGTTATCAGTGATTCTGGATTGACTGGCCAACAAAGCCGATTGGCCCCCTTCTTCAGTTAAGAGTTGCAGGATGGGCATCAGTCAGATGATCAACCTGTACGGTCTTTATTATACAAAGCAATGACGAAATCTCTTCACTGCACGAGTTGTAGACCTTTTGTAGTGATTTTTTCATTTCATCGCCGTCCAGAATATTTCCTGTCTCAAGTTCATCATGCAGTCGTCATCGAAGTCATCATCATCATATGCACCGATGGTCACTGTTTTCACTTTTGACTGTTTCTATTCTACAACTGCTCATCAACTGTGTCACCATATCATCACTAGTCATGTCATAGTCGGAAACTTTCAAACGTTTGCTTGCCTTCGAAGTACGTTCAAACGATACGTGAAAGAATTGCATTACGACAACACGACGAGATGCCTCTGTTGGTGTACGTAAAAGAATATAGCAGTTTGAATGCGTTTTAACAGCAATTAGATGATGTATACGTAGTTGTTTGTATAAGAATTGAAGAGCACGTTTTAGAATTCCAGTGCGTGCAAATAGTTCACTTTTTCCGATAGTCAGCGTCAGTAACAAAGACTCCGAGACCGCAGTAGAGGGCGTTTTGTGTTTTGCAGCTTGCTGATTCTGAATCTGCTAATACAGATTAACGTATTCCGCAAGGGTTTTAAATTTGATCCCACTAATACCAACAAAATTCGTCGTCACGGCAGGTTTATGGGCTGTTCTTTTTCGCTGCAACTACCGTAACACGAGTGGTTTATCTGGATATACAATTACTCTTTCTCCAACTCAAAGATGAACCAAATTATTTCATTTGGCAACAAGATGGAGCACCTCCGCACTGGCATTGCAGAAGTTATTGCTGACATCACTGAAAAAGTTGGTTAAAGTATGGAACGTCAATCACTGGGGAAAAAATAAAATTTCACCCAGACCATGCATTTCAACAAATCTTCAAATATTTCGAAAACGGCGAACAATAGGTATAGGGAGTTTTGAAGTAACTCATCTTTATTTGCTCCATACAGGGTGTTCCATTTAAAAAAAAAACATAAGTTTGGTCTGTAACTTTGTTATGAGACACCCTGTATAAATTACAATATTTTTAGGGCGTGCAGCTCACTATTATTCAAAACTTTTGTATTAAACATTTTTCGAAATTTTGAAAATAAGACCGTTCCCAGAGCTCTGAAACACCCTGTATTTATACAGGGTGTCTTTTTTAAAACGAGCAATACTCTATAAATATGGACCTAAAAAAGATATAAAAAATTTCTCAAAACCGTTTCTAGGGTATGTGTCTAGTCTGAAAATGGCCTTCACTAATCAACCCATTTCACTGGCAACACTCCCTTTGTGATCGAGAATAAGATATGTGCGAATCTGTTGTTAATTTTCCTCGACTTTAACCTACAATATATACGAAGCAGATTTTTATTTTTTGACGAAAACTTGAAAAACTATAGAAGGGTCCCCGCTTCTTACTTTTGTTCAAAAATTGCATTTGCAATGATTTCCTGAAGAAATAATCGATACGTCACTGGAAATATCCCTTCAAGACCCATCAGAAAATGTACTTGCGCAAGAACAAATGTCAATTTGAAGCCCGTGACGCGATAGCAATGAAAATTCGAAAATTGAAATTTTTTTGAAAATCAACATTTTTAGAGGCTAAAAGACCTCTGGTCAATTGCCTGTTGAAGTCATTTGTAAAAGTATCTCAATAAATGTATTCTCTCTCTCAACATTTTTAATAACCATCGTAGACCTTTATGTAATACCTTTTTTCATCAGAAGAAGAAGCTAAATAAAACTTCATCTAAAAAAATTCGCATAATTATGACATATAATAATAAGTCAATATATTTGGCACTATAAATGAAATCTAAACTTTTATCAGATAGAAATGTTCTCACTTTAAAATTTCACCATTAAAAATATTTACTTCCTTCACTAGATCGACTCATCGTATCAGCGAGTCACCCAGACATGAAAACTAAAGCGAAGAGCAAATGTTTACGAGCTTCACTAAATCTGATTTAATTTATTGAAGAGCAAAAACAAAATTATTTCACCTTCGTATTTTCCACTGATTTGACTCTTTCCGTCGGCTCACTCAAGAGTTACCCATCTCTAATGTGGAGTAACATTTTTATCAAAGAAATATGGAATAGCTAAATCCAGTCTGTGCTCTTAAAAAGAAGGAGGCAAAAATTAAATCCGCTGTTGCTTCAGCGTTTTCCGGGTCAGAAAAACGATCATCTCTTCGTATCTCTGAATTCTCTAAGATGGAAAAATGCCTCTATAAGTCTTTTTTGAAACAACGGGAACAAAATTTGCCAATAAGTGCCGTGTACTGAAGAAAAAAGCTGAAAATGTTCATCAAAAATTGTAAAACAGTCATTTGTGTTTTTGCAATTTGTTTCAACAATTCCAAGGCACCACCTATTTTTGCTAAAATATTAGTTTTAATTTCCTCGCTTTTGTATGGAAAATACAAAAATAAGTAATATAGCCAATGATATGGCTGTATATGGTTGTATACAGTATTTTTTCTCTCTACAAGAAACATATTTATACTTTTTCTCTGAAATAATTTGGAGAGCCAATTTGAATATTATGAAATTCCACAGAACTCTTTTTTAAAAGTATCAGGAACTACAGTACTAACCCAAACACATCTTAAAAGCAGTTCAGAACTATTCGATAACAATGTTGGGGTGCGGTGTCAAGTTGGCACCCCATTTTTCAAAAAATTCCTGACAGCCCAATTTTACAGAACTCTTTTTTAAAAGTTGATAATACTTCTAGATACATCAAAAGGAATTAAGAACTCTATTCAGAACTATCAAAACTCTTCATTAGGGTGCCAACTTGACATACTCTGAGACTTGATGTTTTGCTCTCGAACAAAAGTGACTTCTGAAAACGTTCGTCTGATGCATGATCACTGTAGTTTCACCTGCATTTTTATACAAAGACTACACTTTGATGAACAATTTTAATATTACACCGAAGTTTTCACATTTTTGTGCCGGCTCGAGGGTCACAAGAGGGTCCCAATTACGCTGGATACTGGATGTGACTGGTGTGACCAACCACCGTGAGAACCTGAAGCTTTGGTGTGGCAAACCATGAGCACCTAAGGTTTTGATGTGTCTTTCAGCCACACTACAAGTCTCCTAAAATATGACAGGGATATTGTCTTTTTCTGCTTGTCTT
The DNA here is from genome assembly GCA_910593695.2 of Ocypus olens. Taxonomy (NCBI): domain Eukaryota; kingdom Metazoa; phylum Arthropoda; class Insecta; order Coleoptera; family Staphylinidae; genus Ocypus; species Ocypus olens. The sequence continues at coordinate 45,611,786 of OU343049.1, forward strand.
GTAGCAGACACCAAGTAGACTACCTCGACTAAGCTACAGCGTCCTAATTCCCACTTGTTTGTAAATTGTTGTAACAATGTTGGGATTAATCTTGTGTCTACAAATCCAGATACCTTGTCAATATTTTCATTTCAAATTTGAGAATGATTGATTGTGCCATTAGGATATATTTAACCCTTTAAGACCCAAGCAGCGCGGTTGCGCTGTTGAGATTTTGTGTTTGAACGATACAACCTAACCTAACCTAAGTCAGAGGCCTGCATGGGCCGGGCTTTGGCCCGGCCCGGAAAGCCCGGCGCGGCCCGACATCGGGCCGGGCCGGGCCGGGCCGTATTTTTCAAACTCCGGGTCGGGCCGGGCTGGGCTTTTCGATGAATAATTTAACCCGGGCCGGGCCGGGCCGGGCTAGGATAAATTTAATTTTATTATATTTTGGAAACCAACAACTAAGTGAATTAAAAAAAATGTTATTAACACGAATTCAATGTATTTTAAGAATTTTAAGGAATACATGGGTCCAGTAATTTTATTTATTTAATTCAACATTTTTCGGGGACGGGCCGGGCCGGGCCGGGCTTTGAATATTCAGCTCCGGGCCGGGCCGGGCCGGGCCCGCAGCACATTTTCGTTTCATCGGGCCGGGCCGGGCCGGGCCCGCAGCACATTTTCGTTTCATCGGGCCGGGCCGGGCCGGGTTTTAAATTTTTACTCTCGGGCCGGGCCGGGCCGGGCTTTCGAAAACCCGCTTCTGCAGGGCTCTGACCTAAGTTACGACAGGCGCTATCGCGGCGATTGGCATTTTTTTGACTCAAAGTAAGACAAGCACTATCGCGCTGCTGGGCCTCTTTTCAATCGATAAAGACTGGCGCTATTGCGCTGTTTGACGTTTTTGGACCATGTTTTTCCAATGACCCCTAGGACTCAAAGGGTCAAAGATGATTCGAGAGAGAGGAGAGCGATCTTGTGAAGTAAAAACTCAGTTACACACAACTACTACTACTACTAACATTTTCACAAATGTAAGGAACACTGCAGATTTAGCAACTATACTTACGCTTAATTTAAATCTATTCAAGTGGCATTTTATGAAGTATTGATTTTATCAAAATAAGCATTTTTTATCGAAAGTAAAGACTCTTTGATTTATAAATAAAGCATATAATGATCTGGAAGCCTTTGTTGCTCGAGGCCCTCTCTTTGGAGTCTTAATACGATTGGATCGAAGTTTGCAGGTTTTCCTTTGATTTAGCTGTTTGGTAGCAGTTGAGTGACCCCATTAGAGGTCCATACTTTGTTACCATTAGACGCGCCTATAGGAAATTGCCAATTAGTGCGACAGCCATGTAATGCCAACGGCGGTAAGTGTGACGCGCAATGACATGTCACGCTATATATTCAATGCACAACTGCCAATATCTTTGCTATCAGCGGTTGGAAATTGCGACATCTATATACTGCCTGCCGGTAAATTGGTTTTCGGCCGACGATTGAAATTATAACAAGTTTTACTATCTTGCTACAGTTAGAAATACTTAATTCTCAATACTAACCGTTGACCTCTAGATTCATCTTCGGAACATTAAAGCTACATTTAAATTACAGTTTGTTTCAATTTTACGTGTTCATAATTAAATGCAAATATGCAACCAGGAAATAATTATCCGCAACATTCCCATGTGGATTATCACAGGACGACTTGAAAAATTATGAGAATGCACTACAATAAACTTTAAAATATTCAAATCCATTTAAAGCAAATACTTTTACAAAAAACAATTGAAACAATAAGAAATTTTAAATTATATTTTTTACAGATTGGAATAAAACACTTTAACTTTTTTATACCATTATATTTTGTTTATGTAACTAGTTTGGACCATTCACTGGTCATTTTTAAACATAAGTTTATTCCAATCTACAATCAAGATGTACCACGAAGTAAATGCCGCCAACATTAAACATTTATATTTTTACCACGGTTACCAACCACTTGCTAAAATGGGCGTAAACGTCGTAAAATGTAGACATCTTTATTGCAGAGAAAAACTTGAATAAATTTAGTTAAGTTAATGGTTGGTACTTCCTTAATAATTTATTTTGTTTAATTTAATTTGAATAAATTTATTACTGATTAATGATAAAATTAATAGCCCAAGTAAATTTATTTTACACTAAAAAAAATTACTGTTGAGCAAAATTGATCTAAATAAAGTTGTATGTATGTATAATAAAATTATATTCTCTTTTCTCTTTTTTCAGGTAAGTGAAGAACGTTGAACGGAACTCCAGAAATACCACCACGTCGACGCGAAAAATGAAATTCCTGAAAAACCGTAAGTCCCAAATTGCAACTCAAAAACTATTTTGCGACCCAACCTTACATCTAGGTCAACATTTAATAATGGCCCGGCCCAGGTCTATTTTTTTCGGGGCTGGGGCCTCTCGAAATTTAATATTTATATTGATAGATGGCTTATGAGATCAATATTGGAAGCCGCATTGCATAAGCCCAGATGAGTGACAGTTGGGGAAGTTTTATTAATAAAATAAGTCTGCAGGGCGGAATTGGGCGTGCCTCGTCCCTTTCACCCTTAACACGGAATTTCGGGATTGAAACCCTTATAAATTTTTTATTCGATCGCGTATTATTTATTATAATGCCCCGCAGCCTTTCAGCGGGATTGTGTATCGAATAAACCGGACAGATTTTTTCCTGTCCAACGCTTAAATTTGATTCGTGCGATGATTGATCACTTTGTCATATTTGCATTTTATTTAAAATTCATTTGCTAATTTCAACAGTGTATCTAATGTCTAATATTGCAAACGAACAATGTGATAAATCAATCAAAATTATATTCTATTAATCAGAAAAGATATGCTGCTGCAGAAATTCTCAGACACAAATCTAGAGAGTAATGACTTTATTCCATTTTACAAAAAATCTGTGATATAGTCTATTCGGTGGAATCTGGCGGCCGAGGTCGTAAAACGGTCGGTCCGTCCTGGGGATCGACGCACCCTCGAAGAAAAGGTATTGGTGGTTCGTCTAATTGCATCCCATACATTTATTACTGCCCTTCGCTCCTATTGGTACTTCTCAACAAAGATTGGTTTGAGATAAAAAATATTACGTCCCCTACTTACCAAGCTTCGGCTGGGTGTTTCATATCATGTTTGATTTACTATTACAATAGTGTTCCTTGAGCTGCAAAAAGTTACCAACAGATGGCAGAGCGATTATTTTTTCAGCAAATAATACAGATAAATGTAGCTATAAAACAAGCCAAAACCAAAAATAGGTAGTTTTTAACAAAAAACACGCTGTTTATACATAGTTCCCTACTTACCAAGCTCCGGCCCTCTTTTACGACCACAGCCGCCAGATTCCATAGAACGGGCTATAGTTACATAATGGCCCCATAGATATTAGCAAAAATCCTTAAGATAACCGCCCAGTCTACCAATTTCACAATTCCTCCTCTCATCAGTGAATCATCGCTACAGCGCAAGAATAATTTAATCATCTACGCAAAAACATGCAACCGTAAGTTTGAATAATAAGTAATAAATGATAGCATCGGCGATCCAGTGTTATTATAATGCTACTTCCTTTCTTGATTTCTTCATTTGCATGACAAATAATGAATTACGTCTGTGTACAAACGCCTAGTTGTTGTGGGTGCAGCATGCAACGATTTTCGTGTTTATATTTTGAATATAAATATTTTTATGCATTGGTGATTGACCGTATGGTGATCAACACCTGGAATAATTAATCATTTCTTGCGATCAGACTATTAATATTAATGCTGAGCTTGATAAGATCTTGAAAAAAATCAAGTAGTAATTTTTTTCCAAAATTATTCCCCCGTACTGGATTTTTTTACCAGACTTCATAACTGATACAGGTCGGCAATTATTTTGGCCTACAAAATTGAAGAAAAAAATTACTAAACTTTAACCTATTTTTCTTGCTACTCAAGACTTTCCTCCAGTAGACATAACATTTTAGATCAAATAGAATTGTGGAATTTTTGACCAGACTTTGTGAATGATACAGGTCGGCAATTGTCTTCCAAAATATCCCAATTCTGGTCTACAAAATTCGAGAAAAAAAAGTTACTAAACTTGAATCTATTTTTCGTTCTTCTCAAGACTTTTCTCCAGTAGACATAACATTTTAGATCAAATAGAATTGTGGAATTTTTGACCAGACTTTGTTAATGATTCATGTCGGCAATTATCTTCCAAAATATCCCAATTCCGGTCTACAAAATTCGAGAAAAAAAGTTACTAAACTTTAATCAATTTTTCGTTCTTCTCGAGATTTCTCTCGAGTAGACATAACTTTTTGGATGAAATAGAACTGTGAAGTTTTGTACCCGACTTTGTGACTGATGCGGGTCGGCAAATATTTTCCAAAATAACTCAATTCTGGCCTCAAAAATTTGAGAAAAACAGTTACTAAACTTTAATCTATTTTTCGTTCTTCGCAAGACTTTTTTTCTCCAGTAGGCACAACTTTTCATATCAAATAGAATTGTGGGGTTTTTGGACTTTTTGAATGATATGGGTCGGCAATTGCTTTAGAAAATAACCCAATTCCGACTTACAAAATTGGAGGAAAAAAAGTTATAAACTTTCATCTATTTTCCGTTCTTAAGATTTTTCTAAAAGTAAACATAACTTTTTGGATCAAATAAAATTGTGGAGTTTTTGACCAGACTTTGTGAATAATACAGGTCGGCAATTATCTACCAAAATAACCCAATTCTGATCTAAAAAATTGCACAGAAAAATTACTAAACTTTAATATATTTTTCATTCTTCTCAAGACTTTTCTCCAGTAGACATAACTTTTTAGGTCAAATAGAATGCTGGAGTTTTTTTATCAGACTTTGTGACTGATACGGGTCGTCAATTAATATCCAAAAAAAAAACAATTCTGGCCTACAAAATTGGAAAAAAAAGTTACTAAACTTTAATCTAATTTCCGTTCTTCTAAAGACTTTTCTACAGTAAACATAACTTTTTGGATCAAACAGAATTGTGGAGTTTCTGTCCAGACTGTGACTAATACTATACGGCAATTATTTTCCAAAGGAACCCAATTCTGGCCTATAAAATTGGAGAAAAAAAGTTGCTGAACTTTAATCAATTTTTTGTTCTTGTAAGACTTTTCTATAGTACATATAACATTTTGGATCAAATAGAATTGTGGAGTTTTTCACCAGACGTTGTGAATGATACAGGTCGGCAAATATTTTCCAAAATAACCCAATTCTGACCTGAAAAATTGCAGAAAAAAATTACTAAACTTTAATCTATTTTTCATTCTTCTCAAGACGAGAAGAATTCTGGAGTTTTTGATCAAACTTTGTGACTGATACGGGTCGCCAATTATTCTCAAAAAAAAAACAATTCTGGCCTACAAAATTGGAAAAAAAGTGACTAAACTTTAATCTATTTTCCGTTATTCTGAAGACTTTTCTCCAGTAAACATAACTTTTTGGATTAAATAGAATTGTGTTTGTCCACTGTGAATGATACGGGTCGGTAATTATTTTCCAAAATAACCCAATTCTGGCCTAAAAAATTGGAGAAGAAAAGTTACTAAACTTTAATCTATTTCCCGTTCTTCTGAAGACTTTTCTCCAGTAAACATAACTTTTTGGATCAAACAGAATTGTAGAGTTTTTGTGCAGGCTGTGGCTAATACTATTCGACAATTATTTTCCAAAATAACCCAATTCTGGCCTAAAAAATTGAAGAAAAAAGTTACTAAACTTTAATTAATTTTTTGTTCTTCTCAAGACTTTTCTACAGTACATATAACATTTTGGATCAAATAGAATTGTGGAGTTTTTCACCAGACTTTGTGACTGATACAGGTCGGCAATTATTTTCGAAAATAACCCAGTTCTGACCTAAAAAATGCAGAGAAAAATTACTAAACTTTAATCTATTTTTCATTCTTCTCAAGACGTTTCTCCTAGATTTTTAGGTCAAATAGAATTCTGGAGTTTTTGATCAGACTGTGACTGATACGGGTCGCCAATTATTCTCCAAAAAGAAACTCAATTCTGGCCTACAAAATTGGAAAAAAAAGTTACTAAACTTTAATCTATTTTCCGTTCTTCTGAAGACTTTTCTCCAGTAAACATAACTTTTTGGATCAAACAGAATTGTGGAGTTTTTGTCCAGACTGTGAATAATACTATTCGGCAATTATTTTCCAAAATAATCCAATTCTGGCCTAAAAAATTGGAGAAAAAAAGTTACTAAACTTTAATCTATTTTTCGTTCTTTTCAAGACTTTTCTCCAGTAAACACAACTTTTTGGATCAAATAGAATTGTGAAGTTTTTTTTACTGATTCAGGTCAGCAATTATTTTCCAAAATAACCCAATACCTCACATCTCACTTTACAAAATTGGAGAAGGGAAGTTGCTAAACTTGATTCCATCTTTCGTACTTCACAAGACTTTTCTCCATTAAACATAACTTTTTAGATCAAATAGAATAGTAAAGCTTTTGACCAGACTTTTTGACTGCAATATTATTTTCCAAAATAATCCAATTCTGGCCTTACAAAATTGGAGGAAGAAAGTTACTAAACTTTTTACCGTCTTCGATGCCCCTCAAGACTTTCAATTTTTAGACATAGAAGTTTTTGACCAGACTTTTTTGCTTTTCTCCAGTTGAATTTTTAGATAAAATAAAATTGTGAAGTTTTTGACCAGACTTTTTTTGTTCTTATTTAAAAATAATGTATTAATTTCAATATTAGATGTGCACCAGTTTTAGTAGTAATATTTTTTTATTCACACGGAGAAAGTAGTAATAAATAGCGCGTGGTAATTTAATCTACCAGACATGTGAATGGTACCGCTCGACGTTTATAAAGGTAAATCGTGTTTAAACACAAACGACCTTTCAATTAATCAATCACCTTTCAATTTCCTATGCATTGTCCGCAAATGCATACATACCAACCAATTTTTTCTAACATTTTGATAAATCCCAATTTTAATAACAAATGCCTCGACATTTATAATCGGAAATTTTTATGCAGGAAATGAAAGGAAATTATTGATTGAAGATTATTATCAATACGGGCTTTTAAGCAATTCAATAAGTATTTAAGAAAGAAACATATTCTATACTGCCATCATTGTTTAAAATTATTTTGAAGTAGTAATGTAATTTAATTTAAGAAATTTCTTGTTACATTAAAAATTTGTGAAAATTTTCAGCACACGTGTTTTATTTACCACATATATTATGGAATTTCACCAAGTAACAGCCTTATCAACCAATATAAATTTGTCTTTTGGGAATAAATATACATTATTATTATTATTATTATTATTATATATTACGGTTCAAGAAACTTATTATTATACGAGGGTGTTTCTAATCATGTTTGATTTACTATGGCAATAGTGTTCCTAGTATATCACTAGTTTTTCTCCCACAAAATCGTTGTTTAAGAAAATGCGAACTTTGGACTGGAATTTCCTTAATTTGCTCGAAATTCGAATTTTTAATAATTTTTTCAGGAAATATTTTAGACATATACAGCTATAAAATGCAATCCAAATAAGTTGTCATTTGTTTTTCAGAAATTTTCCATGAAAAATCGATACTATGGAGATTGCTTACTTTCGACTGGATTTCCTTAATTTTTTCAAAATCTGACATTTCGGAAATTCGAGGTACTTTGATTATGTTTGCTCAGTTATTTATTATCAAATAATTTCATTTTTGAATGGAATAAAACATGTTTAAGTTATTCTAATTAAGCGCATCATGTAGAAAAATAATTGATTTATTACTAACTAAAATTTGCTTCAAAATTAAATGATATATACAAAATATATATTAAATATATAAATATACATTAACACAAGGTATAATTTTTAGCATGTTAAATCCTATAGCCCACGATAAAAAAAAACACATACTGCATACCTATCAAATGAAAGCAAAATTTAAAAAAATAGATTTTCTGGAATTTTCCCTCAGTCATTGCTTTCAAAAAAACACGAAATTCCTACTGAATTACCTTGAAATGAATTTCCTTATTTATCCAAAATACCATTGATGATCTTTTTCTGAAATTATTACAGATATAGGAAAACCCAAAAATATGATGCCGTTAGTTTTTTCCCGCAAAATCATTATTTAAGAAAATACGAACATTGGACTGAAATTTCCTTAATTTTCTCGAAATTCGCTTAACGACATATGTGGCTATAAAATGCAACAAAAATCCAAATAAGTTATCAATTGTTTTTAGAAATTTTCCATGAAAAGTCGATACTATCGAGATGCTCGCCTCGACTTTTCATAATTTTCGAAATCTTCTTAATAAGTTTTATTCTAAACATATGTAGCTATCAAACAAAAGCCAAAATTAAAAAAAAAGTTGATACTAGTTTTTCTGGAATTGTTTACCCGAAGTTTCGACTAAATTTTCTTAGTTATCCAAAATACCACTGATGATTTTATTTCCAGAAATTATTGCAGATATAAAACTAAACCAAATCCAAAAATAGGATATCAGCAGTTTTTTTAACAAAATGCGAACATTTTGGATAGGAATTTCCTTAATTTTCTTAAAATTTGCTTAATGAATTTGAATCATTTTTTTCAGGAAATATTTCAGACATATGTTGTTATAGGGAGTTATTCCGAAATTTTCCATGAAAAATCGATGGTATGCAAATTGCTCTTCTTCGGCTTGATTTCCTTTTTTTGAAATCTCCAGGATACATTTTAGAAAAAAAATTATAAAAAAACATTCTAAACCTTACTAGCTATCAAACAAAAGCTAAATGAAAATATTGGTTGATACTAGTTTTTTTCTGGAATTTTCAATTACTCTCCAAAAACACGAAGTTTCGACTGAATTTTCTTAGTTATCCAAAATACCACTGAGTTTTTTCAGAAATGATCGCAGATATGTGTCTATAAAACTAAGGCAAATCCAAAAATAGGATATCAGTAGTTTTTTTTAACAAAATGCGAACTTTGGATAGGAATTTCCTTCATTTTCTTGAAATTCGCTTAATGAATTTGAATCATTTTTTCAGGAAATTATAATTATAATTTCAGATTATGGTTATAAAATATAACCAAAATCCAAAAAGTTATCTCTAGTTTTTCCGGAATTTTCCGTGAAAAATCGATGCTATGCGGATTGCTCTCCTTCGACTTGATTTCCTTATTATTTTTTTTTTAATCTCTAGTCAACGATTTTTTTAAATTTAGCTTTTGTTTGATAGCTAACAAGCTTTAGAATGTTTTTAGTACATTTTTTTAGTAAAATATATAAAACATGTATAACTAAAATGTATCATTTGTAAAAAAAAAAAATGTATAAAAAACATTCTAAACCTTGTTAGCTATCAAACAAAAGCTAAATAAAAAAAATCGTTGACTAGTTTTTTTTTTAATTTTGCATGAATTCACTTCTCTCCACAACAAGAGGTTATGATTGAATTTCCTTATTTCTCAAAAATCCCACTGAAGAATTTTTTCAGCAAATATTACAGATGTATGTAGCTAGAACAAAACTAAATCCAAAAGAAGGATAAAAGCATTATTTCATAAAATCGCTTTTTAACAAAATGTTAACTTTCGACTGGAATTTTCTTAATTTTCTTGAAATTCATTTAAAGAATTTTTAATAATAATTTTTTCAAGAAATATTTCATGCATATGTAGCTAGACCATACAACAAAAATCCAAATAAGTTATCACTAAGTTAATTTAAATCATTTTTAATTGAAATAAAACAATATACTCACCGATTAGATTTTTTTAATATTGAATCCTCTTCATATATTTGAATATATTTTTTTCAAAAAATATATGTGAAAATGAAAATTGGTTGACACTAGTTTTTTTGAAATTTTTAGTCACTAACTACTCACCAAAATACGAAGTTTTGATTGAATTACTAATTTTTCCAAAAAAGCATTGATGATTTCTTTCAGAAAATATTACAGATATGCCTTCCAGGCATGGCAGACATGTCTCCGCAAGTGTATTGATGCTGAGGGAGAGAACTTTGAAGAATTTTAAGCATTTGTACCGGTACGATCAATAAATATTTTTTTTTTTAATATTTTTCCCAGAAAATGCGCATTACTTTTATAATGGACCCCCTGTATGTATCTAGTTATAAAATAAAACCAAATCGAAAAACAGGATATCAGCAGTTTTTTCTCTAATCGCTGTTTAACAAAATGCGAATTTTTCTTAATTTTCTTGTAATGCGCTCAATGAATTTTATTAATTTTTTTAAGAAATATTTCAGAAATTCAAAAAACGAAATATAGCCTGAATATATAAATATTCAACCTGTTCGTAACTCTGCAAGCAAAATTAAGTCTTACTAAGACTATAAACAAATAACTTATTGAAACAACTACTTCCCTGGCTAGTGCCACGCCGGATATTGAATGATACAAAAGAAATTTGCATGTTATTACTAGTACTAAGTACTAAGTGAAATAACATTGGTTTAAGATCCCTTATTTCTACCCACAGGACTAACTTGAAAAAGTTAACACACCTAATATTTATGTAAAAAGGAGTTCCGTAAAATAAATAAATAAATATGTATAGACAGTATGTCCAACTCCAGCTTCATGATTCAATCTACCAATTTTTTACAAAATTATAGATTCTGTGATCACAAACTTCAAGCAGCAGAAATCGTTGACGAACAAAGCACGATTTTAAAGTATCTTTTTGTAAAGACTCGTACGTCTGGTATCACTTGTCCACTCGTATCAAAAATGACAAGTCTAATAGGCAAAACATTTGTGATCATAACATTTTGATCAACACACAATATTTTGATCTCCTGTAATGGAGGTTATAAAACAGATTGTATTTTTTTTTACTGAACTGATTTATAGCATTGCACGAGTTATCATGTTACCAAGTAAAGGCGAAACGTTATTTTTAAACCTTACGCGATACACCGAAAAAAGATAAATCGTCTTATCTCGAATTACATATCGATCTGAGAAAGTGAACAGCTGCCAACACAATAAAACAAACGTCGCCGCCCCATAATGGGTCCATTAAAAATCACAAGATTTATAAAATAAACCGTTACACATTTCCAACTCGAAAAGGTCATTACATTGTACACGGCGTTTTTTTTTCACGGCGGTAAATCAACGCAAAGGTCACTCTCGATTCAAAAAGTGTTCAGGTACGTACACTTGTGGGAGAGACCGCCAGGCCGGCATTATCATAATTTAAATAAGAAGAATTGATAAGATAATCGGTTTCGAGTTCTTGGAAGTTGGGATCCTTTACGTTTTCACTCTCGCGGAGGTTAGTAGGTGTAACTTGAAAGAACCTTTTCCGAGTCAACGAACTCGTTCCGGGAGAAAAATGTACACACATTGAAATTTAAATATTACACGTCTAGTGTTACACTGAAAAATGGGACGCAATTTGTCCTGAGGCCGAGGGGAAATTCAATACCCTCGGTTATTTACATAAATAAAGCGAGAACAACAATAAAGAGGTAATTTCGGATATTTTTTTGGGTGTAATTATTACAAAGGAGTCGGCGTTTCCTCGTCGATTCATCAATTTAATTAATGCTTATTTTTAGGGAGGGTATTAATAAAGGAGCCATCTGGTTGGAGACAGGTGCACGTGTAAATTAAAGATCAAATGCTGCGAGGTTTTGAAGGCGCAAATGATCTCAAATAATGATTTCACTCCATGATAAATCTTCTAACTAATTCTAATACTCAAGTCATTATATATATTTTAGGATGCTTGACATGGACTTGTCACACCTACGAAGAAGACTTCCGCCGCTGCGTTAATTACCCTAATTGGGACGAGTTTAGGGATCGTTATAAACCAGGTAGCGGAATTAAAGCAAAACATCAGTAATTTGATAATGGCGTGTTCAAGTGTTTTGTCTGAAAAGGGAGATACGGAATGGAGGACAAGTGGTCCAAGTCACGCCAAACAAATACACCCACTAACTGATTACAACCGATTACAGGGCTTCACTAAAGCACGCTAAACGTGGAATCAGCCTCGAATTAAACGAAAACAGACGTGAGTAAAAGGTACACGTAAACGGAATCTACAGATAGAATGGGGGAAGTAATTAAATGTTACTGTTGCCGATAAATACATCACGCGATTACGCAAAGATGTGACAGTAGTCGTTATAATGAGTTTACTGTGGCGAACGTTATTCCAGATAATAATTTCTTAATCTTACTTCTCCGAATTTCGTTCTTGATGACCACCATTACAAGTTATTAGCAATAAAAAAAACTATTATCAGGATGGTCTAGAATATCCGGTGAAGACGAAAGCAGATGGGAAAGGAGAATGAAAGCATTGACATTTATAATATCGTGTGAGCCACAAAATTTTGTTTCAGAGTTGGCTGTGAGATAAATGAGGTATGTCTCATATTATTACGGCAGTTCAATTGAATTAGTTTTACAAAAATGACTGCTATGTTTCTCTCTCTCAGGCATGGCCAACTCAGAAACAAAATTCGGTGGCTCACACCTTATAAAGACATGTGGTGCGCATTCTTCCGCGAAAATAGATACTTTCATGGCCTTCGCGAAAGAACTAGAGTTGTACCAAGTACTCGAGACGTGTAGCGCAGTGACAATCTTAAATTCTATTGGCTCCGGAGATTTGTTATGATATAACTATTAAAAAAAGTAGTAATTAGTCCTTGGCCCCACCAATTTTTATCATCAATTGCCGCCACTGATTACACTATTTTATAAACAATTTTGCGCTTTATTCCTTTTAGCTTCAGCTTAAGCCAAATTCTCTTCCAAAGAAAGATGCAAATGAAACCATAATAGTGATCCCATTTTAGGATTCCCCAAGAAATTACACTTTTCCCGTCTGCGGATCGTCGAAATTCGTCGCGTCCGCCGATAATTCTAAATGAAACTGAAGGATTTCGCCCCCAAATTGAATTAGATGAGGGGCGGGGGACACGAAAATCCGAACTAATGAGGTGTTCGCGAAAAGATCTCCACACTAAAACCCCCTCCGTGGACTTCCGGCGCACATTTCAACCGGAATGAAATATTCCTTGCGAATATGAAATATTCATCAGGTACTCGATGCATGATTTAGCGTCCGCCAATCTCATAATGTGCTCCTTCTGTCGAGACCGAAAAAATAACGTTCGATGGAAATGCTACCCTGAAAAATTGTTGTAAAAAGAAAGCTCGAATAACATTCGTGACGCTGGGTCATGACTCGTGAAGTGTTTTTGCTCTTTGGAAGAAAACGAGCGGAATTGAGTACACTAGTTGAAAACGTTGCCGTAATAAAGTCGGTAGCGACATCCAGTGGCGGCTCGTGGAACATGTTGATGGTAGAGCCACTCATACAATATATCCCCCCTCCCCTTTTTCAATTGTTTGTTTTTCTCGGATAACCCTTAAACCAGCGGCGGCTCGTGGATGTTCGGCGAGGAGGCTGCGGAAGAAAATTTTACCAAAACAGCAGCGACATATTTTCTTCCTCTATAAGAGAAAGTAGCACAGCACGAGAGGCATCTCTGTCGTAGCCTCCTCTACAAATCCACGAGCCGCCGCTGCCTTGAACGAATGAAGACTAGTATTGTACTTGGCAAATAAATGTTTTACATCCCGCAGACTATATTTTCCAGATAAATATCAAAGTAAATTAATTTTATCTAAAAATAAACCCTCTATTTAAATTAAAACCCACGGAACCAAAGAACATAAAATTAAATAAAAACCTGAAATTAAAACAAAAACCCTTGAAAATATAGGTCAAAAAATTCAAAAAGACAGAAATTTAAAAAAAAAACTAAAAAAAATAAAAAAATCCGGGTAAAAATCAATCATTTAGGTCAAAAAATCTAAAATGTAGGACAAAAAAAAATCAGAAATATTGAAAACTGTAACAAACTAATCAAAAATGTAGGCCAAAATAAAGAATTATTGATTTATATGCGAGAAGTTCGTTGATAATTATTTTTCTTTTGCCTGTATTTTCAAGTTTTTTGGTATGCATTTTTATTTTTAGACCGCGATTTTTGATTTTTAGCCGACAGTTAAGAACTTCGGCTATTTTTTTCCAATTTTTTTAATTATTTTGGCCAAAATATTCGAATTTTGGATATTTTAGTCTGCTCGAGTTTTCGACGTTTTGTCTAAATTTAGGCCAAATGATCGAAAACTCAGGCCAAAAATAAAAAATGCAAACCAAGAAATCTAAAATTTTAAGAAACAAATCGAATATTTTGACCAAAAAAATAAAAAAATTGGAGCAAAACAGCCGAAGATCTAAAATATCGGCAAAAAATAAAAAATCGCGGTTTAAAAATAATACTTTTTAGCTTATAAGTTCCGACGAGAAATTCTAGAATAATAGCAAACAAAATTGCTAAACCGCACAATAAAGTTATTAATTTTAAATATCAAATATCCGGCGTGGCACTAGCCAGTGAAGTAGTTGTTTCAATAAGGTATTTGTTTGTAGTCCTAATAAGACTAATAATAATAATAATTGTATTGATTGTCATACGGAAAATAAAGCATTTTATTATTATTATTGTTATTATTCATTTTGCAGAGTTACGAACAGGTTAAATATTCATATATTCAGCCTACTTTCGTCTTTATCGAAATCATTCATTCTAGTTAAGAAAATCTAAAATATGTGACAAACAATAAAAAATTAAGACAAAAAATCTAAAATTCGTACCTAAAAATCTAAGTGGTGGACCAAAAAATTAAAATTTTCAAGAAACAAATCGAAAATTGAAGTCAAAATAAAGAAAATTTCGACAAAAAGACCAAAAGGCGTAAAGATAAAAAATGCAGACAACAAAAATCGAAAATTTTGGTCAAAATAAAAAATATTTGGGCCAAAAATTAAAAAAAATTGAAAATACGGTAATCTAACATACGGATTTAAGGATAAAAACGCAGACGAAAAAATCGAAAATTTAGTTAGAAGCAAAATAATTTACTCCAAAAATGAGTTTCTAACCAGAAATTTGAAAATAATGGCCAAAAAATTGAACAATAAAATCAATCATACAAGTTAAAAAATCTAAAACATAGGACAAAAAATTTAGATCAAAAATCTAAAATTCGGGCCTAAAAGTAAAAATGGTGGTCCAAGAGTACAAAAAAATTGCCAAACAAGCAAAACAAAATGATAATAATAATAAATAATAATAGTAAATGGTGACCAAAAAATCAAAAATTTCAGCAAACAAAACTAGAAAAAATTCTCGCATCAATAATTCTCGTTAAAATGTTTAAGAAAACATACAAAACTAGAAAATCGAAAATATATGCAAAACATCTAAAAATTAAACATTCGGCCCGAAAAATCAAAAATGCGGACAAAAAATCGAAAATTTAAAACAATTAAATCAAAATAAAGGATATTTTGGCCAAAAGATAAAAAATTTAGACCCAAAAATCGAAAGAAAAACAGGTCAAAAATCTAGAAATTAATAATTCGGCCCGAAAAAATTTAAATGCGGAGTGAAAAGTCGAAAAACTGACATCGAAAAAGGTCAAAATAAAAAATATTTAGATCCAAAAGAATCGAAAATACAGGTAAATATATAATATAATATAATAAAATATCCTGAAAAAATGTCCTGTAATAACAGTCTTGAAAAAAAGTTATTAAAATAACATCGTAAAAAAGTCCTAAAAAACATTTCTAAAAAGAAACCTGTAAAGACCTGAAAAAGTTCTGAAGAAATTGTCCTGAAAAAAATTATTACTTTAAAAAATGTCCTGAAATATAGTACTGAAAAAAATTCCGAAAAAATAATTCTGAAAAAAGCAACGAAAAAAATTTTGAAAAGAAGTCCTGAACAAGATTAGGAACCTCTTGTTATATAGTAGTGAGAAAGAGTATTGACAAACGTCGTTAAAAAAAGTCCTGAAAAATAGTCTTCATACAAAATACCAGAAATAAATGTCCCGAAAAAGAGTCCCAAAAAGTCCTGAAGAAAGCGCTTACAAAGAGTCGTGATGAAATATCTCAAAAATTGTGTTGTAAAAACAGTCTTGAAAAATTGCTCTGAAAATAACAAAATAAACAAAAAAAATTCCGAAAAAAAGCATTGTAAAAAGTCCTTAAAATGGTCCTTAAGATCTGAAGAAATTGTTCTGAAAAAGAAATCCCAAAGAGTCTTGAAAGAAGTCCTGCAAAAAGGCCTAAACTAAATCCTTAACAATAATACTGAAATAAAAAGTTTTGAAAATAGTCTAAATGCTAAAAATATTTGAAAAAGCCTTTGAAAACGTCCACAAAAGGTCATGAAAAGAAAAATTCTAAAAAATGCCATGAAAAAAATTTTGAAAATTTTTTTCTGAAAAAAAATCCCAAAAACTAATCCTGAACAAAGAGTTCTTAAGAAAGTCCCGAAAACGTCCGGAGAAAAAATTCTTTTGATAAAATTTTGAAAAGAAATCCTGAAAATGAAGGTCCTGAAAGAAAAAGTTCTAAAAAATTTCTTAAAAAGTCCTGAAAAAGAATCCTCAAAGAAAAAAAAGTCCTTACAAAAGACCTGAAAAAAGTTTTGAAAACATTATCCTGAAGTCCCAAAAAGGTTAAAATAAATAATAGTAATTAACGATACAAGTAACGTTATGAAGCTTTTTACATTACGAGAGAAAAGTTTGAAATTTTTAAATTCTCGAATAATGTAAAAGCTAATAACGTTACGTGTGCCGTAACACGGTTTATTTTATCCTATTTCTATTTTTTTTAATTTAAAAACATGTTTAATGAAAATCGTCAAAAAGCGAAATCATGTTTGTTTGCCAATATCTCCATAGAAACGAGTTGCGTTAAGGTAAATATAACAACGCTAGGGCTGTTAAGAATTTCTTAACAACACTAGTGTTGTTAAAGGTACCTTAACGTTAGCCGTTGCTAAGGAGTTATTGACATGTTTACATTATATTATAGGATAAAATAAAAAATAAAAAACACTTATGTTCAAAGTTTCATGGTCATTTCTGAATTAGTTTTTGAGATATAGCGCGCACAGACAGACTGTTATGTAGAGAAAAATTGGTGATGTGGCCATCATGTTACTTTCTCCGACTTGATGGTATCATAGGCATTTATATTTACGTTTTCATT
Source organism: Ocypus olens (assembly GCA_910593695.2). Taxonomy (NCBI): domain Eukaryota; kingdom Metazoa; phylum Arthropoda; class Insecta; order Coleoptera; family Staphylinidae; genus Ocypus; species Ocypus olens. The sequence continues at coordinate 45,628,976 of OU343049.1, forward strand.
GTTTATTTTCAATTGAAATAATATTTTAAATGTACATCGAGCGTTGTGTAAACTCGGATGAAACTGACGTTTTAAACGTCAAAATTATGAAAAAAAAAATCACGCTCACAATACTTTCTCGTAGTTCGTAACGGAGAAAGTAGAAACATTAAAATTTCGGAAAGTTTAATTTTAATGTTTTTTTTTTTACACAGAACTATTTCCCAATAAATGATATATCACGATGTGTCCAACTCGGTGTCAACACTATTCGAACGTAAACATTTTAAACAAACCTCAATTCTGCTAGCAGATCATGTCTGCAACCGCGTTTTAAACGCGATCATGTCGTGTTACCGCCGTAAGCGCCATCATCCACATTTATTTATATTGACAAGAACTTTTGAGAAAAACATCGGTTCGTATTTTCGTCCCATATATTTAGACAGCAGAACGAAAACACGGGTAATTCTTTGATCTCTAATGCGGCCGATTCGTCTCTTTCTACGTTTAATTTTGGTCTTCTGCGACGGCTAGAAAATAAAGTAGGAATTTGGTATTATTAGGCCCCGGGTGAAAGCTGCTTTTCACGCAAATGTGTAGGCGATGGACTTATCGGGAAAACGCTGACTGGTAAAGTGGTGCCCTCTTTACGGACCCTTCTGCGCGGCAAACTAATGCAAGGGTGCGGTTTTCACACCCTGTAACACCTAATAACTCCTCCGATAATTTATAATTTGCAGCGTTCGGATAATTTAGGGGCTCCTTTGAACTTTGGAAATTTCTGTTCATGGTTACTGGGATTTAATCTTCAATTTGCTATCGAAGTGGGTGACCTGCGGTGGTTTGTTTTCTCTTCTGCCGGAGTTTCAGCACGTTCCTGTCGTGTATTAATTAATCACTTCTCTATAGCCTCATATGTACGAGCATATCAAAGCCACATTTTGTGAATGTCACATCTGCTGGTTAGTTGATTTGTGGTTTTTAGTTAATAATTTGTCGTGATATAAAATATTACCGAATATCAAAAATTTTATGAAACACTTCATTCATCAACAATATCTTGTTTTTATTTGGTAAAATCAGTATCTGTTTCATATTACTCAGGGGCGGCTCGTTATATAGAGCCACGGAGCCATCGCACTACCTGTAGAATTTTTAACTGATTCTTAAAAAACTTTTTAAATGTTAAACAACACCGTGTGGAAGCTCCACATTAATTTAACAGATGGTTAAAATCTTGAGACTATGTCTGAATAATGTGTTTTTACAAATTTCCAAAGAAAGCAATTGCAAGTTTACCACAACAAAAATGGTTGCACTAAAAAGAAAATTTTGATGACCAAAAAGGCACATTTTTTAAAATACAAGTAGGGATTGCACATTTATTTTAACAGATGGTTTAAACTTTGGCTGACTAATTCTGAATATTGCGTCTTTACAAATTTTCAAAGAAAATCATCGCAAGTTTACTAACCACAACAAAAATGGTTTCACTAAAAGCCAAATTTTGATCACCAAAAAGGCAAATTTTACAGAAATTCACTGAAGAATTCCACATTTCTTTCGACAGATGGTTGAAATTTTGACTAACGAATTTTGAATAATGCGTCTTTACAAATTTTCAAAGAAAATCATCGCAAGTTTACTAACCACAACAAAAATGGTTTCACTAAAAGGCAAATTTTTATCACCAAAAAGGCAAATTTTTCAGAAATTCACTTAAGAATTCCATATTTCTTTCGACAGATGGTTGAAATTTTGACAGACCAATTTTGAATAATGTCCCTTATAAATTTCTTCAAAAAATAATCACAAGTTTACCATAACAAAAATGGTTGCACTAAAAAAGCGGATTTTTTTTAGAAATTCACATGGCAATTCTACATTTATTGCTACAGATGGTGGAAATTTTGACAAACTAATTCGGAATAATGTGTCTTTACAAATTTACAAAGAAAATAATTTTCTTCTAAATATTCGATTTTTACTTTCTCCGTTACGAAGTACGAGAAAGTATTGTGATCGTGATTTTTTTTTCAAAATATTTTTTTACGGAAATATCCGTTTTGGGGTCCCTAGATGCCATTTCAACAATTTGTGGAATTTTTTTTTTGTGTGTGTGTGCGATGGTGTGTCTGTGTGTGTGTGGCTGTGTGCAATGTATCTCAAAAACTAATCGAGCAATTGATTTGAAATTTTTAACATACGTCTTATTTGATAATCCGAAGAACTGAAAAGCTTTTGGTAAAATTTCGTACACCGGAAGTGGGTGTTTACCTTAACGGTTTTTTGTTTTTTGCCAATATTCTCTTAAATATGAAAAATATCACAAAAACATTTAAACAAACATCGAAGACAACAAAGAAATGAACATCTTTTACTTGAAAATATTCTTCATAAAATCATTGCTATTCGAGAAAAAAAATATATATTTTTTTTAATTTTTGGTTTATAATCATGAAACGATAATAGTTACAGCAATTGTATGTATAATTGTAGAGAATGCCAAAATGAACAACTTATAAAGAATAAGTTTTTTTCGAAATCTCGTTAGTTTTTGAGTAAACCGAGTTTTTTCAATTTGAAAGATAATTTTTCCATCTTTCATGATTTTGACGTTTTAAACGTCAGTTTCATCCGAATTTACGCAACGCTCGATGTACGCTTAAAATATGATTTCAATTGAAAATAAACCCATGAAAACGTAAATATAAAGTCGGAGAAAGTAACATGATGGCCACATCACCATTTTTTAGAAATTCACATGGCAATTCTACATTTATTGCTACAGATGGTTGAAATTTCGACAAACTAATTCGAAATAATGTGTCTTTACAAATTTACAAAGAAAATAATTTTCTTAAATTTTTTTGTTCAAATTTTCGAGTTTTTAGTCCACAATTTTGATTTTTAGAATCGAATTTTTGGTCAAAGATTCTGATTTCTAGCCCTTCATTTTAGATCTTCTAACTTAAATTATTATTTTTTATAGGCGATTTTTTTTAGCTTTTTGGTTACTTTTTGACTACCGTTTTCGAGTTTCTGGTCGGCAACTAATTTTGAGCTAAAGAGTTAGCTGAAAATTGCAAATGAATTTTGTTTTATTTGATTATTAAATTTTTTTGGTTTGCATTTTTTATTTTTTTGGCCTATATTGTAGATATTTGACCTGTATTTTTAATTTCTTCGTTTCAAATTTCAGAGTTTTTGCCCGAAATATTCTATATTTTGGTTAAACTTTTTGATTGTTTTTGTTGTTGAAATTTTCGGATTTTTTGTCTACATTTTTTAACCGCGAGTTTTTGATATTTATCTAAATTTTCGATTTTTTGTGCTTATATTTTAGTTTTTTACCTTAATTAAGAGCTAATTCTGCAAGTGATTATTTTTTTTTACGATTTTTCAAAAACATTGAGTGCAATTTCCGTTCCCTCCAGTGCAGTTTTGAGTCAATTCCTGTTGTTTTCAGTAGCAATATTGCAAATTTTTTCACAAGTAATGAAAAGTACACTCTGCATAGTTTTAGTAATTTTGGAGCTAATTCTACAAGTGATTAATTTTTTACAATTTGAGTGCAAATTTCCTTCACTACAGAGCAAATTTTGAGTTTATTCCCTTGTTTTCTGCAGGAGCATGTCGTTGTTTTCAGGAAATTAAAAGTAGACTATTTTTGAATAATTAAAGTTTATTTGAAGCGAAACCTTCAAGAAATAAATTTTTTAAAATTTTCAAATCGTCGTGTGCAAATTTTCTTTGCTACCGAGCAAATTTTGAGTTTTTTATATGATTAATTAATTTCTCACTTAACCCGTGGTGAAACATAATTATATATTTGATTAATTAAAACACTCTCTCCAGGAGAGAAAAATAAAATCAGTGAAACAAAACCAAGTGTTTTAATTAATCAAATAAAAAATTTGAGTTTTTTCCTATGTTTTCTGGGGCTAATCACCCTGAGTGCTGAAAATTGCAATATTCGTACTTGAATTTTCAATCTTCTTGTTTTCATTTTTTATCGTTCAGCCCGAATTTTAATATTTTGGTCTAAATTTTTAATCTTTTAGCCTTATATCGTTTTCTAAATTTTCGATTTGTTTGTTAAAATTTTCGATTTTTTGGTCCGCAATTTTGATTTTTAAGATCGAAGTTTTGATTTTTTTATCCTATATTTTAGATTTTTTTAAACTAAATGATTGATTTGATTTTTATACGCGACTTTTTTTTTATTTTTTTGCCGATATTTTCAAGTTTTTGATTTCTTGCCCTTGATTTTAGATTTTTAACTTGAATTTTTTATGGGCGATTTTTTTTACTTTTCGGTTACTTTTTGACTAAAATCGATTAAATTTAATTTTTCTTCAAAACTCTTTTTGTTTCTTTCAAGACCGAGACCATTCTGAACACTATTCGTCCATAAAATGTTGTTGTGGGTCTTCCAGGAACTGAGGTTTTCGAGTTTCTGGTCGGCAACTTATTTCGAGCTAAAGAGGGGCCGAAAATGGTGAATTATTTTCGTTTTCCTTGATTTTTCACTTTTTTGGGTTGAATTTTTTATTTTTAGGACAGCATTTTTGATTTTTTTTGGCCTATATTTTAGATCTATGGCCTGTATTTTTCATTTCTTCGTTCCAATTTTTTTTTTATTTTTTGTGCAAATTTTCTGCATTTTTTTAACCGCGAATTTTCGAAATTTGTCTAAATTTTCGATCTTTTTGGGCGTATATTTTAGTTTTTTACTTTAATTAAGAGCGTATTTTTTATTGGTCCATACTTTAGACTTTTAACGTGTGTGATTGATTTTTATGTGCAAATTTTTGATTTTTTTTTGCCGGTATTTAATTTGTTTAATTTGTCATTTTTTTCATAATTTTGACGTTTCAAACGCCAGTATCATTTTTTACTTTAATTAAGAGCGTATTTTTTATTGGTCCATACTTTAGACTTTTAACGTGTGTGATTGATTTTTATGTGCAAATTTTTTATTTGTTTTTGCCGGTATTTAATTTGTTTAATTTGTCATTTTTTTCATAATTTTGTCGTTTCAAACGCCAGTATCATCTGATCTAATAAATTGTAAAAGTGGCTCTACCATCAACATGTTCCACGAGCCGCCACTGATATTACTAACTGCCAAAACGTGTATATTAAAAAAATATATTGTTTTATTGAACTTTGTTATTTAGCAAATATTTCAATCTTCCAATTTTACTGCTTTGGTGTATAGAAAAGGAAGAATAAATGATATTCAAACAGCTCACATGTTCGAACGTACAGCACTCGTTTGAGGCATTGTCTTCAAAATATAATGTAATGAAAATTTATTACTAAGAACAATATGTATACTTCATTTTATAATCATTTATTCTCCATACGACAAGCATCTACACTCCCATACTACCCACAATATACAACTAATTTATTTGCCCGATGGTGCAGTCGTTTTTTTCGGAATTACGCTACAAACACGTTTACTATAAAATAAAGTGACTATAAATAATTCATAAGTTATTTATTTATGAAATTTTAATATTGAATTAAATTTTCATAATAAAACAAAATCATCTATTATCGGACGTCTCGTTCTTCCTCAGGGTTTTTTTTTAGTCAGGCCAAACTCAAGAAATCTAGATATTTTACCATTTTTTTTAAATTTAATTTTCGTGCTTCTTCGTATCCAAGATACTTATTTTACTTCTGTTGCCGTAATCTCCTATTTTCGTACACTTCTTCAGGTACAATCTTTTGAAAGATTAAGAAATATACTGAAGGAAAAAAGAAATGAAACACTTTAAATTCGTGAAATTTCGACCATTTTCAAACCGCCATAACTCGGTGTGAAATGAGATTTTTTCCCGTAAGAATCATCAAATTTGGTTGAAAAGTCGCTGAGTTATGTGCGAAAACCCTCAAAATGCACTTTTTTTAAAACACCCATAACTTGGTGCCAAATCGTCGTGGGAACTTCGTTCTTTGAGTCCTGCATAGGGAATTGATCAAATTTGAATGCCTTTATGGTGGATCGAGTCGACAAAATTTTTCCAACTCCATAGACATCGTCAAAGTTGGACATGGTTTCCTGAAAAAACATGTTTTTTCACAGGGATGCTTGAGGGAGGCGGAAGGGGTTACGCATCCATGGCTTTGAAGAAGACACTTCAAAGTTTTTCGCCCTTAAAGATTCATCAAAATCGATTGAAAATACGCCGAGTTATGGCGGTTTGAAAATGGTCGAAATTTCACGAAGTTTCATTTTTTTCCCTCCAGTGTATAAGAATAAATTTTAGAAAAGAGATTACGAAGATGTCCTATTTTTTTGGCCGCAATTGTACGTATCAAATTCTTTTGGTAAGTTTGGTAATGACATTTTTGTTCTGAAACCAAGAAAAATGCCTGGCTTAGGTGATCCGAATCACCCGGTATTCAGACATTCACGAATAATCAAATTCAATGGGCATTTATTTTTTTATAGATAATTATCTTTCTCTCGGCAATAACAATTTCCGCATTGGACAAAAGTCAACAATTCGTTTCTTGAAGCGAAATTAACTCTAATTAGAAAATTGGCTTAATTAATCGGCGAAATATTTTTTTTTCGTCGAGGAAGTGAAACAAGGTCAATATCACGATTCACACGAAATCCACCAACTGTGAAATATCTCGGAATTTCGCCACGTGACATTTCGATAATACTCATTCTGTGCCACTTTCTCCGATGATCGGTATTGAGAATTTTGCAAAAAAAAGAAATGATAATTACATTACGTCGGGGTGGCCAATCAGTAATGTAACTGACAAGCTGGAAGATACAGCGGAAAATTTTGGTATGCGTTTTGACTCTTTTAATGGCTTTACTGCATATAATATGTAGTCTGAAACATCTAAAATGTCTCGATGGTTTCCCGTTCGAATTCGTCAAAAAAATATCATTTTTGAATAATTCTTTTATATTTCTAATACTAAGACATTTCTAGCTCCGTTAAAACAGCAAAAGTAAAAAAAAATGGTTATGTGGCCATCATGTAACTTTCTCCGATTTGATAAAAATTATTTATATTTATACTTTCATGATTTATTTTCGATTTAAATCATCTTTTAAATTGTAATAATTCACCGCAATTAAAAAAAATCCTAGCAAAAATCCTGAAAAAAATCTTGAATAAGTCCTAAAAATAAAATCTTGAAAAAAAATCCCGAAAAAAAGTCTTTAAAAAGGTCCTTAAAGAAGACCTGAAAAAGGCTTTAAAAAGATCCTTAAAAAGACCTAAAAAAGTCTTTAAAAAGGTCCTTAAAGAAAACCTGAAAAAAAGTTCTGAAAAAAATCCCAAAATGTGTTGAAAAAGTAATGTGGCCATTATGTTACTTTCTCAGACTTGATGGTATCATAGCCATTTATGTTTACGTTTTCATGGTTTATTTTCAATTGAAATCATATTTTAAATGTACTTCGAGCGTTATGTAAACTCGGATGAAACACGTTTAAAACGTCAAAATTATTTAAGATGGAAAAAATATACTTCAAGTTCAAAAACTCAGTTTACTCAAAAATTAAAGGGATTTCGAAAAAAACTTATACTTTATAAGTTGTGCATTATTATTAACATAAATTTGCTGTAACTATTATCGTTTTATAATTATAAACCAAAAATAAAAAAAAGAATAATAAATTTTTTTCTCGAATAAAAATGATTTTATGAAAAATGTTTTCAAGCAAAAGATGTTCATTTCTTTGTTGTCTTCAAAGTTTGTTTAAATGTTTTTGTGATATTTTTTATATTTAAAAAAATATTGACAAAAAATAGTTAAGGTAAACGCCCACTTCCGGTGTACGAAATTTTACCAAAAGCTTTTCAGTTCTTCAGATTATCAAATAAGACGGATGTTCAAAGTTTTATATCAATTGCTCTATTAGTCTTTGAGATACGGTAAGCTTACTCAAAAACTAAAATCCTAGCAAAAGTCCTGACAATAAAATCTTGAAAAAAGTCTTTAAAAAGGTCCTTAAAGAAGACCTGAAAAATCCCGAAAAAAGGCTTACAAAAGGCCCTTAAAGAAGACCTGAAAAACCCTGAAAAAAAGGCTTTAAAAAATCCAGAAAAAAAACCGGAAAATGGTCTTTAAAAAGGTTCTTAAGACCTGAAAAACTCCTGAAAAAAAGTTCTGAAAAAAAACCCAAAATGTGTTGGAAAAAAATGGTGATGTGGCCATCATGTTACTTTCTTTGGTTTGACTGTATAATAATTATAATAAAACACTTTTAACTTTGTTTTGTATAACTTATATATTTATTTTTGTGACTCAAGTTTCGGTAATACAATTACCATTTTCAAACAAGAAGTTGAAAACTAAAACTTGAGTCACAAAAATAAATATATAAGTTATACAAAACAAAGTTAAAAGTATTTTATTATAATATTTAAAATGTATAACAAAGTAGAAGCCTCCAGCATAAACAGTATTGTATAATAATTATTTATGGGCAGAAAGACCTTTGGTCGATGGCCATTTAACAAGCTAACAATAGCATTAAATAGTTACACACTATTGTAAAAATGAAACTGTTAATAAAGATGTAATGATATACAGGGTGGAAACTTTAACCGAAACAAATTCGGTAATAATGAAGTTCCAGAAAAAAATCCTCGGACACGTCGTTTTTTGTTTTTTATTGCGCACTTTTTAGCCTCTTTAAAAATAGTATGACGTCACTAGTCTTTCACGTATGACGTCATAGACATTTTTTAAAATTGAAACCATTTTTTTTATTTCACCAAATTTGTAGCCCTTTTCATTCTCTTTACGACTGTTCAAAAATATTTTGTTTTTTGTTTTTGTTTTTTATTTAAGAAATTGAAAAAAATATATTTTTTTTAATAAACTTATTTAATGTATGAAATGTTAAAAATGAGAAATGAGCACCGTTCCTCTCTTGGCAATAAGCCAATCGGTGATAAAACCCATCTCTTACATTTTGAAATATTTCCGGTGGAATTTGAACATTTGATACATTAAATAAGTTTAAAAAAAATCAATTTCTGAAATAAAAAAACAAAATATTTTTACACAGTCGTAAAGAGAATAAAAAGGGCTACAAATTTAGAGAAATAAAAAAAAGTGGTTTCCATTTAAAAAAAATGTCTATGACGTCATACGTGAAAGACTAGCTAGAAAAAAGTGCGCAATAAAAAAATTAAATTCGACGTTTCCGAGGATTTTTTTCTGGAACTTCTCATTTCATAAATACCGAATTTATTTCAGTTAACGTTTCCACCCTGTATATTATTTATACTTTTCTTTCCTTAGGTATTCGAAATTTCTAGTTTTTCAATATTTCAGAAAAATAACTCGAGTAAAAATTTCCTTTCTCTATATATATCAAATGATTTTAAAACACATTGTTTTTAGTTTTGTAAAATTGTACCTTCTCCTTTATATGTCTTTACTTTATCTGACGTTCTCTGGAAAATCCAAAAATACTCATTTTTTTGTATTTAAACAAAACATATATCTTAAGCAAACAGTGAATAGAAACTCAACCTTTATATTTAATTAATACAGTACTTATATATTTCAACTAGTTATTGACCACACGGTACATCAACAATATATTTCAACTAGTTATTGACCACACGGTATATCAACATCGTGAACGTATATAATTAACAGTGTTTTGAACTCTCCACATCTTACCTCGGCCCCGTGTTAAAACCCGAGCAGTTTTTAATCTTCACAAGGTGGCCGAAGATAATCAAAATGTTCGTTTGTTTTTGTCTCGTTCCGGAACAAAGATTAAATTCCTATCGCTAATCCGCGGCGTACGTGCTGATATCAATTCAGTTTGCCGGTCGCCGTCGTAACTGCGTGTGTGTTCTGGTTCGGAATATTCATTTTTCGAAAGTTTTAGTGCCCGTTGTGTTGTAATACATCTTCAGGATTAGTGTGTGTGTTGGTGTTTGTTTTTCCGCTTCAATCCGAGGGAAGCAAAGAAGGATCATCTAGGTTACATCTCAACCGCCAAGATGGCTTTCCTGTAAGTTTGGATTTTCTTGCGTACTGCCTCCTTCACCGAAATTAAAGTAAAGTATTGTTTAAGTAGTTTCAGAAAATTTCAAGTGTCCGGCAATTGTTTTTATATTTTTTAAGCGCTCGTGAAAATGTGCAACTTTAGATGGTTACAAATTTTGTTCTCGTGGAATTGGCTCAAAATGTAGTAAAGGGATGTTTGCGAATTTTGACAGTACCGTTGATTAATAAATTGGTTGTGTAAATTTACAAAATTTTAAGTGTCTGGCAATTGTTTTTATATTTTTTAAGCGCTCCCGATAAAGTGCAACTTTAGATAATTACAAATTTTGTTCTCATGGGATTAATTCGAAATGTACTGAAGGGAGTTTTCAGATTTTGACAGTATCGTAGAGTAATATGTTGTTTGAGTAAATTTAGAAAGTTTCAAGTGGCAATTATTTTTATATATTTTTTTAAGTGCTCGAGAAACTACTAGTTCTACTTTAGATAATTACAAATTTTAATCTCGGGCGATTATCTCGAAATATAGTTAAGGGATGTTTGCAGATTTTTACAGCATCATGAAGTAAAAGTTTTTTTTTTTAATAAAAACAGCCTGCATGCTTTCATATTATAAATAAAATTGATACATGTTGTGAGTACAACTGCCTACTATTAAAATTCAAATAGAGATTGATTCACACCAGACAAAAAAATGATGATGTAACAGACACACAGACACAAAAAAAAATCTAGAAATTGTTGAAATCGCCTCTAGGGACTTCAAAACGTATATTTCGGTAAAAAAAGAAATTTGAAAAAATTTCACCATCACAATACTTTCTCGTACTTCGTAACGGAGAAAGTAAAAACAGATTTTCTTTCTTCTACTACATCTTTATGACTTCGTTATTTTAGACGATATTTAAAAAAAGGGTTAAAATTGCCCTTTTTGAAACGTCATAAAAGAAAGACCTAAGAAAAATCTTGAAAAGGGGGCCTGGAAAGGTCTTTAAAAACAGCCCTTAAAAAAATTCCTTAAAAAATTAGTCTTAAATATAATTCTTAAAAATAGATTCTGACAAAGGCCAGAAAAAATTTTCTGAAAAATTTTCTAGAAAAATCTTGAGAAAAATGTCCTTAAATGAGACCAGAGAAAAATCCTGAAAAAAAAGTTTCGAAGAAAATTGTCCTGAAAAAATCGCGTCTTGAAAAATATTCCTAAAAAATGTCTTTAAATAAGACCTGAGAAAAATCCTGTAAAAATAGTTTTGAACAAAATTGTCCTGAAGAAATCCCGTCTTGAAACAAATTTTAGACAAAAAAATTTGTAAAAAACTCTCAGAAAAGGCCTTAAGAAAGTTTTGAAAAACTCCCGAAAAAGGCCTTAGGAAAGTCCTGAAAAAGTTCCAAAAAGAGTCCTAAAAAACATTCCTTAAAAAATTAGTCTTGAATATAAGTCTTGAAAAAAGGTTCTGAAAAGCCCCAAAAAAAATCCTGAAAAATGTCCTAAAAAATCCTGAGAAAAATTCCTAAAAAATGTCCTTAAATAAGACCTGAGAAAAATCCCGAAAAAAAAGTTTTGAATACAATTGTCCTGAAGAAAATCGCAAGTCTTGGATAAAAATGCCCTGGAAAAACTCCCGAAAAAGGCATTAGGAAAGTCCTGAAAAACTCCCGAAAAAGGCCTTAGGAAAGTCCTGAAAAACTCCCGAAAAAGGCCTTAGGAAAGTCCTGAAAAACTCCCGAAAAAGGCCTTAGGAAAGTCCTGAAAAACTCCCGAAAAAGGCCTTAGGAAAGTCCTGAGAAGGTCCCGAAAAAAGTCCTGAAAAAAATTCCTTCAAAAATTAGTCTTGAATATAAGTCTTGAAAAAGGTCCTGAAAAGGTCCCGAAAAAAATTCCTGAAAAATGTCCTAAAAAATCATGAGAAAAATCCCGAAAAAAAAGTTTTGAACAAAATTGTTCTGAAAAAAATCACAAGTCTTGGATAAAAATTCCTAAACAAAAAGTCTTGTAAAAAATGCCCTGGAAAAACTCCAGAAAAAGGCCTTAGAAAGTCCTGAGAAGGTCCCGAAAAAAGTTTCGAAAAAAATTCATGAAAAATGTTCTAAAAAAATCATGAGAAAAATCCTGAAAATAAAGTTCTGAAAAGATGCCTTGAAAAAAACCGCTAAAAGTCTTGAAAAAATTCCTGAGCAAAAAGTCCTCAAAAAAGTCTTATATTTTGCAGGATCCGCTGACACGTTTAAAACGTCAACATCAAAATTACAAATTATTAATTTTTTTTTTTCGAGACACAATGTTTTTCAAAAATAATTAAGATGTTCATTTCTTTGTCGTCTTCAATATTAATTCAAATATTTTTGTAATAGTTAGTTACTAAACCTTTATTAAAACCTGCTTTTATACAGGGTTTTAAAGGGCAATTGACTAGTCTTTTTTTTTAGTCCTTTTTGTAATATTTTTTTCATATTTAAATAATTATTGAACAAATTTAAAAAAAATCAAGTGTGTCAAGTTGGCACTTCAATGAAAAGTTCTGAATACAGTTCTTAATTCATTTTGATTTATCTAGAAGTACTATCAACTTTAAAAAAAGAGTTTTGTAAAATTGGGCTGTCAGGATTTTTTTTAAGTTCTGGGAGTTCTGATTTGGCTTATGGGTTGTACTCAAGGGGTTCTAGAAAGAAAAATCCTGAAAAAAAAGTTTTGAACAAAATTGCCCTGAAAAATCACGCCTTGAAAAACATTTTTAAACAAACAGTCTTGTAAAAAATTTCCGGAAAAACTCCTGGAGAAGGCCTTAGGAAAGGTCTGAAAAACTCCCGAAAAAGGCCTTAGAAATGTCCTCTAGAAGTCCCGAAAAAGGTCCTGAATTTTTTTTTTTTAATTATTCGTGAATAAAAGTCTTTAAAAAAAGTTCTGAAAAGCTCCGAAAAAAATTCCTGAAAAATGTCCTAAAAAACGTCTTGGAAAAAATTCAACAAAAAATCTAATGGCAAATTGCGGTTAAATGACAGGAAATAGGTATTTTCGAAATTAAATTGTCCATTTTCGAAATTCAACTTTATTTAAAAATGCCATAAATCGTTATTGTATCGAATTTGTTTATAAGAAAGAGTTATTGTACTCAAAAATTTGAAATAGAAAATTAACTCAGAACTCACAGAATTCACTCAATTATTTTTTGGCTTTGCGACTTTTTTCAATATTTTTTTTTATTGTTCCGTGTAGTTCTGATTGGTGATTGTTCTTTGTGAGTTCTATCCATAGTTGTCATGAAATATTTAGATTTAACTAATATTAAGTGAGTAATATAAATTTGAATATTTCGAATTTCCAACTTTGAAAATTTTTATCTCTGGAAATTCAACAGAACTCTTTAAAAGTATCAGGAACTATAGTACTAACCCAAACACATCTTAAAACTAGTTCAGAACTATTCGATAACAATGTTGGGATGCGGGGTCAAGTTGGCACCCCATTTTTCAAAACATTCCTGACAGCCCAATTTTACAGAACTCTTTTTTAAAAGTTGATGGTACTTCTAGATACATCAAAAGGAATTGAGAACTCGATTCAGAATATTATTATTGCGCGAAATCATGAAGATCCCATTTTGTACCTTAGAATACCCATAACTTGGTGCCAAATCGTCGTAGGAACTTCGTTCTTCGAGTCCTGCATAGGGAATTGATCAAATTTTAATGCCTTTATGGTGGATCGAGTCGACAATTATTTTCCAACTCCGTCCACATCGTCAAAGTTGGATATGGTTTTATGAAAAAATTTTTTTTTCACAGGGGTGCTAGAGATGGGCGAAAGGGGCAACGGTTAAGTTCGCATGCATGACTTTGAAGAAGACACTTTAAAGTTTTTCGCCCTCAAAGATTCATCAAATTTGGAAATTTGAAGGGAGTGAAATTTAATCAAAATAACAAATGGATGGTTGCAAAAATTACCTAAACTAGGTTTTCTACTAAAGCTAGGTTTGTACGCCGAGTTATGGCAGTTTGAAAATGGTCAAAATTTCACGAAATTCAAGTGTTTTTTTTTTTCACCAGTGTACTTGGTTGACAAGTTTTGTTCATCCCGCAACTGCGCGGCAATGCTAAGACGGACCTGATAAAACATATCTCATCTCTTAAAAATCCTATCGTAGAAAAATTACTAATTTCCACAGCCAAATAAAATATCTCGCGGAAGGGTCTAACTCATACGTAATTGCGTCCTTATTTTTCAGGTAAAACTAATTTGGTTTATTGGATTTTATTACTAAAGAATCAATCTGTGTCTCTATAGTAAAACATTTTAGATTTTCAGTGTTGATTTAAATTTTATTTAATGTTGAAAATACCTCTTTTTAAACACTAAATTAGAAATACTTATAAAAAAATATAATTCTTTAGAAACCAACATTCAACCATTTTGTAACCCTGTGTAAAATATTATTACATAATTTTTTATCGTCACGCCACAATTAGTTACGAGCCAAGTGCCAAAAACGTTTTATTTTTCGAACGGATCGAACTGCCTTAACGGTTCAATTATTACATCAATCTTTTAAAATTCGTATAGATAAGCCTTTTTACTTTCTCCGTTACAAAGTGCGAGAAAGTATTGTGATTGAAATTTTTGAAAAAATATTCACGATCACAAAAGCATTTAAACAAATATTGAAGACAATAAAGAAATGAACATCTTTGGTTTGAAAATATTTTTCATAAAATCATTGTTATTCGAGAAGAAACATTTTTTTTTGCGTTTTTGGTTTATAATTATGAAACGATAATAGTTACAGCAAATTTATGTTAACAATAATTGTAGAGAATGCCAAGTAGAACGACTTATAAAGAATAATTGTTTTTCGAAATCTCTTTGGTTTTTAAGTAAACTGAGTTTTTGAATCTAAAGTATAATTTTTACACCTTTTATAATTTTGACGTTTTAAACGTCAGATTCATCCGAGTCTACAAAACGTTCGATGCACATTTAAAATATGATTTAAATTGAAAATAAACGATGACAGCGTAAATATAAATGATACCATCAAGTCGGAGAAAGTAACATCACCATTTTTTTGTTGGGTAAACTCCTGATTATGTCCCTTACTGCAAACTCTTAAATGTGACAATTGACGTTTTTACTTGCTACTTTGATTGGATCTGCATCACGTAGTGGTGTATCATATAAAATATGTTTCTAATTGTTTAAAAAATTCTACACAACCTCCAGTTTTATCATTCCTGCTTCTCCAAACCAAACACGTGCATCGTTAGCTCAATGTTTTCCATTTCCTTCAGTTGCATCCGCGTTTCAGTCGGTGGGGATCAATCTGAATAAATATCAGTACAACTTGCAACGGACACGTGCGTCACCCGACATTGATGTATATTGACCCATCTATTACGACGTCCTGCATAGCAGCGTCCCTCCGGAGATTTCCACTCAATATAACACAAACAATCCGAAATGTGAATCATAACCTTTCGGAACGACGGACGCTTATTATTATGCATTGCACTCCGACGTGCATCAGAATTATGTGTTATGGTACCGCAAGAGTGTGCTTGGTTGTCTGGTGTGGTGTTGGAGTGCGCCGACAGTGACTACTACTCCTGCTCTATGGCTTTCGTTCAGTCGCGCCTTTCGCGTAGCCGCGTACGGTCCGAACGAACTACACCCTAGATCTAGAATCTAGATTACCGACTGTAAACATCAACAAACAAACAAAAAACATCAACTCACCGGTCACGATCGTTAGTGCTTCTTGTAATTGTGCGGTATATATGGACTCAAGTGCCTTTTTAAACTCGTGCTTAACAGTGTAACAACAAAAGGTTAATCGCAAATAGGTTACTCGAAAATGCTACCAGCGTTCTTTTCCCCCGCCGGGAATAGATCTTTCACCCCTCATTTCCCACCCAACTCCAATAAGCAAAACCCTGCTAATTGTTTACAAACTCGGAAACGCCAAAATGATGTCTCCATTTATTAATAGCAGCGCCGCATTTCCCTATTTATAGCCATTATGTGTCGGTTTACTCACCTTTATAATGAAATCACCATTAATAAGTTGCGTACGATTTCCGATCATTTGTTTGCATGATACACGTAGGATTATGATATTTGGGTCGTTCGTTCACCGATTTAATGTCCTTTTAAAACTGAACGCGAATCAATTAGGTAAATAGTAAAAGTGGCGTTCGTTTACATTTTGTGTTTATCTGTAAACACGAATCAATTAGGCACGCGCCGTTTCGTGTTGAACTGTTGGTTTTTGGAGTTGATCTAATTCTGGAATTAATTAATTAGCGGCATACGGGAGAATGAAGCCACCCTGATGATTAATTATTTTTGAACTTCCAAGGCATACCGTGATCTCTAAGCAGATGGTGTTTTTTGAGCAATTAACACCAACAGATTAAATTAATTTGATGCATTTCAAGCTATCGTAATATTTTTTTCTCTTCAAACGTGAGTCAAGTTTGACATTTTATCACTGAATACTTGCCGCGTACAGCAGCCTTACAAGTACTTTTATTGCCGCGTATAGCAGCATTCAAAGCATTTCAGCCAATGAGATGCAAGGAAAGCTTGGGACCATGTGTATCTGATGATGGGTCAGAATTCGAAACGGCAAAATGGATGCAAACGTAGCAAATCGTTGGAATTTTGTATCCTATTTCAAGCAGCGATATTAGTGAAACTGTGAAAAGTACGACGCCAAGAAACACCGTGAGGAAAGTGTCACAGTGGCGGCAGTTTTGCAGAGTTTACCTTATTTACTAATGTGTCACGCTGTAACTATAAAATTCAAATTAATTCTAAGTGGGGGCCGCGGTGGCCTAGTGAATAAAACTCCTGCTCACGGGCCTCGTGGTCGTGGGTTCGAATCCCATCCATGCGGTCCCTTTTTCGGAACGAAGAAGTGCCCGTGAGGGTCCATGGATGTCTCTAGTGTATGTCCCATTCATTATTAAAATGAAATCTCAAAAACTTAATTATCGTTAGTGGCCGAATAGCTAGTTGCTTACGCCAATTCCAAATCATCCGCACTTCCTTAACCCGAATTCCCGTCAACCATCCTTCCTTTTAATAAAAAAAAAGTCTCAGAAAGTGAGAGCAAATTGTGGACCTCATTTTAACAAAACAATTTCATTTTTTATTCGCAGTAGAAGTAACTTTTTGTGGCTCGCAAGCTCGGCATCTGAACTTCGCAACAAAAAGTGTTGCTTCTACTCGGGGAGCGAGAACCGAAATATTTACAAAAACGAAAACGGAATTTATATTTTTCGTTCAAGATCGGAAGCTAAATAAGTTATTTTTTAATACTGGTTTTTGCCGTTCTTACAAGTGTCTCCATTAACCACAAACAACTCATAGGTTATGTCAGAAGCTGAAAACCCTTTGTGTCGTTTGCGGTGGCAAAAATGCAGAATAGTTGATAATTCGAAATTGTCATTCTTGACAGTTATTTATTCGAAATTTCTGGATGAAAGTTTTAATACGGCAAATCATTAGTGTACAAAAAAAAAAGTTTTATTGCGAGCATGGGCGTCCGCAGGTGGGGGCAAGGGGGGGGGGGCAGCTGCCCCTTCCTGGAAAATGAATTGATTAAATTAAAGTAATATTTTATATACTAAACTTGTATGTAGTCGGTAAATCAGTGACGGTTCGCGGAGTTTTTTCTGGTACGGCCGAGGAACAAGAGGCGGTAATACAGTTGCAGAGACGGCTGGCTGCGTGACCGCACCTATCTGTATTACCACCTCTTGTTCCTTGGCCGTACCAGAAAAAACCCCGCGAACCGTCACTGCGGTAAATGCATACTTTAACAATCACATCAAAATTAAAAATTATAACAAAAAGTGCGTTCCACGTTATATTCGATGAACGTACAACGATGCACCCGACGCGTATAATACAGTGCGATCGAATAAAAGTTAGTCAAAGTTGGCCGTGAGCCAAAATTCCTAAACTTATTGGCAAGTGTCAAGCTGGCGTATATTAATATTTTCAAATTTAAGAACTAAGAAAAGACATTCGGCGGCTTTTTGTTCATGACCTGCTTTGACTAATTTTTTATTTGATCTCTCTGTATTATTACTGTACATTTTAGTAGAAATCAACAATTTTTAACAGTTGTAAATTGTTATTTTTGACAGTTGAAAATTTCCTTTTTACTGCCAACGTGCCATCTGTGATGATAGAAATGTGCGATTTTTGACAGTTGTCATTTTCAGCAGTTGAAATTTTCTTTTTTATTTTAATATAAAAAATGCCTTTTTGATTGTAAAAATCCACAATTTTTTATGCTACTAATTTCTTTATTTATTGTTGAATCGTACCGTTTGTGGTGGCAGAAATTCAGAATTTTTGACAATTTGTAATTGTTACTTTCGACCATTGAAAATTTTTCTTTTTTAATATTAAAAAATGCCAATAGTGGTAGTAGAAATGCTTAAATTTTGGCATTTGGAATTTTTCATTTTATTGTTGAAATAAAACCGTTTTCAGTAATGAGCAATTTTTGACAATCCTGAATAGTTATTTTTGGCATTTGGAATTTTTCTTTTTATTGTTGAAATAAAACCGTTTTCAGTAATAACCAATTTTTGACAGTCCTGAATAGTTATTTTTGGCATTTGGAATTTTTCTTTTTATTGTTGAAATGAAACCGTTTTCAGTAATGAGTAATTTTTGACAGTCCTGAATAGTTATTTTTGGCATTTGGAATTTTCCTTTTTATTATTGAAATGAAACCGTTTTCAGTAATGAGCAATTTTTGACAGTCCTGAATAGTTATTTTTGGCATTTGGAATTTTTCTTTTTATTGTTGAAATGAAACCGTTTTCAGTAATGAACAATTTTTGACAGTCCTGAATAGTTATTTTTGGCATTTGAAATTTCCTTTTCACTACCAAAGTGCCATTTGTGATGGTAGATAAGTGCGATTTTGACAGTTCGAAATTGTCATTTTTTAGCAGTTAAAATTTTCTTTTTTTAAATATCAAAAAATGCCGTTTTTGATAGTAAAATTCCACAATTTTCGGCAGCTGCTAATTTCCTTATCTACCACTGAATCGTGCTGTTTGTGATGGCAGATGTGTAGAATTTTTGACAATTAGAAATTGTCATTTTTAACGGTTAAAAATCTTTTTACTATTGATTTTTATCTTTACACTTATTTTAACAATCATATTTGTTCTATTATATTTAAATTTTCCGTATCCTATTACCTGGATTCCCTTTTTTTGACTTGTGTACAACATTATGTAGTTTCTGGCATCAATAAAATATTATTATTATTATTGAAAAAAAGCCGTTTCTGATAGTAGAATTGCACAATTTTTGACAATTTGCAATTGTTACGTTTAGCCGTTGGAAATTCCTTTTTTTAATATTGAAAAATGCCGATAGTGATGGTAGAAATGCTCAAAATTTGACAGATTTTTGGCATTTGGAAATTTTCTATTTATTGTTGAAACGTGCCGTTTTCAGTAATGATCAATTTTTGACAGTATTGAATAGTTATTTTCAGCAATTGAAAATTTTCTTTTTACTGCTAAGTGCCATTTGTGATGGTAGTGCTATTTTTGACAGTTTGAAATTGTCATTTTTAGCAGTTGAAATTTACTTCTTTTTTTAATATAAAAAAATGCCGTCTTTGATAGTAAAAATACATAATTTTGGCAGCTGCAAATTTCTTTATTTACCGTTGAATCGTGCCGTTTGTGGTGGCTGAAATACAGAATTTTTGACAATTCAAAATTGCCATTTTTAGCATTTAAAATTTTCTTTTTTTTAATATTAAAAAATGCCGTTTTTGATACTAAAAATCCACAATTTTTGACCGCTGAAAATTTCTTTATGTGCCATTTATGGTGGCAGAAATGAAGAATTCGAAATTGTCATTTTTGACGGTTAAAAATGTTTCTTTTTACTATTAAAAAATGCCGTTTCTGACAGCAGAATTACACAATTTTGACAATTTATAATTGTTACTTTTAGCCGTTGGAAATTTCCTTTTTTTTTATATTGAAAAATGCTGATATTGATAGTAGAAATGCTCAAATTTTGACAGTCTAACATTTTTGGCATTTGGAATTTTTCTTGTTATTGTTAAAACGTGCCGTTTTCAGTAATGATCAATTTTTGACAGTATTGAATAGTTATTTTCAGCAATTGAAAATTTTCTTTTTACTGCTAAGTGCCATTTGTGATGGTAGTGCTATTTTTGACAGTTTGAAATTGTCATTTTTAGCAGTTGAAATTTACTTCTTTTTTTAATATAAGAAATGCCGTCTTTGATTGTGAAAAAATATAATTTTTTGGCAGCTGCAAATATCTTTTTTTACCGTTGAATCGTGCCGTTTGTGGTGAAAGAAATACAGAATTTTTGACAATTCCAAATAGCCATTTTTAGCAGTCAAAATTTTCTTCTTTTTTTTTAATATTAAAAAATGCCGTTTTTTATAGTAAAAATCCACAATTTTTGACCGCTGCAAATTTTTTATGTGCCGTTTATGGTGCCAGAAATTAAGAATTTTTGACAATTCGAAATTGTCATTTTTGACGGTTAAAAATTTATCTTTTTACAATTGAAAAATGCCGGTTCTGACAGCAGAATTGCACAATTTTTGACAATTTGCAATTGTTACGTTTGGCCGTTGGAAATTTCCTTTTTTTCATATTGAAAAATGCTGATAGTGATAGTAGAAATGCTCAAATTTTGACAGTCTAACATTTTTGGCATTTGGAATTTTTCTTGTTATTGTTGAAACGTGCCGTTTTCAGTAAGTTCACTTTTTGACAGTATTGAATAGTTATTTTCAGCATTTGAAAATTTCCTTTTTACTGCTAAGTGCCATTTGTGATAGTAGTGCTATTTTTGACAGCTCGAAATTGTCATATTTAGCAGTTGAAATGTACTTCTTTTTTTAATATAAAAACTGCCGTCTTTGATAGTAAAAAAACATAATTTTTGGCAGCTGCAAATTTCTTTATTTACCTTTTAATCGTGCCGTTTGTGGTGGAAAAAATGCAGAATTTTTGACAATTCGAAATTGCCATTTTTTAGCAGTTAAAATTTTCTTTTTTTACTACCAAAACATGGCGTTTTTGATAGTAAAAATTCACGATTTTTGACCGCTGTAAATTTCTTTATGCGCCGTTTGTGGTGGCAGAAATGAAGAATTTTTGACAATTCGAAATTATCATTTTTGACGGTTAAAAATGTATCTTTTTACTATTGAAAAATGCCGTTTCTGACAGCAGAATTGCTCAATTTTTGACAATTTATAATTGTTACTTTTGGCCGTTGAAAATTTCCCTTTTTTTAATATTGAAAAATGCCGATAGTGATAGTACAAATGCTCAAATTTTGATAGTTAAACATTTTTGGAATTTGGAAATTTTCTATTTACTGTTAAAACTTGCCGGTTTCAGTAATGAGCAATTTTTGACAGTACTGAATAGTTATTTTCAGCAATTGAAAATTTCTTTTTTACTGCTAACCTGCCATTTGTGATAGTAGTGCGATTTTTGACAGTTCGAAATTGTCATTTTTGAACTTTTTAATATCAAAAAATGCCGTCGTTGATAGTAAAAAAACACGATTTCTGGCAGCTGCTAATTTCTTTATTTACCGTTGAATCGTGCCGTTTATGGTGGCAGAAATGCAAAATTTTTGATAATTCGAAATTATCATATTCTTTTTTTATATATAAAAAATGCCGTTTTTTGACAGTAAAAATCCACAATTTTTGACAGCTGCAAATTTCTTTATGTGTCGTTTGCGGTGGCAAAAAATGCAGAATTTTTGATAATTCGAAATTGTCATTTTTGACGGTTATTTATTCGAAATTTCTGTATGAAAGTTTTAATACGGCAAATCATTAGTGTACAAAAAAAAATCAACCAAAATACTGATAACACGGGTTTTTTTAATAACTTTGTCTACCACTATGTTTTTTTTTATTTGGTTAGGATTGCACCTGGCCTCGGTGACTTGGAAAAATCGAAGCCGAGTGGGTACTATTTTTAGAAGCATATGTAAACAGTTAATTGGCGTTAATTTTAATGTTAAATCTTCTCCAGCACGCGCGGAATGCAATAATTGGAATTCAAGGCCAGTGTGTGACTGAAAATTGCAACAAACGATGATTCGAATGAGGAGTACTTAATCA
The DNA here is from genome assembly GCA_910593695.2 of Ocypus olens. NCBI lineage: Eukaryota > Metazoa > Arthropoda > Insecta > Coleoptera > Staphylinidae > Ocypus > Ocypus olens. The sequence goes on from OU343049.1 coordinate 45,651,152, forward strand.
ACTTCCTCAATCAAAGTTCCTCAAGATCTTGTATTTGGAATTTGAATTCTTTTTATCAAAATCTCTCTATTTCCAAAGGGCACTCTAAACAAATTATTTTAAATTGCTTACTAGATGTTAATTTTTTTTTTAAATTTTAAAACTCGCGTATCTGTATACATGGATCGAATAAAAAATGTACAATTTCTCTATTTCCAAAGTGCACTATAAACAAATTATTTTAAATTGCTTATTACATGTTGCTTAATACATTTATATTGAAAACACGATCGTATCTAGCGCCACACGACACTTTAAGAATTTTTGAAATGTTAATACTCGCGTATCTGTGGACAAGGATCGATTAAAACATTAATTACTTAGTTATTTCTAAAGATATACACAACTAAATTGTTTTAAGTTACTTTATTCATGTTGCTTATCGTGTTTATGTTTAAAAATCGAATCTGTGTAGCGCCAAACGGTACTTATAATTTTTTGAGGTTTTATTTTTCTCAATTTCTTGATCGATTTAAAAAAATCATTACTTAGTTGTTTTTGAAAGGCACTATAAATAAATTAGTTTAAATTGTTCGGTCGTTGTTGCTTGTGATATTTATGTGAAATTTGGTTGTACAAGTAGCGCCAAACGGCATGTTATAATTTTTTTATTGTGGTGTATAATTAATAAAATAAAATAGAATCAACCTTACTTGTTGCAGAAAGTATCAAATAAATTCAAAAAAAAATTAATTTTGCTTGCAAAGTTACGAACAGGTTGAATATTCATATATTCAGGCTATATTTCGTTTTTTTGAATTGTATAATTAAAAATAAAGGTTAATTTTAAAAATTAATTCCATCCCGAGTTTTGACGAAAATTTCAAACAAATTATTTTTAATTGTTAGTAGGATATAACTTAATATGTGTGTGTAAACATTTGGACTGGGGTTACACCCTAACGGCTGTAATTAATATTTCATTGAGATTGGTCATAATTCGGGTGATGGTGGAGGCGCAGGGAAGTCGTGGCTAACTTCTCGTCGGTGCTTATTACACCCGATTTTGGATAACAGTTATTTAATTCTAGTGTAAATACTTGAAATGTTTTTATTCGATTAATTGAAAAATCCATTATTATTATTAATAATTAAAAATTACCCAATTGTCATTTAAACTATAAACTAAGATAAATGTAATAAAGACGAAAAATAGCCTGAATATATAAATATTCAACCTGTTGATGACTGCAAAATTAAGTCTTATTAAGACTACAAACAAATAACTTATTGAAACAACTACTTTATTTATTTATAAACTAAGAGACAAAAAGCATAGTATTTCTCATTTTAATTTTATTGCATTCAGGGAATTTTCACTTTGAAACTATAAACCCCAGTGGGATATAACGTATTGTAAATTCGATATAAATTCCTGGTTGGTTTCAGCATATGCGGCAGTATATTAATTTCGCCATTTGTAAACAAAGCCGAAAACTGATTATACATGCAGCGCCTATTGATCTGTCAATTCGGTGCATTGAATAGAATACACAATCAGTTACCAAAACGCCGTAAACACAGACACCACCGGAGTGTGGCAATAATGTAAATAAGAACTCCCAGTCCTCTAATTTTATCACTTCTCCGATCCATCACAAAAGGGAAAATGTAAATTATATCGCCGCGTTTTATTTTTATCACATAATTTATTGTATGCAAATAATGGGATGGTCCGTAAATGGGATGAGAGGGAGCGGCTCTATCACGCCCGCTGGGCGCTGAGGAACATTAAAATTAATTTCGAAAATGTGTCCTTTTTTGCCGCAGTATTTATTTTTGATGATGGAAATACTTTTATCCAAAATCGGGTGTAATAATCGAATTACAGTATTCATTTAAGCCATGCAATGTTGCTCATTAGCCCCTAGTGAGGGAATAAGTTTCTCTCACGGAATGCATAGATCCTTCATAGGATTTTTGAAATATTTCAAATTGACACCACGTACGTCAAATTTTTTTTTTAATCGTGTCCAGAGGATTGACATTTCCAATTAGCCTAATGATTACTGCATATTATAAACAATTGCCTATGTAGGCTGTAATAACGGAAAGTGGGCTACTATTTTTATGTAATAACAACTTGTTTATTTGGATTTGTAATAATGAAATGTCATTGTCGTTTATGGTCATTGTTGTGCGTAACATGATTGCTATAATTGAATGAATGGGTGGATTTATAAGAATATGTCTGTCGTGATTAATAATGGGCAAAGGTTATTGCTCAATTTTACTGGTTATTATATTATAATTGGCCATTTAAAATTAATAATTCATTAAAATTAATAGTTTTGATTTATATGCCTGGTAGTTTATATTAATCTTTTTTTAAGGGAGGGTCAGATGTAAATTGCTGACGTTGCTGCAGATGTTGAGCAGGTTGCATAATGCTCATTGGCTTCGAAATTGTTAAGGCGATTGGTGTATACTGCATTTTTTTATAATTGTTGACATTGTAGTGTTGATTAATTATGGATTTACAGGCTACAAACTTGACAGAGTATCATTCTTTTGTCAGAAATCCTACAGGGTGGATACAACCACCTGTCGACCCCTTTTAAAATAAAGGGAACTGTTTTGTTTTTTTTTAATGTTGACCAACTTCCGATTTAGACCGGAAATAGGTTATTCAGACCAGAAGTTAATCGTTGACCAAATCGGGTATGTTCTGTATGATGGCTATATTTTCAACTAACGGTTTTGACCGGAAATAGGTTATTCAGAACGAAAGTTAATTTTTTAAATCGTATTTTTTATTACAGATTCAGATTTCAGATTTTATTTTTATTTATAACTAACTTTTTAATAACTTTATTACTATATTGTGATTTTAATTTTATATGTTAACTTTATTTTTATATAAATTTATAACTGATTTTATGATACTTTTTAATATTTTAATTTTTAGTTATATTTAATGTTCTTGTCTATATACAATTTTAATTTGTTAAGTTCTTAAAGCCCCATACTTTGTATTTTATTATTTTGTATGTGTTAATGTTAATGACGCATGTAAACTTTTTGTATTAGCATCAATAAATTACTACTACTACTACTACTACTACTAGAGTCTACGTCAAAAACATGAAACTTTTACATGAAACATTTTATCGAAAGGCATATTTTGTTGACCTTAAAATGACCTTGCTTAGGTCACTCGTCCTACAATATAAAAGTGGTCGTTTCGGATTAACGTCGGGTATCGTTGGATAAAAAAAACAACTTTTGTTGAAAACACTATCAAATATTTGTATTTATTGTTAACGGGATATCAAAACGAAAAACGAAACAAAATCGAAACGTTTACAATTCAGAAAACTTTAAGTAATTAATAATGTTCAAAATGTCTGCCACTTTCATGAAGACACCTTTGCATTCTTTGTCTCACGCCGTAGACGGCTTTTCGACATTCTGCAGGATTTAAAGAATGTCAGGCTTCGCTGCATGTCTTCTTTTATTGTTGGGCGTTGTTGATAAACTATAACTATAATTCTCCCCCAAAGATAAAAGTCTAATGGCGTCAAATCAAGTGACCGATGAGATCAAACTATAGAATCCATTTTTCTGTAAAAAACTGATCGACTGCGCCATGCAATTAACGTGAAATGCGCTAAACAACCATCTTGTTGGAACCACATGACTTGTCGGATCGTAATTCAAGAAGTTCTGACAATGCATTTTGTAAAAATGGAGAGTACAAATTTCCATTCAAAATCTGATTAAAAAAATAACGACCGATAATTTGTCTCATTAACAATACATAATAATATTTGATTGCGTAGCTTTTACATTTTGTTCGTTCTTCGCTTGTTTACGTTAATTTCTTCACTATTGTCTGCACTTGAAGTTAACTCTTTCACTCAGCTAAATACGGAAGCTGCCGTGCACTGGTAACAAGCAGGGGCGGCTCGTCATATAGAGCCAAGGAGCCATGGCACTACCTAGTTTCCATCTTAGCAAGAATTTTTAATTAAATATTCAAATTCAAATTCAAATTCAAATAATATATTTCGTGATGAATAAAAACATTAATGTGAAATATGCCAATACAATTGTAAAATGTATAAAATATAATAATCTTAAAAGCTAAACACATTAAAATAACATTAGTTACAAAATTACTCTAAGATTTAAAATTTAAAATCTGGATACTCATCTACGGAATAGAAAGCTTTTGATAATAAAATGCCTTTAAATTTCGATTTAAACTGTTTTATGTCATCTATTCCTCTGACATCCTCGGGTACATGATATTGTTTTACACGCGTTCTGAACGTGCATTTGGAGCCAAATAAATTATGTCTCATCTCGTGCACGCCACGACGACGACATCTGTCGTATTTTCCGCGCCATACATGATGAGTAAAATTAGTTCATTACGGAATAAGCATTTATGCTCATGTACTATCAACTACATAAATGAAACAATTAGGTAGGACTCTGTCTGATTTGATTACCGTAAAAAATACTGTGGGATGTGACGTTTTCCAGAATGTCAAAAATATAATATTTCTGGATGGATTTGAGATATTTGAAGCTAATTCTGGCAATCACTATTTTTTAGAATTTTTTAAATCACAAAATGCAAATTACATTTGTCTAAAAATCAAGTTTAGATTGTTGATATTTTGTTTTCAGTGAGGGTATGTCGATCATTTCCTGGTATGTTAAAAATACAATATTTATAGATAGATTTGAGAAGTTTAAAGCTAATTCCTGCAGTAAATTTTTTTTTAGAATTCTAGTGCTGACATTTTGTTTCCAGTGGGAAAAGATCGATCATTTTCCAGTATGTTAAAAATACTATATTTCAGGATGGATTTGAGAAGTTTGATCTAATTCTGGCAGTCACTATTTTTTAAGAATTTTTTAAATCACAAGATGCAAATTCTGTTTTTTCTAAAAATCAAGTTTCGATGGCTGACATTTTGTTTCCAGCGTGGGTATGTCGATCATTTTCCAGTTCCTCAAAAATACAATATTTCTGGATGTATTTGAGAAGTTTGAAGCTAATTCTGGCAATCACTATTTTTTTGGAATTTTTTAAATCACAAGATGCAAATTTCGTTTTTCTAAAAATCAAGTTTCGAGTGTTGACATATTTCTGGATGTATTTGAGAAATTTTAAGCTAATTCTGGCAGTCACTATGTTTTTGGAATTTTTTTAAATCACAACATGCAAATTGCGTTAAAAGTTTATCAAGTTTCAAGTGTTGACATTTTGTTTTCAGTAGAGATATGTCGATCATTTCTAGTATGTTAAAAATGCAATATTTCTGGATGTATTTGAGAAGTTTTAAACCTAATTATGGCAGTCACTATTTTTTTAGAATTCTTTAAATCATAAGATGCAAATTCTGTTTTTTCTAAAACTCAAGTTTCGAGTGCCGACATTTTGTTTCCAGTGCGGGAATATCGATCATTTTCCAGTATGTTAAAAATACTATATTTCTGGATGGATTTGAGAAGTTTGAAGCTAATTCTGGCGGACACAATTTTTTTATAATTTTTTAAATCACAAGATGCAAATTCTGTTTTTTCGATGGCTGACATTTTGTTTCCAGCGTGGGTATGTCGATCATTTTCCAGTTTATCAAAAATACAATATTTCTGAATGGGTTTGAGAAGTTAGAAGCTAATTCTGGCAGTCACTATTTTTTTAGTTTTTTTTAAATCACCAGATGCAAATTTCGTTTTTCTAAAAATCAAGTTTCGAGTATTGACATTTTGTTTCCAGTGGGGGTACGTCGATAATTTTCAAGTATGTCAAAAATATAATATTTCTGGATGTATTTGAGAAATTTTAAGCTAATTCTGGCAGTCACTATGTTTTTGGAATTTTTTAAATCACAACATGCAAATTTCGTTTTTCTAAAAATCAAGTTTCAAGTGCATTCTGTTTCCAGTGGAGGTAAATACAATATTTCTGGATGGATTTGAGAAGTTTGAAGCTAATTCTAGCGGTCACTATTTTTTTAGAATTTTTTAAATCACAAGATGCAAATTCTGTTTTTTCTAAAAATTAAGTGTCGATGGCTGACATTTTGTTTCCAGCGTGGGTATGTCGATCATTTTCAAGTTTGTTAAAAATACAATATTTCTGGATGGATTTGAGAAGTCTAGTTTCGATGGCTGACATTTTGTTTCCAGCGTGGGTATGTCGATCATTTTCCAGTTTGTCAAAAATACAATATTTCTGGATGGATTTGAGAAATTTGAAGCTAATTCTAGCGGTCACTATTTTTTTAGATTTTTTTAAATCACAAGATGCAAATTTCGTTTTTCTAAAAATCAAGTTTCGCGTGTTGACATTTTGTTTCCAGTGGGTGTACGTCGATAATTTTCAAGTATGTCAAAAATATAATATTTCTGGTTGCATTTGAGAAATTTTAAGCTAATTCTGGCAGTCACTATGTTTTTTGGAATTTTTTAAATCACAACATGCAAATTTCGTTTTTCTAAAAATCAAGTTTCAGGTGCATTCTGTTTCCAGTGGAGGTAAATACAATATTTCTGGATGGATTTGAGAAGTTTGAAGCTAATTCTGGCGGTCACTATTTTTTTAGAATTTTTTAAATCACAAGATGCAAATTCTGTTTTTTCTAAAAATTAAGTGTCGATGGCTGACATTTTGTTTCCAGCGAGGGTATGTCGATCATTTTCAAGTTTGTTAAAAATACAATATTTCTGGATGGATTTGAGAAGTTTGAAGCTGATTCTGGCAGTCACTATTTTTATAGATTTTTTTAAATCGCAAGATGCAAATTTCGTTTTTCTAAAAATCAAGTTTCGAGTGTTGGCATTTTGTTTCCAGTGGGGGTACGTCGATCATTTTCCAATATGTCAAAAATACAATATTTCTAGATGGACTTGAGAAGTTTGAAGGTAATTCAGGCAGTCACTCTTTGTTGAAGCAATAGCTTCCAGCTTTAGTGCGCCGATTTAGAAAATTCATAAATACGAAGGAGAAAGTTTAATCGAGATATACACTTTAAAAAAAACCATTGGCTTTAGGGGTGTAAGGAAGAAAACGTATTTTTTGTTTACCATGTGTTTTGTTTGGGGCTGAGGTTTCGTGGACGAAGAACCGTACACATCTGGGACAAAATTAAAACACAGGACAAATCAAAAGTACATATAAATAATATTTCCATTCTTTCTTCAAAACTTGGACTGGGGGATATATTTTTTTGTATACTAAGTGGCTATACCATTAACACGTTGACTGCTTTGTCAGTCACACTGAAGATTCCAATGGGGCCGCGTCAGTCACCGGTGACTGACAGTTAGTACCTACTTTAAACTTTCTATTTAGCTAAAAAATGCATCAAAATGAATTAAATAAGCATATTCTTACTCATTTTATAAAATAAAACTTAAAAACAAAGAAAACGGTTTTTGACATTTTACTAAAAAACTTGTTGGCAGCCAATGTGTTAAAATGTTCCACGAGCCGCCACTGATCATAAAGATCCAGGGTTTTACAAAGGCCTAATTTGTATTTAGAAATATCCATTATGAGGTGATTCAGACCATTTTTGGCGGAAGGGATATTGGGGTTGCTCTGACCACAATTTTTGAAGGATGCGGATTTGTTGTTTCTTTTGGAGAATTTTTCTGCAAGGCATGCATAGTGTCTATGCATATGTGTCTATCTGTTTTTCTGCATGTCTGTCTGTTTGTCTATCGGTCTCCCCATTGATGGATCTCAAGAACTATCGCAGATTTTAATTTTTGAAACTTCAATCTTCAAGTTTTCTCGACAATACGAACAGAAATTTTTTCAGTAAAATGTCGTGCGCCGGAATAATGTTTTGTTTCTTTCGATATTTTAAAAAAAATGGCATTATAGCCGTCCCCAAATGTCGTGTCACATTGCGCAGTGAACATATATGTAAATATAGACACAGAATCGGTCGCGAAGTGATGATTCATGTTCAATTCGGTGATGTGGCCACGCTTAGATTTGTTATCGCGTTCTCTCGCTCTGCGCTGTTACGTCATTTTGGGACGGCTCTACAAATGTTAGACATAACAAAAAACTGAACACCTTTTTTTTTCTTGCCGGCTTTACTTTAGACTATTCGCCAGCATTTTATAAATCATATAACGAGTGTTTCAGACCACCCGTACACCCCAAATATTTCTCGAAATACAAATCAGATTGATTTACAAAAAAATACGTCTAAATTTGTTTTTTGAGCTCTATCATGTGGTGTGAAATGTAAATCACCACCCCACCCCCCTGAGGCGGGGTGGGGGATAACTTTGAAATCTTAAATAGGTACCCCTATTTTTTATTGCAGATTTAGATTCTACTCTAAAATATATTAGGTTTTTTTAATATTTTTTTTTCAATTAAAAAAATCCAGTTTGTTAGACACATTCATACATCACCATAATAGAAAGGAATAGAATGGAATTTGATAATCAAATTCATTTTTATTCGTTTCTACGATTTTTTTTATAAAGATTTTTTTTTACTTATTTATGACATAAAATTACGAATGACTTCAATCAACGCCTTATTTAAAAGATGACTATGAAAAAAATGTCATAATCTCTCATTTGATGTGAGAAATAAATTTAATTCAATAAATGTTTTTGCCGAATATAGCGCCATCTGTCGCTCATCGAAATTTTTTTTTCGGATAAAAGCCTCATAGTTTTTAGCATAGAATCCAAATCTGCAATAAAAAATAGGGGTTCCTATTTAAGATTTCAAAGTCACCCCCCCTCCCCGCCACAATTTACACCACATGATAGGGCTCAAAAAACAGTTTTGGACAATTTTCTTAAATCTCAATCCGATTTGTATTTCTCGAGTTATTTGGGGTGTACGGGTGGTCTGAAACACTCCGTATATTAGACATGAAATGAACATGAACACCTTTTATAAATAAATATTTATCATAAACTTAATTAATAGCATCTAGTCAAAAAGTTTTGGTCACGATAATACATTACGAATTTACGCATTAGATCCGAAATCTTTTTTTTTAAGCGTGGCATTTAATTAAACTTCTGCCTACTCCAATTTTTGAAGGCTATTGCCCAGCTGTTGTCGCGTGAGGACACCACCAAAATTTACATCGCGTCTCGCTTACACCCATCATCCGGTTGTTGCCATTCTCATAAAATGCCATTCTGCACGTGATATTAAAAAACTTCTTTACACTTTCTCGCTCTCGTCCGATTTGATGTTTATGCATTGTAAATTTCGCCGGTAAAACGTATATCGGCTGGCACCTTCAAGTGAGCAAGCGCTAATAAGGCCTCCGTGTATATATAGATAGAAAGAATAATAGTCGGTAGGCTGGCAGTGCTTGCACGTGTCGTAAATATCGCGAATTGTAAAAGCAAGGTGTAAATAATTGCCAGGTAACATAAAACAACAATTGAGTCGGTAGAAATGCGTGGGTTTCGTCAGACCGTGCACGTGTGAGAAAGAAGCTTTTCAATCGCACGCAGATGGTAATAAAAAGTGGATGCATTTGCGGCGCTGGGAGTAGTACCTAGTATCTAAAATATGTTTTTGGCCGCAAATAATATAAAATTTAGTGTACTTAACTTATTGGTAATCCGCGGTACCACGTTAGTACTGGTTACCAAGTTAAATATATATAAAAAAAATAATTTTAAACGCGATGCAGGTTTTCCTTCGATGCAAAATAGCCTACCAGATCGGCGAGGCCGAGTTCCTTCTCGGTACTCTTATTTTTCCTGCCTCAGCACACCGGACGGTGGGGATAAATAGACGGAACGGACATGTGTAAGAGAGAGCTAACAGGTGGGCGAATTCTTTCAGTATTCGTCTTGTTGCTTGCAATTCACGTGGGTTTCGGGATACCACTCATATCTTGAAGCCAGGCCACATTTCACGGCAGTATCGCGACGCCAGATGAACGTTCAAGACGTCGTCGCCGAGGCCCTATGAACGTTTCGTCGCCGGAATTTGCGCGTTCGGCAGTCGATCGGAAGTGAAAAGCTTTCCGCGCCAGTTTCCGGAAGTTCGGAGGTGACGTTCCGGTGGTTTTTATTGTTTGTTGTGCTCCGAGGAGTGAAATAGCGATTTCTCGCCAGAGCGTAGGTGGCCTTACAAATAATCCGATCGTGATGCATGGCCCGCGCGCTGCTGTCTGAATCTGAAAAGAATAACGTTGTAGCATTTCGTTGGCTTATTCTTACAGTGGATGTTTTAATATAAAATTAAGTCATTGCATATAATTATTTAATTGTAAATAGAATTGCAACTGCTACGAATGATTGATTCATAAGAGTATATTGGGGTTACCCTTTACGGATTGAAGGGCTTAATTAAAAGTTAAAAATAATTCTGGATCATGTCCCTTTAATATCTTAACACGAATACAGGATATTGCCATGTGGTTAACTGTTTTTCTTTTTTACGTCAGCCAACCACGCACTTTGCTGCCATGACTTCAACAGCAAAGTTTATCAGTAATGTAGCTACAGTGCGACGGAAACAATTCGTAGTATACATTTCTGGAAATCGGCTATCTTCTTAGACTTAGACCTTATACCGCGATCACACCGTTTCCTCTAATTTTTTTCCTCTAATTCATCTCCTTCTTCAAATTTTGGAGGGTAAGAGGAAGAAACAGACCTCAAGGGTCGAACGCTAGTTTTGTGGTGCGTCCCTATTTATCCCTGGAGGTTGGATGGCACACTTTTTCTGTTGTAGTTGATGATAAACTTCTTGCGAGGCACGTTTTTACGACGGACTTCATATTCCCTCTTTGAAAGTCGCCAAATATGCTAATTTTTTGTAAGGGTGGAAAGGCTTCTGAGGGTGAGGTGGATATTATCATTTTCGGTATGCCAGAGTATATACTTTTGATCCCCAGAAACAAAAGTTTTGAAAATGAAGATTGGAATTTTTATAATTAAAATTCTTAAAATGGCATGTTTTGCTTTTTATAAAATTTTATGGAAAAGTGAAATATGACATCGTATATTAATATTTACTTAAATATATATTAAAATCCTTTAAAAAAAATATTAAAAACGTCTTTTAAAAAGAAATTAATCGCCTATGTATTGAAATGCGTATGACTAAACGTAGTTGTCATACTGACAGTTAACATTAAAAATGTTGACCTTTGTGCCAAAAAGCGTTTATCAAGACATGCGTATTTCAATTCATAGATGACTGCGATTAATTTTCTATTGAAACACACTGTAGGAAAAGTGAAATAAACATTTATTTAGTTACAGAACTTTATTAATATCATGTGAGCCACAAAATTTTGTTTTAGAGTTGGCTGTGAGATAAATATAGGAGATTAAGTAGCAATGATTACGTCAAAGAACAGTTCTTTCAATAGTTTTTTTTTTTGAGGCAATATTTCGAGTTTGCAGTTTATAAATTTTATTACTAGGACCTATAAATTTGAGCCATACCCATATACTCCAGTGGCGCATGGACACCATCACGGGCCTGGGTTCCAAATACAGAAAAAGATTACCTGGTAATTAATTGTAAGGTCTTTAGGCTATTAAATTTGGATATGTGTGTACAGACCAATCAAGTGATTCTGGCTGCTGCTGAGGAGGCGTACCACGCAGGGCAGACTGAGAGGAATACATGAGCGCTCGAGGACAGTCGTAGCCTTAAGCATACTTATGTTTAAAACAACTTGCTCTTAAATTTCACGTTTACCTCGGCTGTGCAAAACGAACGCTCAACAAAAATTGCCACTATTCCTGCCGCAAGCACGATTACGTTTCTGCGCAACCGGCCAGACTTATTTGCTTGTACAATACATCGCGTGTTTTTAAGGAATCTAAAAGTACATACCGGGTGACCCAGGGATCTGTAAAAGCCCCATAACTTATTTGCTATTTGAGATATCGACTTCTAGTTTTCCTGAACTGATACCCACACTTATTCTACATATTTTAAAAATATGTATGTTTTTGTACAGGGTGTCCCAATATACATAACAGACCAAAGTTATGTTTTTTTAAATGGAACACCCTATATTTTATACTTTATTTTCAACCCTTTTGAGAATCTGATAAAAGTAGTATAAGATAGTATGGGCCTATTATGGACGATTGGTTAGTCAGTCATATTTATAGCCGACTTTAAAATCGATCCCCTCCGTCAATAAAACCCAACTGTTCTTTGTTGAAATAACGCTCATTAACATCTCCAGAAATATATAGCGCATACGAGAAAAAAAAATCGACCGGTTAATTTACCTTGTTGAACTTTTAAACACGTGCTCGTGTTCGAGACTAAATATAAACGCGCAGCCCCCTCTTTCCAGGAAGCCATTTTATGAAATATTAGAGAGGTTCTTTTAACGACGTCGAAATTTGATCTTAACGAAAATATAATGCGAAAATTACAATCTTAATAAACTTAGACTAAAAATACTAATACATTCTGCACAATGAATCAATTCTGAGACCCAACATTTTTTTCATGCATTTTTTTCCTGAGGAATACAATGGAAAAAATTACGAAAATCGTGAAATGGTGAAATCATGACCAAAAAAACTTTTTTGGGAAAATTAATTGCTCTACACGCTTCTACCCGTCTTTAAGAACCGTCATGAATTTTTTCAAATTTTTCTGGGACCCAACATTTTTTTAATGCACTTTTTTCCTGAGGAATACAATGGAAAAATTACGAAAATCGTGAAATGGTGAAATCATGACTAAATTTTTTTTTTTTGGAAAATTAATTGCTTCGCATGCTTCTACCCGTCTTTAAGAAACGTCATGAATTTTTTCAAATTTTTCTAAGACCCAACATTTTTTAATGCTTTTTTTCCTGAGGAATTTGATGGAAAAAATTACGAAAATCGTGAAATGTTGAAATCATCGATAAGGACTTTAATAATGGCTGTTCTGGAGTTATCCGGTCAGATCAGGGGCGGCTTGTTATGTAGAGCCAAGGAGCCATGGCACTACCTGTAGTTTCAAGCTTGGCAAGAATTTTTAAGTAATTTTTAAAACACTTTTTCGCCAGTTACTTTAGTCTAGGAAGATAAATCGTTCTTTCTTACTTCAAAACCGGGGGGGGGGGTATATTGTAGAAGTGGCTCTACCATCAACCTGTTCCACGCCATAGTGTTCATTTCAAAGTTAATTTTTTATAAATTTCGGTAAAAAAATTGAAGAACAATGGCAACAAGCACGAAATTTCCTAAAATTACTTAGAATAGATGCTACTACGTGATTCCATAAAAATCTCAAAATACCCCCTCCCTCGATTACAACATTTCAACGCTTTACTGTACGGTCATTCTATATACTTCGTGGCATTCGCTAGGAAAGCAATTGTTTCTATAAACAACTTGTTGATTGTAGTCTTTGTGAGACTTGTATTGTGGATTAAGCATTTTCATTGTTTTTTTTTCTTTGATTCCTTAACGTGTCAAAATTTGGCCTTAATTTTAATAATAATAAAACGGCATTGATTGTATCGCGTTGATCAATCATAATGGGCAATCAATCATCTCTCATCGGTAATATTCTGACCCCAATGAAAATTAATTTATTAACGCATCACACCCGCCCTTGTAATTGTTAGTGGTAGTTTTGAATGATAATAATCTATGTCCTCTTTAAAGGTGGCCACACGGGAGGGAGTACACGATATTTATTTCATTATCAAAACCCTTTTTATTACATTAATTACCAGGAATTTTTAACTGACCCACTAGCGTAATTTCGGGATAATTAGATTGGTCAGACAGAAATAATCAGCAGCTATACCAGTGCTATTGATAAATTCACATAAATTAATTATTGGAATGATTTTTTTAGAGAATTCAACTCAATATACACTGGAGGAAAAAAGATGAAACACTTCGTGAAATTTCGACCATTTTCAAACCGCCATAACTCGGCGTATTTTCAATCGATTTTGATTAATCTTTGGGGGCGAAAAACTTTGAAGTGTCTTCTTTAAAATCATGCATGCGAACTTAAGCGTAACCCCTTCCGCCCCTCTCTAGTACCCCTGTGAAAAAAAAAGTTTTTTCAGGAAACCATGTCCAACTTTGACGATGTCTACGGAGTTGGAGAATTTTTGTCGACTCGATCCACCATAAACGCATTAAAATTTGATGAATCCCCTATGCAGGACTCGAAGAAAGAAGTTCCTACGACGATTTGGCACTGTTATGGGTGTTTAAAAAAATGTGCATTTTGAGGTTTTTCGCACATAACTCAGCGACTTTTCAACCAAATTTGATAATTCTTTCGGGAAAAAATCTTATTTTGGCCCTACTTTAGGGAGGTAAATTCAGATTGGAATTATCCCTTTTCGAACCTTTCAACCCCCGAACAAAAAAAAAACACATTTTTGGGCAAAAAAACGTCCAACTTTGGCAACGTGTACAGAGTTGAAAAAAATGTGTCGACTCGATCCGCCAAAAGGGCATTGAAATATGTTCAATTACCTGTGCAGGACTCAAAAACAAAGTTCCTACGGCGATTTGGCACGAAGTTATGGGTGTTTAAAAAAAGTGCATTTTGGGGTATTTTTATTTTTTTTATTTGGAGGGGCATATAGCCCTCTCTTTAAGGGATAAACCCTCTCAAAGAGGACACATTTTGCTTTTGATTTCTCAAAAGATCGTCGAAATCGATTGGATAGAAGCCGAGTTATGGCCATTTGAAAATTACCTAAATTTTTACAAATTTCAAGTGTTTAATTTTTTTTCCTCAGTGTAGTTTGTTTGTTTTTAATGGACGAATGGAAAAATAGATGAATTGTGGTGAGTCAGGCCCACATCTTTTTCCGACCCTACAGAGATCGTTAAAGTGAGCCTTCTTTGACCTAAAATAGTTTTTTGTTAATGGAGTTCTTAGGTACAAAATGCGATATTCATGATTTCGCGCAAACAATGAATTTTCGTGAATACCTCAAAGAACATGCAAAGAAAATTTCATTCGTGAAAACGAAAACAATTTCGTCGAAAAACTTCGGACTTGAAAGTAAGAAAACCACAAATTCGCTTTTTACAAACACCCATAACTTTGTGCCAAATCGTCGTAGGAACTTCGTTATTTGAGTTCTGTGCAGGTAATTGAACACATTTCAATGCCCTTTTGGTGGATCAAGTCGACACATTTTTTCCAACCCCGTATACGTTGCCAAAGTTGGACTTTTTTTGCCCAAAAACGCGTTTTTCTTGTTTGGGGTTCAAGGGTTCGAAAAGGGATCATTACAATCTGAGTTTACTCTCTTAAAGTGGAGCCAAAATGGAATTTTTTCCCGAAAGAATCATCAAATTTGGTTGAAAAGTCACTGAGTTATGTTAACCTCAAAATGCACTTTTTTTCAAACACCCATAACTAGGTGCCAAACCGTCACAGGAACTTCGTTCTCTGAGTCCTGCATAGGGAATTGCTCAAATTTTAATGCCTTAATGGTGGGTCGAGTCGACAAAATTTTTCCAACTCCGTAGACATCGTCAAAGTTGGACATGGTAACCAAAAAAATCTTTTTTTTCACAGGGGCGCTAGAAGGCGCGGAAGGGCTAACTCATAATTTCGCATGCATGACTTCAAAGAAGACACTTCAAAGTTTTTCGCCCTCAAAGATTCATCAAAATCGATTGAAAATACGCCGAGCTATGGCGGTTTGAAAATGGTCGAAATTTCACGAATTTCAAGTGTTTCATTTTTTGTTTCCTTCAGTATATGAATAGTGCAATTCTATTGGGTGTTGCAACTGAGTATTCACCTATTCGTGGTATTACTACTGAACCTTTTATAGTGTACTATCTCCTTCAGAAGCCTTATGAATCCCCGAATATTTTTTTTCAGTCCTAAATTTATCTAGTGTTTCCAGATGAAACAAATTTGATAATAACTAAATGTAAAAATTAAGTATTAAAAACCGGATAAAAACAGATTTCAAACATTTATTTCTCCCAAACTACAAAAGGTAGAACCATAATCCCAACGAATTTTCATTTAGTTATGGCTGATTGCAAACTTTCTCAAAAATCGAGTTTTATATCGCGAGGTGTGGATTTATTGGACTTATGGAGAATTTTTTTTTTGTTGAAGGAGTGCCGTAACGTTTTTTTGACTATTAAAGTACTTGTATTAGTGATAAGAATAAGCATTTTTATTTATGGCAGATTGCAAACTTAAAAAAAAAACTTTTTTGAGAAAGGGGTGAAAAAATATAAAGGGTTAAAATTAAGGGTTGATTATTTTTGTATTATTAATTTAGACCTTCCCTAATAGTATGGTTCACTTTTTGTTCGAACTGCTTTTCTTTTATTTTTTAAATCTATTGCTGGATCTATTGCTAACTTCACACCCGTGTCAGCAGTAGACTTAAAAACGACGGTTTGATGATGATGACATTAAAGACACAGAGTTTTCCAGTTTCTATTTGCTCCAAATGCCCTGGTGCAAAATCTTAAAAATCCAAAATTTTGTAGTCAGTTTCATCCCAAATGAAAGATGACAGTTTTGCAGTAATTTTCCTAACAATAAAGCAATGTAGCAAACTCTACCCGTCAAAGTCTTCCATTAAAGCCGGAAACTGTTGCCGCGTAAAATTCATCACAGCGCTGCATATTAATTTTCATCAAGACACATATGCTAGGAAGTGAGCACACGTTCCATAATGCACAAAGACGGTTCAGTTCAATTGATAAGGGACGTGTACGAGCAAAGTGTCGCTCGTAAAAAGACAATAGCGGATTCATTTACAATGTCTCCGTGAAGCGAATTATTTATTTTCCTCAAGAGCGTGGACCACACAATGAGATTTTCGTAAGCATCGGAGTGTGTTTTCACGCCGATGGACATATGTCTCCGTTTTCACAATGCCGTAAATCACGGGCCGCATGTATGTAAAAGGTGACGCCCACGACTTAGCTATTATTAGGCCTTTGTAATTAGTAATATTTTAAGAGGTCTAACTGGTTGAGAAAATGTAACAGTTGTGCCCGTGTAATTGCTTCCTTTTACACGGAATTAGTAATTCAATTCCTGGTGGTTTTAACCACGCAATTTGTTCCTGTATACAGATTGCTATTACGCTTGCATTAGGCATACAAATTCGATGTATTTTAGAAAATTTTAGGACACGTAACAAAATTTGTCACAAATACAATGACCAAAACTAAAATTCTATTATCAAACTCCTCAAGAAACATTGTTTTTATAGAGATATTTGCAATATATAGAAATAACACATTTGGTTTATTTCACTATATATTAACAAAATGTTTCACCGCGAGTTAAACGAGGACCCAATTCAAGACATATTTATAATTTTTGGCCAGAAAGGTGAACTTAAAGTCTGCCAAAAATAATCCCGATTTTTGGAAGAGAAAAACCATTAACGGGCATATAAATTTTATCATGTAATAACTTTCATAAAAAATGGTGGTGTGGCCATCATGTTACTTTCTCCGATTTATTGGTATAATAGTTATTTATATTTATAGATTCATTCATTATTTTCAATTTACATCATATTTTAAATCGAATGTGTCACATGATCGAGTGGTAATGGCCTTTGAAACGACAAAATTATGAAAAGTAAAAATGACAAATTATGTTTCAAATTCTAATAATCTTTACCGTAAGTTTACTAAAAAACTAAAAAAAAAAAATGTTAAAAAAGAGTCTTGAAAAAGATTTCTAAAAATAGCCCCGATTAAAAGGACCTGTAAAATCTAATAAAAGCCACGAACAAGAAAGTCCTGAAAAAGATTTCTAAAAATAGTCCTAATTAAAAAGTGCTAAAAAACCTAATAAAAGCCCTGAAAAAGATTTCTTAAAATAGTCCTAATTAAAAAGTCCTAAAAACCCTAATAAAAATCCTGAACACGAAAGTCTTGAAAAAAGTCCCGATGAAAAAGTCCTGATAAAAAGTCCTGAAAAGGAGTCCTGGCAAAAAAAGTCTTGAAAAACAGTTCCTTCAAAAAGACCAGAAATAAAGTCCTGAAAAAAGAGTTCTGGCAAAAGACGGTCCTGAAAAAAGTCCTGGAGAAACAGTTTTGAGAATAAAGTCTTGAAAAAAGAGTCCTGTTAAAAAGTTATGAAAAAGAGTCGTAAAAAGTCCAGAAGAAAGTACTGCAAGAAGAGTCCTGAAAAATTAATTCTTCATATAAAACACCAGAAATAAATGTCCTCAAAAAAATCCTGAAAGAAGTCCGGAAAAGTGTCTTGAAAAAAAGTCCGGAACAAGAAGACCTGAAAATTAATCCTATAAAAAATGTACTGGAAAAAGTCCTGTTAAGGCTTGAAAAAAACATTTCCGAAAAAATAATTCTGAAAAATGTAACTAAGAAAATTCGGAAAAGAATCTTGAAAATAAGTCCTGAACAAGAGGTTCTTAAGAGATTCTCAAAAAAGTCATGGAGGAACAGTCCTGGAAATAAAGTCTTAAAAAAAAGAGTCCTGATGAAAGCCGCGAAGAAAAGTGTTGAAAAATAGTCTCCATACAAAATACCAGAAATAAATGTCCCGAAAAAATTCCCCAAGAAAATCCTGAAAGAAAGCTAAAATAAGTCCTGAAGAAAGTTCAGAAAAAGAGTCCTGATGAAATATCATAAAAAAAATGTCCTTGAAAAATTGCCCTGAAAATAACAAGAAAGTACTGCAACAAGAGTCCTGAAAAATTAAGTCTTCATATAAAACACCAGAAATAAATGTCCTCAAAAAAATCCTGAAATAAGTCAGAAAAAGTGTCTTGAAAAAAAGACCTGAAAATTAATCCTATAAAAAATGTACTGAAAAAAGTCCTGTAAAGAAGGCTTGAAAAAAATTCCCGAAAAAATTATTCTGAAAAATGTAATTAAGAAAATTCAGAAAAGAATCTTGAAAATAAGTCCTGAACAAGAGGTTCTTAAGAAATTCTCAAAAAGTCATGGAGGAACAGTCCTGGAAATTAAGAGTCCTGATGAAAGCCACAAAGAAAAGTCCTGAAAAATAGTGTCCATACAAAATATCAAAAATAAAAGTCCCGAAAAAATGCCCCAAAAAATCCTGAAAGAAAGCTAAAATAAATCCTGAAGAAAGTTCAGAAAAAGAGTCCAGATGAAATATCATAAAAAATTATCCTTGAAAAATTGCCCTGAAAATAACATGTCAATATTTCTGAAAAAAAAGCTTTGTAAAAGTCCTTAAAATGGTGCTTACAGATATCTGAAGAAATTATCCTGAAAAAGAAATCCCAAAGTGTCTTGAAAAAAAATCCTGCAAAAAGGCCTGAAATGAGTTCTTAACAAAATTCCTGAAATAGAAAGTTTTAAAAATAAAATGCTAAAAATATTTGAAAAAGTCCTTAAAAATTTCCAAAAAATGTCATGAAAAATAACAAAAAGTCCTTAAAAATTTCCAAAAAATGTCATGAAAAGTAAAAATTCTAAAAAATGCCATGAAGAAGATTCCGAAAAAAATACCGAAATATCAAAAAATTGTCCTGTAAACAGTCTTGAAAAATTGCCCTGAAAATAACATGTTAATATTTCTGAAAAAAAAGCTTTGTAAAAGTCCTTAAAATGGTGCTTAAAAATAACTGAAGAAATTATCCTGAAAAAGAAATCCCAAAGTGTCTTGAAAAAAAATCCTGCAAAACGGCCTAAAATATGTTCTTAACAAAATTCCTGAAATAGAAAGTTTTAAAAATAGTTTTGAAAAAAAATGCTAAAAATATCTGTAAAAGTCCTTAAAAATTTCCAAAAAAGGTCATTAAAAGTAAAAATTCTAAAAAATGCCATGAAGAAGATTCCGAAAAAAATATCAAAAAAAAATTGTCCTGTAAAACAGTCTTGAAAAATTGCCCTGAAAATAACATGTTTAAAAAATAAACAAAAATATTTCTGAAAATTGGCTTAAATTGGCCCTTAAAAAGATCTGAAGAAATTGTCCTGAAAAAGCAATCTCAAAGAGTCTTGAAAAAAAGTCCTGCAAAAAGGCCTTAAATAAGTCCTTAACCCGCCAATGGTGACCTAATAGTCCGTGAAACCGGGTGTCTTAAAAAAATCGAATAACTTTATTCTCCGTTGTTATTTTTTGTTGCAATTTCGAGTAGCTGCCGCATTTCAGAGTTTAAATTGATTAAATATCTTTGTTTTATTGTCAAAGAGCATAAATTAAAAAAAGACATGAATTATTAGTAACACGTTTCGAAAAATCTTCAGTTGAAAACCCCGGTGCATGAGACCGGTGTGTGTCACCATTGATCAAAGTCAAATTTGCGTCACCAATGGCGGGTTAACAAAATTCCTGAAATAAAAAGTTTTGAAAATAGTCTTGAAAAAAAAAGCTAAAAATATCTGAAAAAGTCCTTAAAAAAGTCAAAGAAAGGTCATGAAAAGGGAAATTCTAAAAAATGTCTGAAATTTTTTTTCCTGAATAAGTCCTCAAGGAAAAGTACCGAAAACGTTCCGAAAAAAAAGTCCTGAAAAAGAATCCTCAAAGAAAGGTCTTTAAAAGATACCCTTAAAAAGTTCTGAAAACATTGTCCTGAAGTCCCAAAAAGACTGAAAGAACAAAAAACTGTTAAGGTAAATATTCGGGAATACGCAATTCTATCAAAAGCTTTTCAGTTCTTCAAATTCTCAAGTAACACTGTTCAAAGTTTCATTTCTGTTTTAGTTTTTGAGATACAGCGCGCACACAGACTGTTATGCAGAGAAAAAATGGTGATGTGGCCATCATATTACTTTCTCCGACTTGATGGTAGTCATTTATTTTCTATTTAAATCATATTTTAAATGTACATCGAACGTTTCGTAGACTCGGATGAAACTGACGTTTAAAACGTCAAAATTTTAAAAGATGTAAAAATTATACTTCAAATTCAAAAACTCAGTTCACTCAAAAACTAAAGAGATTTCAACAAAAACTTATTCTTCATAAATTGTATATTTTGGCATTCTCTACAATTATTATTAACAGAAATTGTTGAAATGGCATCTAGGGACCCCAAAACGGATATTTCCGTAAAAAAAAATTGAAAAAAAATCACGATCACAATACTTTCTCGTACTTCGTAACGGAGAAAGTAAAAAGGTACCGTATATTAAAGACTTGTGACTATAGTTTCGACAATACACTTGTCATTCCCAAACACAAATCTTCAATATATACTAACAAAGTTTTATAAAAGCGATACATCTTTATATTTCCCAGAATGATTGATAATAATCAAAGTTCAGTTTACAACTTTCCATGTCTGTCAATCTAAAATACTAGCTCCGACTTTCTACCATTATTCGCACATGTACAGATGTCTACACATGCAGAAGTCCATCAACCCATAATCGAATATAAAGCGAACATTTTACATCAAGTTAATGGAGCGTTCGTATTGTCTGGTCTGAGCCGCGTGCATTACATTTTGAAAACGTCATAACGGATTTGTTGAATTAGCCAAATAGGCGAAACGTCGGGCGTCATGTAGCCTTTAAATCTTGATCAATCTCGGCGAAAGATAATTGTATTAACGCCGGACTCGCAGAGCTAAACAATTCATTAACTCTGACGTGAGCTTCATAAAAAAGTGTGTCTGCGGATGAGAAAGAGCTGAAAAAGATAATTCATCACCCGTTTTTTTCCCTTCTGCGCGCACAGATTTCAGAAGAATTACTGGCCTGTGAAAATCTATTGTCGCACCAAAGGCGAAGAAAATGCGGGCCCTTGAATAATTTCGGATTTATTCATTCAAGAACTTTCATTGTTCCGATGATTAAAAATATGTTGCAACGCTCAAAATGTAAAGTAATTTCATTGCTCAACTAGCGTTGTTGTGACTTCGTTGATTGACAATGGGTGTGAGATTATTACGTATTTCCTTCCTTGGATTTAATGTTTACTTAAATTCGACACCAACTTGTTTTCCTTCCAATTAAATTCAAATCCTCATTGTGTTAATACAATGCTTGCACATTTAACCTTTAAAATTTCATCGATTTACTTTAAACATAACCGATCAAATCTTTGTTTTAAATTAGTCAATTGAAGTGATAAAGAAGTAAGCAAGTATGTTTAACGGAAATATCCGTTTTGAAGCTTCTGGAGGCGTTTTCAACGATAAAAAAAGTCTGTCCTATGGGTGTGTGTCTGCCTGTGTATATGTATGTGTCTGGTTATGCACGTTATTGTACCATCAAATCGGAGAAAGTTACATGATGGCAACATCACCATTTTTTTATTTATTCATATAATATGTAATATTACAGAAGTTTAAATAGTCGAAGCGAAGTTCAAGAAAGATCTTCCACGCAGACAAATTCTCTATTTAAGAAAGGTTCATTGATGCTAACGAAACATGTTATATTACATCCTTTCGTACGACGTATTATTCTGACATGTGTCAAAAGATAATGGCATGCACATCCTTCCTAAGAAACCAAAAAAATAAAATGTAAAATTCCGTTCCATCCAATTAACCTCAAAACTCCAGTCGTGGAATTAAACAATCCCCCGGTTATTTTAGGTGGACCCGTTAAGAACTAAATATCCGTGTAATGAATTCCATCAATTCGCAATAAACTCAAAGTGCTAAAAGAAGAGAGAAAAATTAGTGCACGCGCGAAATGGCCACGATTTGTTTCGGTCCGCCGCCCCTGCCCCCCAACAAAAAGTCCTTAATCGCCAACGGGAATTTGCAAAGGAACCGAAAGCACAGCCAGAGCTTTCTGTCGTCGACTTATCACAGCTTCCGCGACCCCTCCGAGGACGAGATCGTCGTCGCGTCGGCGGCGGCGGCGGCGGAGGAGATCGAGATGAAGGGCGGCAAAAATTCGAAGAAGCACCAGAGCAGAAACGGATCGCATACCAACTCTTTGAGCAGATGTAAGAATGCGAAAGTGACGATGGTGCGCAGCCACTCGGACGGAAATCTGGATAAGAGCAGGACGATAGCGCCCATGACCATCAATAGATATATCAAAGTGCTCAGTGGCAGCTGGAAGAATCTACTCAATCGTAAGTCGTGAAATATTTGCCTCGCGGATTAATCTGATTCACCTTCTAACTTATTACACGGATGGATTCCTGTGTTTCTGCACTAATAACGTTCTAATGTACTAAACGAATTAAATGTAGGCTAAAACTTGTAAACTAAATTATTTATTTAGGATGGATATTAATTCTACCAAATAAAAATCTCAGTTTAAATACTGAAGGTTTAAATCCTCGAAAAGTTTCGCCTTCCGGCATTTTCAAGAGAATTTGAAACAATTTTAACCGTTTTTTGTTGTTTTCCATATTTTTTTAAATGTCGAAAATATTAGAATAGTTATTTAAGCAACAAGGAACGTAAGAACGGCTCCGCCACGGCTCGTATTCGCCTACCTCAAATGTTAATTGTTGTTACGTTCCTTGATGCTTATTAATTTGTTTCCGTTACCGGAAATATAATACTTAAAAGAGATTAGAAAATATTCTAAAATACTGCTTGTAACATTTGGGATCAAAATTTTTATAGTCACCTATGCGTCCAATGACAACCCAGCAACCGAAAAAACAATGTCGAATTTTGTTTGTTTGTATCAATCCAGTGAAACTTTCTACGTGCATGGATATTAACGATGCTGCGAATATTGCGTTTCTGTTGTTTTATTACTTTACTAGGTCCGTAAGTAAAAATATAAGTTCCGTCATCAAGGACAACAAATACCATGAATGGATGCAATGCGTATTTACGTTGTCAGTAGCAGAAAAAAATACTTAAAAAGACTAAACATCTTTTGTTCATAAATATTTTTATAAACTACTTGATTTTCTAAAAAGAAAAATTGAATAATTTTGATATATTGTATGCTAATATGAACTATTTATAAAGAATAAATATTTTCGAAAACTCGACGGTTTTTGAAAAAAGTCGATAAATATGAAAAATATTACAAAAATCCCAATTATACCACAATTCGTAGAAGATTACATGATCATGATCACCAGTTTTTTACAGATCTAAAGCTTTTGAACTAATTCCTACAGTTGATTACTTTTTACAATTTTTTAAAACGTCGAATTCATTTTTTGTTATCCTAGCTCAAGTTTAGATTGTTGCCATTTTGTTTAAAGTAAGAATATTGGAATTATTTGAACGGGAAATTAGAAGTGCATTGATTTTTTTTTTATAGACAGTAGTAAATTCCTTGGTTGATATTAATTTTACCACCTTTCAAATCATTAATTGCATTTTTTCATTTTCCCCGTGTAAGTGCAGATTGTTATTGTTTGGATTCCAGTTAGAATTAGGACAGAATTTTGTCTTCGAAGATTTCCAATTTCGAGGGTTCGAAAATTCATAGAAAATCAGTACTTTTGCCTGTGACTGAAGGTGACATTTTGGCTATATTATCTGCTATGCCAAATTCTTGATTCAGTTCAAAATTCTAGAAGCATTTGGAGATTTTTGCAGAATATTATATTAGAATGTTTGTTCAGTAAATTTGGTAAAGTTGGAAAGTTTTAGGTATACCATATCTACTCATAGATTAGACTTTTTTGACATCTTAAGTGACAGAAATCCCACTGTCAATAATGTGTCTATTGGCAACGTCGCGTATGAATATATTTGTAGTATACCGGTACCAACCTAACTTGCTGCAAAATTACGTTTTTTTTCATAGCCGTGTTGGTACTCTTCATTTTCTAGTGTTTATCACTAAAGATGTCAAAAAGTGTAATCTATGAGTAGATATGGTTTATGTGGAAAATGTTTTCCTATTTTTGTTTTGCCTCTGGAAAAAACGCATCTTTTGACATATGATTTGCTCTGTTCTCGAAAGATTATTTTTAAATAAAATCATTAACCAAAATTTTAATTTTAATTTTTTGAGCACTTGAACGAAAACATCGCAGAAAAAAATATAAAACTTGCTGGCAAAATTCTATAAAAAATTATCCTCAATGGCCAAAGTATCGCTAATTCGAAATCAATTTGGTTTTTGTAAATTCAACAATTTTCAATAGAGATATGGATTTTTGAAAATTTTTGTTTTAATTTTTTGAGCACTTGAACAAAAACATTGCAGACAAAATATAAAACGTGCTAGCAAAATTCCATTAAAAAAATATCTTCAACGGCCGAAGAATTCAAATTCAAAATTCAAAATATCTTTAATTTTCGAAAAATATGTAAACATAACAGAAATGTAAGTAATACATATTAATGAAAACATGTCAGGAATACAATTAAAATTAACTAAGTCTATCAATATTACACTACTGCAGATAATTTTATGCATGAATTAGGTAACAATTATTTATTTTAGTTAACAATTGCTTATTCAAAATCAATTTGGTTTTTGCAAATTCAACAATTTTCAACAGAGCTATGGATTTTTGAAAATTTTTGTTTTAATTTTTTGAGCACCTGAACAAAAACATCGCAGAAAAATATAAAACATGCAGGTAAAATTCCATAAAAAAATCATCCTCAATGGCCTAATTATCGCTTGTTCAAAATTAATTTGGGTTTTACAAATTCAACAATTTTCAATACAGATAAGGATTTAAAAGAAATTGTTTTAATTTTTTGAGCACCTGAACAAAAACATCGTAGAAAAAAATATAAAAAATGCATGAAAAATCATCCTCAATTGCTTATTGAAAATCAATTTGGTTTCTGTAAATTTAACAATTTTCAATAGAGATGTGGATTTTTGAAGATTTTTGTATTCATTTTTTTGAGCACCTGAACATGGAGGAGCATTTGGAGATTTTTGCAGTATGGTAAATTGTTTTTATTTATTTTTTTCAGTGAAGTTTGTAATTTCAAAATTGGTTTCGTGGTATAATTTCAAAATGTATGTTTGGATATTCGCACTGAACATTAAATTAAAATGAATTTTGAGTAATTTTGGGTTTACTATTTGAAGCAATTGTTTTTATATTTTTTTTTTCAGTTCATGAAAATCGTAATTTGAACATGCGTTGGGAGATTTTTGCAGTATGTTAAATTGTTTTTATTTTTTTGTCAGTTCATGAAGTTTTCAATTTTAAAATTGGTTTCGTGGTATAATTTCAAAATGTATGTTTGGATATTCGCACTGAATATTAAATTAAAATGAATTTTGAGTAATTTTGGGTTTACTGTTTGAAGCAATTGTTTTTATATTTTTTTTTCAGTTCATGAAAATCGTAATTTGAACATGCGTTGGGAGATTTTTGCAGTATGGTAAATTGTTTTTATTTTTTTGTCAGTTCATGAAGTTTTCAATTTTAAAATTGGTTTCGTGGTATAATTTCAAAATGTATGTTTGGATATTCGCACTGAATATTAAATTAAAATGAATTTTGAGTAATTTTGGGTTTACTGTTTGAAGCAATTGTTTTTATTTTTTTTTTCAGTTCATGAAAATCGTAATTTGAACATGCATTAGGAGATTTTTGCAGTATGGTAATTTGTTTTTATTTTTTTTTTGTCAGTTCATGAAGTTTTCAATTTTAAAATTGGTTTCGTGGTATAATTTCAAAATGTATGTTTGGATATTCGCACTGAATATTAAATTAAAATGAATTTTGAGTAATTTTGGGTTTACTGTTTGAAGCAATTGTTTTTATATTTTTTTTTTCGGTTCATGATATCGTAATTTGAACATGAGCGTAGAAGTAAGTGGGAGTGTGCAGTATTGAATATAAAATAATATTTAAAAATGCTATTATCTATTGTCTTCTTACAATCACGTTTTAAGTAACAGTTGCAGTTTAAGTAGTAATCACTGTGTGTGTGATTTTGAGAGCAATCACAATTTAAGTCACTGTTTAATCGCAGTGATTTTAAGTAACAGTTATTTCAAGTAATAGTGATTTTAAGTAACAGTGATTTTATATTAACTGTGGTTTTAAGTAGCAGTGAAATTCGCCTATTAGTAACAGTCGCGACCTGTGATTTTTCAATACTAGTGAAAAATACGGTACGTGAAATATCGCCCAGCCCTAGTGGGCACCCTGTATATACAAAAAATGCGGCTTATAAATAATACTATCTCGACAGCCAATAAGGGGAAAAAGAGGAAAGGATTAAGAAACAAAGAAATAATGTTGATCGGGCATTGATTAAAGATTGTTGTTTTTTTTTGCAACGACTTGAAAAATAAATTAATTCTTGTACGTGGAAGAAACTATCTTATCTTAAACCAATGTTCATATGAATAGTTAGTACCGTGCAATAATGTGCAATGTTTTGGACAATTGATGTCGCTCTAAAGGTCTGTCTTAGAGCTGTTTTACACTATACAATTTATGGAACGCTCTGAAACTAGATAATTTCAATTCAAAATTAACTCATTATTACCGACCGCAATAAACCCAAGGGCCATGCCGCCTACTCTGGACATTTTTAGCAGCTCCTGTTTCAGACAGTAAATTTTCCAAAAAATTGTGTAGGATTGTAAAATTGCTCAATTTACTGTCTGAAACTGGACAATTAAAATTGCACAACAAATCGACTCATTTCTTGATCCAATAAATTGTGTAGTGTAAAACAGCTTTAAACATGTGTTTTGTGAGAATTTCTTGTTCAAGTTTTTCAGCATTAGGGCTTAATGTTATGATGTAATATTAAATATTGCAATTGCTACTACTCATCAAGATTTAACTTGCTTCCCATATACCGTTCCTATTGTTTAATACTGTTTGAACTCTTGACAATATAAATATGACGGTTGCGACCGTTACTAAGCGGTAGTCCATTTTCAAATTTCGACGTTTTATGCCACTATTTGTAAGAAACGTCGAAAGTTGTTTAATTACAAATGAATTGTTTTGTAGTTAAAGCCTAGATCAATAGAAATGATTCTGCAATTTTATACTTATGTGTTTTCTTTTTGTTTCAGGTAAGTTTCAAACACCCAATGACCGTGAATTCACTGTAAGGTAATGAATGGAGTCAAGGTATTTATGTTAAAAAAATAATTTAAAATGTCAATCGGGGGCCGCGGTGGCCCAGTAAGTAGAGCTCCTGCTTATGGGCCTCGTGGTCGTGTGTTCGAATCCCATCCGCGCGGTCCCTTTTTCGGAATGAAAAATGGCCGTGCGGGTCCATGGATGTTTAGTGTATGTCCCTTTCATCATTATAAATTATTATTATTCAAATTATCGGTTGTGGCCTCAACCCGAATTCTAGTCAACCATCCTTCCTTTAAAAAAAAAAGAAAATGTCAATCATGTGCAAGCGAGAATATAAAAACTAAAAACTTTCATATTCAATTTTCTAACAAACAATTTTCCTTATGCAAACAATGCAAAATTTAGAAACTAAATTCTGCATCTCTTCCATTAACAGTCATTAGATGATTATCTATTAGTAACCAACATTTTGCCATCAGATGAGACGAAACAAGGTCGAAATCGGTTCGCAGTTTAAATGGGAAAAAAGAACTTAAATTTTTGCTTTCTCAGCAGGCGTTATTTTTTAAATTACCTTTAAAAGTTTCCAATTAGGGTTGGAATTTTTCTTTGAAGATTTCCAATTTCGAAGATTCGGGGCTTCGATGACTCATAGAAAATCTTGAACAGCGCCAAAATGCTCAAACTTTATCCTTATAATCAAAGTGTTAATATTCAGCAATACGCTGTACACGAAACGATAGACGATTTAATTCCGAATCGAATGGTGTATAAAATAGCTGAGGCTAGATTTGAAGCTTCGAAGACTCATAGAAAATCTTCGAAGATTGAAGTTTCGAAGATTAATACATTAGTTTGATGTTAATTTATTATTTCAGCCAATTATATTTTGTCTTGGGTTTTCGGTGTAAATATTTTGAAATTGCATAAACGTATAAAACCCTGATTTCAGGGTTTTGGGATTGGAATAATCGAAAACTTCGAAACTGCACAATGTCGATTCTTCGAAAAATTCGATATTCGAATTTCATTTCCTCGATTCTTCGAAGATGCGAAGCTTCGAATTTTTAGCACCCGTATTTCCATTTCAAAATAGTGTTGAATAACATGCTTTAATATTCAACAGTAAACAATAAAAGCTGCATTTTTTTCATTTATTTCATTACACCACTTGTAAAGCAAAATTATACATTATTTTAGTTTGATTCGTATGTGCGTGTTTATATCAAAACCAAACAAATTATGTTTTTGATTAACTCGTATCACCAGAGGCAAATTTTTACGTTGTTGATATAATCCTCGGAATTAATTGATTGCCGGTATAATTTTAGCCCATTGAAATGCAATACGTGACATCGATACATTCCACCCCCCAAAATTCACGTAACAAAATCTCCAAGCATCCCTTAAATAATGGATTCGATTTAAGATGATGCATGGCGCTGCGATCAAAGCATGTACCGGAAATTCCGGCGCATTGTTCCCTTCGTTACGTGTAGGGCCAAAGGGATGACGGATCAAGTAAATTTCCTATAAACGTGCCCGTTATGTCCGAAAGGGACCAAACACCAATTTATACAGGAACACGTCAAACGAAAATTGATTTACGATAACGTTAATCATCAAAGGGTTAACGCAAAACTTTGTTAACCGGGAGGAAATTACTTTTTATACGTAAAATATCAAAGGACCAAATATTCCGTGTAATTCGGCGATTCGCATTCCGCGGCAATTGTTATTAACGTGCGCCCTCGGCCAAAATTTGGTTTTATTTACAGATGAACAGATGTGCTGAAGACTTTACGTCTTCCATAAAATAAATCAAACCGTAATAAATGTGCATGCACCGAAAGACCGATGGCCTCTTTGTTGCGGAAGGCAATAAAACCGAAGTACACATTAAAATGGGGATCTTGATTCATTTCAACATTCCGAACGATTCAGGTACGACTTTGTAGTCGCAGCGAAACCGGTCTATTGTTTCGGGCAAAGCGTCTGCACTGCGGATAGATCTGGCGTTATTGCCACGACTGACGACGCGACACTCTGTAATGGCGATTTATGACTAATGTTATGTGTGTAAAGGTGCATAACGCGCATGGAATACTACAAATTGTAATACCGGGACATACATTATGCGAAATTGTGTGTGCCGAGTGGAAACCGGGGGTCCTGGATGTTTTATGTCCCGTTTAAATTTATACGTTGCCTGTATAAACACCGAAAACATATTAAACTTTATTTACGACTTCGAATGCCTAGACGTGCCTGTGTTTATTTACTTGTGCCACAGCCATAACTGGCGTAAGGCAACAAAGCCAAATCTGAGGAAATTGATAGTAGCTTTAGTTCAAGTTGGAATATTAAAGTGATCTACGGCATAATCCTTTTTAGGAAGGATTTAAGATAACATTAAGATCATCTAACTAAGAAGGTAAAGATAATGCACAATATGTTGAGATAAAGTTCTACCAGTAACCCGAGGCTTGTTGCGCTCAAATTTCAAGAGAGAGGGGACGCCTATTCAAGAGGTTTCTTCTCGCATTCTCCGAATACTTTCTCACTCTTCGCAAACTTTACCCCCATACGCCATGAGATGCCGGTAGAGCTATACATGTCTCCAACAATCAAACAAACTGCGATAGTCAAAAGAGCTACGATGTATCAAATCACAATTTAAGATTAATTAGATTTGGTTTTAAAAACAACTCAAAACTGACTTTCCTGTATAATTCCGACCAATTATCTTTTTTTTTGAAGCAACATATGTTTCTATTGTTCCTTTTCGGTTTTTCACTTAAAGGGTTATTGCTCAAGCCAATTTAGAATGCGCGCCGTGTTTTGCCGGCTCGGCACAACAAACACAATTTCTACATATTCTAATAATAATCGCCGCAATAAAGTTGCGCAATCGAAAATACTTGGTCAGGGATTTTAGTGGGCCGCACGAAGGATAGGTGAGCCTACGACCGATTCCTTAATAGTGAACTGAGGCATTTCAGTCATTAGCAATTCATTCATAATTCCGCCATTCATAATACTCGATCGTTGCACTTGAAGAAAAAAAAAACAAACCGGTAAACATTTTATGTAATCGTGTTTATGATTTTGCAAGAAGCGAAAAAATGTTTTTTTTTTTATAGTCTTTCCAACACTGGTAATCTGAAGAAACAAGTTTAGTTTACACACACAAATATACACAGTAACTGAAACAATGGCGTTCCTCAAAATAAACCCTTAAGATCGGAGGGGTGGACTAAATCTAACCCCAAAATTTTGACAGGCTTCGTATGTCGATCGAGGCCCAGATAACCCAGCTAGCTTTTAAGCCCAAACTCCTCTTTTATAACTACTGCGATTTTTGTGAAGGAATTCATGTTCATGTTATTTTACCATGCCGTTTGCATTATTTGCAAAGAAAGTAAAAATGTATTTAAAATTAAAAATTCAACGAAATTTAGGAAAAACACAAGAAAAGAATTTTATTCTCAACAAAGCCTTCTTTTTGCATTTTTAGTAACATGTATTACCTTATACTATCACTTTTTAGACGAATCTTTTTGCTGAACAGGAACATCAACTTACTAATAAACGCTACTCATGGACAACTCTTGCCGAAATAAAAACCCTTATTGGGCTAAATCTACTTATGGGTATCAAAAGGTTACCTAGCTACCATGATAAAGTCGGTAAATGACTATTTTCATGATCCGTAAAATCACTTTTGGAACGAGTTACGAACAATACTTTTTCTGCAGCCGTATTTTATGTTAAAAAGCAAAAAAAAACACGAATGTAATATGACAAGCGCTGTCATAATTAAATACGAAGTTGATGTTTTTGTCAAGGCCGTCTACATATACAGGGTGTATTTGAAATAACGAACAGGCTCGTAACCACAAAGAGATTATATTATTTTTAAACAATATTCGCAATTATTTTGTTTATAACTGTAAAAAAAAGCCCGCAATTAATTATTAAAGTTAATCAGTGAAAATACGCAACATGTTTGGGGGCAGTGGTAATGTGACCTAATTTTTAAACGGCATCGGCTTTAGATATCGAATTACAACAAGCGCGTAGGAAATATCTGAGTGCTCTTTAAGCGTCAATGAACTTGAGGACTGTTTATCTTTTACAAAAGAAAACGTTGCGATAACACTTTCGGAGGCAAGAAATCGTATCTCGCGTTTTAAATAAACAAACATACATTCCATTCAGACCTAATTAAATGAGAAAAGCATCGGTTCTCAAAATGTTTAAAAAACCTCGAAAAATTAGGAACATTGAAAAAAAAAATTTCGGATAAATTTTGACGGAAATGGGTTCACGAATATTTTGTGTATGTGCCCTTAAATGCCTGTTCGTTATTTCAAATGCACCCTGTATACGCAAAATCGTCTCGAAAGTAACAAAAATCGTCCCGAAAGTATAGAAATCGTTCCGAAACTGAAACAAAATCGTTCCGAAAATAACTTTCGGTACGATTTATGTAAAGTGCTACTTTTGATTTAATAAATCATACCGAAAGTTTTATTTTCGGGACGGTTGCAGAAAAAAGATATAATCTCTATAAGTACAACTTTGAGTGTTACTCAACATTTAGTGATTTTCTGGTAGAATCTGAAGTGGATTTGAATATAGAAGTCCGTAATGATATAAAAACATCTGCCTATTAATTATTATATCCTGAGCTTGAAGAAACACAATTTTTGGAAGCAAACTTGTTCTAATATAAGAGAAGAACAAAAAAATGTATGCCCACAGATTATGAAAATTTAGTGAAATGTGGTCAATTCGAAGCAAAATTACCAAAACAAATCTTTTGTCTACCATTTCTTTTTGCAACAGCTTATTTGTGCGAACCCGGATTTGGAAAAACAAAATATAGAAATCTGAAATGAAGCGCATATTCAACGTTTTCAAGTTTTTACTTTCTCCGTTACGAAGTACAAGAAAGTATTGTGATCGTGAAAAAATTTTCAAATTTTTTTTTTTGCGGAAATATCCGTTTTGGGGTCCCTAGATGCAATTTCAACAATTTCTGAAAAAAAAATTGTTTCTGTCTGTGCGCGCTTTATCTCAAAAACTAATAGAGCAATTGAAATGAAACTTCTTATTTGATAATCCGAAGAACTGAAAAACTTTTGGTAAAATTTCGTACACCGGAAGTGGATATTTACCTTAACTGTTTTTTGTTTTTTTTTTCAATATTTTTTTAAATATGAAAAATATCACAAAAACATTTATACAAATACAGACATCGAAGAAATGAACATCTTTTGCTTGAAAATATTTTTCATAAAATCATTGTTATTCGGGAAAAAAAATTATTATTTATTTTTTATTTTTGGTTTATAATTATGAAACGATAATAGTTACAGCAAATTTATGTGAATAATAATTGTAGATAATGCCAAAATGAACAACTTATAAAGAATAATTTTTTTTCCAAATCTCTTTGATTTTTGAGTAAACTCACTATTAGGATTTGAAATATAATTTGTCATTTTCATCTTTCATAATTTTGACGTTTTAAACGTCAGTTTCATCCAAGTCTACACAACGATGTACATTTAACATATGATTTAAATTGAAAATAAACCATGAAAGCGTAAATATAAATGATGCCATCAAGTCGGAGAAAGTAACATGATGGCCACCATTTTTATATTGTTTTTATCACTTTTATTTGTATTTATAAATAATTTTATTTTATGATTAATTCAATAAAATAAGAGGAAAAATGAACACCAAATATTTACTTATATTTATTTATAATGATTTGTAATCATATTGACAATATAGATTTGTTATACAGGGTGTTGACTTGGCGGACGCCAATTGTTGTTTCAATTCCATGGCATGTCATTATTTTTATAAAATCACTTTACTTGCTCTTAATTATTTCAACTTAGAGAAACGTAATGGGTTTAATATGAACATTAATAAAATCAGAATTCTCTCCCCCCCCCCCCCTACAAAAAAGAAAAATACATTTTGTCTCCAAAATAAAT
This sequence comes from Ocypus olens, assembly GCA_910593695.2. NCBI lineage: Eukaryota > Metazoa > Arthropoda > Insecta > Coleoptera > Staphylinidae > Ocypus > Ocypus olens. The sequence goes on from OU343049.1 coordinate 45,685,037, forward strand.
AGGGGAGCCAATATTTGAACACTACACAATTAACATGCGATTTCCTATGTTGCGTCCGCCAAGTCAACACCCGGTATATCTAAGCGTTAAAGCTGTAGCGTAATGATACAAGTTAAAGGCTACTATTACTTAAATTCTCCAATTTATTTTCGGTTTGTGACGAAGAAGAAGATTTGGTTGTCTATATTTTTAATTCTGTTTATTTTGTTGATTCCGTTTCCTTGGTTATGGTCTTATTTTCCTCATTTCAACGCTGCCCTGATGGTCGTTGCCGCCGCCTGCTCCGCGGTCAGGGCGACGCCACACCCCCAGCAATAAATTTAGGGAGGGAAGGGGTCTGGAGACGGTTCCGTAAACTTTGAAAAAATGTTCTGACTGTTCCACGTTCGAGAAAGTTTGGGAAACACTGGTCGAGACGTCTGGACGCCAGAAAAAGTAACTTACAAATATCCCCCAGCAATAAATTTAGGGATCAAAAACTGCAGACGGTTCCGTAAATTTTGAAAAATGTTCTGACTGCTCCACGTTCAATAAAGTTTGGGAAACACTGGTCTAAACGTCTGGATGCCAGAAAAAGTAACTTACAAATATCCCCCAGCAATAAATTTAGGGGAGAAATAGGTCTGTCGATCAAAAATTGCAGACGGTTCCGTAAACTTTGAAAAAATGTTCTGACTGTTTCACGTTCAAGAAAGTTTGGGAAACACTGGTCTAGACGTCTGGACGCCAGAAAAAGTAACATACAAATATCCCCCAGCAATAAATTTAGGGGAGAAATAGGTCTTTCGTTAAAAAACTGCAGACGGTTCCGTAAACTTTGAAAAAATGTTCTGACTATTACACGTTCGGAAAGTTTGGGAAACACTGGTCTAGACGTCTGGACGCCAGAAAAAGTAACTTACAAATATCGCGTATCAAGTAAAGATTTTAGTAAATGTCGCACTTTCTTAAAATTTCTATTTCTCCTTGCTTTATTAAAATATTTTTGTGGATTTAATTCATTTGTATTTATTAATTCAATACACACTTCCAAGGGTGGAATTTTAATTTGGATTTAAATTTCTGAAATAAAAATATTTATTAAAATAATTTATCGGACAAAAATTATGAATGCTAGAAAACAATCCATCCTACAATTGTTTTATAATTATATCCACCACACTCCCAAAAAAAAATCAAATTTTTTGGACCTTAAATAAAAATCTAAAAATAGCTGGATTGGAAGTGTGAATATGTACTCTGGCGGGACCGGAACTGTGTGGCCTCTGTGGTGCAAATAGCAGCATCCCAGACCGGAGATCTGGAGGTTGCAGGTTCAATCCCTGTCGGAGGCATGTTCACAATTTTTATTCAGCTTTATACGGAGAATCTTCTCCATGATTTATTTACAAATAATGTAAATAACATTATATTTATAATTATATAAGAATATACTTAAATAAAAAAGTTTTTAAACCTCAATTAAAAATATTAACATCACATTCTATATTTTTAATTATTGATGCCTAAAAAAATCTATCCTACAATTGATTTATAATTATATTTACTATACATCAAAAAAATTAAAATTTTTTGACCATAAATAAAAAAGTTTTTAAACCTTAATTAAAAATAATAACATAATATTCTATATTTTTAATTATTAATACTAACAAAATCCATCCTACAATTGTTTTATAATTATTATATCTACTAGCGCCCAACAAAATTCAATTTTTTACCACAAATAAAAACGTTTTTTAAACCGGAGACCTTAATTTAAAAATAATAACATAATATGCTATATTTTTAAAGCTATTTTTTTAGTTGTGGTGCACACGCGCAATTACAAAACAGTTCCCGTTTGATCAGCAACTGATTGTTTATTTGTTTAGGTAATTTTCTTCAATTAAGATCAACAGAAGTTTATTAATTACAGACAAATACTTGTGAAAATATAGCCCAGACAGAGACGTACTAACACACTGTATAATAGTTCATAATGGAAACCTGTTTTAACCCGCCATTGGTGACGCCAATTTGATTTTGATCAATGGTGATGCCGGTCTCACGCACCGGGGTTTTCAACTGAAGATTTTTCGAAACGTGTTCCTAATAGTTCATGTTTTTTTTATTTATTTATGCTCTCTGACAATAAAACAAAGATATTTAATCAATTTAGGCTCTGCAGTTGCGGTAGCTACTCGAAATTGCAACAAAAAACAATAACGGAGAATAAAGTTATTCAAATTTTTTTAAAACACCCGGTCTCACAGACCAGGAGGTCACCATTGGCGGGTTAAAGATGATGTGTACTTGGCAAAATGTTATTTTAATAAATATAACATCAAACAAATGATTCAGTTTTAGCATTACAATTGGTTCATGCACCATAGGGTTTTCCATGGTAAATTCTCAATGTTTAATTATTGGCTCCCCAAATTATTTTAGAGAAAAAGTCCAAATAAATTTCTTGTAGAGAAAAAAATACTGTAGACAACCATACCATAACTATTTTTTTTACTTTTCATTCAAAGGGAAATCAAGGAAATTAAAACTACTATTTTAACAAAAATATGTGGTGCCTTGGAATTGTTGAAATAAAAATCAGTTGAACGTTCCGAAATTTGCGGACCATTCTGTTAACAGTACGTGCACTATTAGCAGAATAGTTCCATTTTACCATTAGGATCTTTACATTCAACAATTTCAGAATATTAACTCAGAATTACTTAAAATACTCCTAAATTTGTGATTAAAATATTAACGTGACAGCTAACGTTCAACGGTTTATTGTTTCAGAAATTCCAAGGCACCGCCTATTTTTGCTAAAATATTAGTTTGAATTTCCTCGATTTCCCCTATGTTTGAAAAGTAAAAAAAAAGCAAAGAGACGGTTGTGTAGAGTATTTTTTCTCTACAAGAAACATATTAACACTTTTTCTCCAAAATAATTTGGGGAGCCAATATTTGAACATTAAGAATTTAACATTTAAATCCCTGTGGTGCGAACCAATTCTACACCCTGTACAATCTATACTTCCAGAACAAGCATCGTTTTGAGCTAAGGTAGAGCCGTCCCAAAATGTCGTGACACGATTAATTTGAATTAATTCTTCAATTTCAAGAGAGGGGACGTCGGAAATTAATAATTACTAAGCGCCCGCCGCGTGAACATAATGTAAATGATACAGAAGCGGTCGTGAAGTTATGATAATTCATCTTCAGTTCGGTAATGCTGGTACGCGTAAATTTTTTGCGATCTCTCCGAATACTTTCTCACTCTGCGCAAACTTTACCCACAGGTGTCGCGACATTTTGGGACGGCTCTACATTAATTTTTTTTTTAATTTGTAATATCTTTATAATTTCTTGTAGTGAAGCTTATTTGCCTATTAGTTAATTTGGCCCTGCTGGTAATGAGCAAAAAAAATAAACAGGAAATGAAATTTAATGTTTTTCGGGGCGACATCTATTGACTAGCTGACATCGTAGCTAGTAACGGGTGTCCGAAAAGGTTTTTACTATTTCATATTTCACGAGAACTGTTAGGAATGGGAGAATCTGACCAGTTGTAATCGTGAGCGTGTCTCGCAATTTTAGTAACAATGGAGCGATACACGGGGCCGCAGCGGGCTTTTTGTGTAAAAGCATTTTATCAAAACAACAATTCTTACGTCGCCTTTATCGTGCACATTTTAATTTGCAAGACATAAATCAAGCTCCGACACGTCCGATATTGGAGTGATAACAACCCAAGGGAAAAACATTAGCAACCCCTAAATAGCCCCACAGTGACAGTGTTGGCAGCAATGTTTGCACATGGAATCATTGGTCCCTTTTTTTTTGAAGATGGAAATCAACGCAGTGTCGCCGTTAACTCTAATCGTTATAGGGTAATGCTGGAAAATTTTCTTGAACCAGAATTGCAAAATTTTTATGGCTTCAACCAAGACACTTGGTTTCAGCAGGATGGGGCGACTGCTCACACTGCGAATCTTGCCATGCAGGTCGTTCGAAGGATGTTTCCAGGAAAGGTCATATCACAAAATTGCGATATCAATTATCCTGTCAGAAGTCTCGATTTAACTGTGGAATTTTTTTGTGGGGGTTCCTTTAATCAAAGGTTTATGTACGAGACTAGATGCGTATGACGTGTGAGTCATAGGTGTAAGTCAGTGACGGCTAGCGGGTTTTTTTGGTACGGCCGAGGTAGCAGAGGTGGTAATACAGATAGGTAAGATCACGCAGCCAGCCCTCTCTGCAACCGACACTACCTATCTGCATTGCTACCACGGCCGTACAAAAAAAAACGCGCGAACCGTCATTGGTGTTAGTTTATTTAACGAAAATTGTCGCTGTTTAAATCACGGGAAAGGACTGAACTAACGGGTGTCCGAAAAGGTTTTTACTATTTAAAAAGACCGCATGCGACATCTATAGCGTTATGTAAACACGGTTGAATATTTTTATTTTAAAGCAATGTTATTAATTCAACCACCACCTTCGTTCTGTTGGTCCTGCAACGTATAGTTTCTCCTGCGGAGCAACAGTAAGAAGGCAGGTAATGAGCGGTGCTGACAAAACTTATACTCATCTCTTAAAAATTCTATCGCAGAAAAATAACTATTTTCTACCGATGGTTTTACTTTACACGCCAACTAAAATTTCTCGCGGAGGGGACTAGCTCGTACGTAATTGCGTCCTTATTTTTCAGGTAAAACTAATTTGGTTTATTGGATTTTATTACCAAAGAATCAATCTGTGCTTCTATAGTAAAACATTTTTGATTTTCAACGTTTATTTAAATTTTATTTAATGTTGAAAATACCTATTTTTTGACACATTAGAAATACTTATAAAAAATATAATTCGTCAGAAACCAACACTCATCCTTTATGTAACCCTGTGTAAAATATGATTACATAATTTTTATCAATTTGTTACGAGCTTCATTTTTCGATTTTTGCAGGATTCTATTTAAGCAACTTTCCCATCAATTTCTATTCTAAAAATTGATTTAATTTTCACATTCGCAATTATTTTCGTTCTGGCGAATCAACATTTTAAATTAATATGAATATTATATAATCCTGCAGGGATTGTATTCATAACCGCATCAATTTTAAATGCCTTCGCAATTTCCCACTTTTCTCCGCTCGGTTTAATGGACGTGGCCGGTTCATTACAATAACTGAACAGGTTTCAGTTCCTGCTTCGTATACTTCATGAATATGTTTATCTAATATTAATGTAATCATCACAGATACCCTCCTCTCTGTACAGTTATTACGCTCCGAACGTGTTGAATTTAAAATAATAAACAAGCGAGAACGCGGCCGCTTCTGGTATTTTTGGCGTAGGCTCCGGAACAATTGGTAGCAGTTGGGAAACGCGGAGGCATTATTCAATTTTAATTGTGCGGCCGTAGATGCCGAACCGAATGGGATCGGTTTGACTTATGTAACAGGGATTAGCTTTAATAAAAGAATATGGCTGTAGATATGTCTTGAGATATTATATTCTAATTTCCATTTTTGAATCGTGATAAATTTGCCTAATGCAGTTTTAGTAACGGGTGTCCGAAAAGGTTTTTACTATTTAAAAAAATTATAACACATTCAGTTTTAAATTGCATTAACATTTTTTATTTTTAAAATTTACTAAAAAATGTGGAAATTTATTTATGAAAAATTATGACGTCGAGATGGTGTCCCCCCACGCGTACCGTCTCCTCCAAACGCTCTCTGAAATTGGCGAACACGCGGACACAATACTTCTTGTGGAATTGCTCGAATTTCATCGCGAATTCTTTGCTTCAACTGATTCAGATTTGCATAAATCCTTTGATTTAAGGAACCCCCACAAAAAAAATCATGACAGTTAAATCGGGACTTCTGGGAGGATAATTGATATGACCTTTCCTGGAAACATCCTTCGAACGACCTGCAAGGTAAGATTCGCAGTGTGAGCAGTCGCCCCATCCTGCTGAAACCAAGCGTCTTGGTTGAAGCCATCAAAATTTTGCAATTCTGGTTCAAGAAAAATTTCCAGCATTGCCCTATAACGATTAGAGTCAACGGTGACACTGCGTTGATTTCCAACTTCAAAGATTTACACCGACATTCCTGCAAATCTGAATCAGTTGAAGCATAGAATTCGCCATGAAATTCGAGCAATTACACAAGAAGTCTGTGTCCGCGTGTTCGCCAATTTCAGAGAGCGTTTGGAGAAGACACCATCTCGACGGCATAATTTTTCACAAATAAATTTCCACATTTTGTAGTAAATTTTAAAAATTAAAAATGTTAATGCAATTTAAAACTGAATGAGATATTTTTTTTTTTAATAGTAAAAACCTTTTCGAACACCCGTTACATACTTTCTTAATTTGTCTTTTTGACCTTTAAAGCATCGGATTTTTTTCAATAATACATCTAGATTTTTTAAGCTTATTAAATAGTTTAAATTTATTTCGACAATTAAGTAAATTAAAGATATTAACTTTTTTAAATAGCATAAAGTTTTGTAACTGAATCGCTTATACGTTACCCGAAGAAATTTATTGTGTAATGCAAATTTTTATGCAACCAATAAAAATTATTTACATACACAAACAGAAGGTTTCGCGGAAAGTGTCACGTGCACCATGTGACTAACCACCTGGACGTAAAGTATTTTTCGAAGAATCCTCTCCTTGGTGATTACTGACCGGATTTTCCAGACACACTTGCGAGAATTCGCACCCACGACGACGCCCCCGGGTTTATTATTTTTTTTACATAATCGAGTCGAATTTTGAGGGAATTTATTCGCCACGTAAATTGCAATATTGGTATTTCTGCGGAATTAAAGTTCACCGAGAGTTTTGCGGAAGTGCGCCGAATTTGAACGTCTGCCAATTTTATATTAAGGAACTTCACTGGATTTCACAAGTAGCTGCGGAATTGTCTACTTTGAATATATCGACTGCACTCGATGCAAATAACTTTAAGGACGCACAGAGAAAATATTTTACTAAAACCACCTTGAAATCAACGTCTCAAACTTGGTCCTGGGAGCAAGAGACGAATTGTGAATAATAATAATTTTATCTAAAGCACTGTCAGCGCCATCTATCATTTTTTTATTCGAATAAGTTCGTTCAGCAATTATTCATTACTTTTGGCGAAAAATAAATCTTGTTGTGTTTTTTTTTATCATATATCATCTACTTTGCAAATTTGGGTTAATTTTTGGCCTTGAATAATTCCATCTACACCATAAGCTTCCATTCACTACTCCTTATAAAGTAGAAGCCATACTTGCTTAGCATCAAAATTTTGACCATTTAAAGGCAGGGGCGACTCGTTATATAGAGCTAAGGAGCCATCGCACTACCTCTAGTTTTGAGCTCAGCAAGAATTTTTAATTAATTCTTAAAAAAAATTTTGTTTGTGAGGTTACGTGGACGAAGTTACAGATTTAGTACATGTCTGGGACAAAGTGTAAACGCACGATAAATCGAAAGTACACATAAATCATACTTTCAGCTTGTTCGGCTGTTTGAAATTATGAACCTTTACTTTGCAACTCAAAATAATCTTGGACGATGAAGATTAATCGTTCTTTATTTCTTCAAAAAATGAGGCGAGGGCCTCCCCAAATTGTAAAAGTACCATCAACATGTTCCACGAGCTGCTACTGAGAGTCATGCTAACCAAGTGAATTGTTTTATTTGAATTATTCAAAATGTATCTTCTAAATCTAAAGTTGAAAAAAAAGGTGAAAAAATAAGGTGATCCCAACAAAGTTAATGGTTTTATTTGAATTCTTTTTCAAATTAGTTTCACTTTTTTGGACGATTAAAGCGTAAATAAAAAAAAATATTTTCCTATTAAAAAAAAATTGGAAAATTATTTTGAACAATAGAGTGATTTTTGAGACTAATTTAAACCATTTTCTTACTAGAATATTCTGCATTTTTTTATTATTAAAACTGTATTTTTAATTTTTACTTTCTCCGTTACGAAGTACGAGAAAGTATTGTGATTTTTTTTTTCAAAATTTTTTTTTACGGAAATATCCGTTTTGGGGTCCCTAGATGCCATTTCAACAATTTCTGGAAAAAAATGTTTGTGCTGCGTGTGTGTCTGTATATATGTGTGTGTGTGTCTGTCTGTGCGCGCTATATCTCAAAAACTAATAAAGCAATTGATGTGAAACTTTGAACATCCGTCTTATTTGATAATCTGAAGAACTGAAAAGCTTTTGGTAAAATTTCGTACACCGGAAGTGGGCGTTTACCTAAACTGTTTTTTGTTTTTGCCAATATTTTCTTAAATATGAAAAATATCACAAAAACATTTAAACAAACTTTGAAGGCAACAAAGAAATGAACATCTTTTGCTTGAAAACATTTTTCATAAAATCATTTTTATTCGAGAAAAAAATTTATTATTATTTTTTTAATTTTTGGTTTATAATTATAAAACGATAATAGTTACAGCAAATGTATGTTAATAATAATTGTAGAGAATGCTAAAATAAACAACTTACAAAGAATAAGTGTTTTTCTAAATTCCTTTAGTTTTTGAGTAAAATGAGTTTTTATATTTGAAGTATAATTTTTCCATCTTTCATAATTTTGACGTTTTAAACGTCAGTTTCCTCCGAGTTTACAAAGCGTTCGATTTAAAATATGATTCAAATTGAAAATAAACCATGAAAGCGTAAATATAAATGATACCATCAAGTCGGAGAAAGTAACATGATGGCCACATCACCATTTTTTTTTGTATAAATTTTTGATCATTTGGCCTATTACTTAATTTTTACTTTTTAAATTTTTGACCCGTATTTTTGGTCAAAATATTTTAACTTTTAGCCCAAAAATCCTTAATTTTGATCTTTTGCGATTTAATTGTTTAAATTTTCGACTTTTTGGCCCGCATTTTTTATTTTTGCGCCGAATTTTTAATTTTTAGCTTTTGACCTGTATTTTCGATTTAATTGTTGAAATTTTCGTTTTTTTTGTCCTTATTTTTGATTTTTCGAGAAGAATTTTTAATTTTTTTATTTTTGAACTGTATTTTCGATCTTTTTTGGTCTAAATTTTTGATCATTTGCTTTAAATATTCTTTATTTTGACCTAAATTTTCGATTTCATTGTTAAAAATTTTGATTTTTCAGGCCGAATTTTTAATTCTAGTTCCAAATTTTTGATAAATTGATTTTTAAAATATCTATAACCTGAATTATTCATTTATATGCGAGATTTTTTTTATTTTTTCCGGTATTTCGAGTTTTGTTTATTGAAATTTTCCATTTTTTAGTCTGCATTTATTATCGTTAGGCCCGAGTTTTCGATGTACTGTCCAAATTTTCGACTTTCTGGCCAACATCTCGGAATATTTAAATGAATGTCAAGGCCTGTAAATTTTAATATTTTTTAATTTGTATTATTTATTTGTCCTAATTTTAGTTCTAACATTTGTAATACGTGATCATCATGTCATACTGCAAATAAATCTAGTTTGTTAACATTACAGATTTTTGTTATTTTTTTTAATCTTTTCTTATTTTCACCTAACTTTTCGATTTTATTGTTAAAATTTTCGGTTTTTTGGCCCCCATTTTTGATTTTTCGTTTAGTCTGCATTTATTATCTTTAGGGCCAAGTTTTCGATGTTTTGTCTTAATTTTCGACTTTTTGGCCAAAATTGTGGATTTATTTTAATCTTTTGCCCTAAATTTTTCTTTATTTTTTTTTATTTGTCTGTTAAAACTTCTCTTCCCTTGGTCCACTATTTTTATTTAGGCAAGAATTTTAGATTTTTTGCCTCAATTTTTTATCGTATATTTTAGATTTTTGGTATATTTTTTATCCTATATTTTAGATTTTTTAAATTTGACTATTGATTTTATTTCGTGAATTTTTTTATTTTTTGCTATTATTTTCGAATATCTATCTGATCAGTTTTTGGCGGCTAAGAGTGGCAAATTATTTTGCTTCTACCTAAGTTTTTGATTTTTTGTCTGCGTTTTTTTATTTTTAGATCAGGATTCTTGATTCTTTGGCCCATATTTTAGATTTCTGTATTTTCGATTTTTTCGTTCCATTCTTTTTTTATTTTTCTTTATTTTGACCAAAATATTCGATTGGTTTGTAGAAATTTTCGATTTTTTGTCCGCGATTTTTAACTTTACGCTGGTTGTTGATGTTTTGCCTAAATTTTCATCGTTTTAGGCCCTATTGTAGATCTTTACTTTTTTTGGCCTATGTTTTGTATTTTAGATTATTTTGGTTTCTTGGTCTTTTGGCCGAAATTTTCGTTATTTCCATTTAAATTTACGATTCGTTTGTTAAAAATTTTGATTTTTTGGTCTACCACTTTGATTTTTGGGTACGAATTTTAGATTTTAGGTCTTAATTTTTTATTTTAGATTTTCTTAACTTGAATTATTGATTTTATTGTGCGAATTTTTTTAAATTTTTATATTTGCTATTATTTTCGAATTTCTCGTTTGAACTTATTGTAAGCTAAAAAGAGTTCTTTTTGGGGCTGAAAATGGCAAATTATTTTTCTTTTGCTTGTATTTTCAATTTTTTGGTCTGCATTTTTATTTTTAAACCAGGATTTTTGATTTTTTGGCCGATATTTTAGATCTTCGGCTGTTTTTTATTTTTTTGGCCAAAATATTCGATTGGTCTAGGAAGATAAATGGTTCTTTGTTTATTCAAAAAAGGAAGGGGGGGGTATTGTATAAGTGGCTCTACCATCAACATGTTTCACGAGCCGCCACTGTTAAAAGGTACACTGGTTTTGCTAAAGCATCTGAAGTTACGGTGAGGGGCGGGCGCATGTTCTATCCTAAATTTGAAAATAATTATTGACACTGTCAAAGTCTAACTTGAAGTTTGCAGTTTTTTTAGAAACTAATAAACGACTTTTTTGTTCATGATCTACTTTAACAATTTCTTTTTCGATCGCATGATACATCATTATTCAGCACTAATAATAAATTACCATCCCTCAAATTCAAATTCAAATCTTCAAATACATCAAAATATACATAAAATATTTATTTATTATTATTAAAGTTGAACATAATTGAATAGTTGTGGCTGATAGTTGTTGAAAGTCCATGTTCACTTCGATATTGGTAAATAATACACAATATACTTTCAAATATTTATTGTTTGAGTCTGCGACAAAACACCTTTTACAAAATTTTCAAATCTTCGATTTTTTCAAACATCCCACATTAAATCCGATTCAACATCATCCGCCCATAATATAAACGTCTGCAAGCAACAGTAAATCAATGTAACGTAATTATTCCGGAAGCGGCATTGAAATTATCGAGTCCTAGAATTTAAATCATCTCAGTTGTGCCAACCGCAGGAGTCAATTGTTGGAATGCGTACGGAGGTGTTTGGTGTAATGAGTACGTGCAGGCATGTGTCGATAGGAGAGAGAGAGAGAGAAAGCAATTTACATCTAACAGCCAATCTAATTAATCATTCCTATGACGGGTTTCGAGTTATTTAATTAGGGGACCGACGGAGATATTCGAAAATTTTTCGAAATTGTTTGAGAATTCGCACGTGGGACGGACTGGCCCGAATACGTTTACGAACGGACGGAGCTTGAAGAGATATTGAGTTATTTATCAACAACGGCTCGCGACTGCTTTTATTGAAAGTGGGCGCTAAAACATGGAAAAAATGGGCAAAATGATTAGTCTTAATGTGGGCTTATTGGAGCTGATTGTAGTCTTGGCTTTTGCTTGTGAAGTAAATTTTTTTGTTACTGTTTTTTTTTAAACAAAACTTTTGCTTGTGTAGTAATTTTTTATGTCGCTTATCCAAGCTGTTCTTAGAATACAATGTGTAGTTGAACATGTTATCTGCAACATCTTGGGAATGTTGTCCAAAATTACCTTCACTCTCCCTTTGCCTAGAAATTACATTTCCTGATCGTACCACTCTTACGATTTAGACGATTTTATGATAATACACAATTAATCAAGAAATGATTATGCATAGGAAACATGTGTGGCACTTGACAAAATATGAAATTTTACTACAAAACTGAACTAAAGTCTATATATTTGCAGAAATATTTCCTTAATTAGACCTCATGCGAGATTTATAGTGTAGTAAAAATAGTGCTGTGTTAACACAATTGCATATTTTAATTGTAATACAATTTTATTCAATTAATAAAAAAGCAAAATCTTTTGAGTCAATGAACTTTGACAAATTTTGCTATTTTATTGGTCAAAGTACTTTAACCCTTTAAGTCCCATGCAGCGATTGAGATTTTCTGTCGGGCCTTTTCGCAGTCGATAAAGACAAGCGCTATTCCGCTGTTTGGCGTTTTTCGACCATGTGCTTCCAACGAACCCTGGCACCCAAAAGGTCAAGTGATCTGAAAAATTCTGGCCTAAAACCATCAAATTGGTGAGGTTTAATATGAAAAATTTCACCAATTCAACAAAATCTTTGTTTATTTTGAAAACCAATGAGTTGATTTAAAACATTGTTGCAGATTTTTTTTCAGCAAAACCTTAAAATTGAATATTCAACTGGAATATTTATTCTTCATATTTATCCCATTTTATCTGCACTGTATAAGAACTCACGGTCATAGTTTTTGGTTTCATTTTTAAACAGTTTGAGGAATCTATCTGCAGCATTGTTATTAGCAGAACGTTTTTACCACTCAAATCAAGCCTCCGTGGCTGATGTTAAAATTACGAACCCAGCCGTTGCATGCTTTGAAATCTGACCATCGATTTTTTTTCAGGAAACAATTTTAACCCTTTTGCACATTTAAAATAACTTTAAATCCACTGTCGCTTCTGTGGCGACACCTTGTTTAGCCTTGTTTGGGCGTTTTTGTAACTAATGCGTGCGCTTATTTTAAAGTGTTTTTATTACGAAGAAAATTCTAAAATAAGTGATGTAGAAGATAAATTTGATTTTGTTTTGGTGTACTGTACGGGCCACAAGGCTGGAGTGCAAAGGTTTAAAGGATTTTCAATTGACCTTTGCTACAAAACCGGGCAAAACTGCTTTCCCTTGTTTAGAACGTAGTGGCCGATAATGATCATAACGCTGACATTTGGAAAAAAATCTAAAAACTTTTATGTAAAATCAGTATTTTTGTGATCTTAATATTGAATTGAATTCTTCTGCTTCGCTACTATGATTTTTAAAACAGAACACGTAAACTCGTTAGACAATTGATTATTCAAAGATTTCTAGAAAATTAGTTGTATTTAGGCATTCATCGAGCTTCAAACTTTTGGTCAATATTTTGCAGTCTTTATCTTCTACATGCGTTTGACCATTTTGATTTTTTTTGGGTCGATGTCAAGATCGCCTATTACAATTTCAGAATCTTTATGCTGTACTCTAGAACAGTAGATTAGCTTCTCCACTATGCTTTTCACCTAAAGGGCAATTTTGATTATTCAAAGATTTCTGCAGAATTTATTGCATTTGGGCATTCATCCTGTTTGTCAAAATTTTTATATTAGGTGTAGTTATGGTGTAGTTTGTAATTTGAATAGTATTCTTTTCATATGTATCTAAATTTTACTCTTTCTTTGCAACTGTATATTTTTCTTTTGAAAATGTACATATTAATAAATAAATAAATTATATTATCCATTTTTCTTGAAAATATGCCTGAACAAATTCCTGAGTCACATTAACTAATACTTTCCTATGAATTAAATCACATTCACTTTGCTTCAATTCTTGCAAATGGTGTCGACGATTTCAAGTTTTCCTACGGAAAAAATCCAAAGGAGCATTCAATAAACCCACTATGTCCAATCCGTCTATTTAATACAAATAATTGCTAACTGGTCCATCATAATGCTCTATCTTGCTGAAGCCATACATTTTGTTGAAGAGCTAAAATAATACGGTTTTGTGAATATTTAAATTTATTTAATACATTTCCAACAGTTGAGGGTTTACAGTTTCATAAGTTAAACTAGCAGTATGGTAATGAAAAAAAAAACAATCCTAATTAAGAAATATTAGCATTCATCCACAGCTCCTAAGAAAAAGTATTCCCGTAGGCATTATAAGCAGCCCATAATGTTTGTAGCATGTGATAGAAAGCTCGTCTTCTAAGGAAGAGATGATTTAAATAAATTAAATAAGTAAAATGCAAGTCAATTGATCTACAATTAACTTTTTCTAGGCAATGCTTGTTACATTAGGTCTGATAAATTTTGTAATTATGTTAAATTTTCGAATCTTCAATTTTCCATTCACGAATCCAATTAACGTCCTTCCTTTCCAACATCCATCTAGAGGAAGAGGAGGTCGTCAAACCACTCGTCGATTAATTGGCATCATAAGGGCGATTAATTAATAACGCAGGATTAACAAAGGCGGCGTGATTTATAGTGGCTTTGCCTGCGACTATTCACCGGTTTACACAAGGAAAACGAATATTCAGACGTATAATTTAATATATTCACAAGTGAGTGAGTCTAGACTCTGAGGCCATTCATCATTGTTCTGTATTGTAACAATGAACACCAGTGATAACAAACACAAAGCCGCTGAGAGCAAGGCAGGGGGATGGGATGGGACGGGCCCAAGATATTCGCATTACGGCCTGTCAGACCTGCTCAAATCCATAATTGAAATTTATTCAATGCTCTCTCTGCGGATGCATCTTATGCATTATTGATCATTTAATGATTGGGTTGTGCGTATCAATATTTCAATTTGTATTCACAATTGGGGGGGTTTTATAACGACATCTTTCTCTGAATCAACATCGTCTGGTTACAATCGACAAATCTATAATTTAAATTTTCTGGAATATTGTATGGTGCATACCGAATTTGTTTGTGTATCTGCAGAAGTTGGTCAATTTTTGAGGAGATAATACTTTTCCAAAATTGCGAATAAAGCAATCATTGATTTAAGCACTGAATTCGCAGTGTCCTTTGGTGATTTTCCCAAACGAGTTATAAAACAAACAAAAAAACTGTTAAATCAACAAATATGTACATACATTGTTTATTACACATGATATAACCTTCTCATTATTCGCACGTACAAAATCCAGTTCACTCCCGTTGCCATATAAGCCATTGTTGACTTTTTGTTGACTTTTATGCGAAAATCATCAGTTATAAAAAGTTTACCAATTAATTTATACAGCATTTCATGCAATTAACGAAGCAAGTTCTTTTCCCGATTAATTTCTGGCCTGCAATAATATTTTAAACCTATTTTTGAGATTTCGTGTAGCACAAAATGTAAAATAATACCAATTCAAGGAAACAAATTATTGGTAGAAACGCCAAAGTGGCGGAATCTATTGCCTGAATGCTGTACTGAACCAAAATCGGGTGGCTTTAACGGACACTGATGAGACCTGAAAGGTCGAAACCGGTCTGCAGGTGTTCTGATGGGGAACAATATTTAAACAAATTATTGTTTGCATCAATTGGTGCTGAATTGGTCAAAATCATTAAGGAATTTCGAAGCTATACTCCTTCAAAATTTGTAAGGTCTTGTATGGCACCGACTTAAAATGTGTGATTCTATCAGTTTTAAAGATACCATACCATTGTTCATGAATATTACAAAAATCAATTAATATTGGTACATTTTTGCGATTGATTTATTAAAATCCTTTGAAGGATTTGAAAGTTGCAGGTCATCAAAAAGTGGTGTATAGGGGTAAAATTTGCGCAGAGTGAGACGCGAGGGAACGCGATAACAAATCTCCGGAGCCAAGTGAATTTAAAATTGCCACGGCGTAACTAGGGGCGGCTCGTTATATAGAGCCAAGGAGCCATGGCACCACCTGTAGTAGTTTCAAGCTCGCAAGAATTTCTAATTAATTCTTAAAACACTTTTTCGCCAGTTACTTCGATCTCTAGGCAGATAAATCGTTCTTTCATTCTTTTGTTGTCTAAAATTGTATTTCTTAGTTGACAATAATGGTGTGTTGCAATTGTCAATAGTGTTGCAGTTGTCAAGAATGATGTTTCAGCTGTTAAAAATGGTAGTTTTCAACTGTTAAGAAATGTATTACTAAACTGTCAAAAGTGATATTTTTCAGTTGTCAAAAATGTTATTTTTCAGCTGTCAAAAAGGTATCTATTAAAATGGTATTTTTCAGCTATAAAAAGTATTTTTCGACAGTTTTTATTTATTAAAAATGGCATTTTTCAGCTGTCAAAAATTGTAATTTTGTTGTCAAAAATTATATTTTTTAGCTGACAATAATGGTTTGTTACAGTTGTCAATAATGTTTTGTTATATTATAATTTTATAATTTTTTTAATGCAAAGTTATTTGACAGACGCGGAAGAATTTTTTCATTAATCATTTGAAAAAAATACTTCATTACATGAAGGGTGTGAAGTTAACAATAGATTCCAGCAATACATTTTAAATTAAGTTTTTCCATTAAAACTGGCTACATAACTAAATGTTTCTATGATTATTATGAAACACATTGTAAAGCCCAAAAAAAAAATTAACACCTAATTGTCCTCTTTTGAAACCACCCCTCAAAAATAACTTCCGCTTTTATAACAAGAAGACAAATTCACAATATGAAAACAAAAAATACAGCTGTATTCTGTGGACACCCTAGAATCATAATCATAAAAAAACCGCAGGCAAACTCCCCATTTTTTCGAGAAAAAAAAATTTACATAACGCTGCACGATCTTCACATATTTTCGCAAAAAAAACAAGGAAGTCATACTCCCATAGAAAAAATAAAATTTGATAAACGTTCCTTACATACTCCTGAACGATAATCATACAAAAACCGTAGGCACCCCCCCCCCATTTTTTCAAGAAAAATAATAATTTGCATAACGCTGCACGACATTGCCCCGCTGCCCCCATTTTGGGGAAAAATCACCCAATCTCGCAATACTGTGTTTAGGCTTCGGGTTCGGGTTTGAACTTAAAGATTCAGAATATTTAAGGGGTCTTTCTCGTAAAAAAATGGAGAAACAAGTATTTTTTATTTCTTCTCTATTTATTGTACATGAAAACAAATTGACGAAAGCACACGTCTTCAGTTATATGATTTTTTTTTGTTTTCATCGAGTAGACATGCGCGTTACAGCGAGGCGTGAATCTGAATCCTTCTTTGAACGCCCATTCGGCTACAGTTGGGTCCGCCCCTGGTGAAGATATCTTAAAAAAACGTTAAACTAGAGGCTTGTCGTTCCACAGTGAACCAGTGGCGGCTCGTGGAACAAGTTGATGGTAGAGCCACTTATACAATATACCCCCTCCTTTTTTTGAAGAAATAAAGAACCATTTATCTTATTTTATCTTCATAGACCAATCGAATATTTTAGTCAAAAAATCAAAAATTTGGAACAAAACAGCCGCAGATCTAAAATATCGGCCAAAAAAATCAAAAATCCTGGGTTAAAAATAAAAATGCAGACCAAAAAATTGAAAATACAAGCAATAGAAAAATAATTTGCCATTTTCAGCTCCAAACATAACTCTTTTTAACTTAAAATATGTTCCAACGAGAAATTTGAAAATAATAGCAAAAATTAAAATTAAAAAAAAATCGAAAAATAAAATCAATAATTCAAGTTAAGAAAATCTAAAACATGGGACAAAAATAAAAAAATAAGACCAAAAATCTAAAATTTGTACCCAAAAATCAAAGTGGTAGACCAAAAAATCAATATTTTTAACAAACGAATCGAAAATTTAAGTCGAAATAAAGAATATTCCGGCCAAAAGACCAAAAAATGAAACCAAAATAATAGAAAATACAAAATATAGGTCAAGGTGAAGATTTAGACAAATCATCGAAAACTCGAGCGTAAAGATAAAAAATGCAGACAAAAAAATCGAAAATTTCTACAAACCAATCGAATATTTTGGTCAAAATAAAGAAAAATAAAAAATAAATTCAATAAAACGAAATGTATTTATTTAATGCTTTCTGCAACAAGTAAGGTTGTTTCTAATTTGTTTAAAGATACAAATATGGGCTAAAGAATCAAGAATCATGATGTAAAAATAAAAACGCAGGACAAATTTTAACAAAATAATAAAAAAATAAATAAAGAAAAATTTAGGGCAAATGATTTAAAAGGAATCCACAATGTTGGCCAAAAGGTCGTAAATTTAGACAAAACATCGAAAACTCGGGTCTAAAGATAATAAATGCAGACTAAACAAAAAATCCAAAATGGAGACCAAAAAATCGAAAATTTTAACAATAAAATCGAAAAGTTAGGTCAAAATAAAGAAAAATGTAGGTCAAAAGATTTAAAATAATAATACAAATCTGTAATGTTGGCTAGGAAGTCGAAAATTTGGACAGTACATCGAAAATTCGGTTCTAAAGATAATAAATGCGGACTAAATGAAAAATCCAAAATGCGGTCAAAAAAATCGAAAATTTTAACGAACAGTTAAGACAAAATAAAATAAAATTTAGGTCAAAAGATTAAAAAGAATAAAAAAATCTGTAATGTTGGCCAGAAAGTCGAAAATTTAGACAGTACATCGAAAACTCGGGCCTAAAGATAATAAATCCAGACTAAAAACGAAACTCGAAAATACCGGAAAAAATAAAAAAAAAATCTCGCATATAAATGAATAATTCAGGTTATAGATATTTGAACCAAAATCAAATAAAAAATTTAGAACTGCAATTAAAAATTCGGTCCGAAAAATCAAAAATGCGGACCGAAAAATAAAAATTTTTAATAATCAAATCGAAAACTTAAAATAAAGAATATTTAGAGCAAAAGGTCAAAAATTTAGACCCAACAAAAATTGAAAAATACAAAAATTAAAAATTCGGCTCGAAAAATCAAAAATATGGCCCAAAAAAGAAGAAAACTTAACGATTACATCGAAAATTTATGTCAAAATAAATAATATTTAGGTCAACAGATCAAAAAGAATCGAAAATACAGGTCAAAAATCTAAAAATTAAAAATTTGGTGGAAATTTTAAACTATGAAATCGCAAATTTAGGTCAAAATAAAGGATATTTAGGCCAAACGTTAAAATATTTTGACCAAAAATATCGAAAATACAGGTTAAAAATTCGTCGTTAAAAATAAAAAATGCGGACCAAATAGTCGAAAATTTTAACAATGAAATCAAAAATTTAGTTCAAAATAAAGAATATTTAGGTCAAATGATCAAAAATTTAGCCAAAAAAGTAATCGAAACTACAGGCTTAACCTCTTCACGCCCAGGTTCGTCACATGTGTCAACAAGCGAAAAATGAAAACAAAAACATTGTACAAAAAAAATTACTTCCTTAGCGCTATCTATGGAATATTTCTTCATATTTTTTTGCATAAATGGGAAAGTTTGTGACAGTGAAATCATATTTTTCTTAGAAAAAGTTAACAACAACAAAGAAGTAATTTTTAATCAAACCTGGGATTAAATCAAAGCAGCATGGGCGCGAAGTGGTTAATAATAAAAAATGTCGGATAATAATAATAAAAAATGTCGTTAGGAAAAATAAAAAATGTGGACCAAATTGTCATTAATCAATGAAATCGAAAATTTAGGTCAAAATAAAGAAAATTTAGACAAAAAAAATCAAAAATACCGTTTTAATAATAAAAAATGCAGAATATTCTAGTAAGAAAATGTTTTAAATTAGTCTCAAAAATCACTCTATTGTCCAAAATAATTTTCCATTTTTTTTTGATAGGAAAATATTTTTTTTTTTCATTTTCGCTTTAATTGTCCAAAAAAGTGAAACTTATTTTCGACAACTTTAGATTTAGTAGATACATTTTGAATAATTCAAATAAAACAATTCACTTGGTTAGTATGACTCTCAGTAGCGGCTCGTGGAACACGTTGATGGCACTTTTACAATATGAAGAAAGAAAGAACGATTAAAATTAGTCCAATGTTAATTTGAGTTGTAAAGTAAAGGTTCATAATTTCAAACAACCGAACAAGCTGAAAATATGATATAATAATAATAATAATATGTTTATTTCCCAACAGATCTTACTTTCGGTTTATCGTGCGTTTACATTTTGTCCAAGACATGCACTAAATCTGTAACATTATTCTTCGACCACGTAACCTCGCCATCATCATCAAACAATACACACAGAAAACAAAAATAATTTTAAGAATTAATTAAAAATTCTTGCTGAGCTTAAAACTACAGGTAGTGATATGGCTCCTTGGTTCTATATAACGAGCCGCCCCTGCAGTGAACCATAAAAAATTAATTCCGACAAAAATCTTAAGATGGCGCGCTTTTCAAAAAAGAGGTACGAAAAACATGTTTTTTCAATTTCAAAATCGTGCCAAATGGCCAATTTTCAACTTTTTTTTTGCCGTGAACAAATTATAAAAATGAGAAACTTCTGTAAATTCCGGCTAAGCTATTAAACATCTTTCCTACCGCGGTGTAGATTTTTTTGTTACTCATTTGACAATTTTGTTACCATTAATTTTACTCCATTCGACTCAAATGTAAGTAATACGAACAGAATATGGTGATTACTAATGTACGCAAAATCTCCGTATTAAAAATAATTGATTATAGTGAAAATACGAAATATTTCCATCTAAATCACTATCGATCATCATTTGTATTATAAATAGCGGAGGCCTTCTCATAAAACCATAAATTTATTACCGGTGTGACATTTAGGACGCCGGAATACACATCCCCGGAGTCTTGATATTAAAATCCAAGTGTCTTTTGGCACAATGGGATAATTATTAGAGGCGCCAGACCTGTCACCCGGCCATAGATTTATGTACCTTTCACCGTCAGGTGTTTAAAGAACAAGAACTGCTAGAGATAGCGTCAACTTTGACGGTCATATTCTGGTGACGCAATAGGCGCGGATGGTCGCCCACCATGGTAGATACGCGGCGCCAATTTTACTTTCCATCGGTGTACGAACGCGGAAAAAAAGCACCAACTGGGGCCATATAATACTGACCACATGAATATGTAATTAAAAGTTATGTTATGCGTTTGTTCTGGAGGATATTTGCATTCGATCGAACATATGGTGCGGTGCATAATACGAGAATTGTGATGTATGACGGCGTGCACGTTATCGATAAGATGAATATTTATGGAAGTTTACCTTTAAGGGAAAATCAATGAGATCGTGGTTTTAAATCAATTTTGAGATAACTGTCGTAGATATGATGGTTTACATATTCTAGCGTATACACGTTTATTATATTATTATAGCGAAAGGATAGATTTAATTAAGGTAAAGCTGAAATTGAATAATGTTACGTTATCTATTGATTTTAGTCATCTAGCTTTCCAACCGAGCGATTAATCATCTTCAACGAGTCATTTCTTACTCATAAAGTCATGAATATTAATTGCACATCACAGCGTAAATTGTTTCAATAATATCTATAAGATTTACTAAAACTTTTTTGGGACAATACACATGCATTCAGACAATTGTAATCAATAACTTGCTTACAGATAACTGCGTGTGTATGTTAGTCTGCCTGAGTTTTCGATCAGCGACTTTTCTGCCTTTTTTTGGACGACGTTAGGTTTTAAGCCATGTTTTTGTTTTTAATGCGGGTGATTTACTTTACCACCACCCTTCGTATTAACTTTTAACAAAGCTAGAGACACTTTTCTTGATAATTAAACATCGATGAATTTGAAAAAATATTAGTAAGGAAACACAGCTCTACCGGGTGTGGCACTTAAGACGCCTCGGACCATAGCTCCTTTACGATAAAAGCTATCGAAAAAAATCTAAGAACAAAGTGGTGCATAGTTACCGTCGCTATGTTTCAAAAATATTTCTAATCATCAGTGGCGTGCCGTACTCCAGTGGCGTACCAAACTTATGTTTTTTTTAAATGGAATGCCCTATTTTTTATTGCAGATTTGGAAAGTGCTCGACGAGTACTTATTTTTTATCTAACATGTTAAACCCTTCACTTTAGCGGTTTCGCTGTTATAACCCCTCCTTTCAAAATTGCGCCCCATTTTTGAGATTTTTTTGTAGAGAAACTAATTGACGCCGGCGCCTAAATTTTGAATTGGGGTACAGGTTAAGACCTCGTATACCTTCACATAATTTTTTTTCGGGTAATTTATGGAAAAAAAATAATTTTTGATTGATCTTCGCATGTTGTCATTTTTTCCGAAAATTTCAAATGGCACCCCCCTAAAAAAATTACGGCGTTGTACAGCCAAAACTCTAAATTTTTCATTGGTGTAAAAAAAATTACACATTGCATAACAAAATTTCGGAGAAAAAAGGAATTTCATCTTTCAACTAGAAAGAAAACTTATTGAACAAACTCAGTTTTATGGATTTAATAAGTTTAAAAAATCGATTTTTTATTGCATGAATCGAATGCTGTAAGTGTCTAAAATATGATTTTGCAATCCGTGAATTAGTTTCGTCGCTACACGGCTTTGAAAGGACCGCTGTCCCGGGCGCTCAGGCAGCAAGTTCGCCGCGCGCTCCGGAACCAGCGTTGCCAACTGATCACATGATTTTTCCGCCAGAAAACCAACCTAATTCCGCTAGAATTCCGCCAGAAAATATGAAAATATAAATAAAGTACAAAATCGTCTTTCTAGAATAATTGTCCATATTAACAATAAAACAAACATATTGTTACAACACTCAACAATGTTATAAACATAAAATAATTACAAAACGCCATGTTTGATTTTCGATTACAGTTACCTTAATTGATCACAACAAATATTTTATCTATTTAATCCTTCCTTAATTGCAATACTTTAACATTTCAACGATGATTCTATTACGGAATGATTTTGTTATTAAATTCATTTTTGAAAATTAATCTGTCCACTGATGCATCGTTTTTACAGTTTTTAATATATTTTTGACTGAAAACATATAATTATTTTTGCAAAACGTTTTTAACGGAATGTTAAAATTCCTGATCATTGTTTTACTAATTGGAAATACAATAAGCTATCTGTTATTTTAACATAACGTTCAGCCGTTAAATTTAACGTTTTTCGTACGAATTAGGGCTGAATATTAAATAGAACATGAAAAAATCGAAAGATAAATAAACAAAGATATGATTGAATTCCTTAAAAAATTTTAATGTATCCAATTTTTATTTTTGAAAATTAATAATTGTTGAAGACGAACAAAAAAATCTAAAAAAATTAAAATTGATGCAATAGAGTTTCTGAAAAAATGTAATATCTTTACAAAACATCTACCTTTAAAACTTACTTTAAATTTTGGAAATCTGCCAATTTCTCCGTGAGAACTATATGAGTTATATGAATTTTTCAAAATTAATGTTTTAAGTTGTCGAAAACGTAATCAAAACAAAAATCGAAAACAAAATTGAGTTACTTAAATATTTTAAAATATCCACAGAACGACTAACTTTTTGAAAATAAGTTCATTTTATTATGAAAATTTTGAAAATTAGTATTGAAAGTTGCTGAAGACTAAAATCTTTTAAGTGAAAATTTGACAAAAAAATCTAAAAAAATAAATCTTTTTTTTTAGTATATTCACAAAACATCTACCTTTACAGTTACCTTCGATTTTTGTAAATGTTTTAATTGTTGTCCAAGTTATGAATTTTTGAAAATTAATATTTAAAGTTGTTAAAGTCTTGAACAAAAATAGCTATTTTTTTTAGTATAATCTCATAACATCTACCTTTAAACCTTAAAGTTTTCAAAATGTGTAATTTTTTCTGTAAATTATGAATTTTTGAAAATTAATGTTTTAAGTTGTTAAACGCTTCACAAAAAATATACTGATGGAAACATTTTTAGTTCATTCACAAAACATCTTCCTTTACAGTTATGAATTTTATGAATTTATATGAATTTTTGAAAATTAATATTTAAAGTTATCGAAGAACAATAAAATCTAAATATTTTTTATTACAATCACAAAACATCTACTTTTAACACTAACTAGAATTTCTGAAAATATATCACTTTTCCCGTAAGTTATGAATTTAAAAAAAAGTTTTACGTTGTTGAACACTTCACAGAGAAATATAAAAAATAAATACTGATATGATAGAATTTCTCAAAAATTTTAGTATATTCAGAAAAAATCTCCCTTTACAGTTAACTTCGATTTTTGCAAATGTGTCGATTGTTGCTCAAGTTATGAATTTTTGAAAATTAATATTTAAAGTTGCTGAAGGCGAACAAAAAAAATTTTTTTTTATTATAATCACAAAACATCTGCCTTTAAAACTTTATTTTTTTTAAATATGTCACTTTTTCCGTGAATTATAATTTTTTGATAATGTTTTAAGTTGTTGAACACTTTACAAAAAAATATAAAGAAATAAATACTGATATGATAAAATTTTAGTTCATTTACAAAACATCTGCTTTTAAGAATCAGTTTCGATTTTTGAAAATGTATCAATTTTTGCTTAAGTTATGCATTTTTGAAAATTAATATTTAAAGTTGTTGAAGACTAGAGCAAAAAAATCTAAACAAAAATTAATATAATCACAAAACAACTACCTTTAAAACTAACTTTAATTTTAGAAAATGTGTCATTTTGAACTTTTGATTTTCATTTCATTTCATTTTATTTCACATCTGCCACAATGCACGAACCATACATGAGATGAATAATTTGTTGCCGATGTCTGCCTTTAGAGTTAACTAGAAGTTTTGAAAATGTGTCAATTTTTGGATGAGTTATGAATTTTTCGAAAATTAATATTTAAAGTTGTTGAAGACTTCTACCTTTGAAACTAACTTTAATTTTTGAAATTTCCACTTTTAAATGAGCGAATTTTTGATTGGTATACACTAAATTTTAAGCATAAATTGTTGATTTTTATGGGCGATTTTTTTGTTTTGGGGTTATTTTCGACTTTTTTGTTTTTTAATTGCCCTTCATTTTAGATTTTTTTTAACTTGATTATTTGATTACTTGATTTTATGGGCAAATTTTTAAAATTACTTTCGAATTTAGAGTTTCGGCTATTTATTTTGGGATAAAGTTATTTTTGGGGCTGAAAATGCCAATTTTTTTGCATGAATTTTCAATTTTTTAGTCTGCATTTTTTATTTTTTACATCAGGACATTTGATTGATTGCCTATATTTTAGATATTTGGTCTATGTTTTTCATTTCTTTGTTCCAAATTTTGGAGTTTTTGGCTTAAAAACCAAAATTTTCGAATATTTAGTTGAATATTTCGAATATTTCTGGTCTGCATTTTTTATTTTTGCTAAGAATTTACGATTTTTCGATTTGTTGCCTATATTCTTAGTTTTTTTTTTACCTTGATTACGAGGCGATTTTTAATTGGTCTATACTTTAGATTTTTAACCTTAATTGTTGATTTTTGTGTGCGAACATTTGGCTGGCATTTTCGAGTTTTCTTGACCAAATTTTATTATATTTTTGCCCTTCATTTTAGATGTTTTAACCTGAATTATTGTTTTTATGGGCGATTTTTTTAAATTATTTTTGAGTTTAGAGTTTCAGCAATTTACTTTGAGGTAAAGAGTAATTTTTGGGGCTGAAAATGGCAAATTTTTTTTTTTTTTTGCTTCAAATTTCAATTTTTATTTATTTTTTACCAATGTTTTTAGTTCTGTTACCCTGATTACTAATTTTAATGAGCGAATTTTTTATTGGTCTTTGCTTTAGATTTAAATGAATTGTTGATTTTTATAAGCGAATTTTTGGCCGACATTTTCGAGTTTTTTGGTCCAAAGTTTTGATTTTTTTTGTCCTATAATTTAGATTTTGCGGACTGAATTTTTGATATTTTTGGCCTGAACTTGGTTTTTGTATTCATTTTAGGTTATTTATTTGATTTGAAATTTTTTGTTTTAAGATAAAACTAATGTACTTTAGTTTGTTAGAAAATACAGCCTGCGCGATTTGTGTCTAAGCAATTACCTAATTTTCAAATACTTTGATTCGATTTGTGATTTTTTTTTCGAAAATTTTTAAATCAAAAGAATAATTTTTGCAGCGAATTTAGTTTTTAGTAATTGTTAAATATAATACTTTTACCCGGAATGAAACTAATCACCCGGTATAACTGGAACTGTATAAATTATGAAAAAAAAAAATGCGAACAATTTTAAGTAGTTAATTAGAAAGGCTTTCCGGAAAATTAAAAAATTATTTTAATTATTTGGAGGATACCATAGCACGATTAAATATTTTTAAAATTTTTTAAATGGCCTTTTTCTACTACCTACATATTTTCGGAAAAATGGAGTTATAAAACTTTTTTTTCTGCAAATTCCGAAATCTTATCAGCGCTCCTTCTCTAATGCCAGTGTTGCCAGATTGGGGGGTTTTCCCCAAAACGGGGATAAATTAATG
This sequence comes from Ocypus olens, assembly GCA_910593695.2. Lineage (NCBI taxonomy): Eukaryota > Metazoa > Arthropoda > Insecta > Coleoptera > Staphylinidae > Ocypus > Ocypus olens. Next base: position 45,711,368 of record OU343049.1, read on the forward strand.
TTTTGGGGTGTATTTTGGGGAACTTTGGGAAAATACAGCTTGCGCGATTTGTGTTTAAGGAATACCTAATTTTCAAATATTTTGATTCGATTACGATTTTTTTTTCGAAAATTTTTAAATCAAAAGAATAATTTTTGCAGCCAATTTAGTTTTTTAGTAATTGTTAAATTTAATACTTTTACCCGGAATGAAACTAATGACCCGGTATAATTGGAACTGTATAAATTATGAAAAAAAAATGCGAACAATTTTAAGTAGTTAATTAGAACGGCTTTCCGGAAAATAAAAAAAATATTTTAATTATTTGGAGGATACCATAGCACGATTAAATATTTTTCAAATTTTTTAAATTGCCCTTTTCTACTACCTACATATTTTCGGAAAAATGGAGTTATAAAACTTTTTTTGTAAAAATTTCGAAATCTTATCAGCGCGCCTTCTCTAATGCCAGTGTTGCCAAATTGGGGGGTTTTCCCCAAAACGGGGATAAATTAACGTTTTGGGGTGTATTTTGGGGAACTTTGGGAAAATACAGCCTGCGCGATGTGTTTAAGGAATTACTTAATTTTCAAATATTTTCATTCGATTTGTGATTTTTTTTTCGAAAATTTTTAAATCAAAAGAATAATTTTTACAGCCAATTTAGTTTTTTAGTAATTGTTAAATATAATACTTTTACCCGGAATGAAACTAATCACCCGGTATAACTGGAACTGTATAAATTATGAAAAAAAATGCGAACAATTTTAAGTAGTTAATTAGAAAGGCTTTCCGGAAAATAAAAAAATTATTTTAATTATTTGGAGGATACCATAGCACGTTTAAATATTTTTCTAATTTTTTAAATGGCCTTTTTCTACTACCTACATATTTTCGGAAAAATGGAGTTATAAAACTTTTTTTTGTGGAAATTCCGAAATATTATCAGCGCGCCTTCTCTAATGCCAGTGTTGCCAGATTGGGGGTTTTCCCCAAAACGGGGATAAATTAACGTTTTGGGGAACTTCAATCGATGGGGTATTTTTTGGGGTGTGTATTTTATGCGAGGCGTATTTTGGGGGTTTTTTTTTATGAAATATTTGGGGAAAATTAAAAATTACTCCTGACAACACTGCAAACTTACTAAACGCATGAGCTTCGTGGAAACCCATTTTAGGTTTTTTCGGCCATAGGAAAGATATCTACAAATACTACGTTACGTTATATTTATTTATGATAATTCAACTCATGTATAAAAATGTGTATTCAAAACGGCGGCGGCGGCGGACAAAAAAAATTGCAAGTGGATAAAAAATTATTTACCTTCACGATTACAACGATTTTTATAATAACAGCTAACTTCAGTTGAACAGTGACAGTTCGTGTCAGTTCTGAATACCTCTGCGGTGAAATATGATTAAAAACCATGACATTTTTTTCACGATTGTCATCTTGATCCATGTAGCAGTTAAGTAAGTATTGTACTCACAAATTATACATTTAGTTACGTACTCGTCGTGAAGAGTTGACCTTTGACTCTTTTGAAAAAAAGTCTTGAAAAAAAAAATTACCCTGAAAACGGCGAAGAGCAAAAAAATCTCCATGTTTTGAGGTCTTGACAAGTAAAATCCAAAACTGATCAACTTTTTCCTCGGCCATTTTGTGTCAGTTCTTTTAAGGGTCACGTATCTTCGGCTGATGACGTCATTTTTTTGAAATAGGAAATAAATAAATAGTATTTTAAAGAGGAAGGTCTTTTCATCATTTATATTTTTTTACCCATTGGGCCAAAGAAATTATACCTTATGATGCATTTTTTGTTACAGTGTATTCTGCAATACACAAATAATATAGTTTATTAGCGTAACACAATTTTAATCCAGCACGCCGGTATTTTCGGAAGGAAAATGTTAAATATTATTTCCATCAAAATAAATTTCCCAAAAGGATGTATACGCTTAAATATCCGTGTATCCACCAGGACATAATATATAAACGTTTCACGAATGAACATTACTTGTACACGCACGGTAATTAAATATGTAAATTTAGTAAACGGCCTGGCGCATTCAACGCGAGGTATTTACGAAATGACCAATTGCCGTAAATTACTAGACATTAATTAGCCATTCGCAGCAGAAAACCATCTCCTTTGGGACGCTCCAGGTACAGAAATAGGGTGGAAATTCAACACTTCCGTTCTCCAGTTGCATGTGCAACACGCACCACTCGCGTTCCACTATTTTTAAAACAAGTCGAATTTCTTAAGCGGCGAGCTAATGAAGCGTTTTTTGGCCGAGCAACTGCAAGCTTTACTTTACGTCCGGGATGTGTAATTAGGACGAAACTTTTCGGTGTAAATTTCTGGATGCAATCGCGCATCCGTGAGCTTCATTGAAACTTTCATCGGAACTTCATCGGGCGGACGAGCGTTGCAGACTAAAATCACGTAAACGCGAGGTTCTGCCTTCATGCACGAGTGAATACGCTTATTTATTCGCTCGTGTGTTTTCTGCGGAATTAATGTCTAAAAAGTCTGTTTATCAATTTATTTACGCTGTAAGACCGTTAGAAAGATGAAAAAGCTGTAAGTTAATAACTTTTCTGTTATGCATTTAACTTTGTAATAGAAGTTCGTTCGAACTTTTGCTCTCTTAATTTACTTCATCACATTATGATGAAAGGTGGAAGATGTAGAACTTTGAATCTATTCAAGTTTGATACAAAATGGAACATTTATAATGAAACACCTAAGAGTAGGTACATTAAAAACTGTATTTTGTTCATTTTATTTGGACATTCTTTTGGAAACTACCTGCTAGAAATCGGTTCGAGTTTCGTCATACATTTCAATATCTGTAAAATCTTGAAAAGGATTCTTTATCGTTTCTAGTGAACAAAACGCAAATTGCATCCATGATTAATTCTGACCATAGCGCAAAAGAGCAACCTAAATTGTTGAATTTTTAACGTCGGAGGAGGCGTTTGCTTCGTCCATCTTGATTGCAATTTGTAACAAAACACTTTTACACCACTTTATGAAAATAGTGGCATAACAAAGTTAAGTCTTTTATTCTAAATTATTGAAGGTGTACATTTTCAACCATTCGAGATTCATCAAAACAATTTGCAAAATTAACAGTTCACTTGCTACTGATTTAGACTAAACGTCGATTCCACAATCCACCGTTTATCGATACTCTCTGCTAGGTATAACATCAAAGACTACAATTGCGTAATAGTAATACGGGCTCTGTGGATTTTTCATTATTATAATTATCCGCTAATTAAACTGCCAATAGTTAAACAATTTCTGCACGCTAAATTGCCACGTTTACAGCGAACTGCAGTGAATTAAATTTTCCTGCGGGCAGTTTAGTGGGATTAAGTAGAGCCCACGTATCGATTACACAACTATGGTTACATTTGCTGCAAAGATCTTGAGATGGTCTTGTTTGGTATTAATTAATCTTTTAAGGTATAATTAACTGAGATGGGCAAAACTGGTACTTTTGAATCACGTTGCTACCTGTGATTGCTACTTTCTAATATCAGTGATTTTAAACTGTAACTATGATCACATCGCAGAGAAAAATATTAAAAAAACGCAGGAAAAATTCTATAAAAAATTATCCTCAATGGCCCAAATACCGCTTATTTAAAATTAGTTTGGTTTTTGTAAATTTAACCATTTTCAATAGATATGGATTTTTGAAAATTGTTGTTTTAATTTTTTGTGCACCTGAACAAAAACATCGCAGAAAAAATATAAAAGCGCAGGAAAAATTCCAGAAAAAATCATCCTCAATGGCTGAAGTATCGCTTATTCAAAATCAATTTGGTTTTTGTAAATTTAACAATTGCCAGGAGAGATATTGATTTTTAAAAATTTTCGTTTAAATTTTTTGAGTACTTAAACAAAAAACACAGAGAAAAATATAAAAAACGCAGGAAAAATTCTATAAAAAATTATCCTCAATGGCCGCAGTACCGCTTATTCAAAATTAGTTTGGTTTTTGTAAATTCAACCATTTTCAATAGAGATATCGATTTTTGAAAATTGTTGTTTTAATTTTTTTGAGCACCTGAACAAAAACATCGCAGAGAAAAATATAAGAAAACGCAGGAAAAATTCTATAAAAAATTATCCTCAATGGCCGAAGTACCGTTTATTCAAAATTAGTTTGGTTTTTGTAAATTCAACCATTTTCAATAGAGATATCGATTTTTGAAAACTGTTGTTTTCATTTTTGTTTTAGTACTTTGAATAAAACTTTTAGTGTTTTACAACCAAAGAGACCATCAGAATGTAGATAAAAACAACATATGGTACTTATTACTTTATTTAATGAACATTAATACGTATACACGAAAGAAAATGCATTTCTGCAAAATAAACTTAAGAGGGATTAATAATGAAAATTTCTGTTAAATATGATTTTAATTCTTCGAATTGCCTCCTCGAGCCCTAACTATTACGCATACGGCGCGGCGGCCCATGCCACTAATGAGCTCACGAATATCATTTTGTGGAATATTCTGCCATTCTTCCTGAAGTGCCACACGAAGCTCGTTTATTGTGGTTGGTGCAACTGCACGTCCTCTAACACATCTGCCTAGATTGTAAAACACTAAAAGTTTTATTCAAAGTACTAAAAGAAAAATATACGCGCGTTTTTTGCAAAAATAACCCAATGACCCGTTTTTTTTGCATCTGAGTGTATAAAAGCGCAGGAAAAATTCCAGAAAAAATCATCCTCAATGGCTGAAGTATGGCTTATTCAAAATCAATATGGTTTTTGTAAATTTAACAATTGCCAAGAGAGATATGGATTTTTTAAAATTTTCGTTTAAATTGTTTGAGTACTTTAACAAAAACATCGCAGAGAAAAATATAAGAAAACGCAGGAAAAATTCTATAAAAAAATTATCCTCAATGGCCGAAGTACCGTTTATTCAAAATTAGTTTGGTTTTTGTAAATTCAACCATTTTCAATAGAGATATCGATTTTTGAAAACTGTTGTTTTCATTTTTGAAGCACCTGAACAAAAACATCGCAGAAAAAAATATAAAAGCGCAGGAAAAATTCCATAAAAAATCATCCTCAATGGCTGAAGTAACGCTTATTCAAAATCAATTTAGTTTTTGTAAATTCAACAATTTTCAACAACGATATGGATTTTTGAAAATTTTCGTTTAAATTTTTTGAGCACTTTAACAAAAACATCACAGAAGAGAATAGAAAACATGCAGGCAAAATTCTATAAAAAATTATCATCAATGGCCGAAGTACCGTTTATTCAAAATTAGTTTGGTTTTTGTAAATTCAACCATTTTCAATAGATATCGATTTTTTAAAATTGTTGTTTTAGTTTTTTGAGCACTTTAACAAAAACATCGCAGAAAAAATTTAAAATTCGCACAAAAAATTCCATAAAAAAATCATCCTCAATGGCCGAAGTACCGCTTATTCAAAATTAGTTTGGTTTTTGTAAATTCAACCATTTTCAATAGAGATATCGATTTTTGAAAATTGTTGTTTTAATTTTTGAAGCACCTGAACAAAAACATCGCAGAAAAAAATATAAAAGCGCAGGAAAAATTCCATAAAAAATCATCCTCAATGGCCGAAGTATCACTTATTCAAAATCAATTTGGTTTTTGTAAATTCAACAATTTTCAACAACGATATGGATTTTTGAAAATTTTGGTTTAAATTTTTTGAGCACTTTAACAAAAACATCGCAGAAGAAAATATAAAACATGCAACCAAAATTCCATAAAAAATTATCTCCAGTGGCCGAAGTAACGCCTATTCAATATCAATTTGGTTTTTGTAAATTCAACAATTTTCGCAGTTTGGTGAATTGTTTTTATTTTTTTATTTTGCAATTTCAAAATTGGTTTCGTTTTATTATTTCAAAATGCATGTTTAGATATTCGCACCGAATCTTAAATTAAAATGAATTTTGAGTCATTTTGGGTTTACCATTCGTAGCAATTGTTTTTTATATATTTGTTTTTCAGTTGATGAAAATCGTAATTTGAACATGAACGTAAGACTAAATGAGAGTATAGCAATAGCAGTATTGAATGTAAAATAATATTTCGAAATGCTATTCTGTATTGTCTTCTTACAATTAAGTAAGTCGCAATTTAAGTAGCAATCACTGTTTAGGTAACAGTTGTTTTTAAGGAGCAATCACAGTTTAAGTCACAGTTTAAATATCACTGATTTTAAGTAGCTGTGATTTTAAGTAGCAATAATTTTAATTAGCTGTGATTTTAAGTAGCGGTGATTTTAAGTAACAGTGATTTTAAGTAGCAGTGAAATTTGTCTATTAGTAACAGTAACAGCCTGCCATTTTTCAATACTAGTGAAAAATCACAGGTACGTGAAATATCGTCCATCCCTAGTTTTAACCACAAATAATTATTGCATGTGGGTAAAACGGGGTAAAATTTTGAATTCATTTGAAATATACAGTGTGTTTCAAAAATTAATTTTAAATCAAAAGTCATCGTTAGGCATAGTTCACGTTTAATATTTTCATCCACAAATATTCTATAGGGCTTTAATAATAATATTAACTCATAAAAAAATATGACACATATTTTTCATTTTCTTTTAAATATTTTTTTAACTTTCCTTTATAATTGTGCCAAACGTACCTGATGTTTGAGATTTTTTTTTGAGATTGTGGAAGGGTTCCTTGTTCCTAATCTCAATAGTTTTCTTGTATTCGGCGATTATCATATCAGGAATAATTATTATAATCTAAAAGATAATTGGATTCTACTTGAGAATACGTTACTAAATACAGGGTGTGCCATTTGAAAAAACGAAGTTATTCAACTTTATAAGTTGGGTTTTTCTACCGCTGTTTTTTTATCACCCTGTATAATTTTTTGTATGAAATCATGGTTGGCTCTATAGTTCAAACCTTCAGGCAAATAATTAAAATGATTTTAATCGTTCAACGTCAATCATTGGGGCAAAAATAAAATTTCACCCAGTCCATGCAATTCAACAAATCTTCAAATATTTCGAAAACGGCAAACAATAGGTATAGGGAGTATTGAAGTAACTCACCTTTATTTGCTCCATATAATTCAAAAATGACAAAAAATACAGGGTGTTCCATTTAAAAAAACATAAGTTTGGTCTGTAACTTTGTTATGAGACACCCTGTATAAATTTAAATATTTTTAGGGCGTGCAGCTTACTATTCTACACAACTTTTGTATGAAACATTTTTCGAAATTTTAAAATAAGCACATGATTGACCGTTCCCAGAGCTCTGAAACACCCTGTATGTAAAAATTCAAATGATATTTGGGGTCTGCCAGAATTAATTTACACCCGGTATATTGAGGACATATTTTAGAATTTTTTTTCGGAACCTCGTCAAGCCTTTTCCAAGGACCTTTTTTCAAAACTATTTTTTAGAACTTTCTTCGGGACTTTTTTCAACACTCTTTGGGATTTTTTTTTTACAACAATCTTTTACATTACTTTTGTTCGGGTCTTTTTTAAAACCTTTTTATGGAATTTCTTGCAAAACTTTTTTTGGGATTTTTTTAATTGCATCTTTTCAAGACTTCTTTCCTCAGGACGTTTTTAAAGTTTCTTTCAGGACATTCTTTTCGGGACTTTTTTCAGGACTTGTTTTTCATTATTTTTTTAAGATTCTTTAAGACTTTATTTTCAAAACTTATGTTTTTTTAAATGGAACACCCTGTATTTTTTGTCATTTTTGAATTATATCGAGCAAATAAAGGTGAGTTACTTCAATACTCCCTATACCTATTGTTTGCCGTTTTCGAAATATTTGAAGATTTGTTGAAATGCAAGGTCTGGGTGAAATTTTATTTTTACCCCAGTGATTGACGTTGAACGATTAAAATCATATCTATTATTTGGTTGAAGGTTCGAACTATAGAGCCAACCATGATTTCATACAAAAAATTATACAGGGTGATAAAAAATGCGGTAGAAAAACCGAACTTATAAAGTTAAATAACTTCGTTTTTTCAAATGGCACACCCTGTATTTAGTAACGTATTCTTAAGTAGAATCCAATTATCTTTCAAATATGGTGTGAGCCACAGAATTTTGTTGCCGAGTTGGCCATGCCTGAGAGAGAGAAACGTAGAAGTCATGTCTGACATTAATTCATTTTTTTTTAAATCTAATCTAGTCTCATGACGTATTAATATGCGACATACCTCATTTATCTCACAGCGAACTCTGAAACAAAATATTGTGGCTCACACGATATAATGTTATATTATAGAGTCTAAATTAATATTTTTTTGTTTGACATCACGTGAAACATTAACCTGTAATTGGGTTAGTAGCAACGAAGCTATTTAGTATAATTTTGGATGTGCGTGACTGTTGACCAAAGACATCTGTTGGATTTCAGCCCGGGGTGGAAAATAACCCCGTCATTAGTGATTATATACGATCACGTTTTCTTTAATTTTCCGCCGTCGAAAACTTTTCCTAACTTCAGCACACGTAAAATGCCGCTCGTTTGCATAATTTCGGATCTAATGCGATCGAAACGACAGTCTCTTGTACCCACTAAAAAGTTTTCACTCCTGCGAATGTAAAGAATCGAAATTATGGTAAGCGCATTAAAAAAAAATAACTCTGGAGATTATTTTATAAATAATTTAGACAAAGGCTAAGAAAAATTCATATAAATTAATTAAAGACTGAATGTATGAGTTTTTTAAGAGTATAAACAAATTACTTATTGAAACAACTAACAAATAGGGTGAATATTCATATATTCGAGCTACTTTTCGTCTTTATTCAATTTATTTAATGCTTCTGCAACAAGTGAGTTTTTCAATTTAAAAAATTAATTGATGCAGGAAGCTATTAATTTGATGATTTTTTTTTAATCGTTATGAAAGTACACTTCATTGCCACCGTTGTAGACTAAGACTATTTTCTAAATAATTCTCACCTCAACATTTGCATTATGGTAAACGATCCTTGCTAAACAAATATTTAATTTTTGAAGAGATTCAAATGTTGAAATGATCCTTCCTAAAAAAAATCTTAAATTTTGTAAGAGATGCACTTGTTGATAAGATCCTTCCTAAAAAAATCTTTAATTTTTCAAGAGATGCAAGTGTTGATATGATCCTTCCTAAAAAAAATCTTTAATTTTTGAAGAGATTCAAATGTTAAAATGATCCTTCCTAAAAAAAATCAGAGATGCACTTGTTGATAAGATCCTTCCTAAAAAAATCTTTAATTTTTCAAGAGATGCAAGTGTTGATATGATCCTTCCTAAAAAAAATCTTTAATTTTTGAAGAGATTCAAATGTTAAAATGATCCTTCCTAAAAAAAATCAGAGATGCACTTGTTGATAAGATCCTTCCTAAAAAAATCTTTAATTTTTCAAGAGATGCAAATGTTGATATGATCCTTCCTAAAAAAAATATTTAATTTTTGAAGAGATTCAAATGTTGAAATGATCCAAAAAAAAATCAAAAATCGAATTGAAATATTTGAAAATTAAAACAACCACTAAAACAAAAAAAATCAAATGAAATAAATAACCTAAAATTAATACAAAAATCAAGTACAGGCCAAAAATATCAAAAATTCAGTCTGCAAAATCTAAATTATAGGGCAAAAAAATCAAAAACTTGGACCAAAAAACTCGAAAATATCGACCAAAAATTCGCTCATTAAAATCTACAATTAAACAACATTAAAATTAATAATTAGGATAACAGAACTAAAAACATTGGTAAAAAATTGGAATCTCTTGGGAAAACTAAAAATGCAGTCAAAAAAACAGAAAATTTCAACTAAATCGAAAAGTTTGGTTTAGGTGCCAAAAACATCTAAAATATAGGCTAAAAAACAAAAACTCTGGTCAAAACAATAAAAATGCAGGCTAAAATTTGAAAATTAAAGCAAAAGCGAAATAATTTGCCATTTTCAACCCCAAAACTCTTTACCTCGAAATAAATTGCCGAAACTCTAAACTCAATAATAATTTTAAAAATTCGCCCATAAAAACAATAATTCAGGTTAAAACATCTAAAATTTGGTTAAAAAAACTCGAAAATACTGGCCAAAAGTTTGCACACAAAAATCAACAATTCAGGTTAAAAATCTAAGTATTGACCAATCAAAAATTCGCTCGTTAAAATTTATAATCAAGGTAAAATAAAACTAAGAATATAGGCAACAAATTTAGACCAAAAATCATAAACTCTCGGCAAAAATAAAAAATGCAAACAAAATTTTAACTAAATATTCGAAAATTTTGGTTTATAGGTCAAAAACTCTAAAATTTGGAACAAAGAAATGAAAAACACAAACCAAACATCTGAAATATAAACAAACAATCAAATATCCTGATGTAAAAAATGAAAAATGCTAAAAAATTTAAACTTTATCCCAAAATAAATTGCCGAAACTCAAAACTCGAAAGTAATTAAAAAAAAATCGCCCATAAAAACAATAACTTAAAAAAATCTAAAATGAAGGACAAACAATCAAAAACTTAATTAAAAAATTAATAATTAAGATAAAAAAACAAAAAAATCGAAAAATGAAAAATGTAGAAAACTATTAAAAATATTTTGACCAAAATCAAAAACTCTAAAAGTTAGAATAAACCAAGAAATCAAAAATACAGACCAAACATCTAAACTATAAGCAAAAATAAAAATAAAATTTCTGGTCCAAAAAAAATAAAAATATGAAAAATCAAGCAAAAGAAAAATAATTTGCCATTTTCAGTCCCAAAAATAACTCTGGCTCAAAATAAATTGCCAGCCAAAAACGCGAAAATGTTTAAAAAAAGATAAAGGACAAAAATCCAAAACTCGAAAATACCGGCAAAAAAATCAGGTTGAAATATAGGGCAGAAAATCAAAAATTCGGGCCTAAAAAGAAACAAATGCCGAACAAAAAATCGAAAATTTTAACAAACAAATCGAAAATTTTAACCAAAATGAAGAAAAATTATTCAGTTATACAGAAACTGCAGAAAATCAAAAATTCGGGCCTAAAAAGAAACAAATTCCGACCAAAAAATCGAAAATTTTAACCAAAATGAAGGAAAATTATTCAATTATACAGAAACTGCAGGTCAAAAATCTAACGATGAAAATGCAAACAACAAGATTGAATATTTAATATAATAATAATAATTTATTTACGGGCAACGAGTGTTGCCAGTAGCAATTTTTAATTTTGAATTAAATATTTAATAATACTCCCCCAAAATTACGCCGCTGTCCCTCTCCAAAATAATAAATTTTGAAAATAAAACGTAAATACAGTGGAAAATATACAAAATTAAAGCATTATAATTATAAAATTTATTAAAATTTATTATTCATTTTCATCCTCAATATTTTCATCTTCTTTTCGGCACAAATACATATTTTTTAAATTAAAGTGCAGCATCTCATTGGGGGTAACAAAATTACGAAAGAATCCCTAGGACAACTTCCATAAATGATATTACAGGTTTTTTCTCATTGCTGAGGAAAATGACTGACTTCTGTATGGTAATGATGATTTCTACACTCGGCGCACCGAATCGGTGGTTTTATGGGTTTGCGTGATTTTCGCGTGATGTTCGCTGATTGGTCAGCGCTAACGCATGTGAAGCGTGTGTCAAGCAGCCAAAATTTTTAATCAGGCCCGTTGTATGCCATGTTCTATCCTTAAATCAGCCTTTTTCAATTACAATTAATTAGGAAGTGGTAAATAGTTAGTATTTGTGGGTTAAAGTATAGAAAGGTTTATATTTCCGGCACAGAACTAAAATGTGGCAAGACTGTGTGGATCAGGCTTTTTATAACGTCTCGACAAACTATCACGAGGACGCGGGGTGAACGCAACGTGATCGTACCACCTGGTCGGCGCGCCGAGTATAGCAAATGTAGTAAAATGTTCATTAATTTCCTCAAAGTACCACTCGTATAAAATACCCACTCCAAAAAATACTCCATTGATTGAAATTCCCCAAAATACACCCCAACACAATAATTTACCCCCATTTTCGGGAAAAAAAACCCCAACACTAAAATGATCCTTCCTAAAAAAAATATTGAATTTTTTAAGAAATGCAAATGTGGATATGATCCTTCCTAAAAAAATTATTAATTTTTGAGAAAAGATCCAAATGTTGACATAATCCTTTCTATAAAATCTTTAATTTTTTAAGAGATTAAAATGTTGATATGATCCTTCCTAAAAAAATCTTGATTTTTTGAAGACCTTCAAATGTTGATATGATAGTATAGGTATAAGAATTCTTTATTTTGTGTTAATAATATTGTAAAAGTGTTAAAACGCCTTTACATATATAAATTCTTTTTTTTTAATGATATTTGACTGGATTGTAAGTTTAAGTCAAATAATTAATGCATTTTCGATTCGATGTAGAATCTAAAACCATCTTTTTTAATTAATGTTCGTGTAACACAATGCACACAAGGTACATCCCTGATGCAATAGTAACTGTTTTTTTTTCCTACATAAAGCTCTTCCTATTCATTAATCTTGCTTTGTGTTTATGTGATAAACTGTAAAATTACAGAACGTTTGTATGAATTGCGTCCAGGCACGAATAAAATTATGATCGTTATTATGCCTTAAAGGTACGGTACTAACTTTGGTTAATTGTCTTTTCCAGTAGGCGGAATGTCGCGGCCTCCAAAGCCGGCGGCAACCGCCAAGAAAGTAGCACCGCCAGCTGTTCCACACGAATTCAGGCATTCCGGAAGTTCCTTCGGGTCCGCAGGGTATGCCTCCTCTGAAGATGCCGGATTCCTCGCGCCTTCCGAACCACCAGGAGTGCCTAGAGGTAAGTCATCTTCTTATATGCTGTTGTGTTTCAAAACGAAATTAATCAGTCGCCTATGAATTGAAAAAAAAATAGTATTTTACCAGTACTTTCAGTTATTGTTAATGAAGCGTCCCACAATATCAACATTATTTTCGAGCAAGAAACTCGAGATGTAAATGCATGTATTTACGTCTCCGAACCCAGGTAGGTTCACACGACTGTCCTTGGCATAATAATAACTTCAATTATAAAACGGCGGCCTCTGGTCAGGATCAGGATCTAGTTGGCCGACTTGGGATATCAGCTCTCTCCGCGCCGTAAAAGGGCACCACCCGACCAAAATGTATAAATTATCGCGATATGAAATTACACGACGTTATTCCAGCTTTGAATCGGCCTCCGGCCGTAATTTGCAAACGTTATTAAGTGCCTCGAAATTATTCTTCTGTTCCCTCCACATCCGAGGTAATTACAGCGTAGGCAACTGACGTTCCGGCTCGAATTTCCAACCCCACGCTCTCTCTCTCACGTTCCAGAATGTTTGATGGATGGATTTATCGGGTGTATTTATTATTGTTTTTTCGTTGCTCTAAAGTTAGCGGCCCGCGACGGAATTGGAGTGACCCGTGATGTCCTTAAGATTGCAAACATTGCTGCACAAATGATGTGCAATACTTTTGCCAGCAATTATTTCCATGGATGAAGTTAAACAAAACGATAGATCGAGACTGACAGTTAAAGATCTTACCGATATACTGAAAATTGTATTTTTCCAGTCTTTGGATTCAGGTATTGAAAAAGTAGTAGGGGGTAAGCGCTTTAGTTGATTTTAAAAACAAAGTCACAAACCATCAGTGACGGTTCGCGGGATGTTTTCTGGTACGGCCGAGGAACAAGAGGTGGTAATACAGATAGATGCGATCACGCAGCCAGCCGTCTCTGCAACTGACCCTACCTATCTGTATTACCATGTCTTGTTCCTCGGCTCTACCAGAAAAAACCCCTCGAACCGTCACTGCAAACCATAAAGCACGCATCCTCGGTGTAGCTATAATAATGTCATGAACGACATCTATGTTCAGAGTAATTAAAACTTCTCATATCCGACGATGCTACTCCTAATCGTCACGAAATGAGCCAGCAGTTGCCACTTATGGCAAACAATCGTTAACGCCAGCTCTAAATGATATTTTTCTATCCCATAACGCAAATCTCTAAAAATCTTGACACATTTCACCTTATACATACACAATAACACGGCGACAACGCTCGAACGGATTACCGTTTCAGCACTACAAATATGAACAACTTCCGAGAGTGCAATCTGGTAACCTCAACCTCGCGCGCGTTTCAAAAGCGTGCCAGGTCGCGAAAATGAGGAAATACCTGATACCCAGAAACGCAGCAAGCCTGGGCGACTCGGTGCCTTGTGCAAAAATGCCACACATCCTCGCTGGCAGCATTTGTAGAATCCAGGAATGGTCAAGTCGGGTCGAGTTTGCTATTACCTTTCACGGCGCCGTACAACGAAGACAACCGCAAGAAGAATGCCGGCATTTTACTTTTTTGTGATATTTCTTAAGGTCGTTGGAACTTAAACTGAACACTTACCATCACGCAGCAAAAATGCTGCGGGGCTCCGCCGAGAAATTCACGCTGTATGAATGGAGGCGAATTCGAGAAAACGCCCGAATATTTCCGTCACACCTCCTACGGATACAAATTTTCCTGTGTGGAATTTATTAATACATCCATCTCGGCGGACGGTCATGTCTTGTGCATCGGTGCAGTTGAATGGGAGTGATTGAACTCCTAAAATTCCAATCAATAAATATAACGAACCAGTTTGACACGTCTTGTACAATCATCTCCTTACCGGGAAGGCAGCACCGTTAACATCTTTTTAACAATACAAAATGCACCTGATTTCATTGAGAGCCGAATGCGACGGTGAAAACGGATAATGCACCATCATGGACGTGCCAATTGTGCCAGATGGATATTAACGCGTCTCGTGCATTAAGCTGCGCGAAGTTGTTATTAAAAAGAAAGATGGTGTTGCTAAGTGCTACACCGCGGGAATTTATTTATACGTAATTCACTTTGTTGTGTCTTAAAGTCAATGCCTACTCTACTCAAATAACTCTCTAAAAGCCGTTTTACGCTACACAATTTATTGAACAAGAAATGAGTTTAATTTTTTGTGCAATTTAAATTGTCTAGTTCATATAGTAAATTAAGTCAGATTGTAAAATTGGCCAGTGACGGTTCGCGGGGTTTTTTTCTGGTACGGCCGAGGAACAAGAGGTGGTAATACAGATAGTTCAGTTGCAGAGACGGTTGGCTATTACCACCTCTTGTTCCTCGGCCATACCAGAGAAAACCCCGCGAATCGTCACTGAAATTGGCTTAATTTTTGGGACAATACTAGACAATTTAAATCCGACTGGAAATTGACTCATTTTTTATTCAATAAATTGTGTAGAGTAAAACGGCTTTAAAATAAAGAACAACAAAATTGCAAAAAATGTCATGTTTTCGAAAGCCTTAAGCAGCATACCGTTTATTTAACACTGTGGGTCTCTTTGTTTACAGATGATCACTCAGATTATGGAAGTACGGTCAGCGGAAGCACGGGAAAATCACCGGGGCCGGTTTACCCCGCGCCCACCTTCACGTTCCCGACTCCACCGCCGGGAACGGTCCTCACCCACAAAGCCGCCGTCTTCTACCACCATCAGCTAAGTCTACAAGAAGACCAGGGGATTGATATGACACAAGTGAGTAGCAAAACAATTACTAACATATTAATTACCACAAGTGATGAATGAAAAGTAAAGTGGATTTACAAGTTCCGTAGACTACGTCTATTTCTGATGCTATACATTCAGAATGTTATGATCATCCTCGCCATACAGGGTGTGTTTAAGACTGGTCTCAGAACAGAAAATGTATTAAACATTTTTGTACAGCAAACTAAAAGTCTTCAAAATATGACCAGTGGGCATCAACACACCGCTGCCAGCGTTTTTTTTTCATTGTTCATGGGCTCCTCGAAACTCTTCGTGCAGAAAGCTGTCAAGGGCCTGTAGGTAGTTGCAGTAGGCAACCCATGTTACGCGAAGTAGCCACAGATAACACGACGTCACAGGGACACTGTGCTGCAGTCGAGGCCGAGAACGCAAGTGCCTACAACGTCCTGTGTTAATAAAGTAAATAAAACTAAAAATAGTATAAATCAAGACACTACATGGCGCAGTCGGCAGGATTCGAACCTACTGGTGTTGAGGACCATTTATTAGATACTGAGTTAAGTACGCAAGTTTGTCTCATAGTCAATAATGCAATTTCAATGTCAGATACGTAACATGGGTTGCCTACTATAACTACCTACAGGGCCCTCGTCAAAGCTGTCTGGACCGCTGGAATCGTATAGAATCGCTTCCCTTTCAGGTCTCTATATACTAATTGAGTAAGGCCATATCGTGAGCCGTCAAAACTACAAGTCGTAGCGATTTGAAATTTGGACACTATATAGAGGGCGCCAAAACAAGAAAACTATTAAAATTTGGTGATTAGGCCCCGCCCCCAAATGGTAGGCCACGCCCCCTACGAGTGCGCCTTCAAGTACGCTCGAGATTTTTTTCTTGCGTATTGTGTAAAATTGTCGATCGAGTCGATCCCGACCCTCTAAAACCAGCAGGGCCTTCTCTGCGAATTTTTGAAAGTCGAAAAAACGCGCCGGAGGAGAAGTTGGCCGGCGGTGGAGGTGGAGGACGGCGCAAAATTTTTTTAGACCTTAAAAAATATTTCAAAGAGACTCTCTGGCTCCTTTTTTTGAATTTTTGTTTCTAACATCAAAATTTTTACCACCCCCAACTGTCAAAAATGGCTAATTTCGACAAATGAGGGCCGATCGCTTTGATTTTTTCAACAAACCTTCTCTTCTTCCTCCCGCGCGTTGACCGGTTTCGGAGTTATTGAGTGCACCGCGGCGGAAGGCAAGCGTCACCCCCGGGGGGTGGAGCCAAATTTTTTGGAAATTTTTCCGGCACGGTCCGATGCACGATGGACAGCTCTATCGATCTCTCCCGATGCCGCCCCTCTGACTCCGCCCCCCGGAAATAAAAAACTGGCAAAGAAAAAATAAAGTGTTATAACTCAAAAACGTACGGTCCGATTCGAACGAATTTTTTTTTGAAATTCTCCTCTCGCCGAGAGGGACATCCCTCCCAATTTTAACAAAAATCGTTAGAGACGTTTTGGAGCAATGGCCTCATATGTGAAATTTCATTTTTTTCGTTTTGCTTCCATCGAGGACGTATTTTTTTCTATTCAAATCGAAGAGTTGAAACTTTCAAAATGGATAGGGGGTCGGACGAGCCTTGAGCTGTAATTTTTTCAAAAAATTTCCAACCCCCCTCACCTGTGGCGTCCTTTGCCGCATTTTTTTTCGTCCGATCAGAAATCTGATTATACCGCCGGAAAGCCCTTTTCGAGCCCAACAGAAAATCCAAATAATATTTCTCGATCCGACCTCTCCTTCTAATTTTTAAAAATTCATTAAACTTTTATTTATTTTGCCGGTAAATATTTTCAATCGTTTTAATAGTTATTTAAGCAACAAGGAACGTAAGGACGTATTAACATTTGAGGTAGTCGAATACGTCGCCTGCCGAAAATGTTAATTGTCATTACGTTCCGTGCTGCTTATTAATTTTTTTCCGCTACCGGAAATATAATACTTAAAAAAGATCAGAAAATATTCTAAAATACGGCTTGTAACATTTGGGATTCAAATTTTTATAGCGTCCTATGGCAACGCAGCAACCGAGAAAACAATGTAGAATTTTGTTTGTTTGTGTCAATCCAGTGACAGTTTTTGCGGGCAGGGGTGCAAACGAAGCTGCGTAAAACCTGTTACCGACAAAATCGAAAAAGGTATGTGCCCTGTTACGACTTTTTTAAGCAGTGTTTATGTAAAAAGGATATCGATGCTATAGGTACAGACGAAAATGTGTTGCTCGCCTATACATATGTTGGAGCGTTACGTTTCTGTTTATTATTTTCCTAGGTCCGTAAGTAAAAATTAAGTTCCGTCGCCAAGGACAACAAACACCACGAATGTTATCAGCCACTTACGGTACCTGTAACTATGGATGCAATGCTTATTTACGTTGTCGGTAGCGGAAAAAATTAATTTTTCTATTCCTTTTTAAATCACGAATCTAACGACGGATTATCATTGGGGTATTGCGTGTACGTAAAACAAACTTGGATATTTTAAAATCGCCTGGTTATTAACCGAGATATGAATTTTTGAATTATTGTCGTTTTTCAACGTTGAAAATTTTTCCCCGGAAAAACAATTGAGAAAAAAAAATACTTCTGGGAGGGTTAGAACAATGAAATTTCGCGGAGCACTTCAGCGTAAAAGCGTAAAACCGGCCCGTGACAGTCTGTCGGGCAGGAACAAACTCTTTGGCATTATAGAAAACAATGAGCATGCTTTTCACACGTGACTTGCTTCCTTGAGCTTTGAAAATGAGGCGGTGTGCCACACCGCACTTTGCCGCTTTCAGGATCATACTGGTAGACCCAGATCTCATCACCAGTAACCAATTTATCGAAAAAATCGACTTGCAAACGTTCAAGCATTTCTTCGCAAACAGCCTGGCGCGTGCCTTCCGTTCATTCGTCAGAACTTTGGGAACAAGTGTGGCACACACTTTTCTCATCATCAAATCTTCTGTTACTAGCTTAAACACCGTAGTCTGATCCAAACCCACTTCATGGGCAAGTAATCTAACACTAAAACGATGGTCAGTGTTTAAAAGTTCATGCACTTTCACCATTTTTTTTAGTATGGCTTGTTGAAGATCTCCCTGTCTTCAAGGTCCTTGCGGCCATCTTTCAACCTCTTCAAAATCATTGCATGTGAGATGGCTTCCTTATAGACCTCTTGAATCATACCAACAGTCTCTGTAGCGGTTTTGTTCAGTTTCGCACAGAACTTTATTGGATAACGCTGCTCCAAATGATGCTGCATTTTCGACTCTCCGAGTTTTCAACAGGGGACACTGACACGCACTCACTCCAATAGGGATCTACTTACTTCGGGGTCTTGAAGGCAACCGCCGTTAGTGCGGTTGGTTAGTTGACACCCCTCACTACCTGGAACCGATCTGCGCACCCTCCCACTCAGTAAAAAATCAGTCTTGAAATTTACCCAGTAGGTATAATCCTGTGGTGTTCATATCGAAGATTTTTTTCAAGTACCATTTTCTTAATTACATCTCGCGGAGCTTCTCCTGTCGGAGGTTCGCTGTCATCATATTGACTACAGTTCGGAATAGTTGAAAATTGGTACAACCAGGTTTTTGAACCAGGAAAATGGACGTCCACCAGTATTCCTCCTTCCATCTGAAGTGTACATTTGGTGCCTCTTATTATGTGGTAGCCCAAGTGTTAAAGGTTTAACTTTTTTATGCCATTATTTTTGCATTTTATTGAGGAATTAGTTTTTTTTTTATGCGAGGAGGAGAAATCTATTATAGACGCCCCCGTAACAGAGCAGTACTGGAGCCACCTGAAGGGCATACCAGCTGAAACTCCTCTTTGTTATCGAGCGGGTTTGAGTTATCCAGTTCGGTGGTGGTCGTCTCTTGGAACGTCGGTAGATGTTCGGTTGGAGTGCGGTGGCCGTGAAATAACCACCTCGAACACATTGATCCTTAAAGTGGCCGGACCTGTAACAAAAGTAAAATTACTTTTGCCTAACCTTGGTTTATTTTTCCAACGATCCTAGGGACTGCTGTGGTCACGATGGTGGCCGCTAGCATCTCCACCACGATGCTCCAACCTGGGCGTAGTCGGGTCCTTTGGGGAACGGAGCTGCAGGCTTCATCCTCTGTGATGCGAGGATGACAGGATGAGTCTCGGCGCAGTTGACGCACTTGACCGGGTCCGTCCTGGGCCTCTCGCAATTCTGCGTCATTGTGCACGCATTTGGGGGGCATCGTGCAGCATCTCTGCGTGTGCCCTAGCTGCTGGCAACGGTGGCACTGTTGCTACCTTCACGTCGAGCCCCAGGACTTTCTTGACGGCGAAAATGCGTTGGGCATTCTTGCCAGCGTCGAGCTGAACCTAAAAATCCACTGTGGGTCCTTCCATGTCATCCTTGTGACGTAGGTCGTGGGGAGCCCTTAGTTCTTCAGATCATCCGTGATCTGGGCTTCAGTTAGTGTTGGACCGATGGTTCGGATCACCGCCTTGACCGTCTTCTCCTCCTGGAGCTGGTAGGTATGGTATGGGACGCCGGTATCGTCGAAGACTCTCGTCAGGGTATAAAAGTCCGTGGACGTCTCTGGAAATACAGTATTTTGCCTGGTGAACCTTGATGGAGTGTGTTTCCATCAAGGCCTTGATTTCGTCCGCTGGCAGGAGGTTTCTTGAACGGCACCGCCGTGGGTGTAGCGGCTGGGAGATAGACTGTGTTGATCTGCACAGCCGGGGTGAACGTCAGTGAAGGTCTGGTAGGGACCTGGGCAGCGGGAGGGAGTACTGCTTTGCCGACAGGTTGTAGAGCCGTCTTTTTTCGTTAGATTGGGTCGCATCGTCTGATACGACAAGATGCGTCACATACATCTAAGTGAAGATAGTCGTCCTAATATACCCATCAAATTCTTCAAAGGCCGCCTTGTTTTATGCAATAATTAGGTAATCCCCAACTGGTAAATCCCGATTCGAATCATCTTCAACCTGATAATTTGACAACGAATATTCCAACAATTTTATTTGAAAATACTGAATTTCTTTCAGTGTCGGTCCAGTGATTTTTAGATTCGAACAACGGTGGCCTAAACTGAAGTGAGTTGCGTTTGGGATACAATTAATAAGCAATAATAAGCAATGGAGGTTCGTGAATTATCATAGAGGAGGGAGGCTAACGGGTCTCCATAATGCTGTCCTCGCACTATTAAAGGAAGGAAGCATTGGGGTACTGTTTTCTTCTGATTTTTTAACGGCTCGCGCTACTATGAACTAACAAGTTTAGTTACACACACATAAATACACAATACTAGATAGCTGAAGGACCTCGCGATCGATGGCCAGTTGGGTTTATCTATCAAATACCACTAGTACCAGTAGCAGTGACGGCTCGCGGGGTGACTCATGGTACGGCTGAGGTAGCAAAGGTGATAATGCAGATAGGTACGATCACGCCGCCAGCCGTCTTTGCAACCAACCCTACCTGTCTGTATTGCCACCTCTGCACCATGAGTCACCCCGCGAGAAGTCACTGACTTGTAGTGTATACCGACTTATTCTTATTCAAGGAGATTAGAAAGTTCTTACTGTTGTGTTAATTCATATAACTTAAGACTAATATAGATCGGAAGGAATATTCATTCAACACCTTGACATCATCTCCGTCGTACATAACTTTTATATCGTGTGAGCTACAAAATGTTGTTTCAGAGTTGGCTGTGAGATAAATGAGGTATGTCGCATATTAGTACGTCAAGAGACTAGATTAGTCCAATTGAATTAGATTTAAAAAAATGAATAATCTCAGACATGACTGCTATGTTTCTGTCTATCAGGCATGGCCAACTCAGAAACAAAATTATGTGGCTCACACCTTATGACCTTAAGCTAAAATTTGTAATAAATGAAATCCAACGAACATTATTTTCTTTTCAGTCACCGGGTAGAGATAGTCCCGGATCGTCCAGTGGCAGTGCAGGTTCAGGCTCCAGACACAGCACTGCCTCCTTAGATAGCGGCAGGGCCTCTTACCACCCACTGAGCAACGCCGGAAGAAGCACAATAGGTTCCGCCAACAGTCCGCGTTGCTCCTTGAGTTCGTGTTCCATCGGCTCGGAGCAGGGACGGATAGACCGCATGATCGTGCAAGGCGTTCCCGTAAGTCCGGAGGTCCCGCGCGTCGCGCAAACTACAATTAATCACCATTTCAGGATCCAGAAGTAATCCACGCCTGGCTGGTAGATCTCCAGTACGAAGATTACATACCGCTGTTCCTTCAAGCCGGCTACGACATGCCGACGATCGGTAGAATGACGCCGGAAGATCTGACGGCGATCGGCATCAAGAAACCCAACCACCGCAAACGGCTTAAATCCGAAATCGCACAACTCAACTTACCTGACAACCTACCCGATTACATTCCCGTAAGATTGAGACGAACTTTATCTCAAGGCAATATCTTAATTCTGTTCCATTTATACAGGGATCATTGGAAGAATGGTTGAGATTGTTGCGCTTAGAGGAGTACCAGCCGGCTTTTTTAGATCAAGGTTATCAGACCGTGGATAACGTGGCTCAATTGACTTGGGAGGACTTGGAGGAGTTTGGCATTGTTAAGCTGGGACACCAGAAGAAAATCATGCTGGCGATCAAGAGGATTAAGGACATCAGGGCTGGAAAGCGTTTTAACACCGCTGAGATGAATCGGTCATACACACAACAGGTGATTTAGAGATAGGGTGTGACATAAGTGTTTCGATGACCATTTCGCTTGTCTTTCCATTTATCGATAATTTTACAGTTAGATAAGAATATCTCATGATATGTTCTACGAGCATGTTTATTTGTGGATGTTAAATCTATTATAGGTATAATCTACTAAATTTCCTCAAGGTATTTCACATATACCCGGTGTTACATTTGAAATAACCGTTTATCTCAATGACAAAATGATTATAATTAAATTTAAATTTTAGATTATAACTTAAAAATAATGGAATATATTAAAAAAACTGTAAAAATGGCAATTGAAAGTGTATCAAACTTTTCGGGGGAAATTTTTCAACTGCAGAGGGCGGCATCAACGATTTATAAAAATAAATAATGAAATCATATGAAAATAAAACTGTAAAAATAGCAATTGAAAGTTTATCAGTCTTTTCAGGGGATATTTTTCAACTGCAGAAGGCAGCAAGAACAATTTTTTTAAAGAAATAATGAAATCATATGAAAATAAAAATGTAAAAATAGCAATAAAAATGTAAAAATAGTCTTCTGGGGATATTTTTCAACCATGTCAAGAAAGATCAATGGCAAATGCAAATGTTGCACTGTGCTTCAGTCAATTAAAAAGAAAACTTATTATAATTTCATTTGAGTTATATCCAACATTGCATTGTTTAAATTAAATAAAAATCACTAAATTTTTGAGATATTTTAATGAAACATTATTTCAAGTGAAACACCTCGTATTTTTAACTTGTACAATATTTGACAATGTGAGATATCTCTCTCTCTCTGCCGATGTCACCTACCACCATGTACTGCTAGTTGCTTATGCATGTCTGTGTAAAGGATGTGGTGGTGCACGCACCCTTGGGTCCGCCGTCGCCCGGTGTCCCGGCAGTCCACAGCACCTTCCGTTCTTTCCATCAGCCCTGGGAGTTGGACCAAACGAGGCAGCTGGCAGGCGGAAGCACGCACTACATGCAGCCCATGTACTGCACTGACATTGTTCCCATCAAGGTACACTATTATACCACTCTCTCATACTTACTACCATTAAAAATTGTGAGTCTTGCATGTTATCTGTTAATGTTTACACTGAATCGACAATTGATTTGAAGATTTGGAACTACAGTCGAACTTGGTTATTAGTGAGCATAGAAAGAACTTTTTCTAATTATAATGCAGCAATATAAATCGGCACCCAAAGGGTTAACTGAAATCATAATTTTACCTTTTACAAGCTTCCCCATGTAATGAATACTCACAATAATAGAGTTCGACTGTATTTCTTGAAATAATTTTATTTGTAATATAACAATACAAAATTGTTACAGATTAGAACAGGTAGAGGGAAATCGTTAGAATCTTTAGAGGATCCTAACGAAAGAACTCATCACACATTTAGTGCGGACAACACCCAGCAATACTACTACCAGCAAGCGGTACCGTGGAGGCGGTCCTACGACGACGGTGACATAACACCGACCAATGAATCCGGCCTGATGTACGAAGGAGGCGGTACCCTGCCGAGACCCCGGGGCATAATCAGACCCAGGCCGATCGCGAAAATACAGGCCAAGGCCAGGGAATCCTTCCCCGACTTCGAGAAACCCCAGTTCAACCCGGAGAAGTACACCGCGCCCCAGTACAAGACTCTCCCCAGGGAGTTGATAGACGCGAACAAGTATCAGATCCAGTACGGCAGCCCGCTGATGGGCAAGAAGATG
This sequence comes from Ocypus olens, assembly GCA_910593695.2. NCBI lineage: Eukaryota > Metazoa > Arthropoda > Insecta > Coleoptera > Staphylinidae > Ocypus > Ocypus olens. The sequence continues at coordinate 45,735,416 of OU343049.1, forward strand.
CCGCCCAATCCGCCCAAGAGGTTGGATTCCTGCAACGAGGGCACCGAGACCACGACCACCGTCGAGATCCATCACGTGCAGACCTCTAGTCCGTTGCCTTTGCCGGCGTATCCCAGTTCGGACAGTTTGAGTATATCTCTAGACAACCAGGGTGACTTGCCTTTGCCCCCGCCGCCGGCGCCCGGCACCCCTCCCGGTGCTTCCCAGCCCAAAATGAATGCTTCCAGATCGTGGGGTGCTGAGGAACAGGAGTTGATCAACACATTGGCGTTACAACATAGAAATGGTTCTGATGCTAGTTTTAAGGTAGGAAGTATTTTATATACCATTATTACGCTCTCGTTTTATATATGATTCGTCTTTTATTGTTCACACCTTTATGTAGAGTTGTACCACTCGAGACGTGTTGCGCATGACCATCTTAAATTCAATTAGCTTCGAAGATTTATTGTTGCGTTCTCTCGTGTTCTCCGAATACAAATTTTACCCAAACACTACTCGAGTGCTCGGTGATACTGTAATAGAATAGTATTAATGCTTCTTTATTTTATACATACTCTATACTGGGCAGAAAATTAGGCCATGGTAAAATTGAAATAGTATATAGTGTATTAAGGGCCGAAAATAGGCTTTAGCAACACGAGCGAGCGAAGCCCGATTTTTATTGTTTCGGTAGAGACAGGCGAAAAAATAATTATGGTATTATGTATATGAGACAACAACGTATATTTTTACAAGTTTCTGAATGATGTCTCAGCGTTAGTTTTCTAATGGCAAGCCCTATTCACTGCTGGGTCAGTTCAAGCTTGGTTGAGGCCCTCCTAGATCATCAAGAAATATTCCTCACATCTGAGAATCTCTGAGAAAATGTCTCATACGATACTATCCGGAGAAACGCAATTGTATCACACAGACTTGCAGCATTGTGTCAAGTGTTCTATTTTGCAACATCCCGAAAAACTGTGTCGGTCAGGGAAAATACTTTCAACAATTATCACTAGGTAGTGAATAGTGCAGTTGTGGCAGCGTCCTACTTACACTCTTTTTGCTCATTTAACTGACAAAATGGATGTTTGATGACGATCAAGTTGGAGCTACTAATTCTAGTAATATGAAGATGAAAAGTAGAGTTCTTACAAGATGTCTTTACTTCTTTACAGTCGAGTTCAAGCACAGAATCCGATTCACTGCCATTCGCCAATGAGAACGCCGGAACGATAAGAACAAGAGCCGGCAGCAGGGGTGTCGAGTACTCGCCGGCGAAGCCGCGGGCAGGCCTGCCACCACATCCGTCCCCGACCCCGAATCGGCAAACCCCCAGGAACCAGAGAACAGAGCCCGCGGACGTACTTAACGACATAGGAAACATGCTTGCCAACTTAACAGACGAATTAGATGCCATGTTAGAAGAAGAGAAGAGATTAGAACAACAGTCATGTTGTGAATAAGACTGATTATACGATATCGTTTCTTTCTGTTCTTTTCCAGAGCGTACACAGTTTAATTTAATTCTATTATTATTTTTTTAATATTATCCATTGAAATTGTTTATTTTTGTACATAACGGATTTTATTTTACAAACTAAGTTTGTAAATACATACTTAATTTTGGTTAGTTCTTAGAGATTGATTGATTGAATGTTGTATATTACGATAATTTTATTTAATGATATTTTATTCCATTATGATTTTCAAAATGGATACAGAAAGTATGGATTCTTGCTATTATTTAACTGCATGTTTTAATGATTGACGTTTTTTAATTGTGTACATTCCTTTTTGCATTTTTGATTATGCTCATGGGTGTATTTGTAAGCGGTGCTTTTGAAGAAAAATTGTTATGTATTTTCTGTATCCTCGTGATTACACATTATAATAAATTTGTAACTTGATTATAATTATTTATTCGTAGATCTCTTAAAGGATTACAGACGGAACATTGATTTTTAGACCTTTAAAGGAAATATTTGTGATATGCCTATTATGTTATTTTTTAACTAAATTCCTTTACGTAAATATTGTATGTGTAAATTAATTTGTTATCGGATTTGTCTTCGGATAACAAAAACTTTGTCTTAGAGTGCGATGTGCGGTCGTTCAACAAATGTTAAATTGTTAGGTTATGTGGAATTATTATAGCTATTCAACAATAAGTCTTTTACTGTGTGTTATGGAGCATAAACCCCGGTCTTAAAAGCCATTATGGAATTATTCTCGATTTGCAAATTCAAGTTTGGCTAAATTTCCTACACTAACAGTGGATTTCACAAAGGTGGTAATAAATATATCTCTGACTTAAATTGACATAACACTGGTATTATATTTTTGGCTGTATAAACGATCTTTCAAATGGTATTCTCAATTTGCAGATTCAAGTTTCAAGCTAAATTTCCTTCGCTAACAGTGGCTTTCACAAAGATGGTAATAAATATATTGATATAACACTGATATTATATTTTCGGCAGCGTAAACGATCTTTCAAATGGTAAACGGAATACATATTTTGAAGTTAGCTTCTGCGATTACATTACACATATATTGATTGATATTTACACTTTCACAATGTTTATTAACACATTCTTTATTATTTGGATGTATTTTTTTTACCTTAAATGCTCTTCTGAGGCTCCATTTCCAATTTAAACAGTAACGATTAAAAAATGTATTCGGTGACTGACAGTGACAGTGCACATAGAACGTTTACACAGCTGAAAATATAACGCCGACTTACGAAAAACCTGGCTTAAATAAATGTTTGTGAAATCCACTGTTAGGTTATTTTGTGTACTCATTTATTTAATAACAAAACAATTTGTTTTCATTTTCAAATATTTTTTTAATTAATATAAATAAATTTTAAGGATTTTTTATTATTAAATAATAACTTTGCAATTTTGGAAGTGGATGATGTTAAAGAACTAATTTGTATAATTTATATCAAGTTTGAAATTTGCAGGCAATCAATTGCTTGTTAAAGACATTCGGAATATTTTAAATCTTACACAGACTGTAAAATAGGAATAGATTACTCACTGCAACAATAACATCTTTGATACAACAATATGACTAGAGCCAGCTCGTAGTTTCAAAATGAATTGGTAAATTATTTCCCCAACATCTTCACACATACACTGTGAGTGGACCCAAACATCTATTACAATCGGTCCCTACTAGAAATTTTCAAGCACCATAAAATGGATGACTGATAACAGTGTGACTATAGTTTCAAAGGGGTTTAGCTTGAGAATATCAAAACTTTAAGTTCAATAGCAATAAGTTATATTTGTCTTAGTTGCAGTTACATTAATTGCTAATTAAGTTGTTTTTGAAATAGTAAACAATTTCATTTTCAGTGCAATTATAACCTACATCATTTCATTGGTATTTAACCTCTTAGGCACGACTGAATTTTGCGCGGGGCTGTTTCTCTGTACGGCAGAGTTCATTTTGAAAATTGCATCCGTGAAAGCCACTATAATGGCGTGTCGTACAGACAGATGACATCCGCGAAAGAGTGGTGCATAGTGCCTCAGAAGTTAAACATGAATAATAGTGTGACAGTTGCAGTGTGCATTGCATTACATTACCCCCAAAGGAAAAACTACAGATGCTTAAATCTAGTGACTGCGCCGGTCACCCCATATGAGCCCACGGAGATATATATCAGCTAGCTGTAACCCGATCTTGTTAGAACTATAGGGTATCCAAACACCACAGATGCTTAAATCTAGAGACTGTGCCGGGCACCCCATACACCCTGCAGCTATAGTCCCATCTTGTTGGAACCATAGGGCATCCAAGTCGTCTTCTTTAACAGTTGCCTCCAAAATGGGCGGCAAAAAAACCTCCAAAATTATGCTAATGCAACTCGCATTTATTCCTCCTCAAAAAATATGCGCCAATCCCTCCAAATTCAGAAACGGCGCAGCACTCTGTTAATTCAGGCTAATAAAGAGGCCCTTCATGAAGTTGTCAGGGATTATTTACGGAAATTTTGCTTATTCAAGGCTGCACTGAGGTGAAAATGTGCCTCGTCGCCACTCATGACAGTTGGATCCATGCAAGAATTTGCTAACAGTGTAATCTGTTACACTCTATACCCAAGGCAAGATCATTTTAGAGGGATGAGATCTCAAATCCATTAAACTGTAGTTCTGGATCTGGATCTGGATTGTTCCGATGGGAGGGCAGAGAGGTAGGCCTCAATGGGCCCTTTGTACGTCCTCCCATCTGTCCTCACTTCCAGGTGTCGTCCAGCCAACCCACGGCATTGGCGAACGCCAGGACTGCACCAAGAGAGACTCTTTGGATGTCTGCTGTTTGTAGACATCGCTCTCGCATTATATATTGTCTTATTGAGGAGATGGCCGTACACTCCAAGAGTACGTGTTCAGCAGTCTCCTCTTCAGCTTCACACCCTCTACAGATGGGACTGGGGCAGAGGCCCATTCTGTTTAGGTGCATTCTTAGGTTACAGTGTCGAGTCAACAAACTGTAATTTGACATCTCTAAATCGATGTTAGCTTTTGAGCAGAATGTCTAGGTATTGTTTGATTGCTTCTCTCACCCACTACACATTTTCAGTTGCTTGTGCAATGTGGTTTTCCTGTTTGCTGCAAGCGTGTAATCCAGGTTTGAATCGTGTTCCCACTAGGGACGGAACAGAACTGTTGTTTTAAAAATACTGCAGTGCACTGAGTGAGCCGAACGACACCATAAATAACTCTCCCCCCACAGCCTGAGCGGTAATTCCAACAAACTGCTCAATTCAAAATGTTTCACTCTGTATCTTTGAAACATATGTTAATGCCCACTGCACCACAGCCGACTTTAAACAGTGGTTAGTACTTCTTTAAAACACAACAATTTTATTCGCAAATTGGTTACACAATAGCATATTTATTTATTCATTTATTTATTTTGATGGTATTACCACTTTACAAATTTAGAACATAACATTATGCAAATAAAAACAAAATATACAATAAGAAAAATAAGCAACAAATTAAATTTCAATTCTACAGACATCAAATAGATATTCAATTAACACAAAATATAACCAGTGAACAAAAAGAAATAATTACATAGTTGAGTAACATTTAACATTGATCAAAGAGACATATTTGGGATATCTTACAAATTTATAACACTTTTATATTCCCGAATTTTGACTTAATCAGACTTTAATCGTGATTAACTTCTTAACCATGATTAAGTACCTGTGGGGCAAGTGGGCCTTATTATTAAAAACCTATAGATTTGAGGATGATTGTGACTATTTTGGCTGTTTATTTTTGCATAGCCTTCTGTGCCCAACTTTCACGAACTGTTGCAAATACCTTTCAAGATAAAATGTTCTATTTTATTCTTTGTATCTCCATCAATTTATAAGTCGTTTTCAAACAAAACCTAACATGGATTATACTTCTAAATATTCTTCCTTTTCAATACCTCTATCTCTTTTTGCGATTCCTTTTACTCTTGATATGAAACACCAATATGTAAATAACAGAACTGTTGCATGAAAATCTATTCACCAGTTCCTGAATTTTCATAGAGGAGGCTAAGAGAGAGAGAGATGTTACCGGGTATCCATAACAGCCCAGCAACCTAGCAAAAGGAAGCAAGTATTGGCGCTGTTTTTTTCATAGCCTTCTGTGCCAAACTTTCACGAACTGTTGTAAATACCTTTCAAGATAAAATGTTTGTCCTGTAACAAATTAATTTACACATACTTTACATACAGTTATTTAAATAACAATAAGTGCACACGGAGCCTAAATATAAATTATTTTTTAATGTTAGTTTCTTTGGATGTAAATTAGTCAGGGTTTCCAGCAATTTTAGGTAATAGGCTCTAATTAAAAATTTTATTTAAAAGGATAAACCGATATCTAACCTTAAAATATCTGCCATTTTGCAGTAATATAATAGCGTTTATATATATATATACATATGTGTATATAGGTTGATATATATATTTAATTTTTGTAGTTATAGCGAATTACTGCAAATGATCGGTAATAATCAGATATTTAGAAAGAAATAATTTTTGTACAAAGCCAAGTTTAGTATACGGTAAATAGCTATTGTTAGAATGGTAGGATTGTATTAATTTGGTGTGTATCATTTGAGACCAATGAAGAGATATTTATTAAACATGATATATCTTGTAGTCTAATAAAAATTTGTTATAAATTGATTGATATTCTATCGGTACGTTCCTCCATTCAAATCTTTTGCTTGTCATTCAAAAATTTAAAAAAAAACTAGCTTTTCATTGGTCGTAACTTAAGCACCACGGCGATGTTAGTCATTTGTTAACAAACCACATGAATACAAAAGACTGGTAGTTGGAATAACTAAAAAAACAAAACAATTGTTTTACATGTATGCTTTTTTGTGCCATATGCGAACACTTTTTTATAAATAACTTTTGTAAACTTTCATAGTAGCTACTTTTTACATAAAAAGAAAATGTAAAATAAGGTCTTGCAAGCAGTAACTATGGTATTGTTGCATACATGAAAAAACAAATGTTATATATTCGATTATATAGCATTAACAATCTGTGTTCAATTTCTCTTTCTTTTTTTTTCATTTCGAGTGCTTTCTAACAAACGTTTTAGGTTACATTTCTCGTGCATATATATATATTGGGATTTGAATTGAGCTCGTGGGCTTACTTGAAGTGTTAATATTGTTTATATCGAGTCTCTTGCATGAGAAGCCTAAGTAACTATCGTTTTTAACTACTTAATCATTTCCCACACTCATAGCTGTTTACTACGAAGCGTCCAATTTATTATTGTTTACTTAATTTGTTAACAATGATTATGAAAATAGAATAAAAATAAAATTGTCCTGTTGTATTAATCCACACACATACACACACATAACATCTTCCTTCTGGTGAGTATTAATTTTGAGGTAAGTAACTTTTGAGTTAAATTTATAAATTGAATCTTCTGTGAATATACTCGGTTTTTTTTGTGATCGTGAAAATATTTTCAAATTTTTTTTACGGAAATATCCGTTTTGTGGTCCCTGGATGCCATTTCAACAATTTCTGTAAAAAAAAATTGTCTCCTTGTGTGTGTGTGTGTGTGTGTCTGTGTATGTGTCTGTGCACGCTGTATCTCGAAAACTTACAGCATAATTGATATGAAACTTTGAACATAAGTCTTATTTGATAATCCGAAGAACCGAAAAAGCTTTTGGTAAAATTTTGTACACTGGAAGTGAAATTTTTGGATGAATTTTTGTCAAAAAATATTTCACGCCAAAATACCTTTTTACGTTCATATGATCCTAATCCACGATTTAAAAATTTTCGATGAATTTTTTGTCGAAAAATGTTTCGTGCCAAAATACTTTTTACGTTCATGTGATCCAATACACGATTTAAAATTTTTGTCAAAAAAATTTTCACACCAAATTACATTTTTACGTTCATTTGATCCAAATACACGATTAAAAAATTTTCGAAGCATTTTTGTGAAAACAAAAAAACTTTGGTACCTTACCAGAAAGTGGGTTCGTATCTATAGCTACCAGTGAGTGAAAGTTCCCCTTTCGCTCACTGTCTTTCACTCACTGATTTTCATGCACGCATAATGATCTGTCATTGTGTACATTTTTCCAGTTCTTTCTAACAACGTAATTTTGATTTTTTAGGCAACATTTGATACCTTGGGGCATTAGCAGCTTCCAGGACATCATCAGGAACACATAATTCTTCATCATCCATTTTCACAATTTGCACGTAACCACTTTATTGACATTACAGAACTTTGTTTATTTGTTTTTGTTTTTTCATGGCAACAGATGAACATGTGAATTATTTTTATATAAAATTTTGATTACAAAGTTACAGACTTTCTGGGGAGGTATCGAACAAAACCAAATACAGTACTCTGGAGGAAGGCCGCTTTCGTTCACCTGAATTGCATCGTGTGAACTCGCAATTCACGTGAACGGAAGCTTTGCCTTCCTCACTCTTACTGTAAATAACTATTTCCTTTATATTCGCTACCTGCTAGGATAGATTTGTCTGCTGTATCAATTAAATCTTCTGTAATCGTCAGTGACATTCTGTTTTACCCCATTTTTTGCAAGTGGTTGTTCAATCATTTTTTTTTTAATGGGCAAATGCGTTGATAAAATTTTGCTAAAATATCACTGATTATGACTAAGAGAAAAATCATTTAAGTACACCTATTTAGTTAGACTTCATGAGCAGAACAGAGCTTCTAAAATATACAACTGTGCCAATAGGAAGAACAAATAAAAATGCAATATCGTCCTCTGAGTCATTTATATTTTCTTTTCAGTGCAACTATCTTTGTTTAAGCATCAGCAAAGTCGTAAATAAGTATTAGTGCATTAACAAATCTAATAAACCCCTTGTGCTGATTGAAGATTCACATGATTTGGTACTTCTAACTCTGCGTAATTAATTAAACCAGATATAGCTCGACAAATCAAAGAAGATTTTGGAATCATTATTGAATTCAGGTGTTCACCCAGGGCTTGAGGCAGTGTTAACCAGCAAACCTGACCATAACAAAATATTGCTTTTTAGAATTTTAATTAATTGTAATGCGATTGCTATGTTATGCTTTTATTTAATGTCATATTGACGGATTTTCAGTTTACAAATTGGTATGCGAGTTAGCCAAATTTCTGGTTGCGTGCCTGAGTGAATTATAATAACAATCCCTCGTGATACTTGGTTCTGTCATTTGCGTTTTGTCCAGAATAAGACCTTTACAGACCTTTAAATGATTCAATGGCCATGCATTAGTGATCTGGAAAATTAATAACTGCAGTGCCTTTTTTATCTTAAAAGCCTACACTCTGACATCTGTGACTGAAGAATACTGCAAACAACTCCGGACTAAATCACGCAGCTTCCTACTGGCTTATTTCAATATCAAAAACAACATTCATTTTGGATTTCCAATACTTAATTTCAGCGAACAGTATGACTAAAGCAAGGACAACACCAATAAACAACACGATAAAAGCGGGCGCCACTTGTTCCAATTCAATCTGCAGAATGTTAGCGCTCGATAGACACTCCGGTTTTTGCGCTTGCCACAACAGCCTCTGCCTATTCATAATCCCACGCTCGCTCATGATCCTGTAACTACAAACGATGGTAACCATGACAACTCACACCAATAAGGTACGTTAATACCTTATAGCAAACATTTTTTTATACTGCGAATTCTTCTGGCTCAACACGTAGATGTTGCTCAACTGGTAGACGTATATTTCGCACAGGTCGCATATTTCGGCGCCGTCAAAGGTTTTTGCTATAATCGGATAACCAGTTGCCGGTTCGACATGATAGGCGAACTGGCCTTTCTTCATCAAAGCTATACCTTCCTCGGCGGAGTAGAATTTGTTTGGCTTTCCCGGTCCCATGATTTTGCTTCTCAAGTGTTGCACGTCGGGATCGCTGCTTCCCTGCAATTATACATTTAACACTTATTCGTTTCTGGTGCTGAGGTAATACATTAAATAGCCTGTAGACGTAACCGATTTCTTCCATCCCAAGGTCAAGGCTGCTGTGGACCAGTTCCCCGAGAGTTGTGAAAGCTTGAGTACGGGAGTTGATCAAATCAGAAACGATGCTCGAGGTGTAGTAGTTGTACAATAGCAACGACAATGTCATGAGAGAGAGTATAAGGGTTCTCGCCGTGAAATTGTGTCCATCAATTTCTATATCTGGAACAAACACATAACTTTTGTTTGAAATTGTACGAAAATATTATACCGTATGATCGATTTACCACGGAACAGCAAATTAACTTGCTGTGTTCCACGGTACATCGATCACACGATATAAAATAATTTGTATTCGGTCTTCAACCGTAAACAGGATTTGCGATTATGAAGGAAAAGGAAAGGAAAGCAGCTACAATGAGTAAAATAAACACAGGTTAATGGACAGAGATAAGGAGTCATAGAATCAGGAAGAAATGCCAATGGTGGTGCCTCCAAGTTCCTGATTCATGAGGGCCTCTTGCTCTGGTTAGCCAATGCGCCAGCAACGTCCGTAAATAATCCACACATCCACTTCATAAAAGGGAAAATGCCAAACCATCAACGGCGACTCTTGGATGTTCGGTGAGGAGGCTACAGAAGAAAATTTGACCGAAATGGCAGCGAAATATTTGCTTCCTCTGTAAGAGGGGGGAGGGGAGAGAGATGAGAGTGATGAGAGTCATACCATGTATAATATTATAAGGTCGTAACTGTTATGGCAATAAAGGTTGTTTTTTTTTGTATTCCAGGGTATTAAAAGGTGTAGTTTTATTAGCTATTTCAAAATATCGTATGTTCATTAACCTCAAGTGTGCCATGATTTTTAATTTTTTAAAATTTAAGTTGGCACACATGTTAGGAATTGACATATAAAACGTCAGATCTTTCTAAAAGTCACAATTATTCCGTGGTCACAATGGTTTACAGCAAGCAGCAAAAAATATTTCTTGACTAAAGTGGATTGGGTGTATTCATTCGACGCACCTTTGGCCGAGTTTCAGGAAGAATTTCCTAACGTTCCCATTATTTATGATGAATTTAAAAATACCTTATCACGATCTGTTGTATTATTTCATGAAACGGGTAGTATTCTTCTTAAACCAGGAAGTGGTAGTCCATTCAAACGTACCCAGGATGCTATTAAGACAGCCCAAGACATTTTAGAAGATGAAACTACGACTCCTCTGCGCCGTTTGTCACTGCAAATGAATTTATCGGTAGGAACATGCCGCAAGTAACATAACCTCAATATGTGTTACCAACTTAAATTTTGTTAAATAAAAAATCGTGGCACACTTGAGGTTTTTTTTTAATGAACATACTTTACATGCTTACCTTGCTGACAAAATGCTGCCCAAGTGTTCAGTATTGAACTCGACCATGAACTTTCTCCTCCTTCGCCCAAACGTTCATGAATTTTGTATGTTACATGTATACACACGCACAGCACAACGCAGAATAGTAAACAGATGTACCAAATATTTGTCGTGAACGGATCAAGAAATTGGTTTCTTATTCTTCCGATTGCCGTTGGATTTCGAAAAATGAAACATGAACTGTTGAACAGAGAATTATTTAAACATCGGTATGGTTACGGCCGTTACGGAATCAAACACTATGTTTATAGTAAAAACATAGTGTTTTTCTGAATGTGAAGAATTATTAATTTATCAGATTGGATGTGATTAAATATTAACCTGGTTTCGGACGGCCTAGGTCTTACCTATCCAAATAATTTTAATGTTTTGTATTATTTTTCTGCATCTGAATAGAGTTATAAATTTATTACTTTCTCCGTTAAGAAGTACGAGAAACTAAAGTGATCGTGATTTTTTTTCAAATTTTTTTTTACAGAAATATCCGTTTTGGGGTCCCTAGATGCCATTTCAACAATTTCTGGAATTTTTTTTTGTGTCTGTGTGTATGTGTGTGTGTGTGTGTGTTCGCTGTATCTCAAAAACTAATAGAGCAATTGATATGAAACTTTGAACATAAGTGAAAAGCTTTTGGTAAAATTTCGTACACCGGAAGTGGGTGTTTACCTTAACTGTTTTTTGTTTTTTGCCAATATTTTCTTAAATATGAAAAATATCACAAAAACATTTAAACAAACATTGAAGACAACAAAGAAATGAACATCTTTTACTTGAATACATTTTTCATAAAATCATTTTTATTCGAGAAAAAAATTTATTATTATTTTTTTATTTTTTGGTTTATAATTATACAACGATAATAGTTGCAGCAAATTTATGTTAATAATAATTATAGATAATGCTAAAATGAACAACTGATAAAGAATAAGTTTTTATCGAAATCTCTTTAGTTTTGGAGTAAACTGAGTTTATGAATTTGAAGTATAATTTTTCCATCTTTCATAATTTTGACGTTTTAAACGTCAGATTAATACGAGTCTACAAACGTTCGACGTACATTTAAAATATGGTTTAAATTGAAAATAAACCACGAATGCGTAAATATAAATGATACCATCAAGTCGGAGAAAGTAACATGATAGCCACATCACCATTTTTTTATGTGTCTAGAAGTAATATCAACTTTTAGATGGCCACCTCTGCCCCAAAGACAAAGACTTTTAATAATGCAACATTAAAACAAGTAGAAAGGTTTTGGTTGGTAATTGCGTTCCCCCTCAGAAGTCAGAACACTACCCCTTCGGGGATGCCTTTTGGAGATTCCAACTCTTCGCTAACAAATAGAAGGAGCGGAAAAAGATGGCAAAAGCAGGTAATCAGGTGAAGATGTGGCTACAGCATTCAACGTTTGGCTGGTGTTTACTTTAGGGTAAATCGACCCGGGGGCTGAAATTTGTTTTGAAGACATAGTTTTTTGAGCCGAGTTCAGAAATGTACGTTTTAACCCGCGGAAACGTAAGGGGGAAAAGTTATGCCCCCTTAAAGTTTCCATTTTCGACGGACAACTCGCACAAACTACGAGTTTCTGTGTAAAATAACTTGTAAACTAACAACTACAATCGACTAATAATGATTTTAACTTACGATTTAAGTGGTGAAAGTGCGAGTTTTATATCCACAATATAAAAATTCACATTTTAAGGTCATGTTAAAAATGCGTATTTTCATTAGTTCATCGTCCCACCGCAACTGAAGGAGTGGCGTGTCGAAATAAACACTCTATAAAGTTTTCTGTGAACTATCATTGCGTTAACCCTAGATTACTTATGTGCATTAACAATTGATACGAATTTTAAATTGTTCTGTTGTAAATCTATTTACAATTTCTTTATTTGTGCCCCACTTTTGTGGGTGTTTCTATTTTTTTTGGGAAAAGGTGCCCCTACCAAACATAAACACACGCATGTATCTTTAACCTGGATCCTAACGACACAAATTCATCTGGTAAAAATTAGGGACTTTAGTCAATGATTAAATGGCAATGTAATAGATATTTATGCATTAAGGGAGATATGGAGGTCCTCTGGCCCGGGGTTTGTAAGTCAACCCAGGGTGAAGAACAAGAATATCTCCCATGGTGCATACAATATTTGATTTTATAGTTATATATTAGTAATTAGTAAAAATATTCAGTATAGCTATCCGTAATATGTATTTGCATGGTTGCTATAAGTTGGTTTTAAAACAAACAGCTCGCATTTCATGAACTAACGTTTATTTAATTTGATTTGACTTTAATGCTTTAACAAAAAACGTACGGTTGTGAATAAAATAGTGAACAAACCTGGGCGATAAGTTTAATTCATCATTACCTACCAGTTAATGGTTGTAAATGGTAGGTGCTTATCCTTAGGTTAGGGTGAGGTTACATTTGCCCCCCTTTAGACCAGATAGTAGTTTTACACGCAGTTGATTAGGTGATGGTGAAGCCCCGTCATTAATACATAGGAAGTAGTTATACGGGCTCCATGTGGTCAATGGCGGAGCAGAGCGAGACCGGTCGCTTATGCTTAAGTTAGGGTGAGGTTAAGCCCCTCCGCTTTAGACCGACTGGTAGTTTTACCCGCAGCGGATTAGGTGAAGGCGAAGCTGTCATGAATGCATAGGAAGTAGTTACGGTGGCTCACTGTGGTTGATGGCGGAGCGAAGCGAATATAGGAAGTAGTTACGCTGGCTCGCTTGTTTATGCTTAGATTAGGGTGAGGTTAAGATGCCCCCTTAGACCGGCCAGTAGTTTAACCTGCAACGGACAAAGTGAAGGCGAAGCCGTCATGAATGCATAGGAAGCAGTTACGGTGGCTTGCTGTAGTCGATGGCGGAGCGAAGCGAAGTGAAGCCATCGACCACAGCCGCCTCGCTTGCTTATGCTAAGATTAGGGTGAGTTTAAGGTCCCCCCTTAGACCGGCCAGTAGTTTTACCTGCAATGGATTAGGTGAAGGCGAAGCCGTCATGAATGCATAGGAAGCAATTACGGTGGCTTGCTGTGGTCGATGGCGGAGCGAAGCGAAGCCATCGACCACAGCCGGCTTGCTTGCTTATGCTTAGATTAGGGTGAGGTTAAGGTCCTCCCTTAGACCGGCCAGTAGTTTTACCTGCAATGGATTAGGTGAAGGCGAAGCCGTCATGAATGCATAGGAAGCAATTACGGTGGCTTGCTGTGGTCGATGGCGGAGCGAAGCGAAGCCATCGACCACAGCTGGCTTGCTTGCTTATGCTTAGATTAGGGTGAGGTTAAGGTGCCCCCTTAGACCGGCCAGTAGTTTTACCTGCAGCGGATAAGGTGAAGGCGAAGCCGTCATGAATGCATAGGAAGCAGTTACGGTGGCTTGCTGTAGTCGATGGCGGAGCGAAGCGAAGTGAAGCGATCGACCACAGCCGCCTCGCTTGCTTATGCTAAGATTAGGGTGAGGTTAAGGTCCTCCCTTAGACCGGCCAGTAGTTTTACCTGCAGCGGATAAGGTGAAGGCGAAGCCGTCATGAATGCATAGGAAGCAGTTACGGTGGCTTGCTGTGGTCGATGGCGGAGCGAAGCGAAGCCATCGACCACAGCTGGCTTGCTTGCTTATGCTTAGATTAGGGTGAGGTTAAGGTGCCCCCTTAGACCGGCCAGTAGTTTTACCTGCAGCGGATAAGGTGAAGGCGAAGCCGTCATGAATGCATAGGAAGCAGTTACGGTGGCTTGCTGTAGTCGATGGCGGAGCGAAGCGAAGTGAAGCGATCGACCACAGCCGCCTCGCTTGCTTATGCTGAGATTAGGGTGAGGTTAAGGTCCTCCCTTAGACCGGCCAGTAGTTTTACCTGCAATGGATTAGGTGAAGGCGAAGCCGTCATGAATGCATAGGAAGCAATTACGGTGGCTTGCTGTGGTCGATGGCGGAGCGAAGCGAAGCCATCGACCACAGCTGGCTTGCTTGCTTATGCTTAGATTAGGGTGAGGTTAAGGTGCCCCCTTAGACCGGCCAGTAGTTTTACCTGCAGCGGATAAGGTGAAGGCGAAGCCGTCATGAATGCATAGGAAGCAGTTACGGTGGCTTGCTGTGGTCGATGGCGGAGCGAAGCGAAGCCATCGACCACAGCTGGCTTGCTTGCTTATGCTTAGATTAGGGTGAGGTTAAGGTGCCCCCTTAGACCGGCCAGTAGTTTTACCTGCAGCGGATAAGGTGAAGGCGAAGCCGTCATGAATGCATAGGAAGCAGTTACGGTGGCTTGCTGTAGTCGATGGCGGAGCGAAGCGAAGTGAAGCGATCGACCACAGCCGCCTCGCTTGCTTATGCTGAGATTAGGGTGAGGTTAAGGTCCTCCCTTAGACCGGCCAGTAGTTTTACCTGCAATGGATTAGGTGAAGGCGAAGCCGTCATGAATGCATAGGAAGCAATTACGGTGGCTTGCTGTGGTCGATGGCGGAGCGAAGCGAAGCCATCGACCACAGCTGGCTTGCTTGCTTATGCTTAGATTAGGGTGAGGTTAAGGTGCCCCCTTAGACCGGCCAGTAGTTTTACCTGCAGCGGATAAGGTGAAGGCGAAGCCGTCATGAATGCATAGGAAGCAGTTACGGTGGCTTGCTGTGGTCGATGGCGGAGCGAAGCGAAGCCATCGACCACAGCCGCCTCGCTTGCTTATGCTTAGATTAGGGTGAGTTTAAGGTCCCCCCTTAGACCGGCCAGTAGTTTTACCTGCAGCGGATAAGGTGAAGGCGAAGCCGTCATGAATGCATAGGAAGCAGTTACGGTGGCTTGCTGTAGTCGATGGCGGAGCGAAGCGAAGTGAAGCGATCGACCACAGCTGGCTTGCTTGCTTATGCTTAGATTAGGGTGAGGTTAAGGTGCCCCCTTAGACCGGCCAGTAGTTTTACCTGCAGCGGATAAGGTGAAGGCGAAGCCGTCATGAATGCATAGGAAGCAGTTACGGTGGCTTGCTGTAGTCGATGGCGGAGCGAAGCGAAGTGAAGCGATCGACCACAGCCGCCTCGCTTGCTTATGCTAAGATTAGGGTGAGGTTAAGGTCCTCCCTTAGACCGGCCAGTAGTTTTACCTGCAATGGATTAGGTGAAGGCGAAGCCGTCATGAATGCATAGGAAGCAATTACGGTGGCTTGCTGTGGTCGATGGCGGAGCGAAGCGAAGCCATCGACCACAGCTGGCTTGCTTGCTTATGCTTAGATTAGGGTGAGGTTAAGGTGCCCCCTTAGACCGGCCAGTAGTTTTACCTGCAGCGGATAAGGTGAAGGCGAAGCCGTCATGAATGCATAGGAAGCAGTTACGGTGGCTTGCTGTAGTCGATGGCGGAGCGAAGCGAAGTGAAGCGATCGACCACAGCCGCCTCGCTTGCTTATGCTAAGATTAGGGTGAGGTTAAGGTCCTCCCTTAGACCGGCCAGTAGTTTTACCTGCAGCGGATAAGGTGAAGGCGAAGCCGTCATGAATGCATAGGAAGCAGTTACGGTGGCTTGCTGTGGTCGATGGCGGAGCGAAGCGAAGCCATCGACCACAGCTGGCTTGCTTGCTTATGCTTAGATTAGGGTGAGGTTAAGGTGCCCCCTTAGACCGGCCAGTAGTTTTACCTGCAGCGGATAAGGTGAAGGCGAAGCCGTCATGAATGCATAGGAAGCAGTTACGGTGGCTTGCTGTAGTCGATGGCGGAGCGAAGCGAAGTGAAGCGATCGACCACAGCCGCCTCGCTTGCTTATGCTAAGATTAGGGTGAGGTTAAGGTCCTCCCTTAGACCGGCCAGTAGTTTTACCTGCAATGGATTAGGTGAAGGCGAAGCCGTCATGAATGCATAGGAAGCAATTACGGTGGCTTGCTGTGGTCGATGGCGGAGCGAAGCGAAGCCATCGACCACAGCTGGCTTGCTTGCTTATGCTTAGATTAGGGTGAGGTTAAGGTGCCCCCTTAGACCGGCCAGTAGTTTTACCTGCAGCGGATAAGGTGAAGGCGAAGCCGTCATGAATGCATAGGAAGCAGTTACGGTGGCTTGCTGTAGTCGATGGCGGAGCGAAGCGAAGTGAAGCGATCGACCACAGCCGCCTCGCTTGCTTATGCTAAGATTAGGGTGAGGTTAAGGTCCTCCCTTAGACCGGCCAGTAGTTTTACCTGCAATGGATTAGGTGAAGGCGAAGCCGTCATGAATGCATAGGAAGCAATTACGGTGGCTTGCTGTGGTCGATGGCGGAGCGAAGCGAAGCCATCGACCACAGCTGGCTTGCTTGCTTATGCTTAGATTAGGGTGAGGTTAAGGTGCCCCCTTAGACCGGCCAGTAGTTTTACCTGCAGCGGATAAGGTGAAGGCGAAGCCGTCATGAATGCATAGGAAGCAGTTACGGTGGCTTGCTGTAGTCGATGGCGGAGCGAAGCGAAGTGAAGCGATCGACCACAGCCGCCTCGCTTGCTTATGCTAAGATTAGGGTGAGGTTAAGGTCCTCCCTTAGACCGGCCAGTAGTTTTACCTGCAATGGATTAGGTGAAGGCGAAGCCGTCATGAATGCATAGGAAGCAATTACGGTGGCTTGCTGTGGTCGATGGCGGAGCGAAGCGAAGCCATCGACCACAGCTGGCTTGCTTGCTTATGCTTAGATTAGGGTGAGGTTAAGGTGCCCCCTTAGACCGGCCAGTAGTTTTACCTGCAGCGGATAAGGTGAAGGCGAAGCCGTCATGAATGCATAGGAAGCAGTTACGGTGGCTTGCTGTGGTCGATGGCGGAGCGAAGCGAAGCCATCGACCACAGCCGCCTCGCTTGCTTATGCTTAGATTAGGGTGAGTTTAAGGTCCCCCCTTAGACCGGCCAGTAGTTTTACCTGCAATGGATTAGGTGAAGGCGAAGCGGACATGAATGCATAGGAAGCAGTTCGCTTCGCTCCGCCATCGACCACAGCCGCCTCGCTTGCTTATGCTAAGATTAGGGTGAGTTTAAGGTCCCCCCTTAGACTGGCCAGTAGTTTTACCTGCAATGGATTAGGTGAAGGCGAAGCCGTCATGAATGCATAGGAAGCAGTTACGGTGGCTTGCTGTGGTCGATGGCGGAGCGAAGCGAAGCCATCGACCACAGCCGGCTTGCTTGCTTATGCTTAGATTAGGGTGAGGTTAAGGTGCCCCCTTAGACCGGCCAGTAGTTTTACCTGCAGCGGATAAGGTGAAGGCGAAGCCATCATGAATGCATAGGAAGCAGTTACGGTGGCTTGCTGTGGTCGATGGCGGAGCGAAGCGAAGCCATCGACCACAGCCGGCTTGCTTGCTTATGCTTAGATTAAGGTGAGGTTAAGGTGCCCCCTTAGACCGGCCAGTAGTTTTACCTGCAACGGATAAGGTGAAGGCGAAGCCGTCATGAATGCATAGGAAGCAGTTACGGTGGCTTGCTGTAGTCGATGGCGGAGCGAAGCGAAGTGAAGCCATCGACCACAGCCGCCTCGCTTGCTCATGCTTAGATTAGGGTGAGGTTAAGGTCCCCCCTTAGACCGGCCAGTAGTTTTATCTGCAACGGATTAGGTGAAGGCGAAGCCGTCATGAATGCATAGGAAGCAGTTACGCAGGCTCGGTTGCCTGGTTGCGTCAAGGTCCTCCCCCTTGAGACCGGGTAGTAGTTTTACCCGCAGTAGATTAGGTGATGGCGAAGCTGTCATGAATGCATAGGAAGCGGGATTCTTTGTCATGTTAGCACATACTTTCACTTTAAACACCCTAATAGCACTATAGCACACAAATGGAAATAACAGTAGCAATTACTAGAACGTAAATACAAGAGGTTTCAAAAAAATCAGTGAACTTATTGGGACTGTGTGAAAATCAACTAGAAATTAAGGACATGGTAATTTAAATGTAAATGTTAACTGTTTAACCTCTTAACATACACATTTGTTTTATTATTAATATAGTTAATTTCAGAAATATAATTATTTTTATTTATATCGTACTTTATGTATTCACATATTTTCCGTGAGAATTAGATTGGTTTTCCGATTATGATGTGACCAGTTGGCAACCCTAATAATCACAGATAACTAAATAGAGTGTTCAGTTTGCATGTCCGTCAGTTTCTGCGGTTCAATGAACTGCACATAACCTTAAAATGAAATATTAATGTAAAGAAAAAGATATAAAATTCGCATTTTTACTACTCAAATCGTAAGTTTACATCATTATAAATTGATTGTGGTTGTTGGTTTACCAAAATCTACCCAGAAAAGCAGGTTTTGAGCGAGTTGTACGTCCGATACGAGAGAAACTTTAAGGGGGCACAACTTCTTCCCCTTATGTTTCTCAAAGTTAAGATATACATTTTTGGACTCGGCTCAAAAAACTACGTCTACAAAGAATTAAGAAGAAATAAAAAAACAGCCCACTTCCCGATTTTTCCCGATTTACCCTAAAGTAAACCCTTACCCAACGTTTTAACGCAGTGGCTTCAATTTGCTTCAGGCTTCCACGGGTAAAATTTGATGTGTGCGGCGGCGCAGATTAGTTAGGGTCCCTACCAGTGACGGTTCGCGGGTTTTTTTCTGGTAAGCAAGGGTGGCAATGCAGAGGTAGGGTCAGTTGCAGAAACGGCTAGTAGCAGAGGTGACAATACACGATAGGTGCGGTCATGCAGCCAGCCGTCTCTGCAACCGACCCTACCTCTGCATTGCCACCCTTGATTACCAGAAAAAACAACCCACGAACCGTCACTAGTCCCTACTACATCATATTTCGCCTTGGATTGAGATCGAGTACACGAGCTTGGGATGTAGAGGACCTTCTACACACCCCATCAAGCCCCGCGATTATATGTAAAAATCCAAAACTCTAAAAATCTGTTCAAATTACCCGAACTTATAGGTTGCCATGAAAAAATCAACAGATGAAACCCGACCAGGTGTCATGATCCCAGATGTTGCTGCAAAATCAGCATCATCGTTCCATAAATACTTGGTCATCCCACCATCAATTCCCGTACTTGATGAACCGAACCAAGCGTTCGTGGTGAAAAGGACCATTCTACAAATAAACCAAAATATTTTTTTCTGTATAAACATATTTTTCAACTATCCTTCGTACCTGAAATTATGCATGTTTTGTAAGTGTAGATACAGAACAAAGTGATATTTATTCATCGCTTCATCTTTGAGTCCATAGCTAACCAGATACTCTTCTGCCGGAATTGATATATTTTTTGTAACCTACAAACAATTGTTAGTGAATACCAGTGACGGTTCGCGGGGTTTTTTTCTGGTACGGCCGAGGAACAAGAGGTGGTAATACAGATAGGTAGGGTCAGTTGCAGAGACGGCTAGCTGCGTGACCGCACCTATCTGTATTACCACCTCTTGTTCCTCGGCCGTACCAGAAAAAATCCCGCGAACCGTCACTAGTGAATACCAAATTCATTATTTCATATTTGAGTTTCTTTTTGACAATGATTCCGCTGCATACTAACCACTGTAACTGTTCGTATCGTATGTCCTATTAAATTTTTCCTCGATTCATAACGTCGCATGTTTTTAATTCTTTTAAATTCTCCCTTTAAGGCGCTATATTTAACATTTTCAGTCATGATTAATTCTCCTCCGGTTTTATTAAATCCAACGTTGTAGACATCGTAAAATTTTAATAAACCGCGTTTTCCATTCATTACCATTACATCAGAATCATATCTGAGTTTGACGTTTAAAAATATATCCTCGACGCATGTAATGTTGCACAATTCATCTCTGTTCAAAATTAACCACCTGTATGTGCTTGCGAATCTCGAATGCCATCTGTTGTAAGTTAAGGGCTGAAATTGAAGGAATATCAGTTGAAGATTTACTAAGTCATGCATGGGAGAAATACCAGTTCTAAAAATGTTTTTGCACTCTCGCAATTTAGGTCGAGAATGTAGCCATGTACTTCGATATTCGTGGTTTTGTTATAGTCTTCAGTACTGTTCAATATTTGATCGATGTGGGTACTTGAATGCCTGATTTCGTTTGTGTTTAAAATATTGTCTAGATGTACTATATCTGCAAATAAAGGTGAGCTTAAATTAAAATGTACTAAAATGAAGCTTGTGTGGAAGGTTTTCTGATCATTATGGTATTTATCATTATTTCCCAAACTTCGTACGAAATAAGTAATAGCAATTTACGATATAAATAACGTTATGAAGCCGAGAGAAAAGTTTGAAACTATGCAAAAATTAAAAACAACTTAGAAATATGTATTCTGTCAAAATAATTTTTTACACTCATTTTTAAGTGAGTTATTAATAAACAAATTGGGAATAACCTACTTGTTGCAGAAAGCATTAGATAAATACAATAGTTGAGGTTTGAATGTTTAAAAAGTTTTGATGTGAATTGTGGAAGCGTTAAGTGAGAAATATTAAAAAAATTAGAAACACCAAAACAAAAATATTCAAAAATTAGAAGCAACCGAGAAGACTGTGTTCTGTCAAAATAGTTTTAGTTTTTGAAAATATTCCAATTTTCAAGAGAGTTATTCATGTTTAAAAAAAATGATTTGAGTTGTGGAAGCGTTAAGTAAAATATATCGAAAAAAATATATACTCAGGAAAAAATGTATGCAAAAAATTTCAGAAAAATCTGAAAAATTCATGACGGTTCTTAATGATAGGAAAAGTCGTGTAAAGTAATTATTTTGTCGAAAAATTTTTTTTTGTGATATCATTTCATGATTTTCGCCATGGGAAAATTGCATGCAAAAAATTTTGGGTCTTGGAAAAATTTGAAGAAATTCATGACGGTTCTTAATGACGGGAAAAAGCGTGTAAAGTATTACATTTTTCTGAAAAAAAATTTTTGATCATTTCTTGATTTTTTCCAATTTTTCCATAGTATTACTGGGAAAAAATGCATGCAAAAAATGTTTGGTCTCAGAAAAATTTGAAAAAATTCATGACCGTTCTTAATGACTGGAAAGGCTTGAAAAGTAATTAGTTTCTCGAAAAAACATTTTTTAGTCATTTGATTATTTTATCATTTCATGATTTTCGCCATTTTTTTCCAGGAAAAAAAATGCATGCAAAAAATGTTGGGTCTCGGAAAAATTTGAAAAAAATCATGACGGTTCATAATGACTCGAAAAAGCGTGTAAAGTTATTATTTTTTCGAAAAAAAAAAATGGTCTTTTGATTCCATCATTTCATGATTTTCGCCATTTTTCCATAGTATTACGCCGGAGAAAAATGATAGGTCTCAGAAAAATTTGAAAAAATTCATGAAGATTCTTAATGACGGGAGAAAGCGTGTAAACTAAAAAAATTTTTGATTATTTCATGATTTCATGATTTTCGCCATTTTTTCCATAGTTATTACTCAGATGAAATGCATGCAATAAATGTTGGGTCTCAGAAAAATTTGAAAAAATTCATAACTGTTCTTAATTTTTTTGATATATCTTGCTGCATATTCATTGTTATATAATGTTTAATTCCTCAATGTTTAAT
Source organism: Ocypus olens (assembly GCA_910593695.2). Taxonomy (NCBI): domain Eukaryota; kingdom Metazoa; phylum Arthropoda; class Insecta; order Coleoptera; family Staphylinidae; genus Ocypus; species Ocypus olens. The sequence goes on from OU343049.1 coordinate 45,757,824, forward strand.
ATGTTCAATATATTTTTAATATGTTCAGTATGTTCTGTACTTTTAATATCTATGTACTGGATGATTCATAACTTCATTATTTTATTCTATACTGTAACTTCTGTTTTACATATTTTATTCGTTAATCGGATACGCATCTCGCTGTTATTAATATATATTAGCCATTATATTATCTTATATTGCATTTATTTATTTACTCTGTATTATTAATGTAAAAGGCGTTTGCCGTAAATAAATTATTATTATTATTAATGACGGGAAAAAGCGTGTAAAGTAATTTTTTTTTGAGAAAAAAAGTTTCGCTCATTTGATCATTTTCGCCATTTTTTCCATAGTATTACTCGGGAAAAAATGCGTACAAAAAATGTTGTGTGTGATGTGTGTGTTTATGTGTGTTCAACTTGATATGATATGATTCCGAAAATTAGACTTTATTGCATTTAGTTAAATGCAACTTATGGTATAAGTTAAAATTATTTTGTCTTTACGACTAAAACCCCGGTCAACGTTTTTTAACCATTTTCAGGTGGATATTTTTGGAAGCGTTGGTGAATTATATAAATAAAACCTAATACCCTTATCATTTCCTACCTAAATATTTGTGACCCAATAAAATAATGAAAACGCATTCAAGAATTGCACAAAGATTGACTGGATAAGAAGAAGCAAGAGGTAATTCTGACCGTCACGAGAAACCAGCTCCCTGGAGAACCACACCAACATCTTCTAGAGATGTGACTACGGTACATTTTGGGCGCCCCACCCCCGAAAACAACGGCCCTTTTAAGGGCCATTAAAACTAACTAATTCTAAGATTGTTCTATTGTCAATGAATGAATGAGTGAGTGCATATATTTAAACAATGAATCCTGTGATCCTGAGACCTTAATTCCTCTTTTCGTTTCTGTGATCCTGATACTAAATCGTAAAATTTGTTGAAAATTTTGAAAGAACTGTGCAGAGAATATTCAGACCAAAATTCCTCTTTTCGTTTCTGCTATCCTGATACCAAATCGTAAAATTTCTTAAAAATTTTGAAAGAACTGTGCAGAGAATATTCCGACCAAAATTCCTCTTTTCGTTTCAGCGATCCTGATACCAAATCGTAAAATTTGTTGAAAATTTTGAAAGAACTGTGCAGAGAATATTCAGACCAAAATTCCTCTTTTCGTTTCTGCGATCCTGATACCAAATCGTAAAATTTGTTGAAAATTTTGAAAGAAGTGTGCAGAGAATATTCAGTCCAAAATTCCTCTTTTCGTTTCTGCGATCCTGATACCAAATCGTAAAATTTGTTGAAAATGAAGTGTGCAGAGAATATTCAGACCAAAATTCCTCTTTTCGTTTCTGCTATCCTGATACCAAATCGTAAAATTTGTTGAAAATTTTGAAAGAAGTGTGCAGAGAATATTCAGACCAAAATTCCTCTTTTCGTTTCTGCGATCCTGATACCAAATCGTAAAATTTGTTGAAAATGAAGTGTGCAGAGAATATTCAGACCAAAATTCCTCTTTTCGTTTCTGCGATCCTGATACCAAATCGTAAAATTTGTTGAAAATGAAGTGTGCAGAGAATATTCAGACCAAAATTCCTCTTTTCGTTTCTGCGATCCTGATACCAAATCGTAAAATTTGTTGAAAATGAAGTGTGCAGAGAATATTCAGACCAAAATTCCTCTTTTCGTTTCTGCGATCCTGATACCAAATCGTAAAATTTTTTGAAAATTTTGAAAGAACTGTGCAGAGAATATTCAGTCCAAAATTCCTCTTTTCGTTTCTGCGATCCTGATACCAAATCGTAAAATTTGTTGAAAATTTTGAAAGAAGTGTGCAGAGAATATTCAGACCAAAATTCCTCTTTTCGTTTCTGCGATCCTGATACCAAATCGTAAAATTTGTTGAAAATTTTGAAAGAACTGTGCAGAGAATATTCAGACCAAAATTCCTCTTTTCGTTTCTGCGATCCTGATACCAAATCGTAAAATTTGTTGAAAATTTTGAAAGAACTGTGCAGAGAATATTCAGACCAAAATTCCTCTTTTCGTTTCTGCGATCCTGATACCAAATCGTAAAATTTGTTGAAAATTTTGAAAGAACTGTGCAGAGAATATTCAGACCAAAATTCCTCTTTTCGTTTCTGCGATCCTGATACCAAATCGTAAAATTTTTTGAAAATTTTGAAAGAACTGTGCAGAGAATATTCAGTCCAAAATTCCTCTTTTCGTTTCTGCGATCCTGATACCAAATCGTAAAATTTGTTGAAAATTTTGAAAGAAGTGTGCAGAGAATATTCAGACCAAAATTCCTCTTTTCGTTTCTGCGATCCTGATACCAAATCGTAAAATTTGTTGAAAATTTTGAAAGAACTGTGCAGAGAATATTCAGACCAAAATTCCTCTTTTCGTTTCTGCGATCCTGATACCAAATCGTAAAATTTGTTGAAAATTTTGAAAGAACTGTGCAGAGAATATTCAGACCAAAATTCCTCTTTTCGTTTCTGCGATCCTGATACCAAATCGTAAAATTTGTTGAAAATTTTGAAAGAAGTGTGCAGAGAATATTCAGACCAAAATTCCTCTTTTCGTTTCTGCGATCCTGATACCAAATCGTAAAATTTGTTGAAAATTTTGAAAGAAGTGTGCAGAGAATATTCAGACCAAAATTCCTCTTTTCGTTTCTGCGATCCTGATACCAAATCGTAAAATTTGTTGAAAATTTTGAAAGAAGTGTGCAGAGAATATTCAGACCAAAATTCCTCTTTTCGTTTCTGCGATCCTGATACCAAATCGTAAAATTTGTTGAAAATTTTGAAAGAAGTGTGCAGAGAATATTCAGACCAAAATTCCTCTTTTCGTTTCTGCGATCCTGATACCAAATCGTAAAATTTGTTGAAAATTTTGAAAGAAGTGTGCAGAGAATATTCAGACCAAAATTCCTCTTTTCGTTTCTGCGATCCTGATACCAAATCGTAAAATTTGTTGAAAATTTTGAAAGAAGTGTGCAGAGAATATTCAGACCAAAATTCCTCTTTTCGTTTCTGCGATCCTGATACCAAATCGTAAAATTTGTTGAAAATTTTGAAAGAACTGTGCAGAGAATATTCAGACCAAAATTCCTCTTTTCGTTTCTGCGTTCCTGATACCAAATCGTAAAATTTGTTGAAAATTTTGAAAGAAGTGTGCAACGAATATTCAGACCAAAATTCCTCTTTTTGTTTCTGCGATCCTGATACCAAATCGTAAAATTTGTTGAAAATTTTGAAAGAAGTGTGCAGAGAATATTCCGACTAAAATTCCTCTTTTCGTTTCTGCGATCCTGATACCAAATCGTAAAATTTTTTGAAAATTTTGAAAGAAGTGTGCAACGAATATTCAGACCAAAATTCCTCTTTTCGTTTCTGCGATCCTGATACCAAATCGTAAAATTTGTTGAAAATTTTGAAAGAACTGTGCAGAGAATATTCCGAGCAAAATTCCTCTTTTCGTTTCTGCGATCCTGATACCAAATCGTAAAATTTCTTGAAAATTTTGAAAGAAGTGTGCAGAGAATATTCCGAGCAAAATTCCTCTTTTCGTTTCTGCGATCCTGATACCAAATCGTAAAATTTCTTGAAAATTTTGAAAGAAGTGTGCAGAGAATATTCCGACCAAAATTCCTCTTTTCGTTTCTGCGATCCTGATACCAAATCGTAACATTTGTTGAAAATTTTGAAAGAACTGTGCAGAGAATATTCCGAGCAAAATTCCTCTTTTCGTTTCTGCGATCCTGATACCAAATCGTAAAATTTCTTGAAAATTTTGAAAGAAGTGTGCAGAGAATATTCCGAGCAAAATTCCTCTTTTCGTTTCTGCGATCCTGATACCAAATCGTAAAATTTGTTGAAAATTTTGAAAGAACTGTGCAGAAAATATTCAGACCAAAATTCCTCTTTTCGTTTCTGCGATCCTGATACCAAATCGTAAAATTTGTTGAAAATTTTGAAAGAAGTGTGCAGAGAATATTCAGACCAAAATTCCTCTTTTCGTTTCTGCGATCCTGATACCAAATCGTAAAATTTCTTGAAAATTTTGAAAGAACTGTGCAGAGAATATTCCGAGCAAAATTCCTCTTTTCGTTTCTGCGATCCTGATACCAAATCGTAAAATTTGTTGAAAATTTTGAAAGAAGTGTGCAGAGAATATTCAGACCAAAATTCCTCTTTTCGTTTCTGCGATCCTGATACCAAATCGTAAAATTTGTTGAAAATTTTGAAAGAACTGTGCAGAAAATATTCAGACCAAAATTCCTCTTTTCGTTTCTGCGATCCTGATACCAAATCGTAAAATTTGTTGAAAATTTTGAAAGAAGTGTGCAGAGAATATTCAGACCAAAATTCCTCTTTTCGTTTCTGCGATCCTGATACCAAATCGTAAAATTTGTTGAAAATTTTGAAAGAACTGTGCAGAAAATATTCAGACCAAAATTCCTCTTTTCGTTTCTGCGATCCTGATACCAAATCGTAAAATTTGTTGAAAATTTTGAAAGAACTGTGCAGAGAATATTCCGAGCAAAATTCCTCTTTTCGTTTCTGCGATCCTGATACCAAATCGTAAAATTTCTTGAAAATTTTGAAAGAAGTGTGCAGAGAATATTCCGAGCAAAATTCCTCTTTTCGTTTCTGCGATCCTGATACCAAATCGTAAAATTTGTTGAAAATTTTGAAAGAAGTGTGCAGAGAATATTCCGAGCAAAATTCTTCTTTTCGTTTCTGCGATCATGATACCAAATCGTAAAAGTTGTTGAAAATTTTGAAAGAAGTGTGCAGAGAATATTCCGACCAAAATTCCTCTTTTCGTTTCTGCGATCCTGATACCAAATCGTAAAATTTGTTGAAAATTTTGAAAGAAGTGTGCAGAGAATATTCAGACCAAAATTCCTCTTTTCGTTTCTGCGATCCTGATACCAAATCGTAAAATTTGTTGAAAATTTTGAAAGAAGTGTGCAACGAATATTCAGACCAAAATTCCTCTTTTTGTTTCTGCGATCCTGATACCAAATCGTAAAATTTGTTGAAAATTTTGAAAGAACTGTGCAGAGAATATTCCGAGCAAAATTCCTCTTTTCGTTTCTGCGATCCTGATACCAAATCGTAAAATTTGTTGAAAATTTTGAAAGAAGTGTGCAGAGAATATTCAGACCAAAATTCCTCTTTTCGTTTCTGCGATCCTGATACCAAATCGTAAAATTTGTTGAAAATTTTGAAAGAAGTGTGCAGAGAATATTCAGACCAAAATTCCTCTTTTCGTTTCTGCGATCCTGATACCAAATCGTAAAATTTGTTGAAAATTTTGAAAGAACTGTGCAGAGAATATTCCGAGCAAAATTCCTCTTTTCGTTTCTGCGATCCTGATACCAAATCGTAAAATTTCTTGAAAATTTTGAAAGAAGTGTGCAGAGAATATTCCGAGCAAAATTCCTCTTTTCGTTTCTGCGATCCTGATACCAAATCGTAAAATTTCTTGAAAATTTTGAAAGAAGTGTGCAGAGAATATTCCGACCAAAATTCCTCTTTTCGTTTCTGCGATCCTGATACCAAATCGTAACATTTGTTGAAAATTTTGAAAGAACTGTGCAGAGAATATTCCGAGCAAAATTCCTCTTTTCGTTTCTGCGATCCTGATACCAAATCGTAAAATTTCTTGAAAATTTTGAAAGAAGTGTGCAGAGAATATTCCGAGCAAAATTCCTCTTTTCGTTTCTGCGATCCTGATACCAAATCGTAAAATTTGTTGAAAATTTTGAAAGAACTGTGCAGAAAATATTCAGACCAAAATTCCTCTTTTCGTTTCTGCGATCCTGATACCAAATCGTAAAATTTGTTGAAAATTTTGAAAGAAGTGTGCAGAGAATATTCAGACCAAAATTCCTCTTTTCGTTTCTGCGATCCTGATACTAAATCGTAAAATTTCTTGAAAATTTTGAAAGAACTGTGCAGAGAATATTCCGAGCAAAATTCCTCTTTTCGTTTCTGCGATCCTGATACCAAATCGTAAAATTTGTTGAAAATTTTGAAAGAAGTGTGCAGAGAATATTCCGAGCAAAATTCCTCTTTTCGTTTCTGCGATCCTGATACCAAATCGTAAAATTTGTTGAAAATTTTGAAAGAACTGTGCAGAAAATATTCAGACCAAAATTCCTCTTTTCGTTTCTGCGATCCTGATACCAAATCGTAAAATTTGTTGAAAATTTTGAAAGAAGTGTGCAGAGAATATTCAGACCAAAATTCCTCTTTTCGTTTCTGCGATCCTGATACCAAATCGTAAAATTTGTTGAAAATTTTGAAAGAACTGTGCAGAAAATATTCAGACCAAAATTCCTCTTTTCGTTTCTGCGATCCTGATACCAAATCGTAAAATTTGTTGAAAATTTTGAAAGAACTGTGCAGAGAATATTCCGAGCAAAATTCCTCTTTTCGTTTCTGCGATCCTGATACCAAATCGTAAAATTTCTTGAAAATTTTGAAAGAAGTGTGCAGAGAATATTCCGAGCAAAATTCCTCTTTTCGTTTCTGCGATCCTGATACCAAATCGTAAAATTTGTTGAAAATTTTGAAAGAAGTGTGCAGAGAATATTCCGAGCAAAATTCTTCTTTTCGTTTCTGCGATCATGATACCAAATCGTAAAAGTTGTTGAAAATTTTGAAAGAAGTGTGCAGAGAATATTCCGACCAAAATTCCTCTTTTCGTTTCTGCGATCCTGATACCAAATCGTAAAATTTGTTGAAAATTTTGAAAGAAGTGTGCAGAGAATATTCAGACCAAAATTCCTCTTTTCGTTTCTGCGATCCTGATACCAAATCGTAAAATTTGTTGAAAATTTTGAAAGAAGTGTGCAACGAATATTCAGACCAAAATTCCTCTTTTTGTTTCTGCGATCCTGATACCAAATCGTAAAATTTGTTGAAAATTTTGAAAGAACTGTGCAGAGAATATTCCGAGCAAAATTCCTCTTTTCGTTTCTGCGATCCTGATACCAAATCGTAAAATTTGTTGAAAATTTTGAAAGAAGTGTGCAGAGAATATTCAGACCAAAATTCCTCTTTTCGTTTCTGCGATCCTGATACCAAATCGTAAAATTTGTTGAAAATTTTGAAAGAAGTGTGCAGAGAATATTCAGACCAAAATTCCTCTTTTCGTTTCTGCGATCCTGATACCAAATCGTAAAATTTGTTGAAAATTTTGAAAGAACTGTGCAGAGAATATTCCGAGCAAAATTCCTCTTTTCGTTTCTGCGATCCTGATACCAAATCGTAAAATTTGTTGAAAATTTTGAAAGAACTGTGCAGAGAATATTCAGACCAAAATTCCTCTTTTCGTTTCTGCGTTCCTGATACCAAATCGTAAAATTTGTTGAAAATTTTGAAAGAACTGTGCAGAGAATATTCCGACCAAAATTCCTCTTTTCGTTTCTGCGATCCTGATACCAAATCGTAAAATTTGTTGAAAATTTTGAAAGAACTGTGCAGAGAATATTCAGACCAAAATTCCTCTTTTCGTTTCTGCGTTCCTGATACCAAATCGTAAAATTTGTTGAAAATTTTGAAAGAAGTGTGCAGAGAATATTCCGACCAAAATTCCTCTTTTCGTTTCTGCGATCATGATACCAAATCGTAAAATTTGTTGAAAATTTTGAAAGAACTGTGCAGAGAATATTCAGACCAAAATTCCTCTTTTCGTTTCTGCGATCCTGATACCAAATCGTAAAATTTGTTGAAAATTTTGAAAGAAGTGTGCAGAGAATATTCAGACCAAAATTCCTCTTTTCGTTTCTGCGATCCTGATACCAAATCGTAAAATTTGTTGAAAATTTTGAAAGAACTGTGCAGAAAATATTCAGACCAAAATTCCTCTTTTCGTTTCTGCGATCCTGATACCAAATCGTAAAATTTGTTGAAAATTTTGAAAGAACTGTGCAGAGAATATTCCGAGCAAAATTCCTCTTTTCGTTTCTGCGATCCTGATACCAAATCGTAAAATTTCTTGAAAATTTTGAAAGAAGTGTGCAGAGAATATTCCGAGCAAAATTCCTCTTTTCGTTTCTGCGATCCTGATACCAAATCGTAAAATTTGTTGAAAATTTTGAAAGAACTGTGCAGAGAATATTCCGAGCAAAATTCCTCTTTTCGTTTCTGCGATCCTGATACCAAATCGTAAAATTTGTTGAAAATTTTGAAAGAAGTGTGCAGAGAATATTCCGACCAAAATTCCTCTTTTCGTTTCTGCGATCCTGATACCAAATCGTAAAATTTGTTGAAAATTTTGAAAGAAGTGTGCAGAGAATATTCAGACCAAAATTCCTCTTTTCGTTTCTGCGATCCTGATACCAAATTGTAAAATGTGTTGAAAATTTTGAAAGAAGTGTGCAGAGAATTTTCCGACCAAAATTCCTCTTTTCGTTTCTGCGATCCTGATACCAAATCGTAAAATTTGTTGAAAATTTTGAAAGAACTGTGCAGAGAATATTCCGAGCAAAATTCCTCTTTTCGTTTCTGCGATCCTGATACCAAATCGTAAAATTTGTTGAAAATTTTGAAAGAACTGTGCAGAGAATATTCAGACCAAAATTCCTCTTTTCGTTTCTGCGTTCCTGATACCAAATCGTAAAATTTGTTGAAAATTTTGAAAGAACTGTGCAGAGAATATTCCGACCAAAATTCCTCTTTTCGTTTCTGCGATCCTGATACCAAATCGTAAAATTTGTTGAAAATTTTGAAAGAACTGTGCAGAGAATATTCAGACCAAAATTCCTCTTTTCGTTTCTGCGTTCCTGATACCAAATCGTAAAATTTGTTGAAAATTTTGAAAGAAGTGTGCAGAGAATATTCCGACCAAAATTCCTCTTTTCGTTTCTGCGATCATGATACCAAATCGTAAAATTTGTTGAAAATTTTGAAAGAACTGTGCAGAGAATATTCAGACCAAAATTCCTCTTTTCGTTTCTGCGTTCCTGATACCAAATCGTAAAATTTGTTGAAAATTTTGAAAGAACTGTGCAGAGAATATTCCGACCAAAATTCCTCTTTTCGTTTCTGCGATCCTGATACCAAATCGTAAAATTTGTTGAAAATTTTGAAAGAAGTGTGCAACGAATATTCAGACCAAAATTCCTCTTTTTGTTTCTGCGATCCTGATACCAAATCGTAAAATTTGTTGAAAATTTTGAAAGAAGTGTGCAGAGAATATTCCGACCAAAATTCCTCTTTTCGTTTCTGCGATCATGATACCAAATCGTAAAATTTGTTGAAAATTTTGAAAGAACTGTGCAGAGAATATTCAGACCAAAATTCCTCTTTTCGTTTCTGCCATCCTGATACCAAATCGTAAAATTTGTTGAAAATTTTGAAAGAACTGTGCAGAGAATATTCCGACCAAAATTCCTCTTTTCGTTTCTGCGATCATGATACCAAATCGTAAAATTTGTTGAAAATTTTGAAAGAAGTGTGCAACGAATATTCAGACCAAAATTCCTCTTTTTGTTTCTGCGATCCTGATACCAAATCGTAAAATTTGTTGAAAATTTTGAAAGAACTGTGCAGAGAATATTCCGACCAAAATTCCTCTTTTCGTTTCTGCGATCATGATACCAAATCGTAAAATTTGTTGAAAATTTTGAAAGAACTGTGCAGAGAATATTCAGACCAAAATTCCTCTTTTCGTTTCTGCGTTCCTGATACCAAATCGTAAAATTTGTTGAAAATTTTGAAAGAACTGTGCAGAGAATATTCCGACCAAAATTCCTCTTTTCGTTTCTGCGATCCTGATACCAAATCGTAAAATTTGTTGAAAATTTTGAAAGAAGTGTGCAACGAATATTCAGACCAAAATTCCTCTTTTTGTTTCTGCGATCCTGATACCAAATCGTAAAATTTGTTGAAAATTTTGAAAGAAGTGTGCAGAGAATATTCCGACCAAAATTCCTCTTTTCGTTTCTGCGATCATGATACCAAATCGTAAAATTTGTTGAAAATTTTGAAAGAACTGTGCAGAGAATATTCAGACCAAAATTCCTCTTTTCGTTTCTGCGTTCCTGATACCAAATCGTAAAATTTGTTGAAAATTTTGAAAGAACTGTGCAGAGAATATTCCGACCAAAATTCCTCTTTTCGTTTCTGCGATCCTGATACCAAATCGTAAAATTTGTTGAAAATTTTGAAAGAAGTGTGCAACGAATATTTAGACCAAAATTCCTCTTTTTGTTTCTGCGATCCTGATACCAAATCGTAAAATTTGTTGAAAATTTTGAAAGAAGTGTGCAGAGAATATTCCGACTAAAATTCCTCTTTTCGTTTCTGCGATCCTGATACCAAATCGTAAAATTTTTTGAAAATTTTGAAAGAAGTGTGCAACGAATATTCAGACCAAAATTCCTCTTTTCGTTTCTGCGATCCTGATACCAAATCGTAAAATTTGTTGAAAATTTTGAAAGAAGTGTGCAACGAATATTCAGACCAAAATTCCTCTTTTTGTTTCTGCGATCCTGATACCAAATCGTAAAATTTGTTGAAAATTTTGAAAGAAGTGTGCAGAGAATATTCCGACCAAAATTCCTCTTTTCGTTTCTGCGATCCTGATACCAAATCGTAAAATTTGTTGAAAATTTTTAAAGAATTTGGCAAAGATTTTAAAATGCTTATTAAACACGCACACACATATGCGTATTTAATATGGTCATTGAACACGCTAATTCGTGCTTTGATTCACAGAACGCGATTTATGATAATATTTTGTTTACCCTGTTTAAAATTGAATTTAACTTTGATTTTAATTTTTTTTCAATTGTGCAATTGTATCATAATTACAACTTTAATTTTCATTTTGATCGTAATTTTGATTCTAATTGTAATTTTAAATTTAATTTTCGTGAACAAAGTATAGTGTACAACTCGCATATAATGGCTATTAATCACGAGAACGAGGTTTGCGAAACGAACCGTACTCGAGTGGAGCAAATCATTATATACATATATACTATTATTGTTTATTATTAAAGCATTAATACTTCTGTAAATTACAATTTGAATCATTAAAATCAATTTAAACATTAAAAAATTGCTGCGGCAATATTTATTATTGCAGGATTTTTACAGCACTTTAATTTAAAAAGATTAAAGGATTATATGTTTGGCGGTCATTTAATGCTTACATTGTCAAAATCATCCCTTAGAATTGCTATTTAGAAGCTTTTAAACATTTTTCGTTCGGATTTCCGCGACTCTTCGCCATCTATTGGACGGTGGCTGAACTGCTAAGTGATGTTTTTGAACAGCGCCAAAATGCTCGAACTTTATACTTATTGTCAAAGTGTTAATATTTAGCAATAGGATATGCATGAAACAGTAGACGATTTAATTCTGAATCGAATGGTGTATTAAATAGCTGAGGAAATTTAGCGGTTTTCCTGTAATTTGCGAATGAATATTTAGCACGACACACTTACCGACATTTACAGTTCACTGTAACATAAAAATTCAATAAAGAAGAATTTGCTATATTCTTCAATCGAATACGGGTTACAATACTTATTCCTGATTAATCATTCAACTATTTATATTGTTAATGCATTACAATAAGAGAAATATACGAGAAATCATAATCTAAGTAGAGGGCTCTACCTGTTATCGTGGGGATAAACTAATTAATAATTTGTGGATGTAATAATTGTTGTAATAATAAAAGAATATTTAAAAACTTAAAAAGAATGTTGTCTCATGATTAAATAAATTCACTTGTGGATATTTACGTACTTAAATTGCAGAAACAATATTTTATAATATACACGCCTAATCACAAGCAACCCGATATACTCATAACTCGAATTAATTTATTATTAAAAACTTCTAATTTTATACGTAACCTGGACGAAACCATAAGTGTAATCCTGAGTAAAGCTTCAAAAATAGTGGGAATATTTAAGTATTTAAATTGCGGAAACAATGGTATTATATAAACGCCTACGTGAAGGCAACCCAATATACAATAACTAATATTATTTTTTATTAAAAACTTCTAATTTTTAATATAATAGGGACACAAGCATGAGTGTAATCCTTGGCAACGCTTTAAAAATATTACACTTATGGTTTTGTCCCTGTTACGATTAAAATTTGAAGTTTTAAATAATAAATCATTATTAGTTATGCGTGTATTGGGTTGCCTGTCTGCAGGCGTTTATATAATTTAATTATTTCTGCAATTTAAATACTTTAATATTCACATTATTTTTTAAGCTTTACGTAGGATTACACTTATGGTTTTGTCCCTGTCACGTTTAAAATTGAAAGTTTTTAGTAATAAATTAATATTATGTATGCGTGTGTTGCATTGTCTGTAAGTTGGCGTTTATGTAATATAATTACTTCTGCAATTTAAATACTTAAATATTCGCACTATCTTTGAAGCTTTACTATGGATTACACTTATGGTTTTTTCACTGTCACCTTTAAAATTGGAAGTTTTTTATATTAGTTATGCGTTTATCGGGTTGCCTGTGATTAGGCGGATATATTATAATGTATTGTTTCTGCAATTTAAATACGAAAATATCTACAAGTAAATTTATTTTATTATAAGATAACAGTCTTCTTAAGTTTTTAAATATTCTTTCATTATTAAAACAATTATTAAATCCACAAATGAAAACGTAGTTTATCCCCACGATAAAAGAGGGTACCCTCTATGAAGACTAGGATTCCTCATATATTTCTCTTATTGTAATGAATTAATAATTTAAAAAGTTAATTGAATAATCAGTTATCAATTGGGACCCGTATTTCATTGAAGAATATAGCAAATTGTTGTGCATTTAGGTTTTAAGTTACAGTGAACTGTAAATGTCGGTAAGTGTGTCGTGCTTAATTTTCATTCACAAATTACAAGAAAACGGCTAGATAGCCTCAGCTATTTTATACACCATTCTATTCGGAATTAAATCATCTATCGTTTCGTGTACAGTGCATTGCTGAATATTAACACTTTGATTATAAGGATAAAGTTCGAGCATTTTGGCGCTGTTCAAAAACATCACTTAGTAGTTCGGCCATCGTCGAATAGATGGCGACAAGATGTGGAAATGCGAACGTAAAATATTTAAAAACTTTAAAATAGTAATTCTGAGGGATTATTTTGATAATTTGAACGTTAAATCACCGCCAAACTTGCAATCCTTTAATCTTTTCAAATAAACGTACTCGTTTATATTGCTAGTCCATTGACTCGCGCCCAAAAACCCGACTAAACAGGGAGTAGTGGGAATGACGAGGAGCGTGATCACAGTATAGGGTTAGTTTAAGTTCTAAGTTTAAGTTTAAGTCTAATTCGCGCTTTGATCCACAGAACGCGATTTATGATAATATTTTGTTTACCCTATTTAATATTGAATCCTATTTAATCCTATTTAATATTGAGCCTACGGCTCGTTCCGCAAACCTCGTTCTCGTGATTAATAGCCATCATTATATGCTCGTTGTACAATATACTATTAAAGAATTCCAAAATTCCTCTTTTCGTTTCTGTGATCCTGAAACTAAATCGTAAAATTTGTTGTAATATTTTTAAGAATTTGGCAGAGAATATTCAGACCAAAATTCCTCTTTTCGTTTCTGTGATCCTGATACCAAATCATAAAATTTGTTGAAAATTTTTAAAGAATTTGGCAGACAAAATTCAGACCAAAATTCCTCTTCGTTTCTGTGATCCTGATACCAAATCGTAAAATTTGTTTAAATTTTTTTAAGAATTTGGCAGAGAATAAGAAGACCAAAATTCCTCTTTTCGTTCCTGTGATCCTGATACCAAATCGTAAAATTTGTTAAAAATTTTAAAAGAATTTGGCAGAGAAAAATTTTCACGATTTGTATCAGGAGACTAGGAATGAAAAGAGGTATTTAACTCCTAAAATTTTACGATTTATAAAAAAGAGGGATTTGTGACATGCAGAAAATCTTAGAATGATTGAGATTTTTTGAGGTTTAGGTTTTGAAAATACACTAATATTAAAGTCAGTCATGAACAACATAAAGACTAATAAGTATTAAAAAAAATGCTAATAATTAAAAAAATAAAACGATAAATGTGAAGAAATAGCACTGAAATATTTTGATGGCAATTATATTACTTATATACTTACCCTCGGGTTTCCAGCAGTGAAAAACCCTAACTAACTGAATATTTCTGTATACTATATAATCACGTATTACATTCAGTTCAACATCTTCAATCGCATTACATTCTACGATGATGTAAAATAGAAAAACTGTCAACTTGAACATTTTTTGAATTAAGCGTATATTAGATTTTATTCAACCTCGTACAACAACTCAACACAACGTAACTATGCATCCTTATATAATGGATTTTTACTAGTAATAAATAATTCATTGGTAGATCCTTTGTAGAATGTTAAAAATCATGACCTGATTTTCGATTCCATTATAATCCAATTATAATAATACAATGTATTCATTGCTAACGACATCAAAATATTAGTAATCGTTCATTAAATATTCTCCTTGTTTGGTTTATGTTTAAAAGCGCGAGATAACCCGTAAAACGAATCAGTTGAACAATGGATTTTGTTAAAGTATCGATCTTAATCATTTACCTACAATTCGTACATGGGGAATTGTATGAGAAAGAGATTGAAATAATTGAGGAATATGTATATTTGAAAAACATAAAATATGTAAATTCCTATTTATGCTGGCCAAATAAATGTATTTTATTATTCATAAGTGTTTGCTTGTTTACTATTACATACTTTTCTTTTAGATCTTCAAAAACTTCATACAAAATTTTACGAAACAAATTTATTCTACACTATTCTTCGCAGGAGTGTTACCAACCAACAAATTTACGGAACAAATCATGTTTCGATTTTTGATGCTCGTATCCATGAAAGTTTCGACGTTTTACGAGAAGTATAATGCATACATTTTACATATTTTTTTTTATTATGAATCGCAATAAAAGATTTTAAGTAGAGATCCTGCATGAGCAAAATGTTTTGTTAAGTTAAAATATGATCCACACTGTGTCATGTTTCTTTGTAACTTTATTATATATGGCTCACTACAGCTTGAAGTTTTGCACAGTATTGCACTCTATCACATTTAACTGTAGCTGCGGTTAATATAGGCCTCTTCAGCTGGAAATGGAAATTTAATGTTAAAAAGCATTAGGTCGCTTCAAGGCTTGTTAATACTTAAAATTCCAACAGTTAGCATTGTTACGTAGTATTGACGATGCTTTACAAGTCGTTTACTACTTATCTTTGCTTTATACGTGCATGTTTAGCTTTAGCATTGGTTAGTTAATACGCGACCATCAATTATATACTTCCAGACCAATCTAATCGCTTCGAATCATAAATTTTATTTTCCTTTTACACACAGATCTTTATCTTATTTTTTTTAAATTTTATTCATCTTTGTAAACATACAACTACAAGTAGATTAACTCAGTGGATAGCGTTCGTTGTATCGGACATTAGTTATTTAATGTTTTCCTTTGTGCTGGGTTATGTCTGGAGGTTTGTAACTATGCCATGTTGTTACAAGGAATCGAGGTTATACAACAACATAAACCAGCTACAGAATTCCTGTTACACAAACCTTCACCATGGAAAAAAGTAACCGAAGATTCAAGCAAGCTATAATATTTCAGGTTTCTACACAAGTTTTAGATGATAGAAACAAGCTATTAATCTTTACCAATACAACCAACACGAAGGAAGTATTGAGGAATGCGAAAGTACGACTTGATTCTGATATACTAATAATTTACTTGACAAATGGTGAAGTAGTATGGTACGACGTATATTCCTTCAAGGGAAGCATTAAATACTTTAGTATAACGCAGCATAATAACACCGAAATATATTTACCTTCAAAGTATATGATAAGAAAAAATGTGGCGGGTCTTGAGGTGATATTTGTAACAAGCGGTACAAAATCCCTCGATGGTAACGAACGCTCCAATTTAATAGGAGATGGGTATCATTTGCATTTCATCGATAGTAAACATAAGCATATTGATAATATCCAGAAGGTGAATTACAATTTGCTCTTGCTTTTGCAGGAAGTTCACAACTTCAAGTAAATAGTGTGCTGATTATAAATAAACGTATTACAATGTTTCCTCTTTCAGCCTCGCAGTTACTCTCACGGAGGATACGGAAAATATGGTAGATTCACAAAGCCTTGGCATTATTGGATCAACCACTTTTTTGGATAAAGATATTATATCAAAATTAGATATATTGGTACCAAGCTACAAGTATAGGTAGATCAAATTTCATTTTTGGGATAAATGTGACTGAAATTTTGCGTTTTATTACAATTGTATGAGGCGTTGCCTTCAGTGACTTTACAGGAAACACTTCATCCTGACAGACTCATATAAACTACACAAATTGCAAATTTTCCAAAAACTTATTATTAGTAGTAATACAATTTATTGAAACTCAGTTTACAAAAGAGTTCAAAGTTTCAAAATCAATCCAGGACAGCGGCGGCTCGTGGATGTTCGGCGGTGAGGCAACGGAAGAAAATTTCACCGAAAAAGCAACAGAATATTTGCTTCCTTTATTAGAGTAAGTAGTACAGCACGAGCGGCATCTTTGTCTTTGCCTCACCTACGCAAATCCACGAGCCGCCGCTGATACAGAATTAATCTATTTTTGATATACTGCTAAAGCAATTGACATATCATTGCTGGAAATAAACACCTAAAATTTGAACCGAAGAAAACAAAATTGCATTCTGCGATTAGAAAATTAGAAATTTCTCTGTGCTGGAATTAGTTTCAGAATGCATCCAGAATAATCCTATTATTGACATACTCCTCTGACAGTTAACACATCTGATATCAGCAGCACTCAAAACTTAAATACAAACACTGTATTCATAAATTATTTTAGAACGGCGTTGTTATATTCCCTCAAAAACGTCAGAAAAAACAATGAGAGAAATGTGTATTTATCTCCTCTGGGGAATGACGTTTGGTTTGTCATGATCGGATGCACCGTTCTTGTGATTGCGTTGCTGAGGATTGTATTTACTGTTGATGAAAAGTTGAATTTCGATTTGAACGAAACGGACAGAATTAACAATGAAGAGGGTAAAGCTTGGTCGGCTGTTATTAGTGATACTCTGGCTATGTTAATACAGCAAGGTTGGTTACAACTAAAGTTCTTCTTTGTTGGTGCAATAAAGACATGCTTATATTTTAGGATCAACTTACGAACCGATCTCGGTTTCTGGAAAAATCGTTCTATTTGCATATTTAACCCTGGGCGTCTTAATTTTTAATTATTATTCATCAGTTATGGTTTCTGATCTACTGAGCAAACCTCCGCCATCCTTCAAATCTATTTCTGATATAATGGGCTTGGATATGGAAGTTGGAATTGAAAACTGTAGTCAGATTATTATGATTTTTAAGGTAATGCTTTTAAAGGTTATTGCTTGTAATGTAGGATCACTACAGCGGCGGCTCATGAATTTCCGTAGGTGAGGCAAAGACAAAGATGCCGCTCATGCTGCACTACTTACTCTAATACAGGAAGCAAATATTCCGTTGCTTTTTCGGTCAAATTTTCTTCCGTTGCCTCACCGCCGAACATCCACGAGCCGCCGCTGGATCACTACTACTACTACTATATTCTTCTTCCATCAGTTGACAATATCGTCTCTGGTCCTGAAGACATTTCCAACGATCCATCCACATCAGATACAACTACAACCGATCATTCAAACAACAATCAACTCCGTCAACTGGTCAACAGAAACGGTGAAAAATATGTCCTTGAGCTTAAATCATAATACCTTCAGATATTAAGGCAAAGAAATATTTGCCTCCGGACCCTTCAGGCGCCAGCGAAGACGAGCAATCAGATTCTGTCGATGATGTCATGATGTTGTTTTCTTTTTTTTAACTAATGTTGCTTCCTCTTGCTTCTTATCTTTATTTCTGAATGAAATCTGAAGGTTGCTTCTAAGAAAGATTTGCCTCCGGACTCTTCAGACGCCAACGAAGATGTAATGATCTCGACACCAAGACATTTTTCACCATTTCTGTTCGCCAACTAACGGAGTTTGCTTAAGATGTCAGAGAATGATTGTGTCAAAAAAGTGTGGCATCTCTCAGATATCCCTGCTTCCTCCTGAGCATTGTACACATTGTTGTCGCCTCGTGCATGGACGTTTGCTCATTTATTTACGAAATCTTAAACGTTAATTCATTTCGAATTGAAATAAGATACCCTCATGCCCACTTGCACCACAGCCGATTAATTTAAAGCAGTGGTTAGTACCGGTTAGTTCTTTAAAACACAACAATTTTATTCGCAAATTGTTTACATAATAACATATTGATCAAAGAGACATATTTTTAATATCTTAACAAATTTATAACAAATTTTGACGTTTAATCGTGATTAACTTCCTAACCACGATTAAGTACCTGCTGTGCATGTGGACCTCACGCCATCAAATTATTTCGAATATTGAAGGCGAAATTTCCTAACAATCATAATAATTTATTGGTTTTTCATCCGTGATCGGATCTTTAATTTTGAAGATCTGTGGCCACCTTAATGTTCTGAAAATCGTGAATATCTCATTTAAAATTATATATAACATATGTTGGTATTTCAGAACCTTCCTTCGCCAGGAGTTGATGACATTTTGATCTCAAAAATCAACAGGACGAATTTATCTGCATACACTTATGATTTAGATGAAGGCCTGAGAAAAATTAAAGAAGAGGACTTCGCGTTCTGTACACATTCGGATTCCGCATATGCATTAACCGAAAGGGTATATTCGTTATCTGAAAATTGCGAGGTTGGTGAATTAATGTATCACGAACCTATCGATATGTTCATGTATTTACCGAAGAATAGTGAATTCCGAGAATTATTTAAAATTACGTAAGTATATTTTTGTTTTTTTTGGTCATCAACATTTGCCTTCTGACACAGCCATTTTTGTTTGTGCAAAGTTTGGGTAATTATAAAGACACATTATTTAAGATTATTCTGTAAAAAAAATAAAAATTTGTTGTTGATATACTTTGATCAATGGATCTTTGCGTGCACGTCATAGATAGCTGAATCTAGCTCAGACAACATTTCCATACGTTTACTCTCTCTATGATAAGTTGAATTAGGCACAATCATGTGTGTACGTATGTCGTCCAAGGTGAGAAAACTCGGACTTTAAAAAGTGTTTTATTCCATCTGTGGTGCTCGCCTTTACTCTAACCTGTAATTGACATCTGACCAAGCGGGCACCTGCATACATTGTTGCTATATAACCTGTCGAGCGGTTGCCAGATTATATAGCCAAGGGTTCGCCTGACTCGCAATCGTGACTTGGACTTAACAACACTAATAAAATAAGCTTTTAGTCATTACTTACCTTTATTCCTGCTGTCTCAGTTCGGGTTCACTGGCATCTCGGCGTCGACGCAAAATCGTGCACTCGCGATTAACGTTCGTAGGAGTAACGGGATCGGGATATCAATGAAGTACTATACAAAATGACAACGACGGCAATTGATATGACAAACGTGATATATTAATGAAATAAAGAATTTAACAAACATTACTCTTGACATACATTTAGTGGACAACACAATCGATACATTAAAATCTAATTCAGCAAACATGACAATTATCTGACGTTACATCTTACAAAAGAATAATTACAACACAAGTGAAAATTAATCTTTACACATTATAAATGAATTTAGCCAAAACCTCTCATTGTCACCTTACATTACCTCACCCATTAGGAAAAAGGAGCAACTGTACCGTACGCGGACTAAAACTCAAAAACAACTGTAAAACTCAAAGAACTGACTGAACTGTAAGACTCTCCAAAGAACTGACTGAAAATCTACATGTTACTGTCCACGAAACCTCTGTGTCCCCACCGTTTTCTTTAGGAATTTTCCTGCGAAGACAAAGGGAATCCAGAGTTCAATTCGACATCGCTTTTATCTGGTTCAACATTTGCTCCTTTCCCATTTTTATTTAATTTAGGCGTTTACTTCGCCCAAATAATTCTATTATTTATTTAATCAATTACCCAGTGACTTGAGATTGAAAACGAAATTAATTTATAGACATAATCACTTAATTGACTATTTACAGGTGTTGGCTATGAATTCCCATCTTAGCTACTACAGGTAGCTCAGAAAACCGCTTAAATACACATTCTTCGATAGTGCACTAAATACATAATGCGCTGGTGCAATGTAAACACAATGACAATAACAACCCATTATCTCTTTTCTGAAAGACGGGCGCAACTATTAATGGAATTTTATGATAATAAACGAAATTTGATTAGTCGGACATCGCTAATACCTCTCACACGTTGATTAATTACACGTATACTTTTTACACTCCTCACATAACTCCCCACCTTATTTAAGTAATCTAAGTATAAAATAACTTGGATTACTTGTCAGCATTTACTCACACTTTCACCCCATTCAAAAGCAACAAAACCCACAACCCATGCGTGTTAGTAAAAAGGATGATAAATGCGAAATGAAAACCCTTCTATAAAACTTAATTGTTACAGAAACAAAATCCGTTATTATGAAACTGACTGTTTAACAGGCTTAAAAAAAAAGGATCGAGAACACATCACAACCATATCAAAAACAAAATTCGTTATTATTAAAAATACAAAATAATACACAAAAAAAACTACATTAGAACAAAATAAAATACGACTGATAGGATAAAATATCGATACAAATTAATTCGCAAAACATATAAACACATGAAAAACAATAGATTAAAATAAAACAAAACAAACAATACTAGCACATAAGAAAATAATTTACGGCGCTACTCCGCCTGCTCCTCCTCCGATTCCTCCGATTCGTAGTCGGAGTCCTCGATTCTCCTTAGGTAGCGCCGGAAGGCCTCTTCTCGCTCGGCGTCTTCTTCCTCTTCGTCCTCCTCTTGTTGATGCCGGTCCCCACAGCCGTTGCAGGGGGTCGACTGCACCGGGTATGGCATCACTGCCATGGGGAGCCCCTCCGGCTGCATGTCCCACCGGTGGAAGGGCTCCTCTTCCGCCTCCACGTCCATCTCGGAGCGAGTGTTTGCAAGTCCCGTCCTGATATAGGAGTCCAGGACGGTCTCCAACCTGGCTGCTCCCGCCAGATACCAGAGGAACACGTTCCTCACCTGATTCCTCTCCCTAGGCTCCAGATTCGGGAACCGGCTGAGCCTGGTCGGGTCCAGAGGGTGGCGTGCCAGCCACAGCACCAACGATGCCCACAATCCCATGAAAGATTCCCATGGAAACATTTTGGATTTGAAACTCAAAGATGAACTGGACTGAATGATGAATTTACGGTTCATCCCTGGGTTTATAAGGGCGGCTCTTAATGATGTTTTCTACGTCATTGATTGTTAGATCCAAATTACTGTTAACAAATCTCATCAACCTTCCTTCCCCGCCGGCCGCCTCCTGATCTGCCTCTTTTGTTCCTTGACTGTCTGGTTCACCTTTTAAATCGTTTTTTAATGTGCACACAGAGTCCCACAATTGTCTATTTACGCGGTACGATTATTTGTTTACGCACACTGTTTTCTTTGTAAACTAACCGCGCACTCTCCTTTCGATCCCTTGAACGATACCTACTTACCCTAACTACATAACAAACACAATTCGATTTACATCTCATAATTACAATATACAATCCAAACTTATCCTAATTACATCGCTCATAATTCAATATACGTTCCACGATTACCAAAAAGATTTCAATAATATTTACAATTTAATTACACAATCAACATTTCATTTACAAGTTTACCCAACAATCATTCCTGCGTATTACAATTTCAATACGATTTTCGTTTTCTCGATAATCACCTCTTAACAGCCTGTTTACCTTATTTATGCATAATGATCTCCCAGTTAATTTAATTCCCAAAATTAGTTAGTGTTAGTTTCATGCAATTCCCAATTATTTAATCTTATTAATACATATAATCCCCTTTTTTTTTTTTTTTCACAAAAAATTTTTTCCATCTTCTACTTTTTCCTTCCCGTGAACAACTTACTAAAACTGCTCGCGCTGCGAGTATTATGTCGGTGCTCGGCTGCACTCGAACTTGCTATTATTTTACCCTCTTTAGTACAATGAAACCTAAACGTTTTATCTTCATTTTCCCCTAAATACTTATCCTCTGCCAATTTTTGAAATTTAAAATTTTCCATCTTCACTCCCTTGGTGGTTTTATCTTCGTGCTCGGTTACTCTAACCCACGTCTTGCCTTTATATTTTTCAAGAAATCCTCGCCGTACCCATGGTTTATTTCCAGCGATCCCGCTATTCCTCTCCAATTTTTCATTATGTCCTTCTGGTTCATCTGACTTTTTCGCACCTTCTCTACTAGTCCCTGGGAAACCTTCCCTGGACTTGTTCACACTCTCGCTGCTCAGTGCTCGATGACACTGTGTCGACGTCAAAACTTCCCCCTCGTCATTGCATTGGAAACTTCGGTTGCCACTTTCATTTACTATCAAAAACCCTCCTGTTATTGGAGTTACCTTGAATTCCTCTGTCTTACAACCTGGTGGCACCTCTTCCTTGTCGTCGCAGAGGTCAAAGTATAATCTGTCCCCGAATTGCGTTAAATACCCGCGCCTAACTCGATTTTCGTCCCTGGGCGTATTACACGTCTGATCTAACCTTTCTTCGTGGCTCCCTTCTTCAACCGTTCCAACTCCACTTCCATTTTCCTCTGAGCCTTCTCTCTCCGAATTTGTACTGTCACTCGGCGTGTTCGCTCCTTCTTCGCTCACTTCGGACTCGTTCAACCCTGTTTCTTCCAAACCGCTTTCGTCGTCATCCTCCTTACCCACATTACCTTCATCTAGGTGCGCCTCGCTCTGCACGCTTTCCTGGGCGGCGATACCATCCTCTGATTCGTTCTCGTTTTCGTTCTCCCGGCTACTCTCTACACCTTTGATGCTTAATACGACCTCCCCTTCGCTCGTGCTCTCCTCATGATCAGATTCCACTGATTCTATCCTGCAACGCTCAGTCGCATCCTCCGCGCTCTCATAACTACCATTACTAGATTCACCTTCGTTTGCTGGTGGAGGTGGTGGCCTTCTCCATACACTGAACAGTATCTCATTATCATCTATTCCCTTATAAGTCTCGTGGAAGTCTGGTACTTCCTTTGGCCTCCTCGGTGGATCGAAATTCCTTTTCTCAGGTTCCTCTCTGCACAATCCGTCTTCAACTGGCGTGTAGCACGGTTTAATTCGGTTGACGTGCACTGCTTGAGTCTTTTTGCTGTAGATGTCCTTCACTACGTAATTAACAGGTCCGTTAATTTTTATAATCCGCCATGGTCCGGTCCACTTTGGTTGGAATTTGTGTGCAAGCATCTTCGACGAGTGTGCTTCATTTTTCACGTACACTTTATCACCTAACGCGAATTTGTGCGTTTTCGCCTTCCTGTTAAATTTTGCATTCCGATCCTCTTCCTTCCTCTTGATATTATCCGTCGCTCTTCTGTATGCATCCCCCATTCTGGCCATCATCTCCGTCGCGTAATTTTCGTCTAAGTCGTATTTCATTCTCGTTGGTTTTATCAACGCATCTATGGGCAGTTCCATGTCTCTCATATGCATTAAAAAGAACGGTGTTTCAGACGTCGTCGCATTTACGTTGTTACGCAGCGCCATAGCTACGAATGGTAGCGTTTCATCCCAAGAATTTTCTTGCGCTGACACGTAATGAGAGATCATCGTCTTCATGGTTCCATGCATCCTTTCTATCACTCCGTTTGATTGCGGATGCCATGCACTGGTCTGGATCTTTTCAATTCCTAGTAAACTGCAGATTTCCTTGAACAATTTTGAAATAAACTGGCTACCACAATCTGTTAAAATTTGCCTAGGTGTTCCGTGTCTGCATATAATGTTCGTTACAAATGCTTTTGCAACTGTCTCTGCTGAAATATCGGGTATTGGAATTAGCTCGGGGTACCGTGTCAAAAAATCCATACATGTCAAAATGTATCTGTTCCCGTTTCGAGTTCGATTCAATGGTCCCACTAAGTCGAGTGAAATCCTTCCCCATGCACCTGATTGTACGCTCATATGTTGCATCTCCGCTGGTGGTATATAGTTACTCTTCCTCATCGCACACGACTGGCATTCCTTGCAGTATTGTTTGACATCCTTGTTTAAATTCTTCCAATAGAATTCTCGTTTAATGTTAATCAACATTCGTTTCTCACCTGGATGACAACTAAACGGCGCATCGTGGTACATCTTCAAAACTTGTTTAATTAACTTTCGAGGCAACACCAATCTGTCGTCCCTTTGATTTTCATCTCTTCGTTTGTATAACAATCCCCTACCGTCTTTGAAAAAATCCGTACATTCGCCTAATTTTGTTGATATTTGCCTTACGTACTCATCGGTTTGCTGTGCTTTTACTAATTCATTTAGGTCGTAAATAGAAGTAATTAATAATTTTGGATCATTATCTCCTCCTTCGTTGTTCACAATTTGTCTGACAGCGTAATCCTCAATCCTTTTATCCATCGTATCGCTTCTCAATCTTGTCAAAGCATCTGCGTTGGTGTTAAGACGTCCTGGTCGATATTCAATGGTGAAACTATGTTCCATGAGGCTCAATGACCACTTAGATAACCTGCTGCTTTGATCCTTCAATGAAAACAAATACCTCAAACTGCGGTGGTCCGTATATACTTTAAATGTTACTCCTGTTAGATATTCTCTAAAATGTTTAATCCCCCATACTACCGCCAACGCTTCCTTTTCAATTGTCGAATAATTCTGCTCAGCCTTGTTTAGTGTTCTGCTTGCGTAGCTTACCGGGTGTTCTGTGTCTCCGTATTTTTGACATAAAATACCACCTATCGCCACTCCACTTGCGTCTGTTACTAGAATAAATTCTCTATTGAAATCGGGGTACTTCAAAATTGGAGGTGCTGTTAGTGCTTGTTTCAATTTCTGAAATGCTTCTTCTGTTTTTTCGGTCCATACGAACTTTACATCTTTCTTGGTAAGCTGGGTCAAAGGTCTCGCTATCTCCGAGAAACTAGGTACAAATTTTCTATAAAAACCTGCTAATCCGATGAATGCTCTGATTTCTTTAACTGTTCTTGGTACGGGATACTTTTTTATAACTTCGGTTTTCTGTGGATCTGCTTGACAACCATGTTCTGATATTATGTGTCCTAAATATTTTACCTCTCTTTGTAAGAATTTGCATTTCGTTGGTTTTAGCTTCAAATTATTTTCTCTAAGTCTAATAAAAACATCTCTTAAACGGCTCACATGTTGCACGATGCTTCCATCCGAAAATACGATAATATCATCCAGGTAGACTAGACACGTGACTCCTGTTAGTCCTGATAAAACTGCATACATTAGCCGTTGCCATGTACTTGGCGCATTGGACAGCCCAAACGGCATCTTGGTGAAATGATAATGTCCTGTTGGAGTTGAAAATCCCGTTTTTTCTTGGTCCTCTTCTTCAATCTCGATTTGATGATAACCACTTGTTAGATCCATGGTGGAAAATAATTTAGCTCCTGACAGTTGGTCTATCGTATCCTGAATGTGAGGTAGCGGAAAATAATCTGGTTTCGTAATTGCATTTAACCCTCGGTAATCAATACAAACTCGTAATTCCGGCTTCTCACCTACGTGTGTCTTCTTCTCGACTAAAACTATTGGTGCCGACCACGGGCTCTGAGATTCCACTATTATCCCTTCATCTAACATCTTGTCGATTTGTTGATTTAATTCACCCCGTTTGGAAAAGGGTACACGGTATGGTCTTCTCGCTATCGGGTGTGTATTTCCCTCGGTGATTATTCTGTGTTTGGTACGCGTCGTGTGCGTCAACTTCTGATCCGGCCTCGTAAAAATATCTGCGAATTCCATCAGTACTTCCCTTATCTCGTTAGATCCCGCCTTTGCCGGATTTAATGTTAAAATTTCTTCTGCAATTCTCTCTCTCTCTCTAACTGTTGATCCTCCTTGTCTGCAATCTCCGTCCTGTTGTCTTTCTATCGCCTCATATCCGTTACCTACGTGCGTTTTACTCCTTAATTGCACCTTTTGTCCCGTCGTATTTATCAACCTGATTGGAACCTCTTTGTCTACCTGACAATAAACTCTTGCTACCAGTACGCCCGCTGGTACCTCTCCACTAGGCTCGATCATGAGATTCTCGTTATCCGGTAGCTTCCCCTTGAGGACACCTTGGATTAAAATTTCCGAAAATGGAGGTAATTCCACGTCCGATTTAATCACTACTGGATTTGGCGCCGCCACCCTTAGGTCAGACGAGCACCCTTCTCGTTGAATCGATTTTATCCTGCCGGCACTCTCGCTCTGGCCCAGGATCCTTACACTTGGTTCTCTCATCAAAACCGACATTAACTCTTCCTCGCAGTCACATATTTCTAATTGCTCCTCTCTTACTCCACCTTGGTTCCTTTTTCGGCCTACTCCTTGGTTTACTCCTTTCTGATTGACTCCACCTTCCTTGGTGACCTCTGCCTCGGTCACTCTCCATCCTCCGCACGTGTTACTCTCGTTCTTCACTTGACGCCCTTTTCTTCCTTGGTCCTGACTGATTTTCATTAAATCCTCGCTCCCCTCGCGTTCCGCTTCACTCTCCACCTGAAAATTCTCTTCTGTGTTCCGATGAACAGAGTTCCACACGTTTGCTTCCACCGGGGCCCTTGGTTTCCGCAACAGGTACTTCGCCACTCATTCGGTTGTTGAAGATGGTCTCCATCGTATCGAGACGTCTACTAAGGTTTTCGAGTTTCTCGACAATTTTTTTGAAATATTCATCGTTCCCTTTGTCCATTCGGTGGACTGCAACTAACGGCTTATCTCCCTCTTCGCAATTTTCCAGTCGCACCTGTGATCCATCGATCCAAATTAATCCCGTTGCCCAATCTATTGCAACACGGTTCGCCACTAAAAAATCCAATCCAAGTAATAAATCTGCTCCAAAATCCGTGTTTTCTGTCACATGACACCGATGCTCGATGTGTTTCAATTGCGATAATTCAATATCTACCCTTACTGCTCCCTGTGTGTGAATTCTCTCGCCGCTAATGCTCCATAATCGGGGTTTCAAACTCTCCTCAATATTATATACAATTCCAGGTCGAATCAATGATGTCGCTGCGCCTGAATCAATTATCGCCCTAAATATCCGATTACCTATCCAAATTTTTATACTATTACTACTCAAATCCTTATAATTAGGGGTGGTGAGGCGGGAATGTCCTCTCGTCGCCGTTACCTGTTGTTCATCTAGTTCTAAGCCGCGGTCCGGCGCTCCGCCGCGACTTCCTTCCCGTTTAAATTCTGCTGTCTACGTGGATTTCTGCATTCTCTTGACATATGTCCTGGTTGATTACAATTATAACAAATTATCTTCCTGCATTGGTTTGCAAAATGTCCTAGTGTTCCACACTTAAAACAATTTAAATTCCTAGCACCTTCGTCCCGATTTCCGGTCTGCCTACCGTTCCCTCGTCCTCGTCCTCGATTATTCCAATCCCTGGTTTGCCTGTCATTTCCTCGTCCTCGTCCTTGACCTCGATTATTCCAATCCCTAGTACTGGAATTTCCGCTGCCGTCCTTACCATAACTAATATCTTCACCACCTGTTGTTCCTGTCACGTTCTCTCTAGCTAAATTCCTGATCCTATTCTTACTGACCAATTCAGCGATTTTCTCTTCATTCTCTGCCATCTCGATAGCATCCTCCAAGTCCATGGGTCGGAGAGACAGAACTCTCTGCTGCAACTCCAATCTCAACCCTAATTTAAAACGCAAAAACAAATCGCTCCGAAATTTATCTGGGTACGCAGCGTGATCCGGGTTCGCTCTGTGCGCCAGCTCCTTCAATCTTGCTGCAAACTCCTGGACTGACTCTCCTACCTCTTGTATGCACCTGTGAAAATTCTCAACTGCCTCACCTAAATTAAGGGAAAGTTTGAAACGACTCTCGAGAGCTGCCCTTAAATCTGCATAATCCGCGACTCTTAGTTGTGGTTCCGCCGACAATAATTGTCGCGCCTTTCCTGTCAATTTAATCCTAGTTATTGTCGCCTTTTCTTCTTCCGTCCAACCTGTTAATGCCGCAATGTCATCTAACAATTCAAAAAAATATTTTACATTCGCTGTTCCGTCGAACGTCGGAACCGAGTTCGACGACGTCAAAATTGCTTGATTCGCTGCCATCCTTAATTATTTCGTAAAATCCAAAATACAAAATCGAAATCAAAATACACAACAAAACACAAACTCAAAACAAATCAAAATACAAAAATACAATCTCGCAATTAAAACACGTCCACAAATACAAATCAAGTTACGAAAAAAATAAATTCAAAATACGAAGACAAAACACAAACAACGATTAATAAATATCCAAGTACGATTATATCAGGTGATAAAACGAGTCAGGTGTTGCTATGTTTATGTAAAACAAAATTAAACAAAATGAATAATAAAAAAAAAAAATCTGTAAATCACGGAATATCTAGAACTTTGATCACTACTTAATTTAATCCCACAATTTAAATTGACAAAAAACAAAACAAAAAAAACGAAACCCTGTTTGGATTTGCTTAGGAACAAACAACATTAAAACAAAATAACTCCTCCTAATTGAATCAACTTGGAGTACTAAAAAATCATTTACATCCAAATTAAAACAATCTCAACAATAATTAATTTATTAAAATTCACAACTACTACGGTGGCAATTAAACATCTCAATTATTTAAACAACCACACCATTATATAACCTAACAATTAAATAACCGTCTACTTTAATTAACCTAATAATGAAGCAACCCCACATTTGAGCAACCTTCTACTTTAATTAACCTCTTAATTAAGCAACCCCACACCTGACACCAAAATATATGTGGTGCTCGCCTTTACTCTAACCTGTAATTGACATCTGACCAAGCGGGCACCTGCATACATTGTTGCTATATAACCTGTCGAGCGGTTGCCAGATTATATAGCCAAGGGTTCGCCTGACTCGCAATCGTGACTTGGACTTAACAACACTAATAAAATAAGCTTTTAGTCATTACTTACCTTTATTCCTGCTGTCTCAGTTCGGGTTCACTGGCATCTCGGCGTCGACGCAAAATCGTGCACTCGCGATTAACGTTCGTAGGAGTAACGGGATCGGGATATCAATGAAGTACTATACAAAATGACAACGACGGCAATTGATATGACAAACGTGATATATTAATGAAATAAAGAATTTAACAAACATTACTCTTGACATACATTTAGTGGACAACACAATCGATACATTAAAATCTAATTCAGCAAACATGACAATTATCTGACGTTACATCTTACAAAAGAATAATTACAACACAAGTGAAAATTAATCTTTACACATTATAAATGAATTTAGCCAAAACCTCTCATTGTCACCTTACATTACCTCACCCATTAGGAAAAAGGAGCAACTGTACCGTACGCGGACTAAAACTCAAAAACAACTGTAAAACTCAAAGAACTGACTGAACTGTAAGACTCTCCAAAGAACTGACTGAAAATCTACATGTTACTGTCCACGAAACCTCTGTGTCCCCACCGTTTTCTTTAGGAATTTTCCTGCGAAGACAAAGGGAATCCAGAGTTCAATTCGACATCGCTTTTATCTGGTTCAACATTTGCTCCTTTCCCATTTTTATTTAATTTAGGCGTTTACTTCGCCCAAATAATTCTATTATTTATTTAATCAATTACCCAGTGACTTGAGATTGAAAACGAAATTAATTTATAGACATAATCACTTAATTGACTATTTACAGGTGTTGGCTATGAATTCCCATCTTAGCTACTACAGGTAGCTCAGAAAACCGCTTAAATACACATTCTTCGATAGTGCACTAAATACATAATGCGCTGGTGCAATGTAAACACAATGACAATAACAACCCATTATCTCTTTTCTGAAAGACGGGCGCAACTATTAATGGAATTTTATGATAATAAACGAAATTTGATTAGTCGGACATCGCTAATACCTCTCACACGTTGATTAATTACACGTATACTTTTTACACTCCTCACACATCCTTATATTTTAACATCAGCCTCTTAAATTTGTATCGCTTTTATTGTGGTTGCAATATTTCCATCTTCATTATTTATTTTCTCAAAAATCTGTATAAATGAATGTATTTATTTCAGCTTTCGGCGATTATTTGAAACAGGCATTGTAGATTACGTCAACACACGTTGGCAAACGAAGAAACCTCCTTGCCTTGCTAATCGAGATGTAGTCCAAGTTGGATTGAAGGATTGTATTTTTCTTATGTATCTATTCATAAGCGGATGTCTATTATCTGGTTTATTTCTCTTATGTGAGGTATTTATAAATACTTCGAAGTTTGTACATTTCAGAAAAAAATATTTGAGATCTAATTAGTTGCGTAATCTTGCTTTTAAGATAGAATGTGCTTACAAAAATTAGTTTTCATTGAACTATGGTTTATCCGTTGCAATGACTAAATAACATAAATAAATTACCAAATTATGTCACTTTAATTATTGTTTCCCCATCACCAAGAAACGTCAGACCGTAAGTCCTAATCGGTTCTGCGAAGAACTAAAAGCTTTCAGTAAAATTCTGTACACCAGAATTCTATTTTTGATTTTGCCGATATTTTTTTAAACAAGAAAAATATCAGAAAAACACCTTAATATATGTGACACGTACTCTGCCTATAATCAAAATGTAAAAATCGAGTGATGTGCTGTACAAATGATAAAATATTTCATTCTGAATCGAATTATGTGTAAAATAGCTAAGGAAACTTGCATTTTCAGTAATTTGCAATTGAAAAGTTAGCAGGAGCACCTGCCGGTAATTCAATTTACTGTAAAGCTGACAATTGAAACATTACGCAATATTTTGAAAGCTTTACTAAGGATTACACTTATATTTCATCCCCATTACTTCCAATAATTTTTAATATTAAATTAATAGTAGTTCTGCGTATATTGAGTCGCTTGTTATTACTTAAACTAACTCTATACTGTGATCACGCTCCTCGTCATGCCCACTGCTCCCTGTTTTGTCGGTTTTTGGGCGCGAGTCAAAGGACTGGCAATATAAACGCGTACGTTTATTTGAAAAGATTAAAAGATTGCAAGTTTGGCGGTGATTTAACGTTCAAATTATCAAAATCATCCCTCAGAATTACTATTTAAAAGCTTTTAAACATTTTACGTTCGCATTCCCACGTCTTGTCGCCATCTATTCGACGATGGCCGAACTACTAAGTGATGTTTTTGAACAGCGCCAGAATGCTCGAACTTTATCCTTATAATCAAAGTGTTAATATTCAGCAATGCGCTGTACACGAAACGATAGACGATTTAATTCCGAATCGAATGGTGTATAAAATAGCTGAGGTTATTTAGCCGTTTTCTTGTAATTTGCGAATGAAAATTAAGCACGACACACTTACCGACATTTACAGTTCACTGTAACTGAAAAACTAAATGCACAACAATTTGCTATATTCTTCAATGAAATACGGGTCCCAATTTATTACTGATTATTCAATTAACTTTTTTATATAATTAATGCATTACAATAAGAGAAATATATGAGGAATCCTAATCTTCATAGAGGGTACCCTCTGTTATCGTGGGGATAAACTACGTTTTCATTTGTGGATTTAATAATTGTTTTAATAATGAAAGAATATTTAAAAATTTAAGAAGACTGTTATCTTATAATAAAATAAATTTACTTGTAGATATTTTCGTATTTTTTAAATTGCAGAAACAATACATTATAATATATCCGCCTAATCACAGGCAACCCGATAAACGCATAACTACTATGAAAAACTTCCAATTTTAAAGGTGAGTGACAAAACCATAAGTGTAATTCTCAGTAAAGCTTCAAAAATAGTGCGAATATTTAAGTATTTAAATTACAGAAATAATTATATTAGATAAACGCCTACTTACAGACAATGCAATACACGCATACATAATATTAATTTATAACTAAAAACTTCCAATTGTAAACGTGACAGGGACAAAACCATAAGTGTAATCCTCCGTAAAGCTTAAAAAATAATGTATTTAAATTGCACTCATGCTTGTGTCCCAATTATATTTAAAATTAGAAGTTTTTAATAAAAAATCATATTAGTTATAGTATATTGGGTTGCCTATAAGTAGGCGTTTATATAATACCATTGTTTCCGCAATTTAAATACTTAAATATTACCACTATTTTTGAAGCTTTACTCAGAATTACACTTATGGTTTTGTCCCTGTTACGTATAAAATTAGAAGTTTTTAATAATAAATTAATTCGAGTTATGCCTATATCGGGTTGCTTGGGATTAGGCGTGTATATTATAAAATATTGTTTCTGCAATTTAAGTACGTAAATATCCACAAGTGAATTTATTTAATCATGAGACAACATTCTTTTTAAGTTTTTAAATATTCTTTTATTATTACAACAATTATTATATCCACAAATTATTAAGTAGTTTATCCCCACGATAACAGGTGGAGCCCTCTACTTAGATTATGATTTCTCGTATATTTCTCTTATTGTAATGCATTAACAATATAATCAGTTGAATGATTATTCAGGAATAAGTATTGTAACCCGTATTTGATTGAAGAATATAACAAATTCTCCTTTATTCAATTTTTATGTTACAGTGAACTGTAAATGTCGGTATGTGTGTCGTGCTTAATTTTCATTCGCAAATTACAGGAAAACCGCTAAATTTCCTCAGCTATTTTATATACCATTCGATTCAGAATTAAATCGTCTACCGTTCCATGCACAGCCCATTGCTAAATATGAACACTTTGACAATAAGTATAAAGTTCGAGCATTTTGGCGCTGTTCAAAAACATTACTTAGCAGTTCAGCCACCGTCCAATAGATGGCGACGAGGCGCGGAAATCCGAAGGAAAAATGTTTAAAAGCTTCTAAATAGCAATTCTAAGGGATGATTTTGATAATATAAGCATTAAATGACCGCCAAATATATAATCCTTTAATCTTTTAAAATAAAAGTGCTGTAAAAATCCTGCAATAATAAATATTGCCGCAGCAATTTTTTAATGGTTAAATTGATTTTAATGATTCAAATTGTAATTTATAGAGGTATTAATGGTTTAATAATAAACAATAATAGTATATTGTACAACGAGAATATTATCATTTGCTCCACTCGCCTACAGCTCGTTCTGCAAACCTCGTTCTCGTGATTAATAGCCATTATATGCGAGTTGTACACTATACTTTGTTCACGAAAATTAAAATCAAGATCAAAATTTAATTTAAAATTACAATTAGAATCAAAATTAAAATCAAAATCAAAATCAAAATTAAAGTTGTAATTATGATACAATTACATTCCACCTCATAGAAAAGTGAAGAGTGTAAAGATAGTACATCTATACTTGTTAGTTTTCACACCGTCCGCTCAAGGCGCTAGTAATACGAAATCAAAAGGCTTGCCAACTGCTTTTCTGTTTCTTTTGGCAACACTGTTTCAAATCCGTTGGTATTCGTCGAATGTTTCTTTAAAGTTGGCGTCTTGTGAATTTGACGTTATGTGAAAACTCGTCTGTTTTGTGCTGCGAATATAAAAACAATTAACAATTCATATTACCCCAGCGTGAAAAAGTGTGAGCTGCCTTCCAAGAGCGTTTTACCATAAAAATCTTGAATAATTCGTGTGCGTACACTGCAGCACCTGGCCTGCAAGCGTGACGCCGATATGTACGTAAAGTAATGATATCGAATAACACGTCTTATAAGCTCAAGGCTTCCAAGAGTTCGCGGAACAACCACGAGTACCAGGACCAGGAGGACAACGAGAGCGTAGATGGAGATGCAACAGGTGACTCCAATCACAGGTACCAGGTGTACACATCCCGGGATGGGAAGTATAACAGGGGGGCCAAGGCGCGGAATTATGAGTACATCAAGGGCTCGAGAGGTACGGAGAGGAGAGGCGGCTACAGAGGTAGGTTATCCAGCCGGCGGGAGTACATCGACGGGGGCAGGTACGATTCGGGCGTGTATCCTTACTCGAAATACACGGAATCCGAGAAAAAGGCCGAAGTAAAGTTCAGCCTGCCGGAGGACACACGCATATCCAAACTGTTGAGACGATTGAGTGTTGAAGAAGACCAGGAGAACTCCCTGCATATCTCGAGGAAGCTACTCGAAGTGCTTCTGCTACCGGACAATGCAGCGTACATAAAGAAATCGTTTAATATCTTGCGGGATTCGATTTTGCAAATCCTGTACGTCGCCCCGGGTTCACTGGCGAAGAAACAATGTGCCAGAGCTTTCGGTAGAATGGGCTACATCCTTGCACAAGATTACTACGATTTTACTAAATATTTAAAGGTCATACTCAAACAGCACAGTTTGTTAGGAATGAACAGCGAAGAAATGATCTGCTTGTTTATGGAGGCGTTAAAGGAAACACTGGATTTGGATAGGAAGAAACCCGTGCTGGATAAAAATAGCGTTTATTACTTAATGAACGATTTGATTGTCATCATAGAATCAACGGATAATGTGGAGGTGTTTCAAGCAACGCTCGATAACCTCATGAGTTGTGTTGAATTCTACCCTAATAACTTCTGCGAGTTTTTTAAAGATACAATCGACTTACTATTCGGCTGGCACGTCGATCACACGCAACCGCTCTCTAATATAGAATTTATATCAAAAAACCTGCAGCGGATCTCCAACCATTTTCAGATGAACCTCGAGTTTTCGTTAACGCTGGTCGTTCATTTCATTGAGGATATTGAAACGTATGCGAATCGACTGGTTAAAGGAGATGAGAAAAATCTTGACAACACAGCGATCGAGCTTGTAACTGTCTTCATATTAGCCCTAAACACTGTATTAAAATGTCTTAAGGATAATACCAGCGAGTTATTCACCACTAAATTAATCACGGACGCTTTGACCCAAGTTGTTTACACTCTAACAAATGCATTGGATATAATAGTTCCAGATAATTTAATAATCGCAGGTAACGAAAGCATTTCCATTCTCTTGGGATTGTTGAACATAAAAAGTGCTACGTTAATCGAATCAGTGATGCAGTTAATAGACTTGGAATTATCTGTAATTCATGATTTATCCGATCCAACCATCATCTCCATGATGCTGATGATATCCAAAGTTATTAAAGAGCTGTCGCAGAATTTACCCATCGACCTAATTCCGAAATTAGTGGGACCGGAATCTGAGATTATTAAATTGAGAAGTTCGCCATATACGGATATCCAGGAGGCCACAATTTGTGTGTATCAAGCATTGCTTAATTTAAAAAATATTCCGTTACTGCAGGAAGCTTACAGGTACATTTTGAGCGATTTAGAAGTGGCGTACAAGATCGTTATTCCGGAAATTAGCAACCTAACCTCAAATTCGAATCCGTTTGCCGGGGTGAGTTATCAGCTGGAAGAAGCTGTGCTCGTTTGCTTGTTTTTGTTGCGCTGTTTATCACAACTGGCCAATGCGAGTGGATCGATTATCGGAATGTGGGCATTAAAACCGAGCATACTGGAACTGTTAGGCGTGCTTTTGCAGCCGTACAATTTGAAATTATCCAAGAACACGCCTGCCTTGCAATACTGTCTGCTTTACTTATTGTACTCACACTGTAAATGTTATAATTATTTCATCTCGAGCAGTGCTTTGGTTAACGATAAATTGAAACCGGTGGGCCGCTTGTCGTTGCCGGATCACCTGGAGGACGTTAGTAAATCCCCGAATTCGGGGCATTTTTCCATCATACTAGATGTACTTTATAAAGTCTTTACATGCAATAAGAATTATGAGGTGCAGTTATTAGAATTGCAGTGGCTTAAAGAGATTTTTATCATCGCCGAACCTTACCTGGAAGTGTTGTACGTTAACGAGGAATTTGTACGTGTGGTGGAGATGATTGTAAAGTGTGGTTATTGTAGAAATAAGGATGTCATCTTAGCAGTTGGAGAGAATTTAGAAAAACTGTTGAGCAACAAGCAGTTATCATGGAAGAACACTTTTCTAATTGAACTGAATAAACTCTGCACGTTACACATGGCTTCTACACACCGGGATATTAGGAATAGTTACACACGATTATCCACGAATATTTCTTGGGATGTTACCATCCTGGAAATTGGTAAATTGCATGAAAACACCGGCAGGAAGCGCACGGATTTAAAGGAGTTCAGCGCTGGTACAGTTTCGTTTGCACAGCAGCTGCACATCACCGGGACGTTATACGGGGAAATTCTACCACATCACTTCAAAACGCTCATGAATTACTTGCTCAAAAACTCATCAAGCATAAATTTATTGGAGGGTGTGTTCACCTCATGTTGGCCTTTAGAGGCCGATAATCAAGAGCTCAGCGATCAGTACAGGGAAATCTGTTTGCTCTCGCGCGTTGTTTTAAACAATTGGATCACATGGGAAGCGGCTCAACTCTGCGTTAACAACAAGTTGAGGACCACGCTCGGCAAGCCGAATGAAACTTTCACAAGTTTCGAGAACAGTTTGAAGCAGTTAGCCAGGGACGTAATGAAAGCGAAGCAGGATGACTGCAAGGTCAATTTGAAAAGGGTGCATCTGCTGTTGCAATTCATCGAACATTTAGAGATGGTGATTTATAATGCGTCCGAGGGTTCCGCGCTCGCGATCCCCCCACCTTCTAAACCCGTGCGCACCTTCTTCAGCACCAACGCGTCCACTTGCAAGGAATGGCTTTCCCGTATTCGTATAATCTTAGTCCAATTATCCTTACACGCCGGACAGCCGGTAATTTCCCTGCGCCACGGGCAGGAGTTGATTAGAGATCTGCACAACAACAACAAGCACGATACTCTGGATTTCGAAAGAGCCGTGATGTATGTAACGATGGCTTTATTGAATTTATACGAGAGCGAAGCCATATACGGGCTTTACGTCTGGTGCAAGAATGTGGCGAATAGAAAGTTTGCGTGGATCAAATGCGCCGCGGATCAGGCGAATAGAAAGTACGAAATCGCCGCGGCGGGTTACCAGAAGATCATCGAAGAAGTTAACAGCGACGTCTACATTAAACACTTCATATCTGATCAGATCATCAATTGCTATAAAGAATTAAACAACTGGCTTGATATAATCACTTACAAGAACGGCAACATGAACTTGTTGTTTAACGAAAGCGAAAACGGGATGCGGTACTCGTTCAATACTGTGAATTTCGAGTGTGCGCAATCGCTTTTTAACATGGAAACCAGCACGCATGCTTTCAACGAGTTAACCTCCTGGAAGGAAATCACGAACGGGAATTCCTGGAGTGTATATGATACCCTATTAACAACCGAGTGCAATCTCTACAATATAGCGCTGAACATCAAAGCTCCTTACAACGAGGAAAGCGTGGGGAGGATCGATTCAACTTTAGCTAGGATACAAACGTTCATACAAAACAACATCCTGCACTTACCCTCGCGCTACCTGCAGGAGTTCTGCCTTCTGAATTACGTCGGGAGTGGTTTAAAAAACGTTATCAACAGCACGCCGGCCAGTACTGTTTTCCTGGTTTCCGAGGACTTCGAAAGCGAAGTTAATAAAATAGATTCGTCGACGCTCTCGAAGATCCTCTGGTGGTCCGAGTACTTCGCTAAGGTGCAAAACCAGGGCTTCAACTCGTTCTCCAGCAATCTTCGCCTCAACATTATCAAGAAAGCGCGCAAGGAAAACAACCACAATTTGGCCAGTTCGCAGTTGTATCGCTTCCTGAACAACAAGAATTTGTTGCAACCGAAAGATGCCGGGAGCGGTAAGAAAGTTAGTTTATTGATCAACATAGCGGAATCGTTTAGGAACAAGATTCCTGATATAAACATGTGGACGTTGGATACGGCAAAGGCAGCGCAGGAGGTCATCAAGTTGTTGTATAACGATCCCAGCGACAGAAAACTGGCGTTTGATTTGTGTGCCATTGCCACCACATCGATTTCCAAGTGTGCGGATATATATGGAGGGATCGAGTTGAAGCAAATCAGCTCGAAGATTTTGCTCAAACTGGCGACCTGGTTGCAGATCAACGATCACATTTCGTTAACCGAGATCAACAGCCATCTGGGGAAGTTTTTGACCGTGCTACCTGAAATCGGGATCGAGAACATTGGAAGTAACATAATTCCAATGAACGAAATGGTGATTGGTAAATTGCTACAGTTCAGCGTCAACCAGTGTCAGACTTTAGCAAAAACCTGGAACGCTTTCGGAACCTGGTGTTACCGCTGGGGGAGGAAGATCGTGGATAACAGTGCAGATTTATCCAGCACTCTCACCGCAGAAGATCGCGCAAATATACAAGCAATAATACCACCGGATTGTAAACCCGAGGAGATGAACCGCATTCTGTTAATTTTATCACAAACCAGGACACACGTCGACGAAGAGGATATTGATTCGAACGAAATCAACACTTCGGAGATGATCAGAAGCCAGTTGAAAAACGTCCCGGTGCTGTTTAAATCGCAGGATAACATCATCGACGCTTTGGTGCAAATTTGGAGGAATTTACAAAAACGGATCTACGCGTATTACGGCCACAGTGTCGATGCTTACTTCAAATATCTACACCTATCATCGAATTCCGAGAATGTAACGAAGGCAACCGAGTCCAACACAGTTACGGTCACACTGCGCTTGTTAAGATTGATCGTTAAACATGCTTTGGAACTACAAAACGCGCTAGAAGAAGGCCTTGCTAGCACCCCCACACACCCTTGGAAGATAATCATCCCTCAATTATTTTCACGCCTGAACCACCCGGAGAGTTACGTGCGCGAGCGCGTTTCAGAATTACTTTGCAGAGTGGCCGAAGACGCACCCCACTTAATCACCTTCCCGGCCGTAGTAGGCGCACTTGAGGGTGGCGTAAAATTCGATTTCTCCGAAATATCACTACCGAAGGATTGTTTATCCCAAAACAACGAGTGCAACGACGATACCGAGCTCAACGAAATCGACGATACATACGACAGCGACGACGACAGCAAAAACGTCCTGCAAGCCTGTTTCAAATCCATGGTCGAAACTCTGAGCAAACAAGCTTCCGAGACCATCACGCAGGTGCAATTGCTGGTGAAGGAATTGCGCCGGATTATCCTTCTATGGGACGAGCTCTGGCTGGGAACTCTGGCGCAACACCACAGCGAAATCAACAAACGCCAGCAGCAGCTGGAGTTGGAAATCGAGAAGGTCAACTCGAACGCGCATTTAAGTCCCGAGGAGAAGATTTCCTTGATAACGGAAAAACACCGGATCATAATCAAACCGATTATCTTCATCCTGGAGCAGCTCTTCGACATCACTAGCGTGGAACCGGAAACTCCGCACGAGAAACAGTTCCAGGAGCGCTATTCGGAAACTATCGAGGATATCCTGCAGAAGTTGAAGAACCCGGAGCACCCTGATCGCCCGCAGGAATCCTGGAAGCTGCTTAAGGAGTTGCAGAATCAGTTCCAGCAGAAGGCTCACAAGAGGACGCTGCTGAAAATGCAGGATATTAGCCCGATACTGTCGAATATCAAGGACACCGTTATATCGATGCCCGGGCAAGCGTTGCGTACGAAAGTGCACATTTCCCACGTTTCCAATCAAGTTTCTATACTGGCGACAAAAACGAAGCCCAAGAAGCTGGTGTTCCACGGATCCGATGGGCACACCTACACCTACCTCTTCAAGGGATTGGAGGATCTGCATTTGGATGAAAGAATTATGCAGTTTTTGAGTATAGCCAATACAATGATGGCGCAGAACACCGAGGG
Organism: Ocypus olens; assembly: GCA_910593695.2. Classification (NCBI taxonomy): domain Eukaryota; kingdom Metazoa; phylum Arthropoda; class Insecta; order Coleoptera; family Staphylinidae; genus Ocypus; species Ocypus olens. The sequence goes on from OU343049.1 coordinate 45,797,799, forward strand.
TACCGGGCATAACTTATACCGCGCCAGGCATTACTCGGTGATTCCGTTAGGACCTAGGTCCGGATTGATTAGCTGGGTCGGGGGAACCACACCGGTTTTCGCGCTTTACAAACGCTGGCAACAACGCGAGGCGGCCAAAGCCAGCAAGAATTCCATCACTACCGTCCTACGACCGTCCGAATTGTTCTACAACAAATTGAATCCGCTGCTGCGGGAGCACGGTGTGAAAAATATCGAGAACCGGAAGGAGTGGCCCCTGGTCGTTCTGAAACAAGTGCTGAACGAATTGATGTCGGAAACCCCCAGCGATCTACTGGCTAAGGAGCTCTGGTGCCATTCCATAAGCCCGGGGACGTGGTGGCAGATGGTCAGGAAGTACTCGTATTCCGTGGCGGTGATGTCCATCATCGGGTACATCATCGGTTTAGGCGACAGGCATTTGGATAACGTTCTGGTGGATTGGAACACCGGGGAGGTCGTCCACATCGATTACAACGTGTGCTTTGAAAAGGGGAAGACGTTGCGCGTGCCGGAGAAGGTGCCCTTCCGGCTGACTCCCAACATCAGGGACGCCTTAGGAGTTACAGGAATTGAGGTGAGTCTGAATTTTTGTTATAATTCATGATGAAGTTAAAAAAATAAATTCTTTTCATTACTAGGCGGGAAAGTAAAAATAAAACAATGACTTCGAAAATTTTGGTATTTACGATTATTATTGCTGTAAATTTGTAATATAACTCAGAAATTGGGGAGGGAAAAAGAATGTAGGTGCGAGAGAGAGGGAGCTCAAGAATTATTGTTATTATAATTGTATTTTTGGTTGATGGAATATTTATTGTTAGATATGGCAATAAAGGTTTTTATAACTCTTACATAATTATTAGCTAAAAATGACAAAATTTTGCATTTCTTTAATTTCCTTTAATCAAAGTGTGAAGCAAATCTTGGCTTTTCAACACGAAATCCATTGATTTGACTTTATTGTTGATATTGAATTCATATCACATATGGCGCTGCAACCGAAAGCATTATAACCCTGACTGTGATCGTATGGCGAACTGCGGATTATAAAAGCCAGTGCAGCGTTGTCAAAGACGACTTTTAGTTCAAAATTTTAACTGAAAACACCTCCAACATTGTGAAGTGAGTCGAATGCTTTCGATTGCAGCGCCATATGTGAGAAAATTTAATATCAATAAAGTGAAATCAATGGATTTTGTCTTGGAAAGCCAGGATTTGCTATAAAAAATTGGGTTTTCCAGTCACGATTTTAAAGCAACTTCTTTTTCACCTCAATGGGGTACTGTTGAATAGCTTTTTGATGAATTAAACATGTGTTCTTTTTTTATTGATCCAATGTGTAATTTCACGAGATATTCACAAAAACCAGGTTTCTTACAATTACAGCGCCATCTATTACGAATAAAAAAAAAACTACCTGCAACCTCCAGATTCGATCCCTTTCGGAGGCATGTTCACACTTTTGATTCAGCTATATACGGAGAAACTTCGATTATTATTTATTTAATTATATCAATACTCCGTAATTCGGGAAATCATCGAATATAAAAAAAAAACGTTTCAGATAAAAGTTACTTATTTTTTATGGGGAATCCGAATCTGCAATAAAAAATAGGGGTTTTCATTTAAGATTACAAAGTTGCCTATTTTGTATCATTTGATGACCCTCATCCAGAAGAACAAATTTTATTCAGAACTTTTTTGATCCAATGCATAGTTTTTGAGGTATTTCAATGTCTTCACCCTTTATTTTGGGCTAATTATAAAGTTGTCGGAATAAATTTTGTATTTAATCCAATAAAAACATCAGCAACTTCAGTTGGTTTAAATACTAAGCAGGTGATAACGACGATATTTCACTGTCATCACTATCCTAAATATATGCCGCTGTCAAACATAAATCGAGAAACATTTAGAACTTTAAAATAATAAATAGCTCAGTAATCATGCCGAAGGTTTCCAATAAATAAAGTGTCCATTCTGAATATATATTTATCTAAAACAAACTGAATTGAAGGCTTTAACTTTTTGATACAGTTCGAATCTTCAGCAACGATAATTGTTAATATTTTTGACCAATTAAACTTGAATAATAAATATGGTTGAAATTTGATTAAGTAACAGTTTACAAACCTTTTCTTTCGGGTGCGTAGAAAATTGGGGGTTAGAGATTATAATATACAGGGTGTTACAAATTCGATGCATTGCCGGTTGGGCAGCCGAACCGCACTAAAAGATAAAGGACTGAAGATTGGCACATCCAAAACTATTTACAACCTCAAAAACTATACTATTCCCCCACCACTATACAAGTTTTGTTAAATAGTGCGGTTTGACTGCCCAACCTTGTGTAAGAGATAAAAAATGGAAGCAAAGTTTCGCGTTTTAATGCTTTAAAAAGGAATTTATAAAACATTCCGATTACCTCCGGAGATATCCGAAAAAATCGAAATAATTAATTTTTATTTTTTTATTTTTTACGGCGTTATTATTGATTATTTTAGAAATCCAAGAGCACTTTCTTAAGGCATTTTGTTGTGCTCTTTAAGGAAATGATTGTATTTTTCAGATTCGACGCTTCGTTTTTAGGGTATGGATTAAAAAAAACAGGTTCGTATTTAAAAAATAAAAAATTTCTTGAAGAACTTAAAGTGCCTTAAGTACTCTTGGTTTTTTCTTAAGGCATTTTGTATGCTCTTTAAGAAAATGGTTGTATTTTTCTGATTCGACGTTTCATTTTTCGGGTATGGATAAAAAATCCAGACTCGTATTTAAAAAAATAAAAATAAAGAAACGTCGTATTTAAAACAAAAAAAATCCTTGAAGAGCTTAGAGGAGTGTCTCAAGAAAGTGCTCTTTGTTTTTCAAAATAATCGCTAATAAAGCCGTCAAAAAATAAAAACAGATTTCTTTTCAGTTTTTGTCGAATATCTTCGGAAGTAGCAGGAATATTTTAAATTTCTATTAAAAAAATTATTCCGTATTAAATTGCGCAATTTTGCCTGCATTTCACGAACTCTCTATCTCTTATAGTTTCCGAGATAGCAATGCTAATTCATCGAATTTGTAACTCCCCGTGCTTAAAAATGATAACAGAGTCCTCAGGAAACATATTTTGAACCTAAATTTTGTTTATTTATTTTCAAAAACGTATTGATCGTATACTTTTAATAGCGACTAGAATTTAAGGTACGGCTCGCGGGGTGACTCGTGGTACGGCCGAGGTAGCAGAGGTGGTAATACAGATAGGTGCGGTCACGCAGCCAGCCGTCACTGCAGCCGACCGTATCTATCTGTATTGACAGCTACCTCGGCCGTACCATGAGTCACCCCGCGAGCCGTCACTGGTTTGACAATTTAAAATCTTTTTAATTTTTAGTTCTTTCACATTGTAATTTTTTCGATTATACATCGCAAAATTGTAACCCCCAAAAATACTGACAGTAACATGTTACTCATATCAACAGTCACTTGTATTTGTGGTGATCTAAATTTTTTTTTTTTTTAAATACGAACAAATGATTATTATTTTGAGAAACGAAATCATCCCACTTGACGAATTCGGAATAGATACGTTCTTAATCAGTAATCGTTATCGTGATGTTGTTGTTCCTTTTCTTTTGAGATAAATACAAAATGGAGGTATGTGTTTATGCACGAGTGTGTATAGATTTTAGAAATCAGGTGCTATTATTCGCACGGCTATCGTGTTTTGTTCCAATAAACGATAATCCGATTGCATCACACGTCCCACACAAATTCACTTACAACCAATTTTCACATCGTTGTTTTTACAAGGGAAATGCGCACGCAAATTTTGGAATTGATCGACAGACTTGTGGCAGACATTTTGGGCAACATGGCGAAAGTCAGAGTCGGTAATTGAAATTTTTACCGATTTGAAACTCGATGTACATATTGAAAAAAACTTTCGATGTTGCATGATTTTCTGGCATCACGTTCCATCCAGTGACGGTTCGCGGGGCGACTCACGGTACGGCAAAGGTGGCAATACAAATAGGTAGGGTTGGTCGTAGCATGAGTCACCCAGCGAGCCGTCACTAGATGGAACGTTAGGACGTGATACCAGAAAATCATGCCATATCGAAAGTTTTTTCCCTAAATTCCAGGATTGTTACAAGATAGATAGCCGTCACCGGCTCCATCATACTAGGAGAGTTAAAGTTGAAAATTCCGCCAGTTCTACAATTGCCTTTGGGCCTGGATTCTCGTACCAGTAAACGTCCCAAATTTACAAAATCGTCCTTTTTTACAAATACAGTTTTATTATAGTCAAACAAACGACAACGTTCTTGGCTGTTGGCCTCGATGCCAAAGCCTAAAACAAAAAGATATATCAACACTTCAAATCTGCATATACCTTTTGGAATGCTTAGAAAATAATCGAAAGTTAACTAAACCTTCATAGACATCATCATCTCGCAAGGTCCAAAAAGTTACTATTACTACATATTGTGCAACCATTAATCATCTCCATTTACTCGTATTGGGACAATCAATAAACTTTTGACTTTGCCTTTTAATCGGCGTTTTGTTGCCGCCCAGGAAAACGTGATCATGGATCGCGTCATTTTCACGTTTCCAGAACCAACAAATAAATAATTCTCGCCATCTATCGTATGTTCATTAAAAAAAAACCTCAAGTGTGCCATGATATTTTAATTCAAAAAATGTAAGTTGGCACACATGTTAGGAATTGACATACAAAACGTCAGATCGTTCTAAAAGTCACAATTATTCCGTGACCACAATGGTTTACAGCAACCAGCAAAAAAGTTTCTAGTTGAAACTTATTTCCGAAATGAGACTAAAGTGGACGGAAATTGGGTGTATTAATTCGACGCACCTACGGTGGGGTTTCGGAAGGTGAACCTACGTCTTTTCTGCGTCGTTTATCACAGCAAATTAATTTATCAGTAGGAACATTCCGCAAGCAACATAACCTCAATATGTGTTACCAACTTAAATTTTTAAAAATAAAAACTCATGGCACACTTGATGTTTTTTTTTTAATGAACATACTTTATAATCACTGGCTGCAAAAATCCGATTTTCGGATCGTGAAGCGTTGCCAACAAAAAACCCAATTAAATCCCGTGATATACAATTTCTTTCAAAGAATTTCAATCTGTTAGAAATCAAGTTAAAAAAACTTAATAGAATCACTGCTAAATATCATTAATAAAGAAGAGTTTGTATCACAGATACGTTATCTAAAGTAAATAACATTGCCACTAGGTGTCACTAAAGCCCATGATGTTTGTTGGGTTAATATAAATAAATCGCCGTTATTACCATTTGGTTTTTTCTATAGTTTACTCATTTTAATACACGAAAGTTTCCATTTTCAATAAATACTACATCAATACATCGCCCGTCCTTCACCCAATACAATTTGTGACTATGGTGGCGTCACTATTCTCATCTCCGAACTTTTTGCGCATCCTCTCGTGCAACTCGATCTTGGAAATGCTGTACTCGTCGATCGCTCCATCTTGGATCTTCTGCTGGTTCGGCACGTGGTCGGTGATGTAGCTCGGCTCCTGGTTGAGGATCCCGGGAGATTGGCACTTGAGCATGCACCAGAACGCCCTGCGGTAGTTTCTGCTCTTCCACGCGTAGATGATGGGGTTTATGCAGGAATTGGTGACCGCCATCGTGAAGGCGAGCTCGTAGACCAGGTCGGACTCGAAGATGTGGAGGAAACGCATGTACGTTATTATTATGAAATAGGGCATCCAGCAGATGGAGAAGAAGCCCAGTATTAGAAGGACCATCTGTAATATAAGTAAAATGTGAGATTTTATGAAGGTTAATTCTTTTAAATTCAATCTTATTTTTGATAAGTAAAAGTAATGGTGGTTTTCCGCGAAATCGCGCATGCGCAAAGCTCTCCCTTCGCTGTTTTAACTACTTAAAACTATTTTATTTGTAAACTCTGGTTCAGCTTAGCTTCGTACGGTTTTCAAAGTCCCACTTTTGTTACAGTTTTGTCATCCTTGTGGGGACCTGGCATCATATTGCTTACTCGTCTCTTTTGTTTCATTTTCGTTGTCTTCGCCACATTTATGCCCATGCTGGTATTTTCGACATTTATTGCAGTCTTTCTAAAACTTATTACAATAAAACACTTTCTGTTTTGTATAACGACTAAATATCCATGTTATACAAAGCAAAGTAAAAAGTGTTTTATTACATTATTCAAAATGTATAATAAGCCTCCAGAATAAACAATATTACTCTAATAAGGCGTGATATTCGCGGTATACCTATGTAACTTTATTCTTGGATGTAGACTCAATTAATCTAATGTTTTCGTGTATTTGCTTTTGAGTGCACTCCATTTTAGTCACATTTAATTAATTAATCACTAAATCAATGCCAGCTGTTATGCATACAGTATATACATGCATGTATCGGTCAGTGTCAAAGTTCAACATCTAAAGCAATTATTGTGCACGATAACGATTTCTATCATTAGCTCAATGATTCATGAAAGGCAATTCAGTGAACTACGTTTTCGGTAATAAGGAAAAATACAATAAGTACATAATCCAGCCTTGATAAATAATTAACACAAGCAAATGTGCTTGAAAGTATAATGTTGCTTTCCTAGGGAAGTATAGGTGTTATATTTTTTGGCCGAGGTCATTAACCAAAGCAAACAGTTGTGCTTGCGGTAATTATCTTTTGCGGTTCTTACCTTCTACAAACTCACATTATTATGTAAAACTAATGGAAAAGATGAGATTTTTAAAAAAGCTAAATATTCGTGTTCAAAGCACCCGACTTATTCGACGCATTTTGAAAGTTTTTATTTCCTTGAAGATGGACAATATAACCTCAACCAGTGACGGTTCGCGGGGTTTTTTCTGGTCTCGGCCGAGGAACAAGAGGTGGTAATACAGATAGGTAGGGTCAGTTGCAGAGACGGCTGGCTGCGTGACCGCACCTATCTGTATTACCACCTCTGCTACCTCGGCCGTACCAGAAAAAAAAACCCGTGAACCGTCACTGACCTCAACATCAGCAAAGGTAATGAAAAAGTTGAAAATTGTAGACGATTGGAAATAAATCGGAGGTTCCGATTCTCGGCGCCATTGCTAAATCCAAGTTTTCCCAAGGCCACCCTATGTTAAATTTTAACAGTACACTGCGAAATAGCTAATAATGGCTCCCTATCATATTCAACTGAAAATGAAAATAAAATTTTGCTGCTCCTCAGAGCTGGCTAAATCATATTCTGCTTACGTATTCGTGTTGAGAAGGCTCGAATTAGTTGTTCTAGAAAATTTAGACGCGTTTTGAGATATATTTGACTTTTCTGAAGGTGGACAATATAAACAGTTCGACCAGCAAAAGTAATGAAAAACTGGAAATAATACACTTTAAAACTGAATAAAACGCTTTAACTTTAAGCCAAGCGTGCGTATAATTTCAAATAGAGTAAGGAATTATAAATAAGGATGTTCAAAATGTATGATTTAGGTGGATTAAGTGTTTAACCGCCATCTGCCTCTCTTCGTTTAATGATTTCATCATTTCATGATTTTCGCCATTTTTTCCATAATATTCCTCAGGAAAAAAATGTTGGGAAAAATTTGAAAAAATTCATGGCGGTTCTTAATGACGGGTAAAAATAAAATAATTATTTATCCGAAAAAAAAAATGTTTTGGTCATTTTATGATTTTCGCCATTTTTTCCGTAGAATTTTACCCAGGAAAAAATGCATGCAAAATATGTTGGGTCACAGAAAAAATTGAAAAAATTCATGACGGGAAAGGGCGTGTAAAGTAATTATTTTTCAGAAAAAAAAATTTTTGGTCTTTTGATGATTTCATCACTTCACGATTTTCCCATAGAAAATATGTAAAAAAATGTTGGGTCTCAGAAAAAATTGACTCTACTGCACTGATACGATCCAAAAATCCGAAACCGGTCGGTAGTTTGTCGTCTGATTGGGAAACAATAATTGATTGCTTATTTATGATTTACTTTAGAAACAAGTGTTTGCAATTTTGGGGAATGTGTTTCTAGGCTTTTTTTATTAGCCATCCTTATGCGTTTTTTTTTTTGTTACTTTGCCTACCTTATATTGCAAACAGTTATCACAAAGCGTTCTCGAATTAAAACGCTTCATACAGGAGTAGTTTTTTTTACATGCTGTACTACATCGTCGAAACCGGTCCAGTTATCAATTAAATTAAACCATTATTATTTTTTTCTACAAAATGTTCTGTAAATTAAACTCCTCACGCATTCGTAAGTTGATTAATTCACTTTGTCGACCATCACGCATTTCAGTAATTGCATCTTCGTGTTTTCCTCCTTTCCATTATCCGATCGTAAATTAATGCAGCGGATTGTTCGTCGATTTATTAAAAAGCCATAAAACACGCACTCGAAATGCATTACGCAATTTATTTTCTTGCAGATCGAGATAACAGTCAGATAAAACGGGACCCACTTCCTATGATGGATTGCGCAACGGAGGTCTAAATAATCGGTGTTTATTTAGACACCTTTTCATTTCAATCTCCCCGCACGGTTGCGGAATGGAAATGAATTGTCTTCCTGCTCGTAAATATTTATACAAATCACGCGCGTGTCGCACGTTATTTGCGATTGAGACGCATTAAACTAGTATTCAAGATGAAATTCTTTTTCGTCTAGTAATTGTCAATGTAATCGTTAAATTTTGACATATTGATCAAATTGCGGATGTAAAGAGACCAATCCGTGCTCAAATGATAAATATTGCTGGCGGAGCTGAAAGTGTTGCCAAAGATCCTCGTTTGTCCATTCTAAGATGTTCACAGCAATTGGGAGTGTCGACAGCAAGCAAAGATCTGGGTCTTAAAGCTTACAAAGTTCAGCTGCAATTTTTATAGCCGGTAACACAGTGAGTGATTCATTGCGACTTACTAGTACAAAAGGAAAATTGATACACTTGCTCAAATCCTCCATTTGATCTAAAGGAACACATTTTCCCGCTCATGGGATAGGTTCTACTTAAACACAAGGAACAATTGGTACCAATGCTCAATTTTTTTCGCCTATAGAATAAGCTCCATTTGAACAAAAACAACAATTGGTGTCGACGTACAAATTTTGCCGCCTATAGGATAGACTCTTAGTACAATTGGTACCAATGCTCAAATTTTCCCGCCTATAGAATAAGCTCCATTTGAACAAAAGGAACAATTGATATCAACTTTCCCACCTATAAGATAGGCTATTTGGACACAAGTAAAATTGGTACTAATGCTCAAATTTTCGCACCTATAGGATAGGCTCCACCTGTACAGAACGAACAATTGGAATGCTTAAATTTTCTCGCCCATGTAACAAAAACTACAATTGGTATCGATCTTTAAATTTGCTCGTCTCTACTTGGACACAAGTACAAATGGTACCATTGCTCAAATTTCCCGCCTGTAGGATTGGCTCCACTCTAATCAAATGTGTAACGCGTTCAGTCCGACAGGAACTAAAGCTTTAATGCGTTACATATTTGCTGTCTAATTTACGTACCTGCACTGACTTGTTTTCCCTGAGTATTTTCGGGGCGTTGTGGTGTTGGCACTGGGTGGCAGATTTGAAGCGCCTGGTGTGCTCCTTGGTTTCCCTCCAGATGCGGATGTAGAGGAGGAACATGACCAGCCAGATGGAGAGAAACATGGGGGTGAGAATAAAGTTGGCGTACATGTTGGGTAACACGGCGACGAAGCTGCAGCTGCAGTGGCTTCTTTCGTCCCAGGTGTTCCAATAGATGGGGGCGGTGGCGACCAGGATCGATATCAACCATCCGGCGCTTATCACGATCCATACTACCATCCTACACATGTATCTGAAATTAAAGTTTTCTAGGATAAAATAAACAATATAACGGTATTAAGAACGTAACTATTTATTTACAAAAAGTAAAATATCAATGCACTCATTTGTAATGTATATTTGCTTCTCTCACAGGTTAAGTGGAAGAGCAGCATAAGTTGATATCAACTTAGCTGAACTGCTTTGACAACAAATACAAGCTGTTCACCCGACCAAGCCTCCATGACAATTAATTTCCAAATGTCTAGAAACTCAATTTACTGAACAAACCCAACCCCCAACTCCCCCACCTTGCCTGTAGGTGCGTGCCCAACTCGTCGCGTTTCATTGGCTCACCCTGTATAATCATAAAACTGACGCGAACCAATTTTATTACTAAAAAAATGCATCTGTGGCCTTGTCCGCGCCTCCTGACAAATACTAAACGGCTCCAGGAAGAAACCAACTTACACAAGGGTGAAAAAATCCCTGCAACTGCATTTCCTGACCGTGCAATTCTACCGCCTGAAGGATTTCATCCAAATAAAAATAAAAGGACTGACCGTGATCGATAGTCCTTCCAGAAAGATGCATTAAAGACGACCGATAAAGATACCCATTTAACAGAAAAAATTGAGCCCTTTCCTCGCTAGATGGCTTTAGTGTCATGTATCTGGGGTAATACAAGTCGCATCTGGTTGTACAGGGTGACCGACGGAAATCGGACGTTTTTAAAATGGCTAGCATGCGATCGTTGGGGCAGATAGGATGGGGACCCCGCAGCCGTTGGCCTCGCTACTCAATGCCATTTCAGTGGACCAGAAAATTTAAGATACTGGACCAGTGAGAATCTTCGCAACATTCACAAAAAACCTCTCCACTCGAGCGCCACTTTCGGCATCATTGGCCCTTATTGTTTTGAAGATAAAATTGGTGACACTGCCAACGCTGAAAGTTATATTCACGTACTTAACACTTTCTTGCGTCCACAATTGAGTAAACGGCGTCTTCACAAAATGTAAAATGTTTATTTTCAACAAGATGGTGCCACACCGCACCCTGCATATTGACTTCTTTTTGTGGTGATACCGCAAATCACGTGACTATACTCACAAACCCCTCACTTTGACTGACCTGAAGGAGGCAGTGAGGCAGGAAGTGGCAACAATTGATCACAAGATATTGGAACATCTACGTAACAATTTTCAGCGAAGGCGTGAAAACTGCATTCGAGAAGGTGGACATGATGTCGTTTAAAATATGCATTTCAAATGGCATGCAATTACGAAGATTTTTCTGTAATGGAATTGCTTTTTCAGTGAGAAACAAATGAGTACTGTTCATTTCAAAATTGTCAGTTTCCCGTCGGTCACCCTTTACTTAGCGTCAAACGAAAACTCTTCGGAATTCGTTGGTGGCGTGACTCGTGTGCAGACCAATGGCAACAGTCGAACAGCGAAAAAGATCGTGGTGGAAGCGGCAAAGCTCAGATTGACGTTACAAAGGTGATGTTATTTATTTTGTGGTATTGAAAGGGCATCGTGCATCACAAGCTGTCTGGCGAAACGATTTAAGGCGCAAACAGACTGCTATCACGTCAAGTGATACTTGCTACCATGTCACGTGGGCCCACATGCCACTTACGTGCTATCACGATGTAATTTTTAAACCGTGATATCATGCTTTGAACCACATTGTTATCACGTGATTGCGGTTTGTGTAGAAACGGTGAACCATACGAAGTCTTCCAAAGTTTAACATTGAAAACGGAAAGTGATAGCAGTTCGAAGTAGATTTCGAAGAAGAACCAGAAGCTGTGACTGCTTACGTGAGTGACGGTTCGTGGGTTTTTTTCTGGTACGGGCGAGGAACAAGAGGTGGTAATGCAGTTGCAGAGACGGCTGGCTGCGTGACTGTATTACCACCTCTTGTTCCTCGTCCGTACCAGAAAAAAACCCGCGAACCGTCACTGGCTTACGTTGCTCTCAGTTCGGAGAAAAAAACGCTTCGAATATGGGTTCACGCAATAAATAAAAATTGAGAACAGTTGGGCGAATTTCATCGGTTAGTTCCCGAATTACAAAAAGATCCGAAACGTTTTCACATGTATTTTCTAATGAACAGAGAAGAATTTGCTTTTTTTACGTAGCCTCATTGGAAACAACATAGACAAAACTTCGTAGAGCTGGTTCTACTGAAGAAAGAACAGTGCGAAAAGTGATATCACGTTTGTCAAAAAGATATAGACGCGACACAGAGCAAAACCGTGCTATCACGTGTGAGGTCGGTGACGTAACATGGTGCATACAACAACCATGCCATGTTAAACAACACCGCGCATTTCTCACCCTCTCAGCCTTTACTGTCAACAATTGGAGTGATTGCAACAAGCAATTCAAATCAGTGACGGTTCGCCGGGTTTTTTTCTGGTACGGCCGAGGAACAAGAGGTGGTAATACAGATAGGTAGGGTCAGTTGCAGAGACGGCTGGTTGCGTGACCACACCTATCTGTATTACCACCTCTTGTTCCTCGGCCGTACCAGAAAAAATCCCGCGAACCGTCACTGATTCAAATCAATCGACTGGAATTGGTCAACGGATGAGGTGCCGTATTCTACCATACAACGCCAGACTTCATACATATTTAAATACTCGGAAAAAATTGAGAAAACATGGCTGAGAAGATTTAATGCATCCCTGAATGAGTCACTTGACTCTCGACTCATTTCTAAGAGTCGGCTCTTTTAATCGACTCGTTCATGAGTTACCTCTAGTGTATACCGTGGGTAGTATGTTTAGTTATTATTACTATTATAATAAATTGCAAAAACACTTAATTTAATATACCTCATAAAATAAGCGGCAAGTTGACGTTTAAGTCATCAAAATCACAAGAGAAAGTCTTTTTTTTAATTAAATGCAATTCTTTACGTTGTGATGTTATACATGATAAAATTCAACAAAGCCTTCAGCAGTACAATTTCCAAAATTTAAAATTCCTATTTTGGAGGTATCAGAATTAAACATTGGGCGATTTAGTTTTATAGGCTTACTGAGATTCTTGAGAAATTTTATGTAATTAGAGTGAAGAATCGAATCATGAATAATGATAAGTATTCACTGTAATACCCTTTGAAAATATTTGTATTAAACAAAAACCCAAGTCACGAAACTGAAAATAATAACATGAAACCGACGAAGATTTATTATTATTATTATTATTACTATCAAATTATTTTCAAAACTTTTTTTTTATTGTACGACACTTTCATCTGTTTTTATTAACAAACCTGCTATAGTGGAAGGGAAGCACGATGGCTATATAGCGATCGGTGGCAATCACCAGGAGATTGTAGATCGAGCTGGAGCACGCCAGAATGACCAAAACAAACCGCACTATGCACGTAGACTTCTGCTCCCCTAGCCCCTTCCAAACATTAAAAGACATATGGTACGGTATCGTCAGTCCCACCAGCAAATCGCTGACCGCCAGGTTGAAGATGTACCGATTCGACAACAGCTCGGATATCTTCTTGCTGAGCCTTATGGCACAGATCGTCATCACGTTCCCAAACACGATCAACACTATAATCACCATGTCCACGGCAATCCACACGGCGTGCTCCCGCGAGATCCCGAAACCCCAATCCGTGGTCGAACTAGCGTTCCGTTCCATCGCGAAAGATCAACAAGCGTTTCCGGTGCAGTCAAATCCCACGTCCGCGATCGATGTTGGTGTTGTTGTTTTTATCTATAAACATTCTTTGATGTTGCGAATTAATTGCAGTATTTTCGGACGGACAATCAATCTTGCTCTGGCCGTGCCGACGGTGATAACGCCATTATTGTTTGGAATCGAGTCGGGAGGCGGTATACCGCAAACGCGATTTGCTTTTAACATTTAATTTTAGCACACACTTAAAATCGCCAGAATTGCACGCCGCTAATGGGAATGAGTGGTTTTATTTTTGGTCGTCGTAGCCGAATTTTTCTGATCGCGATGTTACCGAGCGGTTTGCGGAAGATATCGCGGAAATCGCGCGTCCGCTCCAGGTGGATTTTTGCGATTAACTGAGTGATCAACAGGAGGTTCACGAATTGATCAGCTTTCCCCCACGTCCTTCTCTTTCCTTATGGGTGCGCGTTCGGTTCCTTTTGTTTCGCGTTATTTAGTGAAACAAATGGAGAAAGGTAAATATTGTATTGAGAAGTAATTTCAGAAAAAACTGTAAGTGTGAATAACATAAGAAATCAGATTCTCGATCCCGCGGAATAAGAAACGTTACGAAACCGTTTTTTAATTAAATTAGTACGTCGTAACGGTCGCAACTATCGTGATGAATAAACATTACCAATTAATCTAGTTAAATGGGAACAGAAATGATTATTTTGCTATTATATTACAAACAATGAATGTAGAACATTATAAATAAAATACTTGTAGATATGTACTAATTTTTGATATTTTCTTTCTTCTTTCAGGGAATGTTTAGATTGTCATGTGAAAACATCCTGAAGACTATGAAGAAAGGTCGCGAGACTCTACTCACTTTACTCGAAGCCTTCGTGTACGATCCACTCGTAGACTGGACAGTCGGCAATGACGGTTTGGCGGGTACTACTTTCGGCGGAATGTCTACAAATGCTACACACAAACAAACCAGGAAGGATCTCGAGAAGGAGGTCACTTTGGCCATGTACCGAGTCAGGTGCACTGAAATGAAAATGGAATGGGATCAAAACAAGTAAGTCAAAAACAAGAAATTAACTTGAGACAACCTCGCTTATTGCAGATTTATTGAATAAAGACGAAAAATAGCCTGAATATAAGAATATTCCACCTGTTGTAAGTTACTTGTTTGTAGTCTTACAAGGAGAGGATCAGATGTGTGACTCACCGATTTGATCCATCTTCGGCAAACGTGTAGGTCATGAGCAGGAGTGTAACAGGTGCAAGTAATAGGGCGCACTATTCAGCCGTTTTCGAGAAAAAAATTGATTAATTCTAAAACTAAGATGTTTAAATACACATGGATTTATAAAAACTATAAAAAGAAAATGAATGAACCCAACTTCAACAATGGGGTTCGATCCTTCGACCTTCCGACTACGAATCGGAGGTTTTATCGATGCGCCAAAAGGTCGGTATATGTTAGTTAACGCAAAAGGTATATAATCATACGAATGAATAACCAATTTAAACAAAAAACATTTTTTCTCGAAAAGGCTGAATAGTGCGTCCTATTACTTGCACCTGTTACACTCCTGATTATGACCTTCACGTGTGCCATGATGGATTGAATCGGTGAGTCACACATCTGATCCTCCCCTTGTTAGTAAGACTCAATGTTGCAGAGTCACGAACAGGCTATATATTCAGGCTATTTTCGTCTTTATTGCTTTTATACAAGAAACAAGTTTTTGCTTTTTTGTCTTTGGATTGAAACCTGTTCGTAAATCTACAAAATCTTACAAAGACTAAAAAAACACTTTCATGGCTAATGCCATGCCGGATATATTAATACAAAAGAGATTTGCATGTTATGAAGGGTATTACTGATCTAGGACTACTATATAAAAAAAATTATAACATTTCCAAAACTTCTTTTCAGGGATGACGTTCTGAAAAAAATCCCCGAACTCCAAGAACACTTCAAACAGTGGCTGGAATGCCACGATAAATCAACGATGTCCGAAGACCTCCTGCAAGATCTCCACCAACAGATGGCGGTAGTAAAGGAGGCGGAAGCGAACGGCATATGCAAACACAGCTTGCACACCCTGCCCGCACGTTTTGAAACCTATCGCCAAACCCAAGACACGATCAAAACCGCGAAAAAAGACCTAGAAACGCTGATTAGAGACTGCGAAACTCACCTGGAACGTTTCTCCGAGGCGGTGAAATCCTTGCAAAACCAACAGGTCCAGCAGTGGTTTATGGAGTTGAATAAGAACGGGGACAAGGAGAAAGTGTTCGATTTGGTTAAGGAATTCCTGCAGAACGCCGGGCAAGCGAATATGATCTCGCAGTGCGAGCAGTCGGAAAACGAGGTCATGCAGATATCCGAACAGCAAACCGTGCTGACGATAAAATGCCTTAATTTACTGCAAGAATACTGGATGGTCTACTCGCAATGCCCGGTTTCCTTCCTCGAAAACCACCGCATGATCTACTACCTGAAGTGGTGCAAAATCCTGCAAACATCGTGCGATTTCACCACCAGCGAGCATATACTGCAACAATTTTACGCCTTCACCAACATCCCAACGAAACCGGGAAATTCGATCTTGAAGTTTTCTTATCTGCTGAATGTACATTACAACACGGTCGCGGGGCAAGCGACGAAGGCTTTTGAGGAGCTCAACAAGATCAGATCAGAAGAGCCGAGTGTACTCTTGGAGAAACACTACACCGACGCAAAAATTTGCCTCACCAACTATCTAAAACACGAGAAGTCCGCCAGCAAGGCGCTGGAATTTGTGATAATGAGCGAATTGCTAGTTTTGAACCGCACCTTCCTCACACTCGAAACCGCGGCTTCGAAGAGCGGGGATTGGTTGATAAAGTTAACGTCTCGCGAGGGCGATTGGTTCCTCGATGAATTAACTCTTAACTCCAGCAAAGCAATCGAGTTGATTAACTACCTGATGATCCACAATAGTATCGAGGACGATTTGCAACTGATGAAGGTGGTTAATGGTTTGCAGGTGGCGAATAGCATGTACAAGAGTTTGCACGAGTTGAATTTCAATTTCCACACGATTATTTTGCCCGAGAGTATGAAGAAGATACAGAGCGAGGAGCCGACGGTCATGCAGATGATACGCGATTTGAAGAGTATTATTGTTAGCTTGGGACTGCCGCTGCAGGATCTGATCGTTCAATTGGAGAAGCAGCTCACCTGCGTCGTTATGGAAATGGAGCATTCGGTAAGTAATTTTGTTGATTCATAGTAGTGTTTTAAACAGTAGGGAGAGAAATGTGGGATTTTTCTTGAGGTGCAAATTTGTATAAATAATGGAACCTTGTAGAGAGAGAATTGATTACTTCTCTTACTTGGGCGTCAAATGTTATTGACTGAGAACTCGGATTTCTCTCTTGTGAATCTGGAGGAATTACCATTTCTAACATCATATTGTAGTTCATATGAGATTGATTAAAAATTGTTACAACTACTTAAAGCCAACATAACATAATAAAGTTTTTGTTAAATTCCTAGATATTGTATCACTCAAAAACGCGCATGGGTGAAATTTCCGATTCCAGCGGCACACAGCCACTTGCATTTTATCCACTCACACACGCGCCCGTTGAAACTACTAGTTGGCCCTAAAGAGGGAGGGAAACTTAACCTCACCCTAACCTAAGCATAAGCACCAATCGTCAAAATCCGGTGTGTTGGTAAAATGAAACTGGTTGAGTGCTATAGGAATCGCGTCTGCGCATTTGCAAATTGATTAAAATCAAATCTAAAGTAGTCAAGAAATATAATTGTACGATTTTTATCACATATCAAAGATAAACATTGCACCTATTCACAAATACGATCGGGTAATTCCTTCTTTGTAATGTCACACACATGATAGATGGAACTTTTTCTTTACATTACAGCCAACATTCGAGCTCATACAAAACAAAGTCACCAACATGAAACTCCAATACCAAGCCCTCTTACACACGCCCTCGGGACTTTTGAGCCCGGGCAAGATGCTCCTAATGGGCTTCAATGGCTTGTTTGACAAACTCAACCTAGAATCCAATAACATAGTAAACATCCTAGGAAACCTAGACGTGCCGTTATGTTGGAGAAAACTGGACCAAGTTAAAGACGCGAAGAGTCTAGCCGCTCCAATATTCAACCCTCAAGTGCACGCCATACTCGATGACATCTTCCTTCTAAAGAGACTACAAACCATGTACGAATTCTTTACAATGTGCATAGAAATGTGTCAATCGTTCCAAGGACAGGATGTAATTCTAGTTTTAAACGATGAGCAATTGATTAAGCCGATAAGAAAGTACATAGCGGATTTTATAAGCAGACAGTTTTTGGGAATCACCACAGAAGCCATAGCTTACGTGATTTGCTTCCTTCTGCAACGTTTGGGTTTGGATGTAACTAATGAAATCGAACAAAAGGATATAGGTGCCGAAAATAAGGTCCCACTGGAGGAGCTGTACCATAAGGGATGGAATATATTCATTAAAAACGGAATGTTCACGCAGAACATGTTAGCGGAAACATCGAGCGTGCAGAGTAACTTAAAATCCGCCTGGGAGAAAATACAAAAACCCAAGATGTTGGAAAAAACCGTGGCGCTGTTACAAAGCAGTGTAACCCGCTTACAGAATCAGCTAACCGCCCATTACTGGCTACACGAAGACGTTTTAGGGCAACAGCACGAAAAAAGTAACTTCGTCCGCAGCAAATTCATCTCTGATATGCGCAACAAAACGAATACCCTGAAGACCCTCCAATGCCGCGCGTTGGAATCTAGAGAAAAACAGAAGACGTTGATCAACAGCATTGCTCAAAGATTAAAATGGGCAGCCGGTGCCAATCCAGACCTAAACGAAATTCTCTCAGCATTCGAGTCCGCTATAAGCTCACGTGATGCACGGCTTGAGCTGGAGCAACAGATATCCAACCTAACCGTACAAACTTGCTCCACGATATTACGCCACGAAATATTACGAAGCAACACCACGGAATCCAAAACGTACGACAAGATGTTTTTAAGCAGTTACCAGAAATGGACTGCCGCTTGTAAATACAGCAATATGAAAGTGGATAATGTTAGCAGTGTCGAGGAGAATATTATGAAATTATACACGCCCGACATGGCGCACAACCCAAAATGGATCAAGATGATTTCAGAGAAAATTAGCGACGCCATTAAAGCCACGCAGAAAGAATCCTCTGATTATAAACAGAAGTTGACATCGAGTAATATTATAATAGTGGATTTCATCAACGAATTCAAGACCTTGTATTCGGAGCACTGTAAGGTTATGAATGATTTTAAGAATTTAATAAAGCCCATGACCAAGATAGACGAGTGTTCGGTGAAGGCTCAGCAGTTTATAATGGATTACCGTTTGTACATCGAACACTTTACCAACTTGTTGCACCGGTATAAAAAAGAAGCCATCGATCTCACCGACGTGCAGCTGTCCGTAGGGAATTTGGAGTATATACAGAACAACACGGAGGAATTATACGGGGCGTTGTGGGAGCTCGAGGGGAAGAAGATGGGGAGGCCTCAGTTGGTCAGGCAAGAGGGTATGTCTTTGAGTCCGGTGCGCCTGCCTCCCATCAAGCAGGAGAGCATGACCAAGGGACAACAGAGGAACGCATACGCGGTCAGTGTTTGGAGAAGGATTAGAATGAAGCTGGAGGGAAGGGATCCAGATCCAGGGAGAAAATACACCACCCAAGAACAGGTCAGTACCATTAAAATTTGTAATTTAGACTTCTTGGCTTTTTTTTATTGATTAAGCTCAACGTAAATTTATGGTGTTATTAACAGCGATGTTATTAACATTGCAATGTTATGTAAAATTGAACAGCGCTGTTAAAAACTGTATTGTGAACAACCCGATGTACACAATTGCTAACATTGCAACATCTACAGCGTGACCAACTTTATGTTTGTAGTAGATGATTAATAATACATTTTTGAAGATATTTTTAGAAATAAAATGAGTGTTTCATAAAGCATGAATATGAATTTTGGAATATGACTATACATTTTAGTTTTTTGTTGATGAAAAAACAAACCACAAAATAACCTCAAAATATGTGTATGACCATTAACAATCTCGTAACATCGACGGTTTTGACAAGAGTTTTTTAACATCAAAAATGTTAGTTGACAGACATTGTGTACAGAATCGTATATAATGTTAGTAAATAACATCGCTGTTAACGCTAACATTATTGTTCACCATTAATAAAAATGTCTTTATTACATTAATTAATGCATCTGCAACAAGTGAGGTTGTCTCAAATTTATTAAACTCAACATGATTAAAGTCCAATCATGGCTGACAAATGGTTGAAAAACGAAGCACAATGACATTTAGCAAATGCACCTTGTAGGTTGACAGACATTTGTTTTATTCTGGATAACGTTTAAGATTCTAGGAATATCTTTTTATAATATATTTTTCAGGTGGACTATGTAATAAGAGAGGCAACCAGCCTTGATAATCTGGCCCTGCTCTACGAGGGCTGGACACCGTGGGTGTGAGGAGTGATGTGAGGCAGTCACCCTGCCTGGATCTCCCTCTGTATACCAATAGAGCGCCATCTGTGTGAGCGCGCCGTCAGTCAGCAGCAAAAAGCGTCATCTCTAACTTTAATAGTTTCTGGTCGGGTTGCTTAGTTTTATTGCTACACAAAAATTACTTGGAGGAAATTGACGGTCATCAAAAAAAAAAAAAATGTAAATTCAAAACAAAACAAAACAAAAAAAGGTCCGCAACAGCAGCAAAACACAAAAAGGTACAGAATTTTTGCGCCATCAGTAAAACTAAAAAAAGTGATATGGTAATTTTAAAGTTGCTGCTTTTATTTTTAATTATTTGACGGTAAATGTCAGATTTGACATAAACTGCGCAAGGCAGTCGAGTTTTATCTCTTCATATGTGAACATCGGTCATCGGTTAGTTTGACTGTAATAAGCAGGCGTGCGTTCGGTTTGTAACTAATGCAACTAGTTACACTAGTTACACACCGGGAGCATGCCACCGAATGTATGTGTACCACAATACCATAGGTACTTAATGTTTTACATGTAACTGAAACATTGGCTCACCTTCCACCTGAATTGAGGCCACTAAACCGATTAAAGTTAGCATAATTGTGGGCAATAATAAATGTATTGTTGATGATTAACGATTTTAATCGAGTTAAAATCCTTTAAATGTTATATGTAAAATTATCACATAGAATGTCATCTATACATAATCTGTTTTTTGGTAGTGTACTTTCATATGTTATTGTAAAAATTAAACCATTAATTTACTGTTATTTTTCCCCTTTAGGCTACAATGTTAATCTTTATTTTATGCTGTATTTGTTTGTATTCTTGGGAAATAGTCGCAAATTGATTGTCGGGTTATTCACAAATTGGACAGTGGGGTGAACATCTGTTTTAAAGGAAATTATTCTATTATCTAACGAAGGTTCAGATTGTTAGTTTGGTTCTATTTCCTGAATAATCTTGTAACTATAGAAATATAGCTCTTTTCTGTCACTAATTTTTGTATTTTATTTTTATGTCTACCTAAAAGTCCTTTGTTATGAAATCCTTTGCACGTCAAATGTATCATTGCTTCAAGTTATAATGTGGAATCAGTTGATTAATTGAATGTGCTTGCATTAACTATAAGTATAAACACTACAAAATCGACAAGATCATCATCATCTTAATTAACATGACTATAACTGCAACTACTCCCAAAAATTATCAGTAATGAAAGCAATAATCAAATGTTTTATTTGTGACCTTTTTTTTATTTTTTTTTTTGGCTTAGGAAGCGGGTCCATTCTGCCAGAGGTACCATTTAACTATTTTTGTATTGATTTCTCATATTTATTTATTTATATAATGAGTGGGGGGACATACACTGAACATCCATCGACCCGAACGGCTACTTCATTCCGAAAAGTGACACAAATTTGTTTATTCACTCTTGAAAATGCTGTAACAAGCGAAACTGGTCGAGTAAATAAACAACAAATTTGTGAAGCAAACCAAGTGTTAATTTATGTATCTTTTATTATTCTGCTTAGTGTTTCTTTCTTCTAACTTGAAGAAGGTATTATTGCTCGGAGTTCGACGATTTGGATAACTAACTCTGTACAAATCTCGAGAGTGTCTACTATTTTTGCGGCATCATTCTCCATAGCCAAGGATCATATCGACATACAGTATTACCGACCACAATTAGACATGAATGAATCAGAATGGATTCTCAACTTGACCAAATATTTGACGAGAAGTGTTTTCAATTACCACCCATTATTTCTCCTTTACTTTACAGTAAATATGGTATCGTTAAATTTGTCTTCGATTCATCGTTACAAAAATACATAGGATGTCTCATGTGAAGTTGACGTCATTTCTCTGGAAATAGAGAAATGGAAATGAAATCTAAGTATTCGAAAAGAGGCATCATTACGAACCATTTAAATCTACAAAATTTCACTTTCTTACTACTAACCGTTTTTGAGATATCGCCTGTCTACTACCTCGTGGGACACCCTGTAGATATATTTGCAAAATATTTATAACCTCAGGGAAAATTAAACCAATTCTAATTAAATATGAATAAATATTATTTAATAATAATTATGTGTATAATATAATAAATCTGCAGCAAATACTCCTGTACAAAATACTAATAAATATGTAAACCATGGTGCATGAGCCAACCATAAGAAATTAAATAAATTATAACTTCAACAATATATATTATATATATATACATAAAAATAAAATATACACCAATACATAATTTCCGTTGATATCACAGCATATTAAATTTATCAAAGATATAAAACAATCGAATAACCTCATAACAACACTACGCTAATTACGATTGACTAAGAAACTCCTAACTCTTACTAGCTCGCTGTTGCCTCAGCAGTTCGTCTATTTGCCCCTTGTACATTTCCTTCACGTCTTCCAGGTCTAATTTTAGCTCTTCGGTTTCCTCGACTTTCTCACCGTACAGCTGGCAGAGGGTCTCGTACTGCTGCTGGAGCTCGGAGAGCTCCTTCTGGATGGTGTCGTGGTTGGAGCATTTGGATTCTAGTTCTTCAACACGTGACAGTAAATTGGAAATTTCGGTGTTCAACAGCGTGCGCTCGTGCTCGCGCCTGTTCAATTCCCACTGCAACTGTTGAACTTCTCCGTCGCGCTGTTTCAAGTTGGTTTGTAAGAGCTGCATTTCTAACATGTTGGTGCATCTTGATACTGAATTTACCTCAAATGGTTCATCCTAAATAAAGTTTATTATTATAAAGATTATTAAGTTAGTTAAATTTAATCAAAATAACAAATGGATGGTTGCAAACGTTACTAATATCGGTTTTTTTTAATGGCCAACCAGATTTGGGATTTATTTCTCTTAAACCTTTCGGCCCTGGTGGTGGCAATTGCCACCGCAACATTTACATGTCTCTACTTACTATGACAATCCATATTTTTGCTGTTTATACTAGATGTCACTTCAACAAAGCCTATACTAATTAATCAAACCAGTTCAAATTTGGTATTTATGGTCTTAAGAAGCTCCCCGTCAATAATAATTAATAAAAATTTTTTTTTCAAATTTCAAAATCCAGGGCTGAAAGGGTTAAAGGTTTTTTTTTTGGTACGGCCCAGTAATAGTAAGGGTGGCAATATTGATAGGTAGGGTCAGTCACAGAGACGGCTGGCTGCATGACTGCACCTATCTGTATCACCACCTCTGCTACCTTGGCCGCACCGGAAAAAACCTGCGAACCGACACTGCTTATTATGTATTTTATGGAACATAGTAAGTGTTAGAAATATGAATTATTATTTAAAGAGAACCAGACACATCTCATGTAGTGATAATGAATACCGTTATAGGAAAAGCCTTTAGTTAAGTATTGAAATAAATTTTACCAAAGGCCATAAAGAACTGTTGAAGGATTCAGAGAGAGACACCCTTCCCAAACTCAGTGTGGGGGACGAATTTCCAGCTGCATTTGGTGAGGATGTGCGACCTGTTCCTAACAAGGAAGAATCTTGCTTTTCTCGAATTTGCTCCTAAAATAAATAACATTACTGGTTCCAACATATACTGATTCATCTAGCTGCTAAGGACGTTACCTGTAAAGCTTGCAGTCTACGTTTTTCTGATTCATGGGATGACTTTTCAACCAGCAGTGTCTGCTGCAAGTGCTCCACTTCCCTTTGCAGAGCTACAATTGTACTGTATTCATTTTTGATTTTGTCTTGGAGCACCTCAATTTCCCTAAACATTTTAAAAATGTGAAAATGTTCGCAAACAATCGTCGATGTATGGGAAACTCAGTTGTTATGAGAGCTAGAGAAATGATGGAGTGAAATTTGCACTGTTGATGCATCCATACATCACATCACTGCACACACCTAATGTTTGATGAGTTAACCATTCAGTTCCGATGTATACTATTCACATGTTATTCTCGCCGCAGTAGGCTTTGCTAGGGTGTACTAATGATGTGGCTTTACCACCAATGCGTGACCACACAGAGTCCCAATTTTTTTTCTCCAACGAGGCAAATGAATAGATAAAAGATTACTATGAATTCATGATTTTATAGTTACAATTTCTCTCCATTTTACATTTTTAGATCCCATAGTGACCGAGTTCCCATGTGTTGCATAGAATTAAAAAAAAAGACTACCAACTTTTTAACTTCCTGCCCATAAATAATTTTTTCATTTTTGCTTTGATCCAGCTGAGCCTTCAGGAGCTCGGTCTCGTGTTTGTAGGACACCACCTCATTTTCTAAAGTTGTTAGCTTCGATTTCAGTGAGTAACATTCCTCTTTCACCACCCTCTCAGTTTCCAAGGCATTTTGTAATTTGCTTTGGGCCTCATCTATGGAAAAATAACATGAATAAATTTTAATGAAATCAAAGTGTGCTTTATGTATATTAATTTCTTGGAATGCCATTTGTTTATGATGCACACGCATAGCTTTTTTGTAGTTCGAAGTGCAGTTGGCAGCCTGAACATGGAAGCAAATCTTTGATTATATAAACACGGACTGTTAGTCCCCTCCATTTCCCATATGACCACTGCTCAGCGGGGGCTCGTGGATGTTCGGCAATGAGGCAACGGAAGAAAATTCGACCGAAAAAACATCGGAATATTTAATTCTTCTATTAGAGTAAGTGGTGCAGCACGAGCAGCATCTTTGTCCTCACCAACGGAAATCCACGAGCCGCCGCTGCCACTGCTCAAATATATGTCCGCGTGCTAGAACCCGATATAAATCCCGCACAGCGTGAAATGGCGGGAAATTTAAAAACTGGAAAGCAGAATCCTTACGATTTATAAAGCAATTGATCTTACAATCCAGAAAATACAGTGAAATTATTTTAAGGTCATACAACAGGGTGTAAAGAAATCGGGTAATATAAAAATAGTTTTATTTATTGTGCTTTAAAAATTATTGTTTTTGTTAGGTTGGCAGCATTTTTGGTTAAAAATTAACTTACCCGTACATCGATCAACGAGCATTATTATCACATCGGTGGCATACATAATCGCTTTCAACTAAGCAATATATCGCCATGGTGTTAATAAATTTCACAGTATCATATTATTGAAGCGATTAAAATACAACAAACTACACTGCCAAGTCGCAAGCTCATCGGGTCATATGTCATAGACACAAAATGGCTACCAATTTAGTAACTCTCGCCGCGTCACTGTTGTTTGGAGACACACATGAAGTTGACA
Source organism: Ocypus olens (assembly GCA_910593695.2). Classification (NCBI taxonomy): domain Eukaryota; kingdom Metazoa; phylum Arthropoda; class Insecta; order Coleoptera; family Staphylinidae; genus Ocypus; species Ocypus olens. The sequence goes on from OU343049.1 coordinate 45,823,155, forward strand.
TTAGCAGTCCATATTTATATAGTCAAAGAAGGAAATATTGTATGCTGTACTGGCACGTGAATTTCAACGAGTGTCAAACGCCTATACTAAATTTCACACTGATTCGTAGGTTAGTTTTTATTTGGCAGCCAGTTGTATCATCAAGTGTTTCATGTTTCTCGATAAAATGAAAAAGGAGCAATATCATTCATAATTTGCTTATTATTTTTGGTGAAAATATAAAAACGATGTTCTTAACACAAGTACAGGACGGCAAACGTAACTTGCCGTTGCGCAGTGTTAAAATTGTGGGCGGAACCATCGAAGGGCGCTCACGATAGATTTCGTGAAGAGTTCGCGCACCTGGTACATTCATTTTCAAAAGTGACAGTGCATTAATTATGTGGAGGAGAGCGCCCGATAGAATATGTGCTTGCTTATTACAGAGACTGTACTCGGCCAGCTGTAGAGAGAGAGCTTTCGCTTGCTCTTGCTCGCACGTCTAGCCAACTTACATTTGCCGCCCTGTACTTATTGATCGATCCTCGTAATATTCTGTGCAGCTTGCTTTTATGGACAAAACTTTTTCTCAATTCTATTTGAAATGAATAAACTGACAATTTATGTATAAATCAATAATTCATCATCATCCATAATACAAGAAATATACATATTTACTTTTAAAATAAATTGCGTTTGATTCCTATCATAATACATTTTTATTGTCTTGTTAAAAAGTGTCCTTAATTTGACATGGTTTTTCTATGAATTGTCCTAGATTCATGAAAATACATCTGGTCATACTATCTGCAGCTAATTACAAGAAGGCCAAGTATAATGCAACTGACCCATGTAATATTTTATAATAAAACAGAGCCAATTTAGAATTAGTGTAATGGAAATGTTACTTCGAATACCTGACAATGTCCTTTTTATCAATCAATTAAGCCTCATTAATACAAAAAAAACTTGCAAAACACTTGATCCAGAGATTGGTGAACCTATTAAAAATATATAGGAATGCAGTCACTCAACAACAATGTGACCTTGAAGACCAAAAATCACGTTTTTTCTTAATATCCAAAGGCTCTAACGCTACATAAACAAAACTTTGATGAATTTATTAATGCAGATAAACTTTCACTTCATGATACATTTTGGTAATTGTATAAAAATTCTTTCTGTTAATAACATGCAGTGTGATCTACAAAAAAGTAATTATTATTAAAACAACAATTTTATTCACCAATAAATTCAAGGGCAAGCGGTGAATAAAAATTAAATTAAAAGTTGTTTGAAATTGATGATCTATTTTTAAGGGATATGTTGTAAGTGTTGTAAAGACTGTGCACTTCCAGTAAACTATTATTTTATTCACTGTACTAGTTTCGATATGTAAGTGTTCAATTAAAAAGTTTATCAAGTTGCCTTTCATTTTTCTTTTTAGATTAAATTTCATGTTTGATACTAGCTTAAGAGCCTTAAGTTTTTGTAGAGTTTTGAGTCATTTCATAAAAATGCCATAAGTTTATATAGCCATTATTTTATATCAGAGCTTGTTTTGTAATGTTCTTAGGTTAGAATCAGTTGCATCAAAAGCGTACCTTGGTTAGATAAGAGTTGAATTAGGAAAAAATATTTTTTTTGAAGCCATAAATCTGCGCTTGTAATAATTTGTGAGAGAAAACATTTCGAAACCGGTTGAGAGCCGCTGGAATCATGAAATTCTCGAGTATTTATATTGGGATTTTCACTGAAGAACAATTGCTACAAACAAATAAGGGTCCGTCATACACAGTTCATGTCATACACATGAAACTGATCCTGTTTGAGATTCTTCAAAATATTTCCAACTTGGCGAACACTCAATATTTTATTGATTTATATTGAATACTTGTTGTGCTACTTTCTTGATGGAACCATATTTTCAAGTTGGGTAAAGTAAAACGCTTGTTTTGTTCCATAATTTTATTTTCGGTTGCCTGACACGTGTTTCGATCGGTTTCAAAGTTAAACTTTGAAAATGATCCTAACCGATCGAAACACGTGTCAGGCAACTGAAAATAAAATTATGGAACAAAACAAGCGTTTTACTTTACCCAACTATTTTATTGATTGATTAAAACACTTGGTTTAGTTTCACTGTTTTAAGCAGTGAAATAAACCAAGTGTCTTAGCAAACACTCAATATTTTATTGATTGATTGAAAATACTTGGTTTAGTTTCACTGTTTTAATCAATCAAGATAATACAGCAATGTTTCACCACGGGTTAAATGAGAAACTAATTAATCATACACTCAATATTTGTTAAACAAAGTTAACAGCTGATTTTCTTTTGTTATTAGTTATTACTACAAATTTAATAAAAGCTATGAAAAATACTTACTCAGTTTGATTAGTAATTCCTGTTCGATCTTTTCGAAATGCGACACTTTCATATTGTGGGTAGCTTGCAGAGCCTCCAGCTGGCGCACAAGAGGCTTACTAACTTCCAGGACGGATTGACCTAGTTCTTCATTTCTGCTCTCGGCCACCTCTAATCTCCGCAGCAGCTCGTTATTTTCGGCCCTTAGATTGTGCTCCTTTTTCAAATATTCTTGATCCGTTTCCCGTAATTTCGATCTTAGATCCTCCAATTGATTTATAATCTATAAGAGAAAAAGGCTACCGTGAACTAAGATTGAAAGTACTGATTTAATAAAAGATGGTAGCATCCTTATAAAGATCTGACAAATTAGAATGAAGTGATTTATAGTAGATCAAGGGAAAGAAATGCATGATTTTTCTGGAGGTGTAAATTTGTAGCCCGAGGGATACAATGCAGCGAGGGAAAAATAGCATTCTCTCCCGAGAAAAATATACTATTTTTTTCACAAACGGGATATTTTAAGAGTAAAACGCTCATTTCTAAAACCTAACCTAAAAAAACGCTGTCAGCCGTGACAGTTAAAATGAATAATGGAACCTCATCAGCGGCGGCTCGTGCATTTCCGTAGGTGAGGCAAAGACAAAGATGCCGCTTGTGCTGCACTACTTGCTCTAATAGAGGAAAAAAATATTCCGTTGCTTTTTTGGTCAAATTTTCTTCCGTTGCCTCACCGCCGAACATCCACGAGCCGCCGCTGAACCTCATAGGGAGAGAAATGTTATTTCTGTCACAATTTTGACAGTCGAGAAATCGACTTTCTCTCCTGTTTGTGAGAAAAAAATCACTTTTCCCGCAATGCATATACACTAGTGATGAGAGATTGATATAACATGGAACCTTAAACAATTATTGTAGCTGAACTTTGTGGGTAATTTAAGGCCGCACTTTAGGAAGGCAGAATTTGATGAAAACTGAATCAAGCCGAACTTTATGACCATTGATGTAGTGAAAGAACAAACGAAGTAAATTCACTATATATGCCAAAAAAAAACATATAATGCTTGAATAGATTTTTTAAAGATATCTCCTGATGACGTGATTTTTCCTAAACACCACACAACGGTGTCCAAAGTCATGTTTTCAATGGCGCAGAAGTCATGATCCGAAATTAGTAAAATTAGTCTACAGGAAAAGAAACATAACCAGCCTGCAGAACCAATGCACTTGTACCACCCTACCTCAACATTTGGCACAAGCCCCGTTGTGCTAGTTGGTCATCTCAAATTGCATTTTTTGCACGTCTAGAATGCATTGGCAACACTTGATTGATACTTTAAGAAGGCTCTCCGAATACTCAAACTACTTTGCTATTTAGATAACTTAATCATCTTGCAATCAATGAGCGTAGATTACGGGATAAATACAGTAAAGGTATTCGATTCATTACCATATGGATGAAAAACTTTATACATGACGAGTTTTGTTGCAGTGGAATTTTTAAATAACAAATTTTTGAAGAAAGAATGTTATAAGGGATAAATTTTAATGCAATAGCATTTTGAAATAACAAACTTTATAACTGGAGGTGTTTGATGGAACTACATTTTAAAATGACGAATTTTTGGGCTAGAGAAATTTATAAGTGAAGATTTTGATTCAATGAAATTTTTGAAAGAAGAATTTTTAGATTAAGAAACTTTATGCAGTGACATTTATAAAACAAATTTTGAAACTAAGGCACGTTAGAAAAGATAAATATTGATGCAATGGCATTTTATAATAACGAACTTATTTGTTGCAATTACATTTTAGAACTTTGAATTTTTGGACTAAAAATTTTTAAAAACAAGTAATTTTGTTTCAACATTTTAAAAAGACGAATTTTTTTATTAGAGAACGTTATAAACGAAGAATTTTGATTCAATGACATTTTTGAAAGACAAATTTTTTGACCAAATACCTTAATAATTAAAAGAAATTTGATGCAATAACATTTTTAAAGAAAGAATTTTTAGACTGAAGAACTTTATATATGAAGAATTTTGACAGTCGGAATTTATAAATAACAATTTTTTAACTAATGCACTGGCTATCTTCACCTCATCGGTGTTTTGAAGCGTTCGCGAAGCTGTAATTCCATTCCTCACAAAAAACGATCGAATTGATTCATGAGTACCGAGGTACAAGATGTTGCCACTATTCTCCACATCAACAAAGTCACATTCCTTCCTATCACCCTAAGACAATACAAACCCAGATTATGTCAAATTTTGTTAAGGAATACCAAAATTACACCAAGAGATCTGCTGCCGCCTGGGCAGCACCGATTGCCATAACAATCGCAACAAACCAAAATCACCCAAAACGTATTGAATGCAATACAAGTCAGAAAACCAAAAAAAAAAACTTACAAACCATTATTGTAGCAAAAAACAACATGCAACACAAAAAACAACTGACCTCTTCGTTTTGAGACTCCGTCATCCTCTTCTCGTTCTCCAAACTCTGCAGCATCTGCTCGCGCTGGATGAGCTCCGTGCTGGCCTTGCTCTTGTCCACGAGCTCCTTTTTGGCGGCGTCAAGCGATTTTTTCACAGTGTCGTACTTCTGAACGAGGTCGTCGTTCGCTTCCTGGAAACGGCTCAGCTCGAAATCGATTTTCTTATACTTGGCGGTCAGCTGGTGCACCGCTTCTATCTGGGAACGCTCAACCTCCTCCTTGGCGGTCAGCGAACGTTTTAACCTATCGGTTTCCAGAGTTAAATCTTCCACGGTATCCCTGAAAGAGATATGAACATGATGTTCGGTTTTGGCGATGCATGTTTTGGTGCAAAATGTATTAATGTCCGATTGACAGATTTAAATTTATGTGTGCACACTTGTTATGATGAACTGCCCCCTTTTTGTTTTTTGGAGTGTTTTAATTTTGTGTGTACATACGTACACGTTTTAAATTTAAGGCAGTTTTAGATTATATTTAAGTTTATACAATGTTACAAATTGGAGATGTTTTTTTGAAATAAATAAATAAATGTCTAGACAAATAGAAGTGCTATTTCTCTAGATACATCGGAAAAACGATAAGCTTCAATCAGATCACAATTGTGAAAATATTGGATTTTGAGGGTTAAAATTAGAATTTTACAATATCATGAAAATTTTGGAATCTGAGGAATTGAAATCAGGATTTTAAGGCCCTTTAAAATGTGTGAAATCTCGTGCAGCAAAGAGTTAGGGAGTATTATAGTTACAGACACTTACTTCAAATGTTTAATAGTGGTTTCATGCTCCTTTTCCTTAGCCCTTAGTTTCTTGATTATATTCGAATGCTGCAGTTGCTGCTTAGAAAGTTTTTCCCCTTCCTCGCGCAGCTCCTTGATGGTCTGGTCCTTCTCCTCCATAAGCCCATCCATCTCCCCTTTACTCATCCGGGTGGCGTTCTCGACTTTACACTGCTCCAACTGTTTCCTCAAAGCATCCTTTTCCCTGATCGCCTGCTGGAACTTCCGCTCCAGCGCCGACAGTCTCTGCGTGTACTCCTCAGTGACCGCGCTGAGGTCCATCGATTCGACTTGTTTATTCGTGATGATGTCCAGCTGCTTCCGTAAATCATTGTTCATCTCTTGCAACTCCGAATTTTTCCTGTTCACCTCGATTAGTTTGTACTCTCTGGATTCCAGAATTTCGGTCATCTCGGATAATCTTTTAACAAGGCGCTCGATTTCCGTATCGTCGCTAACACTAGACGCCTCGGATAATTCCCTATTGTGTCCCTTGATCTTCTTAAACGTCATTTTCCCTAACAAATTGTCGATGTTGGTATCGGTTTTCTTCTTAACCGCGCCTAACTTAGCCGGGCTGTGTCTGCTGTGAGTACTGCTGGAATCTCCATTTGGACTGGAGATGATTTCTATGTCGGAAGAAGTAGTCGTTTCCAATTCATCGCCTGAAGTATGCGCAGATGTATGATCGGAACCGATTTTCACCAAATCGGATCTACTTTCTGAACTGATCGGTGATGTCTCGCGCGGTGGCATATCCAGTTGCGAGATGGAAATATTTTCCAGGAGCTCGCAGCTGTTGCTTTTCTGGCTCGAGTCGATCATGCTCTGGGTTAGATCCATGAAATGGTTGCTTTTCGTTTCGACGTCCCTTTTTTCGGACATCGCGTCCGCTAGCATGTTCTTCAAATACAAAGAATTTGTGTTGCTATCGGTAGTCGTGCTGGTGTCGCTACTGCTCTCCATCACCCCATCACTGGCCACCATTGTTTTATCCGAGTGGAATCCCTCATCGGCCTCGGATGTCCGCGAACCGTCTTGTGGAATATCGATGACGTTTAAGGTTTTCATTAAGGAGGAAATATCCTGTCGGCTGCTTTGCGGCTGAGTGTCGATTAAGTTCACTTGTAGAGGTAGGTGCATTCCGCTTCTGCTCGGTGCTCGTGTTATGGGAGTTTCGCTTGTTTTCTCCGGGCTAAGGGTTACATCGCTGGAGATGCTTTCTGACATTGCTTCCGATTTTATTAGATTCAGCGGTTTCTGTTTGAAGGGTACATTCTGCCCTTCGAATACGGTTGTTGCGGTGCTTTCGGATACTGAATTGTAGGAGATTGTGTCGTCGGCTACACTGTTCTCGTCGTTGTCTTCGGGGATTACCTCGACGCTGTCTGGTGTTATTTTTTCTGGATGACTAAAACTTTAAAGATAGAGCATGGTGCATGATTCACAAAGAAAGTGTTGGATTGGTTGATGACAATTCCTAAGGAAAATTATTTCATTGCCCTACACTACCACAACTTTTTTTTACTGTTAGGTAATTTTAAATTAAAACACTTGTTTGGTTTCATATTATTATATGTAAATGTTATTACATATTTTCATGCGATCAATCAAGATACTATACTATATTCAGTTTTCTAACACATGTTTCGGTCAATGACGACCATTTTCAAAGGAATTACAAAAATAAGTAAATCTTTTATCTATTGAAGTCATCAAAAAGATTCAAATTGGCTGCAGCCAAGAAAGAAAATTTATTAAAGAATTTTAATGCAAACGTACCCATAAAAGTCATCGGGAGATTGTAGAGGTGAAACAAATTCATCGGTGTACTGTGACTGCCTTCGACTAGATAAACTCTCAGAGCCTATAACTTCAACTGAACTTGGACTAGTCAGGCTATTTGGTAATATTTCCACGGATTCCGACGTTGGTTTCGATCCTGCACAACATTAAAATGCGAAGAATAAAAGGTGGTCAGATATCTTTGCACAATTGATCAGACATATTTACGTAACATGCAGATTTTAATATCCTACACTTTGACATAACTCCTTTCCCCAATGTTCCGCAAGATATTACTGATAATAATTAATGCAAATACCATCCACCCGAGTATTCGGTTTCATTTGAGGGTCAATCCAAGAGAAGTGATAAAATAAAAATTAAGTTGGTTGCTTGACCATTTTTAAATATTTTGACTTTTTTATGTGATTACCCTATAGTTTAAAATACTTAAAAAAAAATTACCTTGCACCGTTACTAAATGGCGGCCATTTTTATTTGTAAGCGCATGACATTTTTTCAAATTGGAGACACAAATAAAAATAGCCGCAATTCAATTTTTTTTTTTAAATTATAGGGTAATCACATATAAAAAAATCCAAATATTTAAAAATGGTCAAGCTCATTGGATCACTTCCTATGGATTGACCCTCGAGTGAACTTCAGTTAAGCATGGAACTTGTCGAAGTCGCTGTTGCATATGTAGAACATATTGCAGAGCTGGTCATGGGTCATGAGTACTTGGCGCCCTTATGGAAACCCTGTCATTCCATTAAAATTAAACACCGCCATAATACGGATTTGTGGGACCGCAAAAGGTGGCCACTTAAAAAAAGCCGCCCATGTACCCACGAGCCACCGGACTAGCCCTATAGGTCGGTGATAAAAAGGCTATAATTTTCTGTAGCTTGAACTGTATTGGAAAAAGATCAACATTTTATGACAATTGAAATTTATATTTCGCTTTTTGATTGTACTCAAAAATTCTTGCAAAAAAGATTGATTTATACAGTAGACAATTACCTTGTGCTGAACTGGATATGGACAAGGCCTCGGAATCTGGGGAAGTCGTGCATCCAGTGCTCCCGCTGAGAATTTCCACACTTTCCGAGCTCCTCCTATCACTCTCCGTACTTATGACCGAGAGTCGGTTAATGTATGCAGAACCCGGCTTGTCACGTCTCTTCACTGCCGCTGAATTGTCAGCACCAATCTGGACTGTTTCTATTTACCATAATGTTTTGTAAGATATTAAATGTTATCAGTTAAAAAAAACAACGCCATCTCGTTTTTAGCGCCGCAATGATGCTGCACCACTGTCACGAACATTATTATTACTTTCTGCCTATTGATATCTGCTGTTATCGAGTTGTCATCCAATTTTACTTTTCTAGGATAAATCGCTGCTTAATGGAAAACAAGCGACGGGTAAGTCGTCAACAGTAGAAGTGGTTTATATTGTCTTATTTTGAGTAATTTTGATAGTTTGCATATGATGACGAAAACAATTGTCCAAAAAAATAGGGAACGTACTGTCAGCATGATTTTGGTACATGCATATTGGTTAGTATCATTAACTGGACAATTACCAAAAATGTTATGCGCTGCAGATATCAAAGTTTGTCAAAACACATTTTGCTCACTGGAATCTATCGGATCAAAATCACTGTGCTGTCTAACCAACTTAAGTCCAATTAAAGATTCACCGATTGATATGCGAGGAAAAAGTTTGATCAGCACATTTTTCATTAAAAAGGAAAAATCCACATTACAGCTCCAAAGAAGTTCAATATCTGGAAAGTGAACTCTATCTATGCACCGTGTAGGTGCTTTTTCATACCAATTCATTAAGACCTGAAGAGGAAGGTAAATTACGAACACTAAATAAATTATAACCTCGTAACTAAATCTTGCAAACCCTGACATGACCTTCCTTATTAAAAGTTGATCGTGAATGGATTAACACATACTTTATTTACAATACAACGGTACAGAATAATAATCAGACTTTAATATTATCATCAATGAGCAGAAAGACCGACCGATGGTTTATAGCCCAAACACATTTTTTAAATCTATGTTCATCTTGTCTTTTTGTAAATTTATTGTCTGAATAAAGATCTCGTATATCGTCGATGAAGCGGCAGTACCGCCTAACCACCATTTGGACCAAAATTGAGATTTTAGTACAAAATCTTTGCCCAGAAAGCTATAAATCTGTTTTTGGTTTCTCCTGTCAAATTTGGTAAATGTGAGATAGGCGGTATTGCCATTGCGGTATTCAACAAATATTATCAATTATAGCAAATAAATGTTGTTTATATATAGTCCACGTAATTATGTAAATTAAATGGTTTACCTGTAGGAACTTCAACTTGAACGTCGTGCTTCTGTTTCAAAACCTCCTCGTCCACCTCGCAACTGGACAATCGCGAAAAACTGGCGTCGCTATCATCATGTGACTGCACAACCAATTTACTGCCACTGAAATGCTCGGCACCGATATCCACCGAATCGTCCAGGCTATCCACGGAATCCCTCTCCTGCTTCCGCAAACTATTGTCCTTATTGTACTGCTCGAAGAAAGACCCGGTGAACGAGCCCCAAATACTCGAGCTGGTCATCTTCGGGTTTTTCGTGGGGCTTCTCGTAACCACTTCACTGTCCTGTTCCTTTTTCACATTGCCCGACTGCGAGATCCCCCAGGTGCCGAAGAAGTCGTCGGAATTGGTGTCGATCGGTGTATTGGCCGGGGCCTGGATGCTGTCGTCATCCTTTATGTCGAGGGCCTTGTCTATGGTCCGTTGGGCCTCCTTCAGCGCCGTTTTGGCGATGTTTGCTATGCCCGATGTGTCAAACCAGCTCATCGTTTCGACTCGCATTCAAGGGCTGGAAACCGTCACTACCTCCTTGAGACGTGTTCACTGTTCCTAAATTGGCGCACGTATTAACGTTAACATCACTACAATTTCGAGTTTTCGTGATTGAAACCGGACTTGTTTTCAACTTTTGACAGTTTTGACTTGAACCATTGTAGTGGCAGTGCGACGTTGCCGCGTTACTGTTTGTATTATTCACGCTAACCCTTATTTCTTTTAAATATATGTTAATTAGTTATATACAAGTTAATCTAAATTGGGGGTTTATTTGTGGTGTATGTATATACATACAACACGAGCTCATAATTATAGCCAATATAAATTACAACCTTCGTTCGCTTCCATTTATTTTATAAGTCTAATCTCTACGATAAATAAATGATCAATAAGATTACCAACTCAAGCAATAGAATTAGGGCAAGTCTTTGACTAACTTTATATAGTCAAAGGGGAAAGTGTTAAGACCGCATCATAACCCGGGAACGGCAACGAAAATATACCAAACTTCTCGTTTTAATTATAAGTGTAAAGTTCGAGTTTTGGTGCTAGTTGCAAACACCACTTAGTAGTTCAGCCATTGTCTGACAGATGGCGCAGAAATTTCTAGATTACAAAAACAATTTGTTTGAATTTTTAAATACCCATAACTAGAAGTTATTTATGTGGTAAATGAAACACGTGTGTTGAGAATTTTCATAATTTATGATATCGAAACACTGCGACGTATGTTTCATTAATCATCTGCCATATGTGTGCAAAACATGTCGCAGTGTTTCGACATTAAAAATTGTGAAAATTCTTAATACATGTGTTTCATTTATCACATATATTATAGAATTGCACCAAGTAACAGCCTCATCAATCCAATATAGAAATTATTTGATGATTTCATCATTGAAACGTTTGATTGAAGAATGTAACCAAGGATAGCGCAATCAAGAACAAGTAGTTCGAATACTTTACAATTTAGCTGTTTTGGATAAGATAGCGCCGGTTGTGTATAAGTTATTACTGTAAGCGCAACATTGAATACTGATATTTCAAAATTTGTAAATATTCTTATTTAAATCATCATGAAAATAAATAATTAAAAACTAATTTCATTATTTTGTTCGTATTGCACCCTCTTTTTCTTAGTAGTTACTTATCTTTCAAAAATGTTCCATTGTACCACACACCACAGTGTTCAAGACAAATCTATTCACATAGGCAACGGAGATTGCTACAAGTTGTGGGTGGAGCCTATCACATTTTCGAAATAATATTTAATAAATTACTATACTATTCGGGAAAAATTCGCCCCTGCACACCTGAGGGGTTGAAACATAATTTTTCGGCCGGACGTTCGGCACCCGCATGGATCGCAACTCGCAACAACTCCTAAAAGATGGCCAAACGCTGATTACAAGAAGTGAAAGAATAAAACAAAATTTAATTAACACCTTCGAGCAACAATTGGCGCGAACAGGTAGCTTAAAATGTTATTCAAGCTGCAAGGTCTACTCATTTATAAATGTATTTAATGCTTCTGCAACAAGTGAGGTTGTCTCAAATTTATTTACTCATTTATAATTAAAGTTATAAATTTTACTTTGATATTAGATAAGCGATCCAGTTGTAATGTTAATTCAATTAATTTAAAGAACCGTCAGCCAAATTTAGACAAGAGAGAATTTTGCCACACGAGCGCAATAAGAAGTAGAGTTTTCCGAGTACAGAGAATAAAGCAGGGTAAACCCTTGAAGTGAGAGCAACAAAAAAAACTGTTAACCATCTGAAATTTATGCCGTGAACCATTTAGTTTACGGTGAATTACACCAGAGCAAGGTACTTTTTTCCTGGATCTCCTCTGGAGCACTCTTTGCTGAGAACTAATTCATTTCAGCAGTTCGTTAACCATCTGCTCTTTTGTACACGGTATTGTGACAAAACCATTTTTGATGTTACATGCACATCAGTTCAATTACATTAAGTATAAATGAACATATAACTGTAAAAATATATTTCAAGTACATTTACAATACCTATATACACTAAATATTTAATTAATGATATTAGTTCAGGCCTACATGTACGGTCTTTTAGAAAGCGAAATGAAAAATAAATGAAATGTGATGAAAGTAAAAAAACGGAGTAATCACAAAGCATATCACAATAAAACAGAACTAATAGATCGCAGTGAACCATGTACAAAACAAATAATTCTAAATCCTATCATCGGCTCGGTGCAAATAATCACATTATCTTCTACATATTGCAACAGTTACGCATATGAATTAATTAAAACAAAACAATTAAAGTTATACGTAATAAATATAAATGAATAAAAAATATACGTTAGGCTTCAGTTTAAAAAAAATATATAAACTATACGGCGGGCACCCTCCCGCATTGGATAATACTTAACAAGCGCTTGATCCGGGGTTTCCGCCTTTTCGGCTTCGAACGCTGCCTGTACCACCGCACAAAAAAATAAAACACCGTCAGTGACATGCTCAGTAGGAAGATCGAGGTTATGTTAAAGTTCTCTGTCGAATGTATCGGTGATGTTTCTACGTTCTTCTTCCTCCAACTCCATAAGTCCTCTTCCATGTCTTCTTGCCCTGAAGCATCTGAAGCACAACAGCAAAAATTATGCTATAAAAATAGATAAATCATCATTAGAACGGTGAAAATTTGTAATGTAAATAGTGATAAATTTTTGCCTGCAGGAATCGTGCTTACAGCATATGATCGTGAGTTTATATTTGGCTGACGCTCATTCTTTGAATTATCAGTTTAGAATATTAGGCGCTTAATAATGATAAATATTTAAACAAACCTTTAACGATGTTATTAATTTTAACGACAGGCAAGGCGGTATCCTCCATTAGAGATAACAATTTTTGCGACTGGTAGAAGTCAGTGGGTGCGGATATGTTGAGTGGGACGGCGTGGGCATACACCATGTGCGGACACTGCGGGAGAGCCCTTGCCTGGGATTCCCCCAAGTGGCCCTCCAACACCTTGGAGTATCTGTACAGCCGGTTTCCGTCCATGCGTTGCGGGACGTCCACTAGCTCCTTACGGCTAATGTCTTTTATTCCGTTGTCTTTAAACACTGAGGGCAGGTGTGAGGTCGAGGTGTACTCGAGCATAGCGTCCAGCATCCAATAGCAGGGCTGTTCCATGTGGCTGGCATCGATGCAGTTCGAGTCGCCGTACACGACGATCCTCCCACTTTTTTCATTACTTTTCGTTTGTAATAACCCAAGCACGGGGATTACGTATTTTTCTTTGCTCTCGGTGTCAGTCAACATCTTGAAAAATGATATTCAATAAAATTAATATACATCAGTTATTGGGAGTAAAGCATAATTGAAGTGTAGTGTGACTAACAAACACTTCGTGTCTTTTAGAGGTAGCTGCAGAAGATTATTTTGTTACTAATTCCATGGTTCAAATATGTGTATTGATATCTGAAAAAACCCCGTTTTTGGTTTTGCATTCTGACTCTTATTGGTGCTATCATGTCATTGGCTATTTCATTGAGTTTGGAAGCGCCCATCCCATGTATCATTTGAGCCACAAAATTTTGTTTCACAGTTGGCTGTGAAATAAATTAAGTATTTCGCATATTATTATGTCATGAGACTAAGATTAGTTCAATTGATTTAGATTTAAAAAAATGAATTAATCTCAGACATGACTGTTATGTTTCTCTCTCTCAGGCATGGCCAACTCAGAAACAAAATTCTGTGGCTTACACTTTATAATCTTACAAAATGACAAATATCAAAATATTACAATAAACATCGGTGTTTGAAATGAATCCAAAATGGTTTGAAGAATAGATTATTAAAATGTATATTTGTTCACAAAATAATCTTAACAAATACAACTCATGAAAATATAAATATTTCAAATTCTATATATTTTTTAAAATAAATTATGCAGATTTAGGAAACTGCACTCGCACTGTTGGGCTTGTGTAGTTTCCAAGCAACATAATTTATTTCTCAAAATCGAATTAATTAGTATTTCAACATCATTAATATACCGTGAGATCAGAAAGTCGAAAATAGTTGGCTGCACATTTTCTGAAAATCCCTATAATCATTCAAGTAATATTATATTGGCTGGCTTGAATTCTCCAGTGCAGTGCATGTGCATTTTGACGTTTTGTGGTTTCTTGAGGTCTTAAAAACAGATATTTTTAAAACAAGTAAACTTAAAAAACCACAAGATATCAAAATAAACAAAATGCACTACATTGGAGAATTACAGACAGCCAACATAATATTTCTTAAATGATTATCCCTATTTTCAGAAAATGTGCTGCCAACTTTTTTTGACTTTTTGATCTCACTTGTATTACTAGTGAGAAAGAGTTGTGAAACAGTGGCATCTCTCTCTTTGCCTCCTCTAAGGAGGTGAACGACACTCATTTTTAGCCATACATGCATTATCTCATTATCAGTTTGATATTCTAATTCCACAATTGAAGAGCAAACTTGGGTATTCACAATATTAAACCGATGACAAGTCGTTACCTGCAATCCTTGATCTCTCAGCTTCATCGAAATGAGCAAACCTTCCTTCGGAAACTTCGCTATGCTGGTGCCAGATGCGTAGACCATATCGTGGTCCCCCATTTTGAAATCCCCTTCAAACACCCGATCGCCGAATTCGATACCCCAGGCAGCCAGCAGGTCGTTCAGAGCAGGCACGTTCGCCCCTCCGGTGTCTGGCATCCACCACTGCCTCGTATTTTCATCGTAAAACTTAACCTTTTTCATTACAGTAACATTGTACCAGTCGGCAAAAATTATGACCGACAGCCCGGCGTCGACGTCGCGCTTTAATTTCGTTATTTCCTCAGGGAAATACTCTTCTTCCGGATCGACGATCAAGAGAGTCCCGTATTGTGAAGCATCGAAACACGTGAACGGTGAGCCTAAAATTATTATCCTCTAATCTCTGACAGATAGAGTTGTACCAAGCAGTCGAGACGTTTTAAATTCAATTGGTTCTGGAGATTTATTATCGCATTTTTCTCTGTGCAAACTTTACCCACACACGTCTCGAGTGCTCGCTAATACTGTAGCCGAGCAAATAGAAGGGGAGAAAGAAGAATAATGGTAAAAAAAGCAATCATTTTGGAATATGAAAAACTGACCTTGTTACCATTTTCTCTTTCTGTGTGGTAAACTATTTGGAATTTTGTTCTTGTTTTGAACAACCAAACTCACCTAGTACTTCAACGTAATATCCAGCATTTCGTAAGTTCTGGTACATATCTTTGAAGTTCGTGTGGATGTGATCACCATTCCAATCAAGAGGATCATTTTTAACCTTCAAATTGTCCCTGGGGAAGTACCCTGGAGGATATCTGAGATTGTGGTACTGGTCCCAGAGTATTCTCTTGTTTTTCGGTGGCGTTGGAATTATTTTAGCCCTAGTAAAAAATGTTTTGAATATTGTGGATGTAATTGAAGCCAAACTGAGCTGTTATTTTTGATAAGATAAAATGCCTAATCATGTAGACATCACATACAGTGTTTCACTTAATAGTTATTTAGGTAATAATTTTTGTATTACTTCCACAATTTTTCTAAAATACGAGGGTGTCAATACATAAGTCGCAGATGTCAGGTACCGTTTTAAATTATGAGCTCAAAGTTTTGCCAGCAGATGGCAGCATATGTATGCTTGCCATATAGGCTCTTTGGTGCCCCGCCAGTTGTCTAAGGAACACAAAATTAACAGAATGGGTCTGTCCTAGCAGCACCTCAATCGGTGTAATGAGGAAGGAAGGCTTTATGGCACAAATTGTTACGGAAGACGAGTCTTGGGTTCACCACTCTCAACCCGAATCCAAATAAACGCCATCTGCTGTCAAAACATGCGCTCGTAATTTAAAACGGTATGACATTTACGACTTATATATTGACACCCTCGTATATAAGCAGTAAAAAGTGATTTCAGCGCCAGTTCTGGCTTATTAATGACGAATTGAATAAAAGATTAATTTTTCTGACTAGAACTGTTTACGAGCCACCCCTAATTATCTAAAACACATGAATCACTGTACGACGTTTTACATTTTGAGGTTAACTACCTCCGTTTACACGAAGCACAAAGTGTATGAAAGTTATGTTTTACTCACTTACCTAACCGGTAGAATAACTGTGCTCTGTCTGGGCTCGACCTCCCCATAAGCCGGTGGTGATTCAACCGTGACGCTGATATGTCCCTGAGCTAAGCCGTCGTAGCTTGTCCCTTCTGGATTCACCGAGAGACTCACCGCCAACCATCCCGACCAGGGCCACAGAAGCTCCGAGTGCGATATGGCGATATCCAGCATTTGCCCTTGTTGCGGTGTGTAAGGATACCATTGCGGTTTTAAGAGAATTTTTCCAGAGACCCCTAGGCCGTTCAGAATCGTTACGTTTACTATCACAGGCATTGCACCTACGTAAAGGGGTTGTGTGCAGTAAGGCCACATGTACGGGCACTCGCTCAGATCTATATAGCTCGGACTTAAACTGGCCTATAAGAAATATGCTTACATTTTTTTGAAGCCTTTCGCTACTGGAGTTGTTAATAAGTGACTTGGTAATTCCGGCAGTCGTCAATAGATAATTTACAGTTTTAACCCTATGTTAGTCACACAGTCTACAGTCGTAGACCACTCTTTTAACACGGTCGCTGCCACCTACGCGCTAAGTGTAATCCCAATTGCGGTGGCAGCGAACTTGTTAAAAGCGATTTTAGCTCGATGATACGTGATAATTTATATATAAATATAAATACACTATTTAAAATATAAATCAAATTTGGCTATAATAGAGCCTTTAGAAAATGGTCTACAGTTGTAGACTGCATGACCAAACTCGTCACGAATGTACGTGTACAGAGGGTTAA
This sequence comes from Ocypus olens, assembly GCA_910593695.2. Classification (NCBI taxonomy): domain Eukaryota; kingdom Metazoa; phylum Arthropoda; class Insecta; order Coleoptera; family Staphylinidae; genus Ocypus; species Ocypus olens. The sequence continues at coordinate 45,840,355 of OU343049.1, forward strand.
TTCAAAGAGAAAAAAAATCTTTATATATTTCACCAATTTGCAATTATTTTAGTAAGTTTGATTTTGAAAAAGTTGGCACTGTAGTCGTTTATAATTTTGCCCACAGTTAAAGGGTTAAAAGTTGAAAAATATATGGAGTTGTCTTCAGTAAACTCTCTTGAAGGAAAGATTTGCTACTGGAGAAAATTTCAGAGATATATCAATCATCAACTATCAATCTGATAGGTTGGTTGAAATAAAAAAATAAACAGTCTGTTGATTGATCTTTATCAGCTTAAAGGTGTGTTCATTATTGCATCACGCCCATTTTGTAGCCCTGCTCCAGTTACACTTTACCTAACCAAAGTTTGCCCACTTATTTACCATGTCATACTTTTTGATTCTGTAGTATTTTTTTTTAAACTTATTTTCCTGCTATTTACAAAACAATATAAATAATATCGTGTGAGCCATCAAATTTTGTTTCAGAGTTGGCTGTGAGATAAATGAGGTATGTCGCATATTATTACATCATGAGACCAGATTAATTCAATTGAATTAGATTTAAAAAAATGAATTAATCTCAGACTTGACTGCTATGTTTCTCTCTCAGGCATGACCAACTCAGAATAGTATATTCTGTAACAAGGTTAGAATGGAAATTCGATGCTAGTGGAATATTTCGAGCGCGAGCCGTGAAGCAAGCGCGAGGAATCACGAGCATCTGAATTTCCATTCTTACCGAGTATCAGACTATACTTTCTCCTCGACCAGATAAAATAGACTGATAAAATAATGAACACAAAGAACTTACGTTTTATTATTACGTTTGTGGTTATGTTTATAGTATTTTGACAATTGTGATATCCAAGGCTAATTGTTTTATTCGAAACGATGTGAGAATATTCATTCTCCACGACCCCCATAGAATTTAAGCATTCTGAAATCAATTTTGATTATAGAACGTACACATTCTCACTCTTGTTATGGCACAAAACACTATGCGCTTATGCGTTTTGCATGTAATTCATTCCATAACAAGGGAGAGAATGAATGGAGAATTCAGATGCTCGTGGTTCCTCGCGCTCGCCTCATGGCTCGCGCCCGAAATATTCCACTCGCATCAAATTTCCATTCTAACCTTGTTACAGAATATACTATTCTATACCTTGTTATGGAATGAATTACATGCAAAACGCATAAGCGCATAGTGTTTTGTTCCACAACAAGAGTGAGAATGTGTACGTTCTATAATCAAAATTGATTTCAGAATGCTTAAATTCTATGGTGGTCGTGGAGAAACAAAATTCTGTGGCTCACACCTTATAAGTTAATTTAAATTTGACAACACTGACATCTCTTTTCCCTCGGTGACAACAAAGCGTGATGAAAAATATGAACGCTGCTAAAGTTATTCAAGAATACACGTCATACTTTTTGACTCTGTAATATTTCCTTAAAACTTAGCAAAGTATTTTCCTGTTATTTATGAAACAAAATAAAGAATATAAGTTAAACTTAAATTTGACGTGACCGACATCACCTTTCCCTGTGCCAACGGAGCATGATGAAAAATATGTAAGCTCCTAAAGTTATTCGAGAATTAGAAATTTACTCTTACAAAAGAAACAAATTTTTTCTTCTGATGAATTTTAACAAGTCTCCGCTTCTGATAATACAATTTTACCTGTGGTTTATAACTGCTGAGAATTTGATAGGCCTTGACAAGGTTCAGCTTTCCGTGTCCTTGTTCAAACATGTTGATGGCTGGCAGTCGTCTAGCAGAAGCCATAAGAGCCTGTTTGATGCTGGCCGGGTTGATGACTTCTTCGCGGTGTAGCACCCCGCTCGCCAGAAGGGTCACCGCACCCGCCACGACTGGAGATGCGACACTTGTACCGGAAAGGGAACGGCATCCCCCTTTTATATTCGAGCCCCTTACATTTGCACCGTACGTCACAATATCCGGTTTTACGCGACCATAACCTTATGAAAGTGTAATACAATTAAATTCATCGTTTATTTCATATGAAACAAAAGGGGTAATGTTTAGAAGACAGTCTTGACTGTGAATGATGTTTAACTGGTTACTGAGACTAGAAATAAACCTAAAAATGAATTCATTTTCTAAGATATTAATCCAAAATATTATTATCTGCAAAACTATGAAAAAATCTGCTCATAAAAAATCAGTGCCAATTTCGGATGGTTAACAGTTCATCAAATGATACATAGATGGCGCTGATATGTTGGTTATGTCGATTTGGTTAGACAATTTGAAATAATAGCTATTTATGTAACAAGTGCATAGTTTAGGACTTTATTTATTTAGCTTGAATAATAGTGAGTACTATCACTATAAACCACTACCATAGTTGATCTGTCTTTTTCATTAGTAATTTGTATTGTATTTATTTGATGTAAAATTAAAATGTCATTTCTGACACTGACATAAGAGTCCAATTTACTTTATCATTATGTACATTTCGTACTAAATGTACACCATTTTGGCCTAAAAACTGCCATAAAGTAATAAAATAACATGTTTACATATGTTGCCCTTTACACGCATTGTCGCTAGTTAACCACTTCACGCCCATGCTTATTTGATTTAATCCCAGGTTTGATTAAAAATTACTTCTTTGTTGTTGTTAATTTTTTCTACGAAATATGATTTCACTGTCACAAACTTTCCCATTTATGCAAAAAAATATGAAAAAATATTCAATAGATAGCGCTAAAGAAGTAATTTTTTTGTTTTCATTTTTCGCTTGTTGCCACATGTGGCGAACCTGGGCATCAAGAGGTTAATGGTAGTACATCACAGACTAATTATGTTTAACACGTTGTCCATATTGGAGATGTAAAGGCCCTGGAAGTACATTAATTGAGTTATAGGTCAATTTGACAGCCAGTTTTAATTGAATACTAATCAACTCAAAATATCTGCAGAAAAATCAGATTGAACATGTCATGAAAATATAAGCAATTTAATTTAGTGATATAATCATCCATTTTTTAACTGGTATATACGTAAATAGAATAAGGAGATTGTACTGCCCGTTACAAGTAAAACAGTTAAACATAACTGGCAGTACAATCTCCTTATTCTATTTAGCAATTTAGTTGATTAATTCCCAAATTACACTCACATCAGTTCATTTTAGTGTCGGAATATACCATTTTTATATTTTCAAGGTGATACTTCTTTACATTTTGGGCACCCAACAGTATCCAACTGCATAATACTTATTTAACACATTGACCCATTTTATTTCTCCAACGTGGTAGTTAATGTGGTAAATATGAATGAGCTATATTATCAAAGTAAATAGTTATAGCAATTCTAAATGTCACAAAAAATATTTCGAATATCAAACACGCATTCATTTATAGTAGGAATGTATGTTAGCGAATGCAAAACATTATTTAATACCTTGTGCGCAAACTGTTTTTAAATTACAAGATCCTTGACATACATAACTTAGCACCTAATACAATTAACCTAATAATATATAATATGAATACTATTTTTGTATTTTGAAACAACTAAATTATAGTGTTGTTTACACTGGAGGCTTTTACTTCGTTATATATTTTATAAAATAAATAAAACACTATTACTTTGTTTGTATACCTTTTGAAAATTCATTATTTCCATGAATATAGTTTCGGCTACTTTAATTTGCCATTATCAAACTTATTATAGTGTTATGGCCACTAGAATCACAGTGAATTATTAAATGGAATGGGCTTAACTTTAACAAATGTTGGACCTTATGATTGTTGTGATTGGAATGAACTTGATTGTACTAAATGTAATGAAACTTTGCAGGATGCTGCAATTTACAGGAAGACTAGTCATTTTCAATCGCTACGAGTTTGTGGTTCGATTCTACGCCGAGCAAGATCATTTTTTCGTTCTTATAATATCCCAATTAATTAATAATTATTAGTATATAAGTTGTAATTTAACTAGCAGTGATTTTAAGTAGCAATCACGTTTTAAGTAGTAATCACAGAAGTAGCAGTGAAATTCACCTATTAGTAACAGTAATGACCTGCAATTTTTCAATACCAGTGAAAAATCACAGGTATAGAGCTATTCAGCAGAGATGGAGGTCAGGGTGTCTTGTCCGTCCGAATCAAGTAGTGCCCGTTGCAATTTTCCGCCATAGGCTAAATCGCAAGCGCCTATGACATAACCGGTAAGTAAGCGACGCCGTAAACTATTTCTTTCTCCTTCTATCGCAGGCCGCGTGTGTGTTTTCTAGATACGGCCGACGAAATCGTACGTCTTGGGAATATCCGCTCGGTTATCAGGTAGTAGAAAAGGATACCAATATTATTTGAATGTTCCGAACTTAGTTCGTAAACCGCCCTTATTCATGAATAGGTCTATACAAGAAATATTGCCCATCCCTAGTCTTTAGTCAATTGGTTACAATATTACATTATGATAATACTATACCTTGTGGTAACTCCCAAGTGGTCATTCCCCTGGACGAAAATTTAGCGATCTGATCCTCGAAGTTAATCCCTCCCACTCCAATAACGTCCATCTGATCCGCCGGATTATTCAGAGTCCCGTACAGCGGCCCATCGTTTCCAATCGCAGACACCATAATAACCTTATTCGCCGTCAGCTCCCACACCTTATCGACGAACGGGTAATCCTTAAAATCCGGCCCACCTATACTCAAGTTGAGCACGTTGATCTTCTTCAGTATCGCGTAATTGAACGCGTCCAAAAACCACGACGTGTACGAAACCTGATTATTCGTGAACACCCTGAAAATGTGCAGCTCCGAATCGGGCGCGAAGCCCAAACACTCCTTACTGGAGGCGATCACACCGGCCACGAATGTGCCGTGGCCCAGTCCGTCGTCCAGCGTTTTCTCGTTCGTCCAGTTCGTGCGCTCCTTAATTTTCCTGAAGTGCGGATGGGTTTTCGATAGGCCCGTGTCGAAAACGGCTACTTTTATGCCCTTTCCAGTAATGCCCATGTTCCAGAGGGCGTCGGCTTGAAGTACTGAGGTGATTTGCCTGGGGATTGCTCGTAGTAAGCGTCGGCTTGTGTGTCGCCCGGTTGCGTGCCAGAACTGGTTGTTTTGGGATAGGCTGTTGCGACCCCTTCTTACATTTTCGGTGTTCACGAATTTCAGGGTGCGCAATACCATGCGCTGAGAGGTGACACGTTTAATCGACGGATGATCTTTTAATGCAGACAATCCTGAAAGTATTAAATCACCAATTTAGTTATATTTAATGATTAAGTGTATCGAAACAGAAACTTTTTTGATATCTTAGATCAGTGTTTCTCAAACTTTCGACAACTATATACCCCTTCTATAATTTTCCTAATACTGAGTACCCCTTGTCCTACAATTTTTTTTGAAAATGTTCAAGATCAAATGTGTTTAAATTGAAAGCTGAAATTACAGTGGTTCAAAACTTTCTCGTCCAAAAAAAAGCACATTCTTTGACAACAATGAAAATATATTTGTTTTTTCTTTTTTAGTACATAAACAAAATAATAATAAACAATAAATGAAAAACAAAATTCATTCATAATAAAATATAAATAAAATAAATAAAAGTTAAATTATAAATAACATTCATTATAATCAATGAGAAGGATGAAATTATTTATGCTTGAGACAACTGATCATCATAATTTGGTTATCTGGTTGGTAATTTTAATCTCATGCGGTTCCACTTCCAAAAGCCTGTTTTTTGACTTAATGTCTACAAGTTGGAAAAGGTAAGATGTATATCAGGATTTTCTCTAATAAGCTACACGCACACTTGTCGGAATCAGACGGACGGCACGCAGCGGCAAAAATTGCTTAACACAGTTATAAACAAGTCAATGCACATTTATCCGTGTTAAGCAATTTTTGCCGATGCGTGCCGGTCGTCTGATTCCGACAAGTGTGTGTGTAGCTTTAAAGAGAACACACTTTTTATTATAATTTTTAATTTTGATGTGATTGTTAAAGTATACGTTTAGCGACTACATACAAGTTTAGCATAATAAATTCATACATTTTCCAGGGGGCTGCCACCTTGCCCCCCTTGTGGATGCCCTTATTTATAGGTACAATTATGTTTTATGTTGTAATATAATCTCACTAATTACTCTTTTATGCAATATTATGTAAAGGAATTTATCCCGTATATTATTAATAATAAATAAATAAATAATTTAAAAATAAAAATGCTAGATTTTATATGACTTAAAACTACAATACATTAATTAAAATTACTAAAATAGGGCTATAATATTTATTGAGTTGGATATTTACAAGAAACATTTACACTTGTTCAGATTTACATACTGAATATTCAAGTGTGTAATTAACAAATTCAACAATAACTATAAAACAAATAACTTAGATTTTCCTAATTTTAAATTCAATATTCGATTCATATGTAATGAGTCAGGGGTAAGGGGTACATTTTAGTACAATTAATCACTATAAAATTTTTGGGAGTAAAAATCAACCACTGACCTCCTAATTTATCAGTATCCTCTATAACAACGACATCAAAATCACTGGGATAATCACTGGCAGGATTCTCCCTTGACAAAATTTTCCACCTCTGCACCCCCGAGTTATTTAAAGCGGCACTAATGTAGCTCGCCCTGGCCTGATTCTTGTAATACCCATTAAATGTCACGATGTACTCGTTCTCAATAATCTTCGACGAATACTCCAGCTCGACATTTTCCGTGGCGGTCAAGTTACAGCAGATGGGGGACTCCAAGTTATCTTCTTGAGGGGGGTGTTCATTCGAGAGGCAGGCCGATAGCAAGCCCAGCAGTAATGTTAATTGGAGGAAATAGCTGCGCTTGGCCATCGTTTTTCAGGAAAACCGTGCTTATTTCAGTTTCCGTTTTCTCCGCAGCATTTTCGAGGCGAGCAAAACTGTATTTCGGGTGTTTACATCATTGAGGATTGTTTGTTGTTGGTTTTTCACGAGACGGGGGTCTAACCTTAAAATGACATTTTTATGTTCATTGATGCTGAAAGGGGAATGCGGACATCTAGGGTTATTAATTTGCAGTAGATTGGTTTTAGTGGTCGATTAATTTGTTAAAGGAACTTAAAATAGCAGATAACTGTAGTTTTTATTAGTTGGGTCTAAAACCTCATTATGGTATAAATTTCTGTATTAATGTAGTTTTCTGTATATTACAGATTTTTGATATTATAGAATTCTGAAATGAATTTGTACATTATAGTTTTCGGTATACAATTACAGATTTTTTCAATTATAGAGTTCTAAAATAAATTTGTATTTTACTGTTTTCTGTATAAAAATACAGACTTTTTAAATTACAAAATTCTGCAATAAATTTGTATATAATAGTTTTCTGTATACAATTACAGTATTTTTTTTTAATTATAGAATTCTGGAATAATTTGTATATAGCTTTCTGTATACAATTACAGATTTTCTAAATTATAGAATTCTAAAATAATTTTTTATATTATAGTTTTCTGTATAAAATTACAATTTCTTTTTTAAATAACATATTTCTGGAATAATTTGTTTATTATAGTTTTATGTATACAATTGTAGATTTTTTAATCTAGAATAATTTGTAGATTATAGCTTTTTGTATACAATTACAGATTTTCTAAATTATAGAATTCTATAGACCTATTAATCAGTAAGGGCGGTTTACGAACTAAGTTCGGAACATTCAAATAATATTGGTATCCTTTTCTACTACCTGATAACCGAGCGGATATTCCCAAGACGTACGATTTCGTCGGCCGTATCTAGAAAACACACACGCGGCCTGCGTTACTCGGTCTTAGACCGAGCGGTAGAAGGAGAAAGAAATAGTTTACGGCGTCTCTTACTTACCGGTTATTTCATAGGCGCGCGCGATTTAGCCTATGGTGGAAAATTACAACGGGCACTACTTGATTCGGACGGACAAGACACCCCGACCGCCATCTCTGCTGAATAGCTCTATAGAATAAATTTGTATATCATAATTTTCTGTATAAAAATACAGACTTTTTAATTTACAGAATTCTGGCATAAATTTGTATGTTAGTTTTCTGTAAATAAGTACAGACTTTTTTCATTATAGAATTCTACGTCATAATCAATTTAAAGAGAGGTTCTCAGTTCTCGGCAAGGAATGTGCTCTGGAACCGGTTCAGAGAGAATTGCCATATCTCGGCGTAAATTAGGGTAAATTTTGAACGAAAATAGACCCACTAGCGTAAATGTACTTAAGTAAGTTTTAAAAGTAGTAGTGGATAGAATCATGTAATTAAGCATTGCAAAGATCGATGAAATGATGAAAAGAGCTGATTTACTTCAGAGAGTGAGCAGATCCGTAGCTGAGAACCGCTTTGTTAATCTCCAAGACCAACACCGATGAACCGTTCAAATGAAACGATTCAGTTTACTGACTGATCCAATTCCAAGCAGTTCACGAAGCGAATCATTGTGCTCATCAATAATAATCATTGACAAAATAAATTCATAATTCTTGCACATGTTGGCCAAAATAACAGACAATATTGTGTCTACCAAAGTTGCAAAACAAATCCAACACTGCTAATATAGTACATTTTTAATAGTTTTCATTCAAAATCCACAGAAACATCAAATTTAGAAAATTTAAATTCATCTACAACAAAAGGCCATTTTGGATTAAAAATTTTGCCAATTGGAAAACCAGATTGCTTTTCTATCATGATTCAACGTCAAATGAGAGCCCCACAATCTGCAACCCAAATTAAAGCAAAATAATAACTGTATTACATTATAACTATTTATTTCTTACGTAAAAAAATAATCCTAACAACTAAAGAAAGTCAAAACACTTTGTACTTGATTTACCAAAATTAAACGAGTAGGCGTTCGATTTCTTGCTGGATGCTCTGTATCTGGGGCTTGAGCTGGGAGCCCTCGTTGATGGTGACGCTGCAGGCAATGACGGAGCGAGTCACGCCGCAGGCCCTTCCAAGGGCTTGCTTGGAACGGACGAATACGTAGGGAACGTTTTTGTCTTCGCACAGGAGGGGCAGATGCAGCAAGATCTCCAGGGGCTCGGCGTCGGCGGCCATGACAATGAACTCGGCGATGCCTCTGTTTAGAGTTTTGGTAACTTCATTGGCGCCCTTGCGCAGCTGCTTGTAGTTCATGGCCTGCTGGATCAGGTTGAGAATCTTCGTGGTCAGGGCCGCTTTGGCCAGTGGGTATGCTTTTGGGTTTACTTCTTCAGCCTTTAAAAAATTTATGTGAATAAAAAAAAAAAAATAACTAGGATACAATTAGTGTTTATGATTTAGTAAAAAAAAAAAAAAAAAATGTGGTGTTGGGTCTGACGAGGATATACCAAAAAGCTGATGAAAGCTTGTAACGACCTACACACATTCACCTTATCGATTGAGTACCTTCCCATGTTCCCAAACACTGTCAATTGATATTAAAAATATTTAAGAAAACATACAAAATGAGACCAAAGTGACCATGTTAGTGATCATCAAGGGCACAACTATTTTCTAATTAAAGTTTATTCGGGAACATGGAACATCTACCGAAGCTCGAAATCATACTGTGATTATGTCCGAAATAAATTCCAAACACACAATAATAATAATAATGAGTAAACACAAACTACTAAGAAGCATTTTTAATTGTTTCATGCAAGTCGTGTTTCCTTAAGAAATACAGAGTTCCTCAAATGTGGTAAGGTATTAAATCTAGTGTTACAGCTTCAAATAACAATTTCAGTTCCAATAAGGCCCTATTTAGTGTATAAACACGTGTTCTACGTAATTGTTGGCGGCGTGGTTAACACGCCAAAAGTGTTTTCTTCCAATAATTCGACATAACTGATACCACTTACCATTTTTTCTGATTCAAGGAGGTAGTTCTTCTACAAATTTCACAAATGCAGCCTCTCGGCGAATATATCGCTTCACTGAGGAGCAATTTGCACAGGCTACGAAACGAACGTTAACGCACGTGTTTGGAGGTTAGGGGAAAGACGCACTCAGGTTCAGCAACTTACAAAACATACAAAAAATATACATATAAATAATAATATTTATCTCTTGCTAAGGTCCAAAAATACTATTTAATTCAGATAAAAGGACATTTCCGAGTGATTTGTTACTGATCCAAATGTGTTGCTTGAGTTTGCAACAAGAATATTACGCTACGTTTAATAAAACAAATTTGAATATTACAAGATTGTCATAGTAATTTACGATGCAAATAACGTTATGAAGCATTTTACAATACGAGAGAGAAGTTTGAAAGCACCAGCGATGTATCAATTACTAAAATCAAGTATGACGAATTGTGAGTTTTTAAATATTCAATTAACTCATGTTCGTAATTACCGCCGCGTCCGCGCTGCGTACCGGACGATAGCTGAACTATTAAGTGGTGCTTGCAATTAGTGCCAAAACCCTCGAACTTTATAATCAAAATGTAAAAATTCAGCAACGAGTTGTATATCAGATGATATAATATATAATTTCGAATCGAATAATCTATAAAATAGCTGCGGAATCTACGCGATTTTTCAGTATTTTGCAAATTAAAATTTATTTCATGGATCTGTAGGTAAATTTATTTCGCCGTAAAGCAGCATTTGACTAGAAAGAATAAAAGTGATATAAACACACTATTAATTGATAAAATCAGTATTTATTTAGAAACGACTCTAAAATGCTTTATATAATTTGAATATTAAGTTTTACACCCAACTGGATTACCGACAATTTTATGAGGTAAATTTTCAATTGCAAATTAATTAATTGTTTAATTAATTTTACACATCATTTGATTCAGAATTAAATATTCTATCATTTGATATGCAACTCGTTGCTACATTTGTACATTTTAGTTATAAGTATAAAGTTTGAGGGTTTTGGCGCTAAACTTAATCACCATTTGGTGCTTCAGCTATCGTCCGGTATGCGGCGGTAATTACGAACACGGTTTAATTGAATGTTTTAAAGAGCAATGTCATACAGAGCAATGATATTGTTAATTGAAACGTTAAAATACTAACAATCTTGTAACGATGTTAATTTTGAAAGTTGTTTTGAATATATTTTGTTTTTTTAATAAATATGTACAACGAATCAAAATAAATGCGTTTTAAATATTAATCTTATTATACGTGATAAGAGTTTAAATTGATACAATCTATAATTGAGGAAATAAAAATTGCGTCTTTAATATTTGATTCTAGATATTTTCTATTGGTACTGTTAGAACCATCGACTACATAATTTCCCAATTGTAACCAACTGTCGACGAAACGTCAATAGTACACTAACGCATCTTTTTGTCCTGATTATCCAGGATAAATAAGGGATCGAGCAACTGGTGCAGATTTTGTTTCTGCTCTTCGCTGTTCGACAAAAATGATGAACAGTCTGCACGATCCTGAACTATCACAGTCTAGTACGGAAAGGGATCCTTACCAAGCCTCGTCCAGCGCTATTTTGTCAGATTCGGGTGATGTGACCAGGAGAAGAAGGTAAATTCCACACGTTGTGCACCAGTAGATTACAGCGAGTGCTGTGTTTCAGCTCCAACAGGTCAATCAAACGGAAGAAGTTCGACGACGAATTGGTTGAGTACAGTCTCGGACTACCAGGCATTTCCACTGGAAAAGTCAATGTTAGTACATCGTTCTTGGTTTAATTTGTCGTGCAGTTGAATACGTGACTTTATTTTTCATAAAAATAGACAAGCTAGTGTTAATGTAGTTGATGCATTTTTGTCATACACATCTGTATCGTGTTGATGCTGTTCAATTTTTAATAAATGATAGTTTTAAAAGCTGTGGCATAATGAGCCATAGCTACTGTAACAGGTCATGGAAAAGTAAAGATATACAATCAGTTTGTTGAAGCATAGGTTAGGTTAGGTTATTATACAAACTACTGTAATAGTCCCTTCACACAACAGCGACTTGCCTGCAGCTCAATTTATTTGTACAAACTAGACCTTACAGTCCTGCACTGTCCACACGATGCAGATGAGCACATGCACGTACCTACTAGTGTCAAAAAAATGTTACCTGATAATGTGCATTTGTTGGAAGTTTTTGTTTTTTGCTTGTTGAAAACAAGTATAAGAAGAAAGGTGCTTGTAGGACTGCACAGGACAAGTTTTCTTGTCCATACACATGAGCTTGCGTACACAAACCGGTTTGTGCAGGCAAAGCTTATGCTTGCACGTGTGGACGGACCATAACAGATCATGGAAAAGTAGAGATATATTGTGTGAGCCACAAAATTTTGTTTCAGAGTTGGCTGTGAGATAAATGAGGTATGTCGTATATTATTACGCCATGAGACTAGATTAGTCCAATTGAATTAGATTTAAAAACAAGAATTAGTCTCAAACATGACTGCTATGTTTCTCTCAGGCATGGCCAACTCGGCAATAAAATTCTGTGGCTCACACCTTACAATCAGTTTGTTGAAGCATAGGTTCAAATACTGTCACCCATCAAAAAGTAAACCATATCCATTTTTTTATTGTCACTAAATTCAATTGTTTGTTTCTTTCTAAAACAATACCTGTTTGCACATCGAAAATCAAATTAAAACCAGTTCATTCTTGTTATCAGACGAACCGTTCGAGAACATCATCCTCACACACAGATTTCACTCTGCTTACTACGCCCGCTACCCCTCCAATACCGTCCACACCAGTCATGCCGATATCCACAGAAGTGAACAAGCGCAAGTCGGTGTCGAAGTCGATGCCGGGCAGCTCGAGGCGCAACAAGAAAGGGAAGCCCCAGAATCAGATCGCCACGAAGGATTTGGGCAGATGGAAGCCGACCGATGATTTGGCCTTAATAATAGGAGTGCAACAGACGAACGATATTCGCACCATTCATTTGGGCACGAAATTCTCGTGCAGGTTCACCGTGCAGGAGTTGCAGCAGAGGTGGTACGCTCTGCTTTATGATCAAGCTGTCTCGAGAGTGGCTGTGGCTGCTATGAGGAATTTGCATCCGGATATGGTCGCAGCTGTGCAGGATAGGGCTTTGTGGAGCACACAGGAGGAACAATTGTTGTCGACAATTAAATCTGTAAGTACAGTAAGGCAAATTTTGCACGAGTATGTATTTTGCATTGAATATCAATTAATTTTTTGGTTTTCAGTAAAGGATTTTGATTTTATCATGCCTATCTCATTAAATAAACTGGTTAGAATCATTTTCTTCAACACATTGACTGACAACTAATCATAGTTATTTTGGACAGTACACAAAGCATTAGCAGAAAACATGTTATTATTTTATTAACACGTTAAGCCCCGCGAGGCATCAACCTGATGCCTCAATAACATGACGTTGGGACCGTGAGATATCGACGTAATGCCACCCTGTATATATTTTTTTCAGGCCGCATGTGCACAACCCGATCTCACGATTCAATACTTACCTTATAGAACTTATTTCAGTTATTTGATGAGGTATTACTTTAATACCACGCTTGTAATTCAGTACAAACTTGATGTTTCTGTATATATATATAGAACCGAAAAAAACGAGAAATAAATACCCGGTCCGAGGAATCAAAAAAAAAATATGTACGCTGGGGCTTAACGTGTTAACATCTAGATCACAAAGTGACTATTATCAATAACTAAGTCAGCTATCACCAACTAAGTTAACCATTGATAATGGTCACCTCATGACTGAAATATATAGCTTGCTGTTAATAAATGAAGAAAGTGATTCTAACCAATGTTTTACTACTCACTATCACCCAAGGGCAAAGTAATAATAATATTTTTTCTCATTCAGCAATCTAATCCATCTCTCAACACATTTTCCGAACTTCTCGCTCAGCACCCGGATGTATTTTATTCCGGCAGAACAGCAGTGTCCTTGCAAAGGCACTGGAATACGTTGAGGATGTACAGTTTGTTGCCAGATCAGGTCAGGCAGCCGTTACCTACACAGTACACTTCAAGGCCCGTGATGTTCTTCAGCGACACCGAAGAACTGATACAGGATTCAGAATTGAACGAGCCTCCAGATGAGGCTCTGGATCGGGAGTTGCGTTTGCAGCAAAGGAGGAACGTCAGGGAAATTAGGCAGCTGGAAAATGAAGTTGGAAGGTAATTTTATCAATTAAAATCAATGCAACAGGTACCCAGAAAATAAAACAAAAATTCCGTGACTACTTGTAGAAAAATACAACAAAATGAGAAATATGATAATTTTTGTCTTCTACAATTTATTGTCTCTAAGAGATGCATTGAACTTTGTGTTAATTTGATAGCTTTGATATTTTTAACACACAAATGATCTACTGTATCATTCAATGTTTGTCGTGATACTAGCCAGGAAAGTAGTTGTTTCGGCAGATGATTTGTTAACACGTTCGCTGCCACCGACGCGCTAGTGCATCCGACTTTATACTTGCGTAAATGCAATCCCAATTGCGGTGGCAGCGAACGTGTTAATTGTAGAAGACGAAAAGTATCGTATTTTTCATTTTAAGGTACCGAGATTTTACACGATATTATAAAAAATGTATTACAGGATTACCGAGCACTCGGGTCATGTGGGGATAAAGATTGTGCTGAGTGAGAAAGTGACAACAAATCTCCTGAGTCAATTGAATTTAAGATATTCACTGTACAACTCGTCTCGAATGCTTGGTACACTTGGTTAAATCTTCATTTGTAAAAATCTCGAACATTTTAGGTTATGCTCCTAGAACTTTTTCCTAAAACCCAAGATTTGCCTGGATACAAAGTATCATATAAGATTCTATTTTGAAATGTCGATTTTCTTTTTTAAAACGTTAAGGAATTGAATATACAATAGAAGAATAGATTAATTAAGTCAATGGTCCTCAAACCTTTCGGCCCTGGTGGTGGCAATTGCCACCGCAACATTTACATGTCTACTTACTATGACAATCCATATTTTTGCTGTTTATCACTAGATGTCACTTCAACAAAGCCTCACTAATTAATTCCTATACTAATTAATCAAATGAGTAAAAATTTGATATTTATGGTCTTAAGAAGCTCCCCATTAATAATAATTAACAAAAACTTTCAAATTTAAAAATCCAGGGCTGAAAGGGTTAATAATTTATTTTGTTTATATGTTTTAGATGGAATGTATTAGTGGATAGTGTAACCGGATCCTGCCCAGGAGAAATGGATTCACAGACTTTGGCAGTGCTGCGTGGACGCATGGTCAGATACCTCATGCGAAGCCGTGAAATAACCATCGGTAGAAACGCCAAGGGCCACATGGTCGACATCGATCTCACTCTAGAAGGACCCGCTCATAAAATATCAAGACGACAAGCAACATTAAGGTCTGCTTGTGAAAATTCACCCCTGCTTGCAATTATTTACTCCTTTAATACATTTCAGGTTACGCAATACAGGAGAATTTTACCTCTCATCCGAAGGAAAGAGGCCCGTGTTTGTCGACGGCCGGCCAATCACAACTGGAAACAAAGTGCGCCTCTTCGACAACGCCATCGTGGAGATTGCCTGTCTGCGTTTTATATTCAGCATTAATCAGGATTTAATTAGGGTGATTCACAATGAAGCTGTAAGATTTAATATGCCCTCATAAATAAAATTGATTTTAAATTCCCACAAAGTATGTTTCGATATATTTTATTTAGAAAAATAACTTCAAGATGTTTAAATACTTTAAAAATACAAAAAAAAAACTGGAAACATTTTCAATTCATAATGTGCTTTACAGGCAAACACACTCTTGTATGAATATAAGGCTGAAAAAAAAAGTGCTCAGAAAAACAAAAATACGTGTAAATTTTAAAATTATTAAATAACACATTAGATGAATTCTTAAAGAACATGAATTCATGACTAATTATAATATTAGGCAACTTAGGTGTTTTTTTTTACCCTTACGATGAAGTATACATTGATGACAAACATTTTAGTTTTTGGAATGATCTATTTTACTGTTACAATCTTTCTAGTTATTAAAAAAAAAGTTTGCTGTATACAAATGGCATTATAACACAGTTTTGTTTTAGTTTTTTGGAATGATTTATCTCACTGTTACAGCATTTTTAGTTATTAAAAAAAAGTTTGCTGTATACAAATGATGATTTAGTTTTAGTTGTTACAGCATTTTTAGTTATTAAAAAAAAGTTGCTGTACACAATCCAAACAAGTAAATTTAAAAATCTCTAGTTGTTTTCCGAGAACAAAAAAAAAACATTGGCTAGAGTTATGGAAATTGTAAAGATTAAATACTTCATCACAAGAGTTTGGTTTTTCATAAATTCCTAGTGCCGTACTTTAAAAATATAAACAACAACGGTATTATTACAAAAACTTAGTATTTGTATTTGAAATCCATCTCGATCAAATACTTAACGTTAACTTGAGCGATGTCGTAGACAATGTACTCATTATACAGCAGACTTGTATTATCTTTGTTATCTTTGGGAGTACCTATGGGAACCTCTACATCTCCAATTTTCTCCACGAGAGATGGATCGGGATGGGTTCTTCCCACACCTTTGCAGCTGTTCTTTCCTTTCGGCAATCTCTCAACATATTCAGCTTGGGTTCTCTCATACATCTGCAAATCAATTTAATATTTTGGAGTTAATACACAAACACTCAACCAGTTCACTTCACAAGCTACTTTCTAGGGAATTGTAGAAAAATACTTTAGTGCCAAAATTAAAGCACTTTTAACCCTTTGCACTCGTATGTCGACTTACAGTCACCAAAATACGTTTCACTATTGTGCTGTCTAATATAAATACGAGTGCAAAGGGTTAATGCTTAGGTTTTGGTAACATTGATTGTTGATTTCAAAATCTGAATCGAGTCATCAGTGCAGAAATTATTAGTATGAAGTAGAGGTGGGTGAAACGACTCTTTAATGATTCGACTCGTGAAATAGAGTCAACTCCCTCACCTACAAAATTTTACATTTCAACACCCTAACAAAAAATTTCACAAACATTCATGACTCATTTTGAGTTAGTACTTCAACCATGAATCACTTGACTACTGGACTCACTCTGATGAGTCGACTATTTCAATCAACTCACTCATGATTTACCAATCTCTAGTATGAAGTGATAATGGTGGCACAATTAAGATGACTACAAATAGATGAAGATAATTCATACATCCATTTTTGGTATTTAAAATTTTCGTGGTCATTGGTTGGCTGGTAACATAACAAGATCACCAACATTTAATTATTACAATTCTTTGGGAGCAATTAACAGGTTTTCTTCAGTGTTTATTAGCCTCATCCAGAGAGGGCTGGAAATCGAGTTGGTTTTTACTAATTCAATTAAGGTAAGAGGTTAATTAGTAGTGTTATAAAATGTGAAAAGTTCTTTAGTTTACAACAATGGACTAGCATATAGTATACCATATCTACAGGACGGCAAACGTAACTTGCCGTTGCGCAATGGCAAAATTGTGGGCGGAACCTTCGAAGGGCGCTCTCGATAGATTTCGTGAAGAGTTCGCGCACCTTGTACATTCATTTTCAAAAGTGACAGCGCCCGATAGAGTTGTAAATGAAAAGCGCATGCGAAGAATATGTGCTTGCTTATTACAGAGACTGTACTCGGCCGGTTGTAGAGAGAGAGAGAGAGAGAGAGAGAGAGAGAGAGCTTTCGCTTGCTCTCTGCGCGTCTGGCCAACTTACATTTGCCGTCCTGTAGTCATAGATTAGACTTTTTTGACATCTTTAGTGACAAACCCTAGAAAATGAAAAGTACCAACACGGTTATGAGTAAAATGTAATTTTGCAGCAAGTTAGATTGGTACCAGTATATTCATACGTGACGTTGCCAATAGACACATTATTGACAGTCGGATTTCTGTCACTCAAAATGTCAAAAAGTATAATTATTATTATTTTATAACTTAATTTAATATATTGTTTATATACATACCTCTCCTAAAGCGACATCACAAAGCAGAAGCAAACCAGTGGAATTCGACATATTGGTACAACAATAATTCGCAGACTTGGAAACCATATCGGCGAAATAGATACCTTTACCAAACATGTAACCATTAACCGGAGCTTCCGGCGGTGCAATCCTCAAACCCTGCGATAATATGCCGGCAAAATTCGTGGTACGAGAACCGTGCCAGAGGAGCTTTCTGTTCTGCATCTTCTTGAAGGGTTTGAACCTCTTCTCCTCTCCCTGGCGGTTTACGGTGAACACATTCTTGACTTCTAGTTGGTAGTTAGTATGTGTAGGCGCATGAGTGTTGCGTACATAATCCTTGATTATCTTAAATTCGGGCTTTTCACTGTCGAGAACATCAATTTCTGTCTTTAATTGCTCATAATGGCTATCCACTCCTCCGGAAGTTGAAGATTTCATCAAGTTGTACGCTATTTCCAATTCCATTAGGTTTTCAATCATTTCAATTTTTTGCTAAAAACAATAGTAGATTATATATCAAGGGAGAAAAATGCGTGATTTTTCCCGAGGTGCAAATTTGTGTGCCGAGGGCGATAGACTGAGGGAAAAATAGCATTCTCTCCTGAGGTATACATACTATTTTTTTTCACAAACGGGATATTTTAAGAATGAAACGTTTGTTCCTAAAACCCAACCTAGAAAAATATTCTGTCAGATGTGACAGTTAAAATAAATAATGAAAACTAGCAGGAGAGAAGTAATCATTTTGAGGGCTGAGAAATCGATTTTCTCTCCCGTTTGTGAAAAAAATGTATTTATTTCATAACACACTGTTATCGTTTTACACGTACATAAATTGTGATCAAATATTTTGAAACCGAAATTTGCATGTCAAACCATTTGATACCAAAATAATAGAGCGTATCCTATTATTTTATTTATTTGTGATAAAGGCATGTGCAGCTGTGACTAGATGCAAATCGGCATGAGCTTGGCCTAGAGATGCCAACTTTTTTTTGTTAAAAATGTCTGCAAAGTCGATATGTACACTGCACTTGCAGCCAATAACAGTTTTGTCCTTGTACTCATCGATTATTCAATTAAATAATTTTGTGGATAATATTCGTAATCATTTTCGTAAAGAAAACATAACTGTATGCCAAAGATTCTGAATTTGCGTATGCGCACGCCCTTGTCACTTATTCGTATTCCTGTAAAACATGCTAACATTGAAAAATTATAGGATTTATCAATGTTCTGATGACAGAATATTTGATCACAATCATGTCCGTGTAAAACAAGCATTATAATAACTCTCCGTTTCCCCTATCAGCAACTAACTACACTGACGAGACCTAAAAGATTGAAATTGGTCTGTGGGTGTTCTAATGGGGAACCAATATTTCATGTTTACATTATTATTGTTATATTTGCGCTGTTGGCATTCCCATATCTGTCGGTGGTTAGACCACTCGGATTGGGTTCAGGCAATAGATTCCGCCACTTTGACATTTCTACTATTATATTATTTTCTGCCGGCAACACAGTTCTAGTTTTCCGCCACTAGTGTTAGTAAAAATTGTAAAAAGACGTATTCATGTTGTTAAATGATTATTCTTACACCAAAGCTATTACTACTTACTTTAATAAGATCGTTAGTATTTAAAATTGGTAATGTATCGACACCAGCCGAGTGTGGAATGAAAGTGTAGAACCGATTGGAAGCATCAATGAACCTCGCTTCTGAAGCCTGATTGACGATCAGTTCTTGTAGCTCGGCCAACACTCCGTAAGCTTTCTTCATCTGTGTTTTGCTCAATTTACCTAAAAATGCAAAACTTTGATGTCGATTTCAAATGAAATTTGAAATCTTGTTACCCAACGGCATTTTCTCAGTGTCCAGTTCAAACTCCAGCATGACCTTCTTCATCGAGTTGATGTCGAAGATCAGCTTTATAAGATCTTGAACGGGCGTCGGTAACTTGGAAGGAATATCAGATTGTATCTCCAGTTTGCTTTCATCCTCGCCGTAATCAATATCGATGGGGTACATCCGGCCAGGTACCTTCACAAAATTTTCCCGCCTGTACCAACAGTTGCCGGTCTTCTCCTCGTACAGATTTTCAAAGTGTGTCTTGGCCTCGTGCACAGTGTTCTGTCTTTCAGTTTTGTGTCCGCCAATTGTGGTACCTATCCATAATTAATTAAATTGATGATGTATTGATCGACATAAACTTTACATGAAAAAATCTTTTAAAAACTGAAAGCATGATCAAGGTCATTATGGTGTGTTATACTCCTGGTGCAAAGATTTCATGGTGTGCCTAGATAGCCTCTAAAATCTTTCCCTCTCTCATTTGGCTGATGGCTCAGTGATGCAACCTTGTAAAATTACTTGCTCAGCTTTAAAAAGTCGATACTAGTCGAACTAATTTAAATGTCTGTCGCACGTACTTTATTTACATTTTATGATATTTTTTGTACTGTGTAGTGTGCATGGCAAATTAAATATCTAAAACCATATTTATTAATTTTCTTACCAACCTAATTGCTTTAAATAAAAGAAAAATTTTTAATGCTTGTGATATTTTAATATATCATTGTGAAGTATAAACTAAATGTTTTATCATGTTTTTATGTCTAAATCGAAAGTGTTTTGCAATTTATATTCATTACTGTAGATTTTTATAGTTTCATTTTTCATGGTTGGTAATTGCAGCACCAAAAATATTCAAAAGGGGTGTGGTACGGGAGTTTGATTTTCAGAAAATATGCTGCCAACTATTTTCGACTTTTTGAGATCTCACGGTATAAATATAAAACTAAAACAATCGCTTCAATTCAATTACTGTTAGAATTAACTTTCATATGTGCATAGTATTTATTACTTGTTAAATAATAAGACTTACCAATACGACCCCATGCTCTAAACACCCAGAACTGCGAGCCGTGGTCCGACTGCAAGAGTTGCAGCTTGTAGAAGCTGTTTTTCTGCTTTTGCAAATCAGTCACACCCAGAACGACGGTGTACTTATCCTCTCCGTTCTGGTACACGTGCGCACAATCCGCCAAGCCCGAGTCCGGATCGACGGCGCTCCCGCCTTTCAGCTTTAAAGTGACCTTGCTGGGAACGGAGCTCGTGAAAAAATTCCGAGATTTCGATTTAAGACTAGCCGAAGGTTCCGCCGGCAGCCGTTTGTTTGGCTGCAATTATTTCGATTCCAGTCTGAGCGATTACTACAGCTTGCTTACTTACGTCCGAGCCCCAATCGCAGATGCTCTTTTGCACCACCAGTTCCGTCACAGGTGTTTCGGAACCCTTGACCGCCTCGAGGAAATCTTCCGCGACGACGTGGATGTCGAGATCTTTGGCGTCTGACATTCTGCTGCCGAGACTTTCGACCATTTCCTCGGTGGATATCACCGCCATTACGGAGTTGGAGATCTTGGTGACCACTTTACCTCCCAGCGAGGTGATCTGCTTCTTGATGGCGTCTTTGTCTTTGTTTGGCTTGCCCAGGATCACAAACTGCATTTCGTATAACCTGGGTTTTTCTCTCTCAACTTTTGGCCTAAGAAATGATAATAATACAATTTCTTGCAATCTAGCTCGGATATGATAATTGATCATTTTTTATGAGACTTGTTACTTGGATCAAAAGAAGAAAAAAAGTAAAGGAAGCAGTGACAGGTACGGCCGAGGTAGCAGAGGTGGTAATATAGTTGCAACCGGCCCTACTTATTTGTATTGCCACCTGTTACCTCGGCCATATCATGTGTCACCCTGAGAGCCGTTACTGAAAGGAAGAACACGGATAATCGTGAGTTTACTCTTCTTGGAAACAAACTTACAACTGCAACAGGTCATTAGAGATCAACTGATTGATGAGCACCAACTTGAATACTCTTTTTTAAATTTTTAAAATTCATCAAGTTGCTTCTGTAATGACATATTTTTGAAGAAATGAAAGTGTGGTAAAACAATTGTAGCAGAAGCAAAATAATAAATTTTGAAAATCAACAAGGCATTATCAAAATTGTGTCTGTGGTGTAATAAAATTCACTCTTTGTTAGACCGTATCGGGATATTGATATTGTCAATTGATTTTAATTTTGAGATTGTTGTAGTACAATATTTCCCTGTATGTACTTACTGTCCACCATCTGGATCATCCTTCTCTTTGACAACAGTTGGTTTGACGTCCTTAATCGAACGTACCCTAGCGACGTACTTATATTTCTTCAAAAAAGAATATTCGCTAGCCAACTCTTTAGGAATGGTAAATTTGACGCGCTTGGGCTCTTTTGTTACAGTGTTACATTTGGTCCACTCTGTCAAATCACCTTCACAGGTGTAGCCCAATTTACCTAAAACCAACTGTCCGGTTTTGCACTCGCTGCAGGGCAAAAGTCGGCCAAAAGTCATCAGATCAGCCAAGCGATCCAGCATCTAAAAACCATAATGGATACATACATAATGTCATACAGCAAGAAATAATTACAAGAGAAATATTGATCGTTATGTAATAATGCTAAAATCATCATAATTATTGTTTTTTAGGAGTTTAATTCAAAAGGCTTTCAATTGTAAAACAAATTTTTATCTAAATTCTTTCACACAATCTGCAGCAGTGACAATACCTCCATTGTGTAATTATTACAGCTGTGCTAAACTTTCACGAAATAAAGGGAACATTTGGAATTAAAGTCTTGTTGTGTTTCATATTGTTATATTCAGTTGACCGACACGGGTTTCATGCTCAGTAATCTATACCTTTTGAAAATGACAAGTATTTGTTGAAACACGTGTCACACAATATAAAACAAGTTTTATTTCAAATTTTTTTATAGAGGAAGTGGATGACTGAATGATTCATGTAAATAATTTCCCAGAATTTGACTCTTACATCACAAAGGATACAACGGAGCACAATTAGAAGCTCATTAAAGTTGAACAAGTTTGCAGATAATGCACCTGACTTTATAATTCTTAATTCCAATTCATGCAACATGCATGGATAATTAACTAAAATATAAGT
Source organism: Ocypus olens (assembly GCA_910593695.2). NCBI lineage: Eukaryota > Metazoa > Arthropoda > Insecta > Coleoptera > Staphylinidae > Ocypus > Ocypus olens. The sequence goes on from OU343049.1 coordinate 45,863,318, forward strand.
ATATTAGCTGAAAACATACCCTATCTTCTCCAGGTGGAACTTTCTGTTCATTTTCCTCCAAAAGGAGCTGAAGTTCCTTCTTGCTCAAGTGCTTCTTCAAATTGTCCCTATATTTGAAGATGATTTTGTTTTGCTCCTTGATCTCCTGGTCGATTGGGCTCGGACCATCAACTTCATCGGTTTTAAGCTTCTTTATTTCAGGAACATCTTCTTGTTTGATGGCACTGAAAAATTACCATAAGCAAGCTTTAAAAATGTTAAAAGAAAACTGGAAATGACACCCCAAAGGGTAAAAACTATTAATTCTTATTTGTGCTTTCAATGGTATCTTACGGCAATTGTTTTGTGACTTCTTCCTTATCGTTCTTCTTCATTGAAGTAAAGCCCGGCAAATTTTCTCCACTTTCAAAAAAGCCGAGTGTGGACCTAAGTTTGGCGAAACAGGTCAAATGGTGCCACATATCCTGGCCACCGTATTTCCTTCCCGCTTCCGAATCGAAGTCCTTCTTGGATATCCTGACCTAGAAAAGAAGGACACTTCATCTATTCAGTTTTATAAAATTACCACAAACACAACTAAGGTGATTCGATGTCCATCTTAAATCACATTTCATGCTTTAAGTTTTTATGGTATTCGACCCAGTTATGGTAGATGGAAAGTTTGAGAGTGATCTTCACATCGCTTTTCTTCTTCTACAATTTAAGAGTCTCTAAGAGACTACAATTAACAAATCATCTCCCGAAACAACTAACTTTCCTGGCTAGTGTTACAACGGATATTGAATGATACAGTAGATAATTTGTGTGTTAAAAATATCAAAGATTTCAAATTAACACAAGGTTGAATGTATTTATTACTGCACAAAAACACTAAATAAACAGAATTAATTAAGATATAAGTATGACAGAATTGAGTTGTTAATGTTGGCCATCTATAAACACGTTTCGAGGTTTATCTCTCATCAGTATAAGTTGCATTTGAAATGATTTTAGGAGAACATTAATAATATGTAAAAAACAAAGAATAGAAAAACTTACACGTTACTGTACTTCAACTGTTGAACACCACACTAATTGACTTAAGATGATTTTAAGAATCGACGATTGTTTATTTAGTGTTTTTGTGCAGTAATAAATACATTCAACCTTGTGTTAATTTGATATCTTTGATATTTCATCAGATTATCAGAGTGTAAATATTTTCTAGTGGATTTTGAAAGATCTTACATTTAATTTGTAATCAGAATCTAATACTTCTAGCACAATCGTCGGTCTGGCACTACAGAAATTGTAAACCATGAATTCAATCTTGGACTCACCTCATCCTTCAAAATTTTCTGTTCGCAGCCCCTGCACATCGCCCTGCCGCTCTTCGCATACTCAAGGTTGAAGTCCTTGAGAGCCAAACTACCACCTGCAGCAGCGGCCCCACGTTTCTTCCCTTTCTTCCCAGGCACGACTATCATCGATGCATTTTCTGTAATACAAAATTAACAACTTTTAAAATAAAATACAAATGCTTTAATTTTACAGTTTTTGTTAGAAACGTCTCACTACACAATTGCAGATGAATAATGGTTAAATTTAACACCTATCAGACTTAACTAGTAATTTGTATGATAAACGGGTAAGGGTTACAAGGGTACATACAAACATGTTATAATTATAAATCAATGGAAGAAATAATGTACAAATATGAAACTACGGTCTTTTAAATGAAAGAATTGCAATTGCTAACTGGTAAGTGAAGACAACCTGGTTTTGAAAGAATTTACACCTATTCGCATAAAGAGACTTGAAAACTAAGTAATTAAATAGCAAATTGAATACGGGCGATTTAAATCATAGTTACCGCCTGCGACAGTACTCATATTTGTCAATTAACGTAACACATAATTTGATTACGTATCATTCGCTAGAAATATTCCCCTTCATTTCAGGCTGATATCATCGATTAACACAAATACAATCGATCTGAACTGCATATTCAAATAACGTATATTAAGGGAACACGTACTAATATGATCCTTGACTTTCTCCTGATCCTCCCAGCGTAGGGACTCGAAGCCCTCGATGTCATCGGTGGTCTTGGGACGCTGTTTGGAGAAAAAACAATGGTCGTGATACCATTGTGGGGTCTTCCCGTCGTACACGGCCGATTGCACCATAACGGCCAAGCGCAGCACGTCTTTGCCGATGGATGATTTACACCCACGGCACGACGCCCTGCCGCTCTTTGCGTATTCCACCTTATACGGCAAATCCATTGCTTGAGACTCCTTTTATTTCCCCCTTGAGGATGGTAGTTGCGACCTAACTGCGACACAGCCGGCTGACAGTACACAAAATGGCAGATGTTTCGCGCGGGAAATCGTTCTAACGTTGAAACAAAAAAATCCCCAATACTGGTGAATTTAAAAGGCCGCCTCAGAACAACCCGGGAACGGTAATGAGAGAACGAAAATTTACCAAGCTTCTCGTTCCCGTTACCCGAAATTATACCGTTTCCGGGTTGTTGTGAAGCGGCTTAAATGAAAAGATTTATGTACTCGAGGCAGCTTCACAACAACCCGGGGACAGTAACGAGTACGGGAACCAAAAGATAAATAAAGATAAGATTCGCATGTTGATATACATAGAACTAATAACTAATTTCTGGAATCGAGAACGAGAAACTTGGTATATTTTCGTTTTCGTTCCCGTCACCGGGTTGTTGTGAAGAGGCCTTAACAGGCATTTCCGTTTGTGTTATAATTTCACAGTTGGTAACATGGAAGAAAACAGAAAGCGACAAGGCATGTTGATAAATTGGAATGATAAGCGCCATCTGTGATTAGCGGCGGAAACTAACACCAAACGCACACAACCGTCACGTGTGTGTTTATATGTATTATTTCACACTACACTAAAATTACTTTTTATTGGTAATCAAAACACTTGGTTTTACAATTTATATTAATTAAATATTATACTTCCACAAGTTTTGTACACTCTCCTTCGAGAATGTTCGTATGAACAAAACTAGATTGACAAGTTGTATAATATTTATGCTACTTAATTTAAAAAGTAAAACAATAGTATATTGTGCAACGAGCATATAATGATGGCTATTAATCACGAGAACGATATTTGCGGAACGAGCCGTAGGCGAGTGGAGCAAATCGTTTGAGTGATTAATAGCCATTATATGCGAGTTGTACACTATACTTTGTTCACGAAAATTAAAATCAAGATCAAAATTTAATTTAAAATTACAATTAAAATCAAAATTAAAATCAAAATCAAAATTAAAGTTGTAATTACAATTACAATTGAAAAAAAATTAAAATCAAAGTTAAAATCAGTATTAAATAGGGTAAACAAAATATATTAACCCCTTAACGCACACTTTTTTAGCGTTACCGTTTAGCGCGCTCGAATTAACTCGAGCGTGTACGTTAAGGGGTTAATAACCATATTAAACACGCAAATGCGTGTTTAACGAAATTGGTGTTAAATGTACCCCATTAATACTGCCAATACTATTAAATAATGCGCACATTATAACATTTTCGTGAACAAAAGCTTTTAAACATTTTACGTTCGCATTCCCACGTCTTGTCGCCATCTATTCGACGATGGCCGAACTACTAAGTGATGTTTTTGAACAGCGCCAAAATGCTCGAACTTTATCCCTATAATCAAAGTGTTAATATTCAGCAATGCGCTGTACACGAAACGATAGAGGATTTAATTCCGAATCGAATGGTGTACAAAATAGCTAAGGCTATTTAGCCGTTTTCTTGTAATTTACGAATGAAAATTAAGCACGACACACTTACCGACATTTACAGTTCACTGTAACTTAAAACCTGAATGCACAACAATTTGCTATATTTTTTAATAAAATACTGGTCCCAATACTTATTACTAATTATTCAATTAACTTTTTATATTATTAATGCATTACAATAAGAGAAATTTATGAGGAATACTAATCTTCATAGAGGGTACCCTCTGTTATCGTGGGGATAAACTACGTTTTCATTTGTGGATTTAATAATTGTTTTATTAATGAAAGAATATTTAAAAACTTAAGAAGACTGTTATCTTATAATAAAATAAATTTACTTGAGATATTTTCGTATTTAAATTGCAGAAACAACACATTATAATATATCTGCCTAATCACAGGCAACCCGATAAACGCATAACTACTATAAAAAACTTCCAATTTTAAAGGTGACAGTGACAAAACCATAAGTGTAATCCTTCGTAAAGCTTAAAAAAGTAATGTGAATATTAAAGTATTTAAATTGCAGAAATAATAATATTATATAAACGCCTGCTTACAGGCAACCCAATACACGTATAACTAATAATGATTTATTATTTAAAACTTAAAATTTTATTCGAAACAGGGACAAAACCATAAGTGTAATATTTTTAAAGCGTTGCTAAGGATTACACTCATGCTTATGTCCCTAATATATTTAAAATTAGAAGTTTTTAATAAAAAATAATATTAGTTATTGGGTTGCCTACAAGTAGGCGTTTATATAATACCATTGTTTCCGCAATTTAAATACTTAAATATTCCCACTATTTTTGAAGCTTTACTCAGGATTACACTTATGGTTTTGTCCCTGTTACGTATAAAATTAGGAGTTTTTAATAATAAATTAATTCGAGTTATGCGGATATCGGGTTGCTTGGGATTAGGCGTGTATATTATAAAATATTGTTTCTGCAATTTAAGTACGTAAATATCCACAAGTGAATTTATTTAATTATGAGACAACATTCTTTTTAAGTTCTTAAATATTCTTTTATTATTACAACAATTATTACATCCACAAATTATTAAGTAGTTTATCCCCGCGATAACAGGTAGAGCCCTCTACTTAGATTATGATTTCTCGTATATTTCTCTTATTGTAATACATTAACAATATAATTAGTTGAATGATTAATCAGGAATAAGTATTGTAACCCGTATTTGATTGAAGAATATAGCAAATTCTTCTTAATTGAATTTTTATGTTACAGTGAACTGTAAATGTCGGTAAGTGTGTCGTGCTTAATTTTCATTCGCAAATTACAGGAAAACCGCTAAATTTCCTCAGCTATTTAATACACCATTCGAATCAGAATTAAATCGTTTACCGTTTCATGCACAGCCCATTGCTAAATATTAACACTTTGACAATAAGTATAAAGTTCGAGCATTTTGGCGCTGTTCAAAAACATCACTTAGCAGTTCAGCCACCGTCCAATAGATGGCGACAAGGCGCGGAAATCCGAACGAAAAATGTTTAAAAGCTTCTAAATAGCAATTCTAAGGGATGATTTTGATAATGTAAGCATTAAATGACCGCCAAACATATAATCCTTTAATCCTTTAAAGTAAGAGTGCTGTAAAAATGCTGCAATAATAAATATTGCCGCAGCAATTTTTTAATGGTTAAATTGATTTTAATGATTCAAATTGTAATTTACAGAGGTATTAATAGTTTAATAATAAACAATAATAGTATATTGTACAACGAGCATATAATGATGGCTTCACGAGAACGAGGTTTGCGGAACGAGCCGTAGGCGAGTGGAGCAAATCGTTTGTGTAATTAATAGCCATTATATGCGAGTTGTACACTACTTTGTTCACGAAAATTAAAATCAAAATCAACAAAATTAAAATTGTAATTACAATTACAATTGAAAAAAATTTAAAATCAAAGTTAAATTCAATATTAAATAGGGTAAACAAAATATTATCATAAATCGCGTTCTGTGAATCAAAGCGCGAGTTAGCGTGTTTAATGACCATATTAAACACGCAATTGCGTGTGCGTGTTTAATAAGCCTATTAAACACGCAAATGCGTGTTTAATGAAACTGAGTGTTAAATGTACCCCATTAATGTTGCCCATACAATTAAATAATGCGCACATTATATCATTTTCGTGAACAAAGTAATTTTGATTACCAATATTTACCTTAAGTGATGTACACATATATTTTCTACATTTTTTGCTATAAGGCCAACACAAGAAATTATTGTTTCATCTTTCATTCGTCCTTGATATACGTTTCAAGTAATACGGAAAATTATACGGTAGATAAATTTGAACGGAAAAGCGCTGTCTAGTGTTAGCAACAAACATAATTTACAGAAATTCAGCGAATTTCTCCTGTGGCGCCATCTAACATTAGCAGCGCAAAGCTTATTTTCTTATGCCGGGTTCCCATATCTCTTGTTGGTAATCTATAATGCTAAAATGTCAAACTGTGAAGCCGTGGTGTGAAGTTTTGAAATAACGAACATTTGTTTCTTGCAAGTTTTCCCGTTTTACGCACAATGCCCGTTAAGGTTCCTGTGAGTATTTTATTTACTTGAGAAAGTAGTTTTAATAATGAGGTACTATTACAGATGAGCGGGAGCTTCATCCACCACATGAACATGTACCTAGAAGAGAAAAGGTTGGAAAGTTTTAAAAAGTGGGTGTTCGATGACGATCAACCGTGCAATGCCGCGAAGGTAATAACGATTAATATCTGCATTACATTTACCCTTGGCTTAATGTCACCTTGTCTTCAGTACAACTGCGGGTTAGTTTCGATGTTATTTGGTTTTGTCAGCAAAGTATACAGGGTGTTTCAAATTTGAGGCTCTCCATTGGGATCTCGAGATAGAGGGTATGTTTAAATTTAGCACTTTTACAGAATTAATAATCCATTGAAAAAAAAACTACTTAAATTATTTTGTTTTCTAGTCGAGTCCAAAAATCTGAAATAACTGAGTTTCATATTTCGTTATTTAAGGTGATATTTAGAAACGGTAAAGACGTTCTTATAGCACTTCAGTTTTTTGGACTTAACTCGAAAACAAAACGATTTAAGTATTTTTTTTTCAATGGATAATCAGCATAAAATTATGCAAAAGTGCCAAATTTAAACATACCCTCTATCTCTTCTAATAAGCGAGATCCCCACGGTGAGCCTCAAATTTGAAACACCCAGTATACACCGTTTTGCCATTATTTGCCTTCTTTTTATCATATTGAATTTCATATGAAGTTTGATAAAATCTCAAAATTTATGCGTGGTCTAAGTTACTTTTTCATCATTCCTAGAAGTTACTGAAACATATTAAATAAGTTTCTCCCTTTGTGGTGTTAAAATAACAGGGTTTTTTGACGTTGTCGTGTATTTGCAATTTCTATTTTAAAATATTCTTAATTATTCCAGATGGCTGAGTGTGGTTTTTATTTCGTGGGCAATTCTGTTGAACCGGATGCGGTGCAGTGCTTCCTTTGCAACAAAATGTTGGACGGATGGGAGCCCAAAGATGATCCCTGGAAGGAGCACTTGAAGCACGCCTTATACTGCGAGTTCGCCAAGCAGAAACAGGCCCAGGCCACACTTTCACTCCAGCAGCTAATCGATTTCAAGATATTGCAAACTGAATATTACTTCAAGAAGTTGACCGAGGACTTGGAAAAGGAGTACAACAACACATTGGATCTAGTGGATAGCATGTGTGATTCAATTCCGAAATGATTTTTTTAAAATTTACTGATGTTGTTTATAATTATAATGCCTTGCAGTGAACCTTAACCTTTCATTACTTTGATTTTGGAATTATTGTTTGCTTTCCTTTTAATGATTAAAGAAAATAGGTTAAGGTGACCGTTACTATGAGCTATTTTTAGGGATAAACAAAATACAATTTTTTTAATTGATTGATGGTTGAGGCGTTAACTTTGTGATACATTTTGGAACTTTAAATAAAACAGTTTCTTTGTTAATAAAGTGTGATAATAACAAAGAAACTGCCTCATTTAAAGTCACAATTTTTTGTTTTATAGATCATAAAGTCGAAAATAGTTGGCAGCTCATTTTCTGAAAATCCCTATAATAATTTAAGTAATCTGATATTGGCTGCCTGAATTAATTCAGTGCAGTGTATATGCATTTTATTTATTTTGACGTCTTGCCAATTTTGATGTTACGTGTTTTAAAAACAAACTTTAAAACAAGCAACCTCAAAAAACCACAAGACGTCAAAATAGACAAAATTCTTATGTACTGCCCTGATCCAGGCAGCCCTATTTTCAGAAATGTGTTGCCAACTATTTTCGACTTTCTGATCTAGGAAATTGTGATGCGTTTATCCCTGGTGAATATAAGTTATAGCAGTGATGTGTTAATAGTATTGTTGGCTCTAGCACTCATACCAACATTACTCATCAGTTAATCAGTCAACTGCCCTTGCGTTAAAATGATGCTGAATGATATTGACCTTATATTTTTATGGGATCGGTTATTTACAAACTTACAGTATGAGGTTTTTGTCCTCATGGGTTGCTATGAATACAGCAGAATTTTTAATCATGCACTACTGCTTGAAACTTTAATTGAAAAAAAAAATGGTTCGTGATTATGAACCGATTCCCTCGTTCATTTTTGAATTGTAAGAGTACAAACAAGGATTATATGTAAAGATCTTAAATCAATCACAAAAAGTTTATTTATAAAAATCCAACATCAGAAATAACATCCTTATCCACCTTTCGCAACACATCCATCAAACTAAAGTCCAATTTTTCCGCTACACTCTGGCCTAAATTCAAACTCTCTAACAATGTTGTCGGATGCAGGGAACCCCCACCCGTTTGTAGGATTGTGCTGAATTTGGTTTTAGCCACTGCAACGACAATAGAGCCCCCTGAACACTGCTCCTCAGCACTCGTAGGATCCACTACACATTGATCTCCAATTTTACACACTGTTACCTATAGGAAAGCAATTATAATCATTTATTTTTTAAATTAAATTTAAGACAATTATTGTATTGTTAATGAGACTAATAAAATGAGTATTTTAAATATTAAGCCTTGATGTATGAATTTTTATTATTTGCCCAATAGGTCAGTATCTAAACGATTATTATAGTAAGCATGAGAGGTCTCTTATCATTAATTTTAAAGGAACATATTGCTTACAAATAAATGCAACTAAAGCCAAGCTATATTCTTATCTTTCTATCCCATTGATGAAGAGATTTGTAAATACGTCATTTAAAATGGGAGCCGGTTTGTAAAAATTGTAAAACAAATGTCAAGTGTATCAATAATAACCTATGAAACACCACATCATAGCTACAATATTTAAAACACCCAAACAATACAAATATAAAAACATTGATTACCATGACGGGTGCTGAAGTTACATCCAAACGTTCGCACTGGTACAGGTCATCGGACACATCCAAATCGACTTTATTACCGTCCATGGTGACGGATTTCACTTTGGGTATCCTCGTATCCCACAAAGCGGCTTTAACTGCTAGAGAGACTGCGTCGTATAAATTTCCTCCGCATTCCAGCAGCAAAATATCGACGTACAACTTCCAGCACTTTCTCCCTTTCATTATGCAAAGTTTGGAGGCATCGAAAGCATTGCTCGATTTGTAAGCGGCCGCTAAACAATTTGAAATTTCGGTAGCCAGGTCGTCTCCTCCGCGACCTTCAAAGTCGGGGGTCGCATTTGCTGAGCTAAACGGAAGAGGATTAAATGTAATAAATAAAACACTGTTACTTTGCATAACTTTCGAAATAAAGTAATAGTGTTTTATTTATTAGGATTTGCATATTTTTCTCTTTCTGGCGTTATAATATTTATTTATGGATCTACTTTTAAGTTACAGTGTTATTGATACTATTACTCTTTCTGTCTTTGGTTTCTGCAAATAAGGCAATTTATTATTATTATTATTATATCAAATGTATAACGAAGTAGAAGCCTCCCTTCACTTATGATTGTAGTGTTATACCAAAATTTATTTTTTGTTTTTTTCGAATATCTTCAGAATTAGTCCGAATATTTTAAATTTCTTTTTAACACATTATTCAGCATTAAAATGCGTAACTTTGCCTCCATTTAACCAACTCTCTAACCCTTATAGTTACCAAGATATCAATGCTAATGCATCGAATTTGTAACACCCTGTATATCAATATCTACTTTTTAGCATCTGCATATTTGTTATAATATATTCTTTTCTTAAACGTCTATATATTTGCAAAGAAAAAAAAAATGGTGATGTGGCCATCATGTTACTTTCTCCGACTTGATGGTATCATAGCCATTTATATTTATGTTTTCATGATTTATTTTCAATTGAAATCATATTTTAAATGTACATCGAGCATTGTGTAAACCCGGATGAAATTGAAATTGTTTAAAACGTCAAAATTATGAAATAATTCAAACTCAAAAACTAAAGGGATTTCGAAAAAAACTTATTGTTTATAAGTTGTTCATTTTAACATTCTCTACAATTATTATTAACATAAATTTGGTGTAACTATTATCGTTTTATAATTATAAACCAAAAATTAAATAAATTAAATAAATTTTTTTCTTGAATAAAAATGATTTTATGAAAAATGTTTTCAAGCAAAAGATATTCATTTCTTTGTTGTCTTCAAAGTTTGTTTAAATGTTTTTGTGATATTTTTCATATTTAAGAAAATATTGGCAAAAAACAAAAATCAGTTAAGGTAAACAACCACTTCCGGTGTACAAAATTTTGCCAAAAGCTGTTCAGTTCTTCAGATTATCAAATAAGATGTATGTTCAAAGTTTCATATCAATTGCTCTATTCGTTTTTGAGATACAGCGCGCACAGCCAGACACACACACAAATTTTTTTTTTCCAGAAATTGTTGAAATGGCATCTAGGGACCCCAAAACGGATATTTCCGTAAAAAAAATTTTTGAAAAAAAAATCACGATCACAATCCTTTCTCGTACTTCGTAACGGAGAAAGTAAAAAGATGTATCCAAATCTTCATTTCTAAATTATTATTTTTTATTGATGTCGACAACTAGGCCATCTGCCACAACTGTTTCCTTGCAGGTTTCTATTTTTATCTTAATTCTAAAGCACAAACTTAAGATTGAAGTGATGTATATGTTTCTAAATATTAATTGGACTTATTTTTATAGATTTTACAGAATGTTTTCGTAGCTTTAAACTCTGCATTTAATTTCAGTGCAACTAGTTAAAGGGTTACTTTATTGATTTCAAGAGAAAAATTTAATCAATTATTCCTTCTTTAAAGTTAATTATTCACCAATCGACGAAAAACTCGATTTTCCCCTGTTTTGGTTGATGTGGGAATGGAACGTCGACTTCTGTTTTCACGGACACCATAACATCGGTGTTTGCAAGCCGTAACCGTGCCGATCCAAAAGAGGAACCAACAATTCCTATTTCCAGCTCCATGGGCCTGTAATCACCACGTTCCCTACCATCGACTCGAAAATTCTCCTGCAAACATCCCAATAACTCTATCAAAAATTATATATTTTGGCAAAATCCTGCACTGTGAGTGTGATAGTTAATAATAGTAGAGAGTATATGCTCACACTGCTTAAATTCTTAATATTTTCACGAGTATTATTGATCAAACAGAAAGAGTTTCAAAAGTGGTGAACTAACTTACCTCAACGCCGTGGAGGATAAAAGTTTTCTCAGCCTCACACAAAGTCATTTTTGATTATTTGTTGGATATTAATAGAGGTAAATATGATCAGAACAACGCATTTGAAAACATAACCTCAATTATGGGGTCATAGATAAGTCAAGAGGCGACAAACAAGTTGCACCGATGTCAATAGATGAAATCGTTTCGCTCCCCGACACAGCTCTGTTATGACAGTAAAAGTAATAATATAATATAATAATACCTTTATTTAGCACTTTGCTATATAAATTACATCAAATAAAATAACAGTATATATATTTACAATAATTCCATAATATCCATTATAATACTTATTTTCTGATTACATGGCAATTATGTTCTTCAAATTAGGAATTCTTATAATTTTGTTTTATTATATTATTTGCTATAAATTTTGATTTCAGTTATTATTTTTATTGTAAGATTTTAAAAAGAATTAATTTTCGTGGAAGCTATCAGCGCCGCCGGTATCCGTTAGTATAAACTCATCGTATCTAGTTATGATAACCTGTGACGTTGTTATGGAAACCCGGCGCCATTTTCAAACTTGTCAACATTGGCAAATGAACGTGGCATTTTATTTTTTACTCGTTTTTACTAATTAAAGCCAATCTTTTGATCATGGCTGACGAACAAACCCTAGAGGGAAAGGTAGCGAAGCTAAAAATTCACTCGTCCATCGGATTTGATGGTAAGATTTTTTGGAATTGTAAAAAAAAACAGGTTTCGTGTATGCGTCACCTATCTTTCGATTTTTTTTTCTGGTGCACTATTAATTTTGCTCTCAAAATCATAAATTGTGTAAAATAATGCTTAATTAAATAGTACTTTAAATAAATTTGAGACAACCTCACTTGTTGCAGAAGCATTAAATAAATTCGATAAAGACGAAAGTAGCCTGAATATATGAATATTCAAACTGTTCGTAGCTCTGCAAAATTAAGTCTTATTAGGACTACTAACAAATATTATTGAAATAACTACTTCCCTGGCTAGTTAATATCCCACGCCGGATATTAAATGGTACAAAAGAAATTTGCATGTTATTACTAGTGCTAGTAGATAAATCGTTTATTTCTACCTACAGGACTAAATTGAAAATTAAACTAAATTGAATTTGAAAACTTTAAACTAAAAAACTGAACCATAAAATATGTAAAAATTAAGTAAATAGCACAAGTGAGGTTGTCTCAAATTTATTTATCATTCAAATCTTCAGTCAGTTTTCCAACCGTAAACAAGATCTTCTTTTTCTACACACCTGTACTTCACTAATCACTTACCATTCAGGTATAAAATAGGTTCATTACATAATCTCCTCAATTGTTCACGAGTTGTTCACGTTCACGTAAGTGTATTTTATTCTTTCAATTCAAGGCAAAGCTGCACTGGTGAGAGATAAATCTCTAAACGCGTCTGCAGATGGCTATTTACTTCATTTTTACATATTTTATGGTTCAGTTCAAAACTCGGCTTGATTAAAGAAATGTCTTCGTCAAATCACTCAAGTTTTAAAAGTTGCAAAACCACCAATAAAGACTTTCTGGGTTAAGTTAAAGTGAAAATGAAGGACAACTTCAATCCGTTAAACACGAACCAGAGTTTCTACAAAGAAATTCTTTTGTCGAAGCAACAATAAATAGTTTGACACTTCTTTTATCACTTCATTAACAATTGTAAAAGCCTCGTTTATGTTCCAAAGACTGGAGGATGGAATCGGGCCCACCCATTGCCCTTCATTTTCAACGAGTTCTATAGCTGCAAAACCAACAATAAAGAGGGTTTCTGGGTTAAGTTAAAATGGAAACGAAGGGTGGCGGGTGAGCTCTATCCCACTCTGCATCCGCATGGTTTCAACAAATTTGGCCAATTTTCTTTGTTTCGATTCTAATGTAAACTAATTTGCTCTCCAGGAAACACGATACGCGGTTTACGAGTGCATCCCGATGGAATCCACCTGGTTTATCACATGGGAAACAAAGTCATCATCAAGAACTGGAAGACCAACCAATACTATTTTCTGTCCGGACACACCAACACCATTTCCGCCATAGATGTCTCCCGAAGTGGAAAGTTCATAGCCTCCGGCCAAATCAATCACATCGGTTTTAAGGTATGTAACAGCAATTGACATCTGAAAATGTTTGCGTGCAGATTCCATTAAATCAACAAACTCATCTAGGACCTTTCAATGAACGTTTACTACACCGCATTTCTCTAAATTTATTATAGGCAGCCGTAATTTTATGGGATTTCAAGACCAAGTCTATTATCATCAAACACGAGGCTCATAAAGTCCGCGTTGAATCCATATCCTTTTCCAGAAAAGACGAATACCTACTATCCTTAGGAGGTCGTGATTGCGGGTCGGTGGTGGTCTGGGATATAGCACTGGGCAAACTCATTTGCGCCACTGAAGCGACCAGGGGTACCCAAGGCGACGCGATTGTATTATACGCGTTCAACTGCCGAGCGCCGTGCTTCGTGACAGCCGGTGATGGCAACGTGATTATTTGGATGATTGATGCCGACGCCAGAAGCTTGACTGCCATCGACGTCGCCTTGTTTAAATTGAAAAGGAAGGTGTTGTGCCTGGAAGTCAATGATAGGGATGAAATGTTATTTTGCGGCACCAGCACGGGGGACGTGCTGAAGATTCGCTTGAATTTCCATCACGACGTGGACATTTTGGAGCCGGTGAAGAAACCGATGATGATTGGATGTTTTACGAAAATTAGTAAGAAGAAGCAGCCGCCGGGAAGCGTTGATCTGTATGAAATGGGTAAGTGTTTTCAGTTTTAACAATATGATATGTGATTAACTCTTTGCTGCACGAGATTTCACACATTTTAAAAGGTCTAAGTGCACTTCTCTCTTTGGGCACTAGAAGTGTAAAAATGAGGTGGGGATAGGTGGTTAATAATTCTTGTCGTTGTTCAGCTTCGTACGCACAGATTTGTAAATGGTCTATTTTGAGAATCGATTTGTCAAAAAGTGATGTTGGACATCTTGTAATTGATAAAGACTTTTTAATGTTGAATCCTAAAATAAAATAGATTTTTAAATTCAGGAATCAGATCAATTATCCTTTTGAAAAACGGCGAATTAGTTATTGGCGCCGGCAATGGAACTGTAGATCTGGTAAGGGAGGAGAAATGTCAATTGGAACCCCCGCAGAGTCTTGCTTACAAACTTCCGACACGGCCACAGCTCAGAGTGGTAAGTTAAGTTTTTTGCAAAATACAATCTGCGATAATAATTTGTTTGTTTGTTTCAAAACAGCTCCGTTCCACAAATGTGAAATCGCACGTAACATCAATGCAGAAATTTGTAGACGGTTTGATACTGGTGGGAACAGGGAGGAGCGAGATATTTTCTGTTGATCTAGCGACATTCGAAACTAAGCTTATTATCACTTGCCATACTGGAACTATATTTGACATATCTTTTCCCTAGTAAGTATTTATTGTTTATTTGACTTTGCTTCGTGCAATTGCACCAATGAACTTTTTTTTAGCAATTTCTCAGATGTATTTGCAACGGCGAGCGTAGACGACGTCAGAATCTGGAGTCTGAAAACGTACGAGGAACTTTTGCGCATCAAAGTGCCCAACTTTAGCTGTTCAAAGGTGCGCTTCGCCCACGACGGGAAATCAATTTTGACCGCATGGAACGACGGCGTTATACGCGCCTTCACCCCCCTAACCGGACGCCTGATTTTCGCAATAATGAACGCTCATAACAAAGGAGTTTCCGCCCTGGACGTCGCCCACCACGGAAGAACCATCCTCAGCGGAGGCTGCGAGGGCCAGGTCAGGGTTTGGAAGATCAAGCCCACGCAGCAAACTCTGGTTTGCACCCTGAAAGAGCACAAAGGTCCAGTTTCTGCGATTCACATCAATTATACCGATGATGAAGCTGTCAGTGCGAGCACCGATGGCACTTGTATAGTTTGGGACATCATCAGGGAGTGTAGGAAGCAGATTTTGTTCGCAAACACGTTGTTCATGACGGTGCATTATAACCCGACCGGAGTACAAATTTTGACGGGAGGTTCTGATAAGAAGATTTGCTACTGGGAGGTCTTAGATGGGACACTGGTACGGGAACTTGAAGGATCCGTTTCGGGGGCGGTTAATTGTCTGCATATTAATTCGTGTGGTAACGTTTTCCTTACTGGAGGGAATGATCAGATCATCAAACTTTGGCTATACAATGAAGGTAAGAATAACATTTTAGTAGATGTTTGTGTTTGTTTTATAATTTCTTTATAGATACCTCGTTTAAGTCATTTTAACTTGTGTAAAAGTGACACGAAAAATAGTTCTTTGCGTGCCAAGGCTAGGAAAATGCTTTCCCTTCCTTTCAATCTACTAATTTCTCGAACGTTTTTACCTTTACAAAACTCTTCTTCTTTTTTGCGCAATTTTACGGGTGTGAAATTAGCGATAGATTTCAGCAATAAAAAATAAATTTACGATCACAAATGGTCCAAAATTCGCTCATAAAAATCAATAATTCAGGAAAAAATCTTTTAACAAATAAATCGAAAATTTAGGCCAACATACAGAATATTTGGGCTAAAAAAAGAAAATTTAGATATTGTTTCCCCATCAGAGCACCTACAGACCGGTTTCGGCCTTTCAGGTCTCATCAGTGTAGTTCGTTGCTGATGGGGGAACGGAAATTACTATTGGAATATAAGTATTCCAAACACCATTAACGGTAGAAACCCCAAAATGGCCGAATCTATTGCCTGAATGTGAGAATGAGAAAATTTAGGCAGAAAAATAAAAAAATTGTAACTAAAAAATCGAAAATACGAAATGAATGAAATACGATGCAATGAATTGCAATAATGTCTAATTTTTAGTTAAATGAATTTGATTAATAACAAATTATCGATGCAATGAATTTTACAAATGACAAAATTTCGTTCGAATTATTATTATTATTATTATTAAGGACAAATTTTCTATAAAATACATTTTATAAATCCCAAATTTTCGATGCAATTAATTTTATAAATGACATTTTTGATGCAACGAATTTTATATAATTAATAAATGAATTTTATTAATAACAAATTATCGATGCAATGAATTTTATAAATAACAAAATTTCACGGGAATGAATTTTATAAATCACAAATATTCGATTTAATTAATTTTATAAATGACATATTTTTGATGCAACGAATTATATAAAGGACACATTTTGGTTTAGTAACTTTATAAATGATTATTTTTCGTTGTAATAAATTTTATAAAAAACATATTTTCGAAACAATGACTGATTATAAATGATGTATTTTCCAAACAATGACTTATATAAATTATCGTTGCAACGTATTAAAAAATGACAAATTTTCGATGAAACTAATTTTCTAAATCACAAATTTAAATTCAACGAATTTTATGATAAATTTTTGATGCACCGAATTTTAGAAATAACTTTTCAATTTATAAATGACAAATTTTCGATGCACCGAATTTTATAAATAACAAATTTTCGTTGAAATATTGGTCTGAAAATGAAAAATGCAAGGCAAAAAAAATAAAAATTTCACGTAAAAGAAAAATAATTTTCCACTTTCAACCCCAAAAATAACACAAAATAAGTTTCCGAATAGAAATTCGAAAATAATGCCAAAAAAAACGCATAAAAAACAATAATTCCTGCTAAATCATCTAAGCTAAAGAGCTAAATATCAAAACCTTCGACCAAAAAACTCGAAAATACCAGAAAAATCAACAATTCCCGTATATAAATCAATAACACAGGTTAAAAATATAAAATATTAGTCCTAAAATCAAAAATGTTCGCCAAAAGAATGCGGACCAATTCGCAAATTTTAACAAATAAATAAAAAAGTAGGTAAAAATACGGGAAATTTAGGCCAAAGGCTCAAAAATTTAGACGAAATAAATCGAAATTACAGGTACAAATCTAAAGTATAGGGTACAAAATCAAAAATCAACAGTATAGGCCAAAAAGTCGAAAATTTAGCATCGAAAACTCGAGACTAAAGATAAAAAAATGTTGACTAAAAACTCGAAAATTTGAACAAACAAATCGGAAAAATTTGGCCAAAATAAATCATGTTTAGACCAAAAAATCGAAAATGGTGAACAAAAAAATCGAAAATACAGGCGAAAGATCTAAAATGCGGGCCAAAATTAAGAATTCTGGTTTAGAAATTAAAAATGCAGATCAAAAAAAAAGGCAAAATAATTTACCATTTTTAGCCCTGTAGCTCAAAATAAGTTTCCGACCGAAAACTCGAAAATAATGGCCAAAATAATAAAAATCGCCTGTAAAAAACAATAATTCAGGTTAGTAAATCTAAAAAAAAGGTAAAAAATCAAAAACTTTGAACAAAAAATTCGAAAATACCGATAAAAAATCGCGCAAAAAACCAATTCAGAGAAAAATATTAAAATATAGGGCAAAATAAACATTTTAACAAAAATTCGGACTGAAAAATTCACAACGCGGATCAAAAAACTAACACAGCGAAATTTAGGACAAAATAAAGAAAACCAAAATTAAATTAGGACATAAAGACTTCAGGTCGATAGCCCGGACATATTAACACCTATATGTTATGGTTGTTTCTACTGTATATACATCCTCAGTCTAAATAAAGAAGATTTGTGTGTGTAAAAATCCCAAATTTGAAACAAAAAAATTCAAAATACAGGCCAAAGATTTAAAATATAGTTCAAAAATTCTGGTCCTAACCAGAAATCAATTTTTTTAACAAATACATTTATTTAACCAAAAAAAAATCGCAAATTCAGGTCCAAAATCTAAACTAAAAAAGAGGCCAAAAAAATTAAAATTTCTACAAAAAAAAAAAAAAAAGTTCAAGTTTAACAATAAATAATGCAGATACAAATATTAAATATTCAAGTAAAAGAAAATCCATGTTTAGCCCTCAGCATCCCAAATTAGTCCCAAAAATAACTCTAGAGTTCAAAAAAAATTATCCGATTTGTTTTAAAAACATTTTAAAATCGGATCATACTGACGCTTGAAAAGTCGAAATTATAAAAGATGAAAATGACAGTTTAATATGTCTAACCATCTTTATCGTTGTTTACTCGAAAACTCGTATCGGATGAAACTGACGTTTAAAACGTCAAAATTATGAAAAATAGAAAAATTATACTTCAAATTCAAAAACTCAGTTTACTCAAAAACTAAAGGGATTTCGAAAAAAACTTATACATAAATACATAAATTTGCTGAAACTATTATCGTTTCATAATTATAAACCAGAAATTAAAAAAAAAATCATAATTTTTTTTTCTGAAATAAAAATGATTTTATGAAAAATGTTTTTAAGCAGAAAATGTTCAGTTCTTGTTGTCTCCAATGTTTGTTTAAATGTTTTTGTGATATTTTTCATATATAAGATAATATTGGCAAAAAACAAAAAAAACAGTTAAGGTAAACACCCACTTCCGGTGTACGAAATTTTACTAAAAGCTTTTCAGTTCTTCAGATTATCAAATAAGACGGATGTTCAAAGTTTCATATCAATTGCTATTGTTATTAGTTTTTGAGATACAGCGCGCAGACACACACAGACACACACAGACACACACACAGACACACAAAAAAAATTCCGAAAATTGTTGGAATGGCATCTAGGGACCTCAAAACGGATATTTCCGTAAAACAAATTTTTGAAAAAAAAATCACGATCACAATACTTTCTCGTACTTCGTAACGGAGAAAGTAAAAATAGGGGGTTGTTATTTAAAAACCAAATGGATGACGTTATTATTCAAAAACAAATGAAGACTGAAAATCGACTCTTATGCAAAAATGTGTAAATACCTATTCAAGGATTTTTTCCAAAAATATTTTATTTCGGTTTAACTTAATTTATTCCATACTTTAGGCGAGCACTGTACATAGAATATTTTGCATATAACGCGTATGGCGAATAATATTAAAGCGCTGTGACTCGGTCAATTTTCAATATATTTTTTTTCAAACAAAACTCAAAAAATGTATTTTTTTAAATTTTGATTTTTGTATACATATGAGCATTTCCACGTAAAATAGAGAAAACCATAAAAATTGAAGAAAATGGGATTTTTTGTCATGGCGCAATAAAATTAGAGAAAAAAAAATGTTTGTATGACTTAAAGTATACATAAATACCTATATGATTATGAAAAAAAAGTGTAACAGAGGACGATTAAAAAAATGACATTTTTCACTTTTGCGATTTGTTTCGTAAGGTTAGTGACCTTTTGCAAACTTGGAAATAAATTGTGATAAAAGATGTTCTTTTCAACTATATGTATGATTTTTTTGAATACTTAATGATTAGTTTCTTAATCTTAGTTTTTGAGAAAAACCTTTTTTTTTTGACTAACCTATTTTTTATCGTTGAAGGAGGGGGAAGGGGTTGGGGGCGAAATCGACTGTATATACCTTATTTTTTACCTTCAGTAACCAAAATATCGACTTTTTTTTTAATTTTCCGATTTCCGCATTTTGCCCATCTTATCCGAGGATACCCTTTGTATGTACTGTTTGTATGCTGTAATTATTTTCTTTTACCTCCGAAAATAATTTTTAAAATCTATTGCTAACTTCACACCCGTCCCAATTTTTCCCATCTTTCGACTATTGTTACCTGTGAGACACTTTTACAAATAACCTCAACAGGCAATTGACCAGAGGTCTTTCAGCCTTATTGTTATCATTTTTATTTACTTGCTTAAATCAAAATGTCAATTGCACCTAATTAGGTGTAACAACCCACATTGGTACCGGCCATTGTTCCGTCATCACAACGATCTGCTTCAGTCCTGACACGAAGTACATCATTTCTGCTGGTGGCGCCGGCGAAATCTTTATCTGGAACACTCCTGAGCAGTACATCGTGAAGAAGGAGGAAAAGGTTATCGTCGACACTAAAGGAGATGGAGATCGCGCTGCTGCGAAAGAAGAGAACATCAAAAATTTGGAGTCGAACAGATCGAGCAGATCGAGCAGTAGCTCCAGTTCGTCGGGGAAGAGCGGGAAACCTTGCAAGCCCTGCCAGACAAAGGAAGGAGTGCCACTCTAGTAGCAAAATGAGTTGAGGATAATCACAACCTGTTTTTGTATACATCTTGTTTAGTATTATTTTCATTTTTATTGTAGGGTATGATTTGTACACATTATATTTTTTATTAAATGGCCTTGAATGGTCACCGTAACATAAGTCACTGATTGGAACCAAGAATTTAGTTTACTATCAGCAATGATTTTTTATGCTACTGACGTTTTTTGTCCGAACATGTACAAGTGGCGTGTGCCCTCCAGATTCTGCTGTCGCTTCCGGGCCTTTACGGTGTAGGAACGTATAATAATGAATGAACTTAAACAATTTTAATTTACTGTTAGCATTAATTGTTTGGGCGATAAGTAGGCTATTGATTGCACACAAACAGTTAGACGATTGTGCGTCCTGTTTGTACTTCGTGCACGGATAATAGATAACGTGAGTGAATGGACAAAACCGCGTACTGTGGACTACGACGTTTCGCGCAGCGCGCGTCCTCTCACCTCCCGCGCCACAATCAGAATACCGAACAAACTGGTCACAGTTAGTTGTGAAAGTTACTTTGGTGAGTACTCACGCGCAGACGGAAACATGCCGAATTGTCCAAAGTGCGAAAAACCTGTTTATTTCGGTAAGTACACAGTAGGACTTTATTTTTCTTATAATTCAAAGCAAATTATACTTTGAAAATGCAACTTTATATATTAATAAGAATTTTCAAAGCACTTTCTCAAAGGCACCACAGGTACTTAATCGTGGTTAAGTAAATCACGTTTAAGCGTCTGATTAAGTCAAAATTCGGGAATATAACAGTGTTATAAATTTATAAGATATCCCAAAGAAGTCTCTTTGATCAATATGTTGTTGTGTGAACAATTTGCTAATAAAATTGTTGCGTTTTAAAGAAGTACTACCGGTACTAACCATTGGTTAAAGTTAATCGGCAGTGGTGCAAGTGGGCATCAATATAATAAACTGTTATTTTAAATACACATATAGAAAACGAAAACTTTTTGTTTTATGTAGAAAAATATTCAATGACAGTAATATTGATTGCCAACTTTCTTTTCCAACATAAATCAACACTTATTTTAAATCCTCAACCAATTTCGCCCGTTACCGCATTCTTAAGAGATTTTAAAAACAAATGTACATTGTTTTTATTGCTACTTCATAAATTACTATTAATAATAACTACCTATACGTAAATATTAAAACTATTAATTGAAATAATAACACACTTAAACTTTTCCGCACAAATTTGTTTACTCAGCCAAATGGACATTTTCGAACACCAAGTGTCCATTTTCAATAGCTTAAGTGATGAGTTATGACAGCATTAAAAAATTATTTATCTTAGATATCGCCAACATTAAAAAAAAATTGGTAATATGTTTCCTATTTAAAAAATATCGAGTAGAATAGTAAACAGTTACCAGTTTTCGAAATTTTACCAAAAGCTTTTCAGCTCCTAAAAGAATGTTCATGTCAAAATCTAAGTTTTCCAAGATAAAGTCAAAAGTAAACAAAATCGCGGTTTCGATTTTTTAAATTCTCGTAAATTTTACCAAAGCCTTTCAGCTCCTAAAATTGAAAAGAAAATTGTTAAGAATGTTCATGTCAAATCAACAATTTTCAAAATCTAAGTTTTCCAAGTTCAAGTCAAAAGTAAACCAAACCGCGGTTTCGATTTTTCAAATTCTCGTAAATTTTACCAAAGCTTTTCAGCTCCTAAAATTGAAAAAAAAATCGCTAAGAGTGTCCATGTCAAATTACCAATTGTCAAAATCTAAGTTTTACCAGTTCAAGTCAAAAGTAAACAAAATCGCGGTTTCGATTTTTTTTATTCTTGTAAATTTTACCAAACCTTTTCAGCGCATAATGTTAAAAAAAATGTTAAGAATGTTCATATCAAATTAGCAATTGTCAAAATCTAAGTTTTCCAAGTTCAACCCAAAAGTAAACCAGACCGCGGTTTCGATTTTTCAAATTCTCGTAAATTTTACCAAAGCTTTTCAGCTCCTAAAATTGAAAAGAAAATTGTTAAGAATGTTCATATCAAAGCAAATATTGCCAAAATCAAAGTTTTCCAAGTTCAAGTCAAAAATAAACAAAACCGCGGTTTCGATTTTTTAAATTCTCGTAAATTTTCAGCCTTTCAGCTCTTAAAATTGAAAAAAAAAAATAAGAAATCTAAGCAACAATTGCCAAAATCTAAGTTTTCCAAGGTAAATAAAATCGCGGTTTCGATTTTTCAAATTCTCGTAAATTTTACCAAAGCCTTTCGGCTCCTAAAATTGAAAAGAAAATTGTTAAGAATGTTTCTGTCAAATCAACAATTGCCAAACGTTTTTGAATTTAGTACAATTTAAGGAAAATTCACGGATATCCCAAGCTATTTTACCGCAACTGAGATAAGAGATAAATTGGGTGTTGCCAGGAGTAATTTTTAATTTTCCCCAAATGTTTCATAAAAACCCCCCAAAATTACCCCTCGCATAAAATACCCACCCCAAAAAATTCCCCATCAATTGAAGTTTTTTTTACCCCCATTTTAGGAAAAACCCCCCAATCTGGCAACACTGTGATTAGAGAAGGTGCGTTGATAAGTTTACGGAATTTACTCAAAAAAAATTTTATAACTCCGTTTTTCTGAAAATATGTAGGTAGTACAAAAAGGCCATTTAAAAAATTAGAAAAATATTTAATCGTGCTATGGCATCCTCCAAATAATTAAATTATTTATTTTTTCGGAAAGCCTCGCTAATGAACTACTTAAAATTGTTAGCATTTTTTTTTCATAATTTCCAAACAGTTCCAGTTATACCGGGTGATCAGCTTCATTCCGGGCCAAAGTATTATATTTAACAATTACTAAAAAAACTAAACTGGCAGCAAAAATAATTTTTTTATTTAAAAATTTTCGAAAAAAAAATCAAAAATCGAATCGAAATATTTGAAAATTTAGTAATTCCTCAAACACAAATCGTGCAGCTTGTATTTTCTAGCTAAAGATCAAAGTACATTAGTTTTATTTTAAAACAACCACAATAATTATATTAAAAACATTAAAAAAAATCAAGTACAAGCTAAAAATATCAAAAATTCAGTCTGCGCAATCTAAATTATAGGGCAAAATAAAAAACAAAAACTTGAAAAATCAGCTAAAAATTCGCTCATAAAAATCAACAATTCATTTCAATCTAAAGTAAAGACCAATAAAAAATTCGCTCATTAAAATTAATAATTAAGGTAACAGAACTAAAAATATTGGTAAACAAATTGAAAAAAGAAAACTAAATATTCGAAAATTTTGGTTTAGATGCAAAAAAAAACATCTAAAATATAGTCCAAAAAAATCAAAAACCCTGGTCTAAAAAATTAAAATGCAGTCTAAAAATTGAAAATTCAAGCAAAAGAAAAATAATTTGCCATTTTCAGCCCCAAAAATAAATATTTACCTCAAAGTAAATTGCCGAAACTCTAAACTCAAAAGTAATTTAAAAAAAATCGCCCGTAAAAACAATAATTCAGCTTAAAATAAAAAAAAATAAAAAATTTGGTCAAAAAAACCCGAAAATACCGGCCAAACGTTCGCACACAAAAATCAATAATTCAGGTTAAAAATAAGTATAAACCAATCGAAAATTCGCTCGTTAAAATTAATAATTAAAGTAAAAAAAAAACAGAATATAGGCAAAAAATCGAAAATTGAGACTCTCGGCAAAAATAAAAAATGCAGAGCAGAAAAAAACGAAAATTTCAACTAAATTTTAAACTTTGGTTTAAGGGCCAAAAACTCTAAAATTTGGAACAAAGAAATGAAAAACACAGACCAAACATCTAAAATCAACTAAATGTCCTGATGTAAAAAATTAAAAATACAGACTAAAAAATTGAAAATTCAAGCAAAAGAAAAGTGTCATTTTCAGCCCCAAAAATTACTGTATCCCAAAATAAATTGCCGGAACTCTAAACTCGAAGGTAATTAAAAAAAAATCGCCCATAGAAACAATAATTCAGGTTAAAAAAATCTAAAATGAAGGGCAAACAATCAAAAACTTTGCACGACAACTCGAAAATACCCTCAAAACAAAAATAATTCGCCCTCAAAAATCAATAATGCATGTTAAAAATTTAGAGTGTAGATGAATAAAATATTCACTCGTTCAAATTAATGATTAAGATAAAAAAAAATTAAAAAATGGAAAAATTAAAAATGTAGACCAAAAAAAAAACAAAAATTTCAACAGACCATTTTTTTGATCAAAATCAAAATATTTTGGCCAAAAACTGTAAAAATTAGAACAAAGAAATTAAAAATACAGACCAAACATCTAAAATATAAGCAAAAAATAAAAATAAAATTCCTGGCTTAAAAAAAAACATGCAGACCAAAAAATTTAAAAATCAAGCAAAAGAAAAATAATTTGTCATTTTCAGTTCCAAAAATAACTCTAGCTCAAAATAAATTGCCAATCAGAAACGCGAAAATGTTTAAAAAAAGGTAAAGGACAAAACATCAAAAACTCGAAAATACCGCGCATAAAAAAAAAAAAAAATTTAACAAACAAATCGAAAATTTGGAACAAAATGAAGAAAAATTAGTTCAAAAGATTAGAAATTTATACCAAAAAAAAAACGAAACTACAGGTCAAAAATCTAAAATATAGGTGAAAACATCAAAACCCAGTCCTAGAAACAAAAAGATTGAATATTTAATATAAAAATAATAATTTATTTACGGGCAACGAGTGTTGCCAGTAGTAATTTTTAATTTTCCCCAAATATTCAATAAAAATTTATTGGAAACTTACATACAAAATTAAAGAAGTATAAATATAAAATTTATTATTCATCTTCATCCACAATATTTTCATCTTCTCTTCGGCACATACATATTTTTATTTTTGTATTTAAATGAAAGTGCAGCATCTCATTGGGGGTCACAAAATTACGAAAACGGTAGGACAACTTCCATAAATGATGTCACAGGTTTTTCCTCATCGCTGAGGAAAATTACTGACTTTTTTATGGTTGTGCACTATTGGTAATGATGATTTCTAGCAAAAGTAATAACATGTTAATTAATTTCCCCAAAAATACCCCTCGTATAAAATTCTCACCCCAAAATATTTTTTGGGGTATTCCCCATTGATTAAAATTCCCCAAAATACACCCCAAAGCAATAATTTACCCCCATTTTAGGGAAAAAACCCCCCAATCTGACAACACTGTATTAGGCGTAAATATTTATTCAGACCGTATTTATATAACGTGCATTTTTTGTTTTCTAAAATTATCTTCCTTCCCACTTCTGCCGAGCCATTATCATCCCAAATTTATATTTTGCCCTATGACTTACAACTATATTAACTATTCATGGAAATAATTTGAGAATTTTAAAATATGTACTTTTTGAAAAAAATTAAATTAGGTTTTAAAATTTTAAATTAGGTTTTGAGAATGTTCTAACCTTAACCTATATAGTGTTGTATATTATAGGAAAGGGCATGAATACTGCTGTAAAAAGGCACCTATCCCATGTCTTACTATTATTATTATTATTATTATTATATATTTTTGGTACTCATTTGAGGCCCAAGAATACAAATCCTTCAGTTTAATTTGGATCAGCCTTTGCAAAGCAAACTATAAATCTTCCAAATTTCATCAAAGAATTCGTATATTGCTCAGTTCGGCTTATTTAAACGCACTGTATATTTGTGCCCACTGACTGAAAACACAGTTTTTAATTACGAACACCGCGCTAGACAATGCGTGGCCGTTTAACATACTGATTATGTCATTAAAAATTCTAATCTTACTCAGCGAAGCGATGACATAACCAAGTTGAATGTATTGCTCATTCCTCGTAAATAATTTAATATTCATCCGCTGTAACGCTTTTTTCTCTCCTTGTTTCAATTACACTCCGGCATATTAATCATCAGTTTTTGTGCATCCACACCACAAACATGTATAATTCATATTTAAAATATGTAAAATGCACAAGTTTGAGGTGAATCAAATATCATTCACACCGCTGTTGCTAACTTATTCATCAAATCATCAAGGACTTATTATACGGGGTGTTTCAGAATTGTATGGCATGTGTTCTTTAACACAAAATAGAGAAGAAAGGGTAGAAAGACCCATGGTCGATAGCCCTGACAGAGACGTACTAACATATTATACAGTACGTTTTTTTTATCGTGGGCCATAGGATTTTACATGTTAAAAATTATACCTTGTTTTAATGCATATTTCAACATATAATTTTAAAGCAAATTTTACTTAGTAATAAATCAATTACTTTTCCACATGATGCGCTTAATTAAATTACCTTAAACATGTTTTATTCCATTAAAAAATTAAATTAGTTCACTAATCAATCTGACATTTCAGAAATTCAAGGTACTTTGATTATGTTTGCTCAGTTATTTATTTTAAATAATTTCATTTTTTAATGGAATAAAACATGTTTAAATTTTTCTGACTAGCGCATCATGTAGAAAAATAATTGATTTATATTACTAACTAAAATTTCCTTCAAAATTTTATGATAAAATATACATTAATACAAGGTATAATTTTTAGCATATAAAATCCTATGGCCCACGATAAAAAAAATACCCTGTATAATTGTAAACATTGTAATTCAATGTATGTGTCCGTAATAAAGATGATGTATACATACAGAAGAAAACTTACTTGTGCAAAACATTTTTCCTTATTTTGCACAAGTATTCATCTCTTTTTCTCTAGTCCTATTTTCTGCTTTAATTATGTTAGAAAATTTATCAAAACATGACTAACAATGTGTTTCCAAAAATTCACCAAGCGTGAAAAATTATGCACAACGGAATATAATCAGCGAGTTTTTGTAGCAACAATGTTCGTCTCACCTTCGCGTCTCCTTGACTCCGCTAATCAAACAAATATTGAGTGTTTGCGCATTGGCCGATACCTGTGGAATTTTATGTTTGAACATTCCATTTCCAATCCTTTCAAATGCTAACAACTCAACCAGATAAAACCATTAAGTGTACAGGATGCTCACACCTACGCACGCATTGATTGTTAGGATGAGTAATTGATTGAGTAATAGGAAAAATGTGTGGCTGTTGAGTAAGCAAACAATGTGGTCAGGAATAGATATAAAAAAAATATCTTGGGATAATAAAAATATTTCATAATCTAGATCAGGGAGTTGAGTAAGCATGGGTTAGAATCTTTAAACAAAGTGGTTAGGAGTAAATATAGTATATCTCGGGGTGATAAAAATATTCCATAATTGAGATCAGAGAGTTTTTTCCTATTAGTGGATTACATTCTAATATTATTTTCAGTAATAGTTTAAAAGATATACCTTGTGACCGGTGTGTAAAAGCCCCATAATTTATTTGCTATTTGAGATATCGACTTCTAGTTTTCTTGAACTGGTACCCACACTTATTCTACATATTTTAAAAATATGTATGTTTTTGTACAGGGTGTCCCAATATACTTAACAGAACAAAGTTATGTTTTTTTAAATGGAACACCCTATATTTTATACTTTATTTTCAACCCTCTTGAGAAGCTGATAAAAATAGTATAAGATAGTATGGGGTTAGTATAGACGATTGGTTAGTTATGGGCAAATTTGTGGCAAAAACAAGGACACATTGAAAAAATTGCAGAAGTGCTCCTAGCAGAGCTAGCGTCATTTTTTATACACTAAAGAATTTTCTACATCATGAAGAATAATACAAATCGGCTTTGGTTAGTTTTTGTTAATATTGCTATACAGGGTGTCAACATACGCAAAATAATGGATAACTATTTTTTTTTTCAAACGGAACACCCTATATATCTTGCCACCAATGCATGGAATTTTTAATAAGCTTTCCAATGATGTACAATTTGCATAAGGAAATATTAAGGATTCTTGAGATTTATCCATAAAAAACATTTTTCTTTTGTCACCTCCTGCTCATTTTTGGATTTTCAGCCAAAACTATGCATTTTCTGAAAAAATAATAAGAGACCAAAGTTGTAGAGCGGAAAATTTTCGATCGATATAGTTCTTTCAACTTTTCCAATAATGCGTGCATGGCCCGCCAGAATGCGCAAAATCGTGACCGTATATGCATTGTAGCGTTTTTCTCAATTTTGTTGTTAATTAATTCCACTATACTTTATTTTCCACGTCCTCTAGCAGAAAAACGGGTAATTATAGAATTATTCAAATGACCTACATCGATTGAAAATATTCCGCTCTACAACTCTTAAAAAAGCAATTTTTGCTCAAAATGCATAGTTTTCGCTAAAAATGCAAAAAACCATTGAAAAACGCAAAAATTGATGCATACATTTTCCATTTGCATTTTTAGGGAAAACTATGCATTTTTGGCAAAAATTGCTTCTATTAAGAGTTGTAGAGCGGAACATTTTGAATCGATATGGGCCATTTTAATTTCCCTATAATTTCCCGTTTTTCCGCTAGAGGGTGCGGAAAATAAAGTATAGTGCAATCTATTAATAAAAAAATTGAAAAGAAAACGCTAAAATGCATATACGGTCACGATTTTGCGCGCTCTGACGGGCAATGCACGCATTATCTTAAAAGTTGAAAGACCTATGTCGATCAGAAATTTTTCGCTCTACAACTTTGGTCTCTTATAATTTTTCCTGAAAATGCATAGTTTTGGCTGAAAATCCAGAAATCAGCAGAAGGTGACAAAACAAATATGCTTTAATTGATAAGTCTCAAGAATCCTTAATATTTTGTTATACAAACTGTATATCATTGGAAAGCTTATTAAAAATGCAAGAAAATATTAGAAAAAATACTAACCGCAAAAAAAACGTTCAAAAGAAATATATTTAATTGCCAAAACATTATACTTTTGGTTTTGAAAATACACCAATTTTTAAGCAAGAATTTTTGAAAATGTAAGATTTGTGAAGTATCTAAGAATTGTAGAGAATAATTTTTACCAAAATTATATTGTCAAAATATCGCTTCGTTTTTAAAAGTCCATCCATTTTCAAACGAGTTACGAATTTTTGAAACTTTTTGATCTGGGACGTATAGTGAAACAATTAATTAAAAATATAAACCGTTGAAAATAAATTCTAGAAAAAATGTCCTAAATTACTAAAATGTGACTGTTTGAAAAACTTTTGTTTTGTTTTAAAATACACTAATTTTCAAATTAGTTGCGAATTTTTAAAAATTTAATTTTTTTTGATTTGTTGAACATTTGAGAAAAAAAACCGTGGAGAATAAATTCTAAAAAAATATTTATTCAATTGTTACAATATCACTCTTCCAAAGGCACTTTTGTTTTTAAAAAATCATAAATTTTCGAACGTGATACGAATATTTGAAACTTTTGATTTTTTTCGTTTTGTTGAATATTTGGGACGTATAAACGATTCATTAAAAATATAAACCGCACAAGATGAATTCTAAAAAAAATGTATTAAATTAATAAAATATCACTCTTTAAAATTATTTTTGTTTGTTTTAAAATCCACCAATTTTTTTTGTTTTAAAATGCAATAATTTTCAAATAAGTTGCGAATTTTTGAAAATTTAATTTTTTCATTTGTTGAACATTTGAGAAAAAAAAATTAAAAAATATGTACCGTGGAGAA
This sequence comes from Ocypus olens, assembly GCA_910593695.2. Lineage (NCBI taxonomy): Eukaryota > Metazoa > Arthropoda > Insecta > Coleoptera > Staphylinidae > Ocypus > Ocypus olens. The sequence continues at coordinate 45,893,552 of OU343049.1, forward strand.
TTATTTCTAAAAAAATTATATTCAATTATTACAATATCACTCTTCCAAATGCACTTTTGGTTTAAAAAATCCACAAATTTTCAAACGTGATATCAATATTTGAAACTTTTGTTGGATATTTGGGACGTATCAGTGAAATGAATTCATTAAAAATATAAATCGCAGAAAATAAATTCTAGAAAAAAATGATTAAATTACTAAAATATCACCTCTAAAATAATCTTTTTGTTTTAAAATCCTCCAATTTTCAAATGAGTTGCGAATTTTTTAAAATTAAATTTTTTTCATTTGTTGAATATTTAAGAAAAAAATCCAAAAAATATGTACCGTGGAGAATAAATTCTAAAAAAAAAATATATTCAATTGTTACAATATCACTCTTCCAAAGGCATTTTTGTTTTTAAAAATCCATAAATTTTCGAATGTGATACGAATATTTGAAACTTTTGATCTTTTTCGTTTTGTTGAATATTTGGGACGTATCAATGAAAACGATTAATTAAAAATATAAACCGCACAAGATGAATTCTAGAGAAAATGTATTAAATTAATAAAATATCACTCTTTAAAATTTATTTTTTTGTTTTAAAATCCAATAATTTTCAAATAACTTGCGAATTTTTGAAAATTTAATTTTTTCATTTGTTGAACATTTGAGAAAAAAATTTAAAAAAATTTGTACCGTGGAGAATTATTTCTAAAAAAATTATATTCAATTGTTACAATATCTCTCTTCCAAATGCACTTTTGTTTTAAAAAATCCATTAATTTTCAAACGTGATATCAATATTTGAAACTTTCGATTTTTTCGTTTTGTTGAACATTTGGGACGTATCAGTGAAGTGAATTCATTAAAAATATAAATCGCAGAAAATAAAATTCCAGAAAAAAATGATTAAATTACTAAAATATCACCTTTACAATAATCTTTTTGTTTTAAAATCCATCAATTTTCAAATAAGTTGCGAATTTTTGAAAATTTTATTTTTTCATTTGTTGAACATTTAAAAAAAATCAAAAAATATGTACCGTGAAAAATAAATTCTAAAAAAAATATATTCAATTGTTACAATATCATTCTTCCAAAGGCACTTTTGTTTTTAAAAATACATAAATTTTCAAACGAGGTACGAATATTTGAAATTTTTGATTTTTTTAAATTACTAAAAGATCACATTTAAAATAATCTTTTTGTTTTAAAATCCACCAATTTTCAGTTGCGAATTTTTGAAAATGTAATTATTTTCATTTATTGAATATTATAAAAAATCCAAAAAATATGTACCGTGAAAAATAAATTCTAAAAAAAATTATATTCAATTGTTACAATATCACTTTTCCAAAGACACTTTTGTTTTTAAAAATACATAAATTTTCAAACGAGATACGAATATTTGAAATTTTTGATTTTTTCGTTTTGTTGAAGATTTAGGACGTATCAGTGAAATGAATTAATTAAAAATATAAACCACATAAAATAAATTCAAGAAAAAATGTATTACCTTACTAAAATATCACACTCTAAAATTATTTTTGTTTGTTTTAAAATCCACCAATTTTCAAATGAGCGAATTTTTGAAAGTTTAATTTTTGAACATTTGAGAAAAAAATCCAAAAAATGGAGAAAAAAAATGAGAATAAATTTAAAAAATATATATTCAATTGATACAATATCACTCCTCCAAAGGCACTTCTGTTTTTAAAAATCCATAAATTTACAAACGTGATATGAATATTTGTTACTTTTGCTTTTTACTTTCACCGCTACGAAGTACGAGAAAGTATTGTGATATTTTTTTTACGGAAATATCCGTTTTGGGGTCCCTAGATGCCATTTCAACAATTTCTGGAAAAAAAAATTGTGTCTGTGTGTGTGTGTCTGTGCGCGCTGTATCTCAAAAACTAATAGACCAATTGATATGCAACTTTGAACATAAGTTTTATTTGATAATCCGAAGAACCGAAAAGCTTTTGGTAAAATTTCGTACACCGGAAGTGGGTGTTTACCTTAACTGTTTTTTGTTTTTTGCCAATATTTTCTTAAATATGAAAAATATCACAATTTTTTTTTAACAAATATTGAAGACAATAAAGAAATTCAATTATTTTGTTTGAAAACATTTTTCATAAAATCATTGTTATTCGAGAAAAAAATGTATTAATTTCTTTTTCATTTTTGGTATACAATTATGAAACGCTAATAGTTACAGCAAATTTTTGTTAATAATAATTGTAGAGAATGCCAAAATGAACAATTTATGAAGAATAAGTTTTTTTCGAAATCTCTTTAGTTTTTGAGTAAACTGAGTTTTTTAATTTGAAGTACATTTTTCCATCTTTCATAATTTTGACGTTTTAAACGTCAGATTTATCCGAGTCTACGAAACGTTCGATGCACACTTAAAATATGATTTAAATTGAAAATAAACCATGGAAGCGTAAATATAAATGATACCATCAAGTCGGAGAAAGTAACATGATGGCCACATTACCATTTTTTCGTTTTGTTAAACATTCAGTGAAAACAATTCGTTAAAAATACAAACCGCAGAAGATAAATTCTAGAAAAATTGTACATCCCCGAACTAAATAAAATCGAAGAGATGTATTGTTGGCTATAAAAAGTCAATACCCGAAGATTTATTTTTGGAAGCATAACGGAGTAATATACGACTTAAAGTTTTTATATCAAAAATGATCGACCGAAAATTTATGAATTTGTATCAGGACAGCAAAAACCAAAAGAGTAATTTACGGCTTAAAAAAATTTAATCAAAAATTATCAATTTTTCGACCGAAAATTTGTGAATTTGTAACAGGACAGCAAAAACTAAAAGAGTAATTTACTGCTTAAAATGTTTATATCGAAAATGATCCATTTTTCGACCGAAAATTTATGAATTCGTACCAGAACAGCAAAAACGAAAGAAATTTTGATTCAAAAATGATCAATTTTTTGACCGAAAAAACGAAAAGAGCTACATACATTTGATCAACTTTAAACCATTAAATCTCGATTTTTTTTAAATGGAACACCTTATATATTTTTACTTATTCTCACGGAAAATTCAATTCTGCATTGATCTATACGAACATTCCCTATACCTATCTTTTTCCGTTTTCAAGTTATTAACATATTTGTAAAATTTGTCAATATTCCGTGCAAGAGGAAAACAATAGGAATGCAATTTTTGAAAAATATCTGTATATATTTTTATTTACGATGTTTTCCTTTTTCTGAGCAGATGGTGTGTGAGTCGTGTTTGTGTAAATTTGTTATGAAAAAAGAGAAAGCACCTTGTATGGGCACTGACCTTAATTTGACCCATTTGGAACACATGTTTATCTACTTACGCATACATGCATACGTTACTCATGCTCTTCATGTGCATTAGTGTAGTACATGGATTTGATACAAGAGTACTTTAAATGACGCGAATCACGAAAAACAGTTTAAGAGTTAAATGTTTACAAAGCGGTATTTAAGTGGTAAAGGGATTCTCAAGACATGTCACTCTACTTAAAAAAAAAACAGAATTCCTTCACCTATTTTCACATATAATTATTATACGAATGTATTACTTAATTGGTGTAATAAAATGACGTACGTCCCAGTATTTAGTTAAAATTTTATTTTTATAAACGTCGGTTTTTCTGCTGAAGATGGATTAATATCCGAAACTAGTTCAGAAAAATAAAATTTTAACTAAACACTGGGACGTACGTCATTTTATTACACCAATTACATATTACCCAGTAACCATGGATTACAACACCAACAATTATTACTTAATTATTTTGAAAAATATTTCAATTTTTACATGTAGTAATTATTAGAAGCATGTTGTTGTACTCACGATAAGCTAAAATGTTTTCTCACTTCAACAATAACAGTAGGTTCAAGTTTTCTTGTTTTTTTCTTGTTTTTTTGGCGTCGACTAAGTCGTTTAAGATGGTTTTTTTTTTCTGAAGAAAATAATTAAAATGAAATTTAATATTAATTACTTTCTTCAAAAAAAAAAACTATCTTAAACCGACGTTATACTGCTTTCACATTGCTAAAGATCGAAAAATTTTCAATTTCATTACACAAAGTGGCCTATCCTCAATATTGTTATTTTCCATTTTTAAATTGCAGATAACATTTAATTGATGTTAACTATCACTGCGTCTGTTTGTAGCACGTAGCACTCAAGTACGTAACTGTTAAATTACACAAATAATGACATTAATTACATTTATTGGTTATGTAATATAGATAACATTAAGCTTTACAAACATAGATTTATATTATCGCACGTTATCAAATTTTATCTACGAAGTACTTTACACTAAAAATTAATTTGAAATAAAATGAAATGAAGACATTTTTTTCTTGAAGGTTCTTCAAGCATAAACCAAAAGCAAATTAACAAATTAATATAGCCATATAGAATTCTGTCATTAAAATTCTGCATTTCTTTTTCAGCTGAGCGAAAGGTGTCACTGGGAAAGGATTGGCACGCGGGTTGCTTGAGGTGCGAGAAATGCAATAAGACCCTAACGCCTGGATCCCATGCTGAACACGATGGCAAACCCTACTGTCACAACCCATGCTATTCAGCAATGTTTGGACCTGGAGGTAAAATATCGTGTGAGCCACAACATTTTGTTTCAGAGTTGGCTGTGAGATAAATGAAATGTGTCGCATATTATTGCGTCATGAGACTAGATTACTTCGATTGAATTATATTAAAAACAAAAAGAATTAATCTCAGACATGACTGCTATGTTTCTCTATCTCAGGCATGACCAACTCAGAAACAAAATTCTGTTGCATACACCGATGGATATAAGATAGGGGACAATGGGGTTAATTGCCCCTGCCCTGAGCATAGGTGTTTTAAATCTGTCGTGAAGTGATTTCGACAATTTTATTTCCAAAAATTTCCGAAATCGGACCTCAAAACGGATATTTTCGTTAAAAAAATTTTCGATAAAATTTCACGATCACGATATTTTCCCGTACTTCATAACGGGGGAAGTAAAAATGAATGTTAATTTAGAGACATTTAATTTTTAAAATTAAATTAAAATTAAATTCTTTTGAATATTTGTTTCGAGTAAATTGGATCCGCCACTGATTATACATAAAATCTTAATCAGGGACTCGATACCATCATATTACCTGTTTGTAAGAACTTAACAATGTTCCGTTATAATTTAATCTTCAAAACTTACAAGCAGAAATCAACAAATGTGTTTCTGTGCTTTGTTCGTCTTTCTAAAAGTTCAAAGACAAAATTTAATTTTGAGTACAAGTAGGTACGAAATGTGTTACTAAATTCACTTAACAATTATCATGCAAAGGATGCAAGAAAAATGTTAAAACCTCTCCGTTACGAAGTACGAGAAAGTATTGTGATCGTGATTTTTTTTTCAAATTTTTTTTTTACGGAAATATCCATTTTGGGGTCCCTAGATGCCATTTCAACAATTTCTGGAAGAAAAAAAATTGTGTCTGTGTGTGTGTGTCTGCTGTGTGCGCTGTATCTCAAAAACTAATAGAGCAATTGATATGAAACTTTGAACATACGTCTTATTTGATAATCCGAAGAACTGAAAAGGTAAAATTTCGTACACCGGAAGTGGATGTTTACCTTAACTGTTTTTTGTTTTTTGCCAAAATTTCTTAAATATGAAAAATATCACAAAAATATTTAAACAAACCTTGAAGACAACAAACAAATGCACATCTTTTACTTGAAAATATTTTTCATAAAATCATTGCTATTCGAGAAAAAAAATATTATTAATATTTTAATTTTTGGTTTATAATTATGAAACGATAATAGTTACAGCAAATTTATATGAATAATAATTGTAGAGAATGCCAAAATGAATAACTTCTAAAGAATAAGTTTTTTTCGAAATTTTGTTAGTTTTTGAGTAAACCGAATTTTTGAATTTGTATAATTTTTCCATCTTTCATAATTTTGACGTTTTAAACGTCAGTTTCATCCGAGTTTGCGCAACGCTCGATGTACATTTAAAATATGATTTCAATTGAAAATAAACCATGAAAGCGTAAATATAAATGATACCATCAAGTCGGAGAAAGTAACATGATGGCCACATCACCATTTTTTTTATTATGTAAAGACTATATGCAGCGCCACAGTGAGGGTTGGGCGTAGTGTGGTGAGGACTTTTTTTTGTTCATCAACATTTTTTGGGGTAAAGAGTCGACTCTTTGTAAGTATGACTCGACACTTTGTAAATATCGAGTATTATTTCGGGGTAAATTGCAAAGTTTTCGATGCGAGAATCTTTTTCATGACTCATGTAAAGGGTCGACTCTTTTAAACCCACTCTTTATAATGAGTCGACTCACAAAATGGAGTCATTTCATCCACCTCTAGTCGGCACTGAGTGCACCAGTGTTTTTAAAACACTGATTAATGTTTCCAGAATTAAAATTACATCACGTATAAAACACTAAATAATTTCTTCATTTTTTTTTCAGGTTTTGGCAGGGGCGGAGCAGAGAGTTACGTCTACAAGAAGTAGAACTTTTAACCAAGAGAGGGAAACTATTTAACTTAAATTAATTATTGTTAATTAAGCATTCCATTTGCACCTATTTTCCAGTTAATATATGTTTATATTATTTTGACAAAACAAACAATACAATGTACGTACCTTGTTAATTTATGTAGAAATAAAAGGATTTATTAAATAATGATCCTGTTTCGTTTACAGTATGTCTCATTTAAGATGAAGACTAGCGTTTTTACTTTCTCCGTTACGAAGTACGAGAAAGTATTGTGATCGTGATTTTTTTTTCAATAAATTTTTTTACGGAAATATCCGTTTTGGGGTCCCTAGATGCCATTTCAACAATTTCTGGAAAAAAAAATTTTGTGTCTGTGTGTGTGTGTGTGTGTCTGTGTGTGTGTGTGTGTGTGTGTGTGTGTGTGTGTGTGTCTGTCTGTGTGCGCTGTATCTCAAAAACTAATAGAGCAATTGATATGAAACTTTCAACATACGTCTTATTTGATAATCTGAAGAACTGAAAAGCTTTTGGTAAAATTTCGTACACCGGAAGTGGGTGTTTACCTTAACTGTTTTTTGTTTTTTGCCAATATTTTCTTAAATATGAAAAATATCACAAAAACATTTAAACAAACATTGAAGACAACAAAGAAATGAACATCTTTTGCTTGAAAATATTTTTCATAAAATCATTGCTATTCGAGAAAAAAATTTATTAATTTTTTTAAACTTTTGGTTTATAATTATGAAACGATGATAGTTACAGCAAATTTGTGTGAATAATAATTGTAGAGAATAGCAAAATGAACAACTTCTAAAGAATAAGTTTTTTTCGAAATCTCGTTAGTTTTTGAGTAAACCAAGTTTTTGAATTTGAAGTATATTTTTTCCGTTTCATAATTTTGACGTTTTAAACGTCAGTTTCATCCAAGTTTACGCAACGCTCGATGTACATTTAAAATATGATTTCAATTGAAAATGAACCATGAAAACGTAAATATAAATGATACCATCAAGTCGGAGAAAGTAACATGATGGGCACATCACCATTTTTTTTATTAATTTTAAGGCTTTTGCGTCGTTCAGTTGTTTGAATTTGTGAAAACATTTTTCTAACTTTATTGCCCATTCATTATGAAAATTGAAACTTAGTATTATTTATAAAACTGGTGTATTAAAATAACAATTTTCAGCTACCAACAATGAGACGTTACCACAGCCAAAAAGTACAATTTTAACTGTCAAAAAAGACAACTGTCAACCGTAACGATGATAATTTGTAACTGTCAAAAATTACAATTTTTAACTGCTAACGATGACCATTTGCAACTGCCAAAAACTACTATTTTCAGCTGGCAAAAAGAACAGTTTTCAACCGCCAAAAATAACAATTTTCAACTGTCAAAAATTACTATTTTCAACTGTTAACGGTGACCATTTTTAACTGTCAAAAATTACAATTTTTAACTGCTAACGAGGACCATTTGCAACTGCCAAAAACTACTATTTTCAACTGTCAAAAAGAACAGTTTTCAACCGCCAAAAATAACAATTTTCAACTGTCAAAAATTACTATTTTCAACTGCTAACGGTGACCATTTTTAACTGTCAAAAATCACGATTTTTAACTGCTAACGAGGACCATTTGCAACTGCCAAAAACTACTATTTTCAACTGGCAAAAAGAACAGTTTTAAACCGCCAAAAATAACAATTTTCAACTGTCAAAAATTACTATTTTCAACTGCTAACGGTGACCATTTTAACTGTCAAAAATCACGATTTTTAACTGCTAACGAGGACCATTTGCAACTGCCAAAAACTACTATTTTCAACTGTCAAAAAGAACAGTTTTCAACTGCCAAAAATAACAATTTTCAACTGTCAAAAATTACTATTTTCAACTGCTAACGGTGACCATTTTTAACTGTCAAAAATTACGATTTTTAACTGCTAACGAGGACCATTTGCAACTGCCAAAAACTACTATTTTCAACTGTCAAAAAGAACAGTTTTCAACCGCCAAAAATAACAATTTTCAACTGTCAAAAATTACTATTTTCAACTGCTAACGGTGACCATTTTTAACTGTCAAAAATCACGATTTTTAACTGCTAACGAGGACCATTTGCAACTGCCAAAAACTACTATTTTCAACTGTCAAAAAGAACAGTTTTCAACCGCCAAAAATAACAATTTTCAACTGTCAAAAATTACTATTTTCAACTGCTAACGGTGACCATTTTTAACTGTCAAAAATCACGATTTTTAACTGCTAACGAGGACCATTTGCAACTGCCAAAAACTACTATTTTCAGCTGGCAAAAAGAACAGTTTTAAACCGCCAAAAATAACAATTTTCAACTGTCAAAAATTACTATTTTCAACTGCTAACGGTGACCATTTTAACTGTCAAAAATCACGATTTTTAACTGCTAACGAGGACCATTTGCAACTGCCAAAAACTACTATTTTCAACTGTCAAAAAGAACAGTTTTCAACTGCCAAAAATAACAATTTTCAACTGTCAAAAATTACTATTTTCAACTGCTAACGGTGACCATTTTTAACTGTCAAAAATTACGATTTTTAACTGCTAACGAGGACCATTTGCAACTGCCAAAAACTACTATTTTCAGCTGGCAAAAAGAACAGTTTTAAACCGCCAAAAATAACAATTTTCAACTGTCAAAAATTACTATTTTCAACTGCTAACGGTGACCATTTTAACTGTCAAAAATCACGATTTTTAACTGCTAACGAGGACCATTTGCAACTGCCAAAAACTACCATTTTCAACTGTCAAAAAGAACAGTTTTCAACCGCCAAAAATAACAATTTTCAACTGTCAAAAATGACTATTTTCAACTGCTAACGGTGACCATTTTTAACTGTCGAAAATCATGATTTTTACCTGCTAACGAGGACCATTTGCAACTGCCAAAAACCACTATTTTCAACTGTCAAAAAGAACAGTTTTCAACCGCCAAAAATAACAATTTTCAACTGTCAAAAAATACTATTTTCAACTGCTAACGGTGACCATTTTTAACTGTCAAAAATCACGATTTTTAACTGCTAACGATGACCATTTGCAACTGCCAAAAACTACTATTTTCAGCTGGCAAAAAGAACCGTTTTCAATCGCCAAAAATAACAATTTTCAACTGTCAAAAATTACTATTTTCAACTGCTAACGGTGACCATTTTTAACTGTCAAAAATCACGATTTTTAACTGCTAACGATGACCATTTGCAACTGTTTTCAATCGCCAAAAATAACAATTTTCTACTGTCAAAAATTACTATTTTCAACTGCTAACGGTGACCATTTTTTAACTGTCGAAAATCACGATTTTTAACTGCTAACGAGGACCATTTGCAACTGCCAAAAACTACCATTTTCAACTGTCAAAAAGAACAGTTTTCAACCGCCAAAAATAACAATTTTCAACTGTCAAAAATTACTATTTTCAACTGCTAACGGTGACCATTTTTAACTGTCGAAAATCACGATTTTTAACTGCTAACGAGGACCATTTGCAACTGCCAAAAACTACTATTTTCAACTGTCAAAAAGAACAGTTTTCAACCGCCAAAAATATCAATTTTCAAGTGTCAAAAATTGCTATTTTCAACTGCTAACGGTGACCATTTTTAACTGTCAAAAATTACGATTTTTAACTGCTAACGATGACCATTTGCAACTGCCAAAAACTACTATTTTCAGCTGGCAAAAAGAACAGTTTTCAACCGCCAAAAATAACAATTTTCAACTGTCAAAAATTACTATTTTCAACTGCTAACGATTATCATTTTTAACTATCAAAAATTATGATTGTTAACTGCTAAGGAGGACCATTTGCAACTGCCAAAAACTAGTATTTTCAACTGTCAAAAAGAAAAGTTTTCAACCGCCAAAAATAACAATTTTCAAGTGTCAAAAATTACTATTTTCAACTGCGAACGGTGACCATTTTTAACTGTCAAAAATTACGATTTTTAACTGCTAACGATGACCATTTGCGACTGCCAACAACTACTATTTTCAACTGTCAAAAAAAACAGTTTCCAACTGCCAAAAATAACAATTTTCAACTGTGAAAAATTACTATTTTCAACTGCTAACGATTATCATTTTTAACTGTAAAAAATTACGATTGTTAACTGCTAACGAGGACCATTTGCGACTGCCAAAAACTACTATTTTCAACTGTCAAAAAAAAAACAGTTTTCAACTGCCAAAAATAACAATTTTCAACTGTGAAAAATACTATTTTCAACTGCTAACGATTATCATTTTTAACTGTCAAAAATTACGATTGACTGCTAACGAGGACCATTTGCGACTGCCAAAAATGATAATTTTTAACTGCCAAAAACTAACTGTCAAAAAGAACAGTTTTCAACCCCAAAAATGACAATTTTCAACTGTCAAGAAGAACAGTTTTCAACCCCCAAAAATAACAATTTTCAACTGTCAAAAATGACTATTTTCAACTGATAACTATGACCATTTTGAACTGTCAAAAATTACAATTTTTAACTGCAACGATGACTATTTGCAACTGCCAAATATGACAATTTTTCAACTGACAAAAATTACAATTTTCAACTGTCAAAAATAACAATTTTTAAATGCCAACGATGACGATAACAATTTTCAGGTATCATAAAATGAGACGTTGAATCAGCCAAAAACTACAATTTCTAACTTTTAAAAATGACATGTTTCAACTTTCAGACAACTTTCATCCGTCAAAAATAACTATTTTCAACTGCCAATAATGACAATTTTCAACTGCTAAAAATTACGTATTTCAACTGCCAGAAAAGAAAACGTTCAACTGCCAGAAACTACAATTTGCAAAAATAAAAAAATTTAACTGCCAACGATGACCATTTTCAACTGCCCAAAACTACTATTTTCAACTGTCAAAAACACAGTTTTCAACCTCCAAAAATAACAATTTTTAACTGTAAAAAATGACTATTTTTAACTGTAAAAAATGACTATTTTCAACTGCTAACGATGACCTTTTTTAAATGTCAAAAATTACATTTTTTAACTGCAAAGATGTCAAGAATAATAATTTTTAGCTACCATAAATGAGACTTTGCAACAGTCAAAAACTACAATTTTTAACTTCCAAAAATGACATGTTTCAACTACCAGACAATTTTCATCTGCCAAAAATAACTATTTTCAACCGCCAATAATGACAATTTTCAACTGCCAAAAATGACATATTTTAACTGCCTTAAAAAACGTTCAATTTCCAGAAATTACAATTTTCAACTGTCAAAGATTAAAATTTTTAATTGCCAACGATGACCATTTGCTACTGACAAAGACGATAATTTTCAAGTATCAAAAAGAAACAATTTTCAACCGCCAAAAATAACAATTTCCAACTATCAAAAATGACGATTTTCAACTGCCAACGATGACCATTTTTAACTGTCAAAAATTACAACTTTTAGTTGCAACGATGACTATTTTCAACTGCCAAGAATAAAAAATTTCAGCTACCATAAATGAGACGTTGCAACAGCCAAAAACTACAATTTGTAACTTCCAAAAATAACAGTTTCAACTATCAGTCAATTATCATCTGCCAAAAATAACTATTTTCAACCGCCAATAATGACAATTTTCAACTGCTAAAAATGACATATTTCAACTGCCAGAAAAGACAACGTTCAATGGGAGAAACTACAATTTTCATCTGCCAAAACTGATTTTTTTTTTACTGCCAACGATGACTATTTTCACCTGTTAAAAATAATGATTTCCAGCTACCAAAATTGAAAATTTTAACTGCCAAAAAGTACAATTTTAAGATGCCAAAATTGATAATTTTTCAGCAACCAAAAACTTCAATTTGCCACTGCAAGAAATGACAATTAATATTAATTTATCTATCAATAATTTTCATTTATTACAGTTGAAAATTATAGTTTCTGGCAGTTGAAAATTGAAGTTTTTGGCAGTTGAAAATTGCAGTTTGTGGCAGTTGAAAATTGTTAATTTTAATTTAAGCTGAAAATTATTATTTTTATTTTATTATTTATTATTAAAAAAGTTATTTTTCAACTGTCAAAAAAGACAATTTTCAACTGCCCAAAAAATATATTTTTCAACTATAATGGACAACAATTATTGACAAAAAATTATAATCTACGGCAGTTGAAAATTGTTATTTTCGGCAGTTGAAAATTGTCAATTTTGGTAGCTGAAAATTATTACTTTTAATTGTGAACGATGGCCATTTTGAACTACCAGAAATAATAATTTTCAGTTACCAAATTTTTAATTGCCAAAAACTACAATTTTAAACTGTTAAAATTGACCATTTTTGGCAAAAAAGTTAATTTTCAACTGCCAAAAATGACAATTTTTAACTGCCAAAAATGAAAATTTTCAACTGCCAAAAACTATTAATTTATCTTTCAATAATTGTCATTTATTACAGTTGAAAATTATAGTTAACGGTAGTTGAAAATTGTCATTTTTTGGCAGTTGAAAATTGAAGTTTCTGGCAGTTGAAAATTGACAATTTTGGTAGCTGAAAATTATTTTTTAATTTTTAATTGCCATTTTCAACTGCCTGAAGTTATAATTTTCAATTACCAAATTGACGATTTTCAATTGCCAAAAACTATAATTTTCAACTTTAACAAATGATAAGAATTGATAGACACATCTATAGTTTTTGGTAATTGAAAATTGTCATTTCTTGCAGTTGCATTGAAGTTTTTGGTCGCTGGAATTGATCACTTTTTTTTAATTACATCCCAAGTGAGTTACTGGGGAGCTTAACCCCACTTAAAAGTTGCAGAAGTTTATGGACATGAATGAAACAGTTAACAATTACATTTAAATTTAACAAATATTTAAATTATTCGAAGATGGGCGAAATGACTCTTTTTTTGTGGGTCGACTCGTCATGAAGAGTCGACTGAAAAGGGTCAATTCTTGAAGACTCGTGATTTACTCATTTAAGTATGTCGAGAGAAATGTCTGAAATTTTTTCAGTATACCCTGAAAATATAGTTATAAGAGTTAAAAATGTTGTACTTCTCAAATCTCATGACTCACAATGAGTCAGGGCATTTACGCAGGAACTTCACTCACGACTCAGTTGTAAGAGTCGACTCTTTTAATCGACTCACCCATCTTTGGTTTGAATCTCACACAGGCCCAATAATTTTACTAATTTGTCCTCTTTTATTTAAGTTCTAATAATTGCTTTCTAATAATTGCTTTCCATTTGTGCGTTTAGAATGTGCTAAAATGCCAAAGAATACTATTATAACATATCGTGAGACTATTCGTCCAGTTTGAGCGAGGCTCCAGTTGGAAATGATTCTGCAATTTTAAATCTGTGTTCTTTAAAACTTATTCTCATCTGCTGAGCAAGCTCAAATCATCTGATTAAAGTAAAGGATTGAATGTAAGTGAATTTACGGCCCTTTGTCTCCAAATCCACATCACTCAGTAGTCGCCCTTAAACAAGAAGTTAAACTAGAAGGTTTAAAAATATTGTCCACCAAACAAGGTTGATGCGCTTTGACAATGCGTCAGCATTTTCAATGCTTTCAATTGGGCACGCGCTTTGGTTGACAGCTATTCTCCACTCCCTTATTTTTCTGACCCATGAAAAAATTAAAATAAACTTTAAGAATAAGCGATAGAAGAGATTCAGGATTTAGCATCAGGCAGATGACTTCGAAAGTTTTTCCAAAAATTGAAATCGCAGTGGAATACATTTTGGGTTTAAGATGCACCAGCAGCTAAGGTAATTCGCGATCCCACTGGAACTAATATACAGGGGTGATTACATTGGAAGAAAAAAAAAATATTTTTATATATTTTTAATAAATTAACTGCAAGGACATCTTATAGTTTAATGTAAATTCTCAAAAATAGCAGTTTTATATCCAAAGTATTTTTGGTCAGTTATTATTTTTATTTAGACATAATTAAGTGTTTGTTAGACTCCATCCAAAGTTACTTTGGCCAAATATTAATTTAGATGAAATTTATATTTATTTTTAAGTGCTCGTTACACTCTTTTGTATAATACAAATAGTACGGGCATTACTACGGTAGCAAAACTGGGCGATATATCTCCCGCACCCCCTCTTCCCGGTACCAGCAAAACACCATAACCTTGCCCTTTGTCAAGAAGATTTGCAGCTGAGGTGTCTTTACCCTCTCCTCCATTACAAAAATCCTCTTGACATGCCGTGTAGTAAATCTTGAAAAATCCATCCTCAATTACTTCGTTCATGTGGACCGGTTCATCCACACAGTCTCTAACCATCGAGTGTACCTCTCCCTTTGGATCCTAAGAAAGTATTTCTATTATACACCGCATTTTATATGAAGACAGCTTGATATTTTTAGGATTTCAATTTTTGCATAATCGTAGAACTTCACGTGACACCTCTTTTAAGGTTCTCAAACGTAAGGCTGTAGACTAGCCTAGAGCGATCTCGAAATTTTGCTCCGCGTTGCAAATATCTTTTCACACAACACCTTTTGCGATCATTTTAACATATGATTTAAATTTCACAAACAATCTGCATGTAAGATGAAGGCACCTTGATATTTTCTTTACTTTTAGAAGTAGGGGTTTAATTTGTTTAATCATAGAACAAGAAGTGCACCTTTGTAAGTTGTAAACCCAGGAACTATTGAAAACAATTTTTTTATCCAGATATCGAAAAAAAATGGTTTGTTCGGTATCCAGTCAGCACAAAATTGGGATATTTTGGTAATGCTGCGACAACTTTACGAACAATTTTAGTTTTGACTAGGGTGCCATGAGTACGTACAGTTTTATTTATAATTGTGATTTCATTTTCTTTTGGCAATCTCTTTAGTTTTCACGGAAAGAATTTATCATTATCCAAAGAAAAATCACGTTATAATTTAGATGGACAACAATTTATAAAATATTTCTGTTTTATCATCAAGGATCATTGCCGCTCGAGAGAAAATATTGACGGTCTAAGCAAGCTGTGATATACACAGAAGACTATTTTGTGACCACTGTTTCTTCCAAAATAATGCAGCCAAATAATCATATATTTTTTCCTTTCTTGATCGGTTTCTCTAATATCCATATTGGGTAACGAGGAATGCTTTTCTATTAAAGTAAAAGATAACTCGCGACAGTAGTACTCTGGAAACGTCAAATGAAAGCCCGTTTCTTATAGGCCCTAAAATAAATTACTGTGAAAGAAGTAAATAAATAATAAATTTAGTTAATTTAGGTAAGCTTAGAGCAATTACTCATTATACGGCCGAGGTAGCAGATAGGTAGGGCTGGAGGGGGACCGCACCTCTCTGTATTACCACATCTGCTTTACCTCGTGAGCTGTCAGTAAGTAAAGGCATTTTCTTCATGCTCATGCACTTAATGTTCGTCCTAACTTACCAAAAATTCATTTCGAATTGTGGTACAATACTTTTTTTTGCAGTTTAACTTCACAGCTACAGTCTCCGCATCTGTAACACACCTCCGATCTCCCTCTTGGCCAGCAGAACAAGTATAGCATTTTAAACCTGCACAAAAAAGAAATAAATCATGAGCAAAGAGCTTAGAATGGTAATTAAAATTATAGATGTGGGCGAAATTTTATGATACGGTTAGTTTCGTGAGGTAATCGTGGGACTGGGGCCTGCCTATCCTAGGCCGCGGTTCACGGTTGGATGGTATGCAACAAACGCTTCCAGATTGCGTTCGTGAGGGAATACTTTCGATCATCGATTCGACTTTTGTTAAAAGCGTGACTGCGAGGGCTGCGGAGGAGTGGCGTGCAGAGGATGTTGAAGCACTGAGTGACCTTCATACTGTTTAAGGTTGAAGGTACTGGATAGCAACAGGGGAGAAGCAGGGAGCGTCAAACATAAGGCGCAAGAATCCTGGACGTGGGGATTTTGAAAACTAGCACTCCAGGCAGAAGGTAAAAGTGAGCTCGCCATAATTGCCTTCATAAAACTGTCAGAAGTAGGTAGTCTATTAGACGAATGCTTGGTTCGTCGGGAGACTTTAAGTCTTTGAAAGGTATATCAAAGAATTGATACGATCTAAACGGGATGATAATCCAATTTTTATATTGCCTGGTTGGTACATCGGGATCTGCCTGCCAGTATTCGATCTGTAGATCTAGTTTACTAATGAAATACTATTACACCAAATGGATAAACCAGAGAAATCACTAACACAAAGAGAGAAAATTGGAAGATCTGGGTCATTTTCTGAGAGGAACAAGCATCTGTGACATAGAAGGTCTGCCTGTTGTCCAATACAATACGTATGTTTGTTTGTACAGTTATCAGTCTTGCTAAGAATCAATTCCGCCTATAATCCCACAAACCTTTACCATTTCTGCCGTTTAAATACCAATTATTTAACAAAGACATAATAGCGTCGTCTTCGAATATTATAAGTTTTTTCGTACTTACAGTTGACTGTCCAAACGCTATTGAGCGTCACAAAAATCAATAAATAAATATTCATTCTTAACACGGGAATATTCACAGGTTTATGGAGTTATGATATGAATTATAAAGATAAATTCATACAATCTTATCTGTTTTCTTATCATAGATTAACTGATGTTTGGATGTTGATTAATTAATTACAGGAATAATCTATTTTTTTTTAATTCTTATCAGAAGACTAAATGATTTCTTATTTTCTAATATACTCGCAGGTATCGTTAAAGAAAAACGAATCACAATTGCTGTATAAGGAAATTTCATGTCGGTCATTTCTTTTGGTTTAAAATTGGATTTGTATACACGCTTCAGCAGTATTAGTTCTTCTACAATTTCGTAATTGATTTCATTTTTTGATTACTCTAGCAAAAATGTTACCTTTAAAATCATATTTGCTCGATCTATTTAATTACATTTTCATAAAACTTGCAAATTGAGGAAATTGCTTGACATCAACGCGTAAGTTCATCTGTTATTGAAATAATAATTTTTTTAATAATGTTTAAATGAAAATATTCTTCGGCAGATTTTTGGTCCTTTAATCGATGATTTGTTTCAAATTCTTTTACATTCAACTTCTGTGTTTTCTTAAGTTTATCTTATGTTTTCTACATATAATATTGCTCTACAAGATTAGATAATGCGGTTCGTTTGATATAATAACGCTAGTGCTTTCATCCAAACTGTAGACCTAAGAACACATTCAAATTTCGACAAATATTTTTTGAAAGTAGAATTCTTAAATCAATTTCATCATAGCAGATTGCAAAGACTTCAAACTTAGAGCCCCTGGGTCTCACAGTTTCCAAACTTTTCTGACCATCTTGTTTTAAAAAGGGAAATTTTCTTAAATCGATCTCATTCATAGAAGATTGCAAAGACTTCAAATTTAACCACCGATATTGCACCTAGCCTGGCTGACCAAAATATCGAGTGCGCTAAATGATTTTTTAACCCATCTTTTTAGGCCAAAGAAAGTTATTGCGTCTGCTGAATCCACTTTGTGCTTTCTTATATTTATACAACTTAACACGCAATTTTAATTTTAATTTAATAAAATATTATAAAAATTCAAATTACTTTAGAAGCCGTCGATCTTTCAAAATAATTTTGGTTTCTGAATGTGCAGCAATTTTCAATCGAGTTATGAATTTCTGAAAATGTATTTTCTTCAATGTCGAACTCTCAAGCGCAAAAAATTAAAAAATAATATGAATCGCGGGAAAAAAATCTACAAATATTCAAATAAGCTTACACGACGTCAATCTTTCAAAATCATTTTCGTTTTTGAATGTATAGCAATTTTCAGTCGAGTTATGAATTTTTGAACAAGTATTTTTTCAATAACGAACATTTGAGTGCAAAAAATTAAAAATGAATATAAAACAGAAGGATAAAATCTTACAAAAATTCAGATTGCTTCACAAGCCGTCGATCTTTTAAAATAATTTTGGTTTTTGAATGTGCAGCAATTTTTAGCCGAGTTATGAATTTTGGAAAATATATTTTTTCAATGTCGAACTCTAAAAAAAATCTACAAAAATTCAAATCACTTCACACGACGTCGATCTTTCAAAATCATTTTGGTTTTTGAATATGCAGCAATTTTTAGTCGAGTTATGAATTTTGGAAAAGGTATTTTCTTCCATAACGAACACTCGAGTGCAAAAAATGTAAAAATAATATAAAACAGAAGGATAAAATCTTACAAAA
The DNA here is from genome assembly GCA_910593695.2 of Ocypus olens. Lineage (NCBI taxonomy): Eukaryota > Metazoa > Arthropoda > Insecta > Coleoptera > Staphylinidae > Ocypus > Ocypus olens. Next base: position 45,912,314 of record OU343049.1, read on the forward strand.
ATTCAGATTACTTCACAAGTCGTCGATCTTTCAAAATAATTTTGGTTTTTAAATGTGCAGCAATTTTCAGTCGAGTTACGAATTTCTGAAAATGTATTTTCTTCAATGTCGAACTCTCGAGCGCAAAAAATAAAAAAAAATAATATGAATCTCAGTCGAGTTATGAATTTTGGAAAATGTATTTTTTTCAATGACGCAATCTCGAATGCAACATTAATATGAAACGTAGGGATAAAATACGACAAAAATTCAAATCACTTCACAAGACGTCGATCGTTCAAAATAATTTTCGTTTTTGAATCTGCAGCAATTTTCAGTCGAGTTACGAATTTTTGAAAATGTATTTTTTTTTCAATGACGAACACTCGAGATTGCTTTAAAACTCATTTTTCATGACTCCTGTTGACGTCCTGTTGCAAATTTCAAAAATCATACTTCGAAAAACACGGTCTGGAAGGATAGGGGATGTTTTAAATTTAAAAAAAATTACAGATTAAGGCTCGTCCTACCCCCTGACAACTCTAAAAGTTTTAACTCTTCAGCTTTTAAAGAAAAAAATACGTCTGCCATAGAAGCAAAATTCGTACTTGAAAAAAGTAGAACGAACCCAGGGGCCAGGCCAAATAACGCGCTTTGGAAGGGTAGCGGATGTTTCAAAAATTAAAAAAAATACGGAGCTACTTATCCTAAAATTTTCAACTCTTCAATTTAAATAGAAAAAAATACGTCCTTGAAAGAAATAAAACAAATTCTGGGGTAGGCCAAATAACGCGCTCTGGAGGGGTGGGGAGTGTTTGAAATTTTTTGTTAAAATTACGGATCATGGCTCGTCCTACTCCCTACCCATCCTAAAAGTTTCAACTCTCAGATTTCCATAGAAAAAAATACGTCATTAAAAAAGGAAAAACGGACTCGCGGGGTGCGAATGAAACGTAAGGGTAGTTTCAAAAATTTTGAAAAAATACTTAATGAAAGCCGGTTATATCCTCTGGCATCCCTAAAAGTTTCAGCTTTTCAATTTAAAAAGAAAAAAATACGTCCTCAAAAGAAAAAGGTTGGGGTACGCGTCTAGTTTTCACTCTTGAAGAGAGAGCCAAAAACGTATAAAATAGCAGAGGAACCGCGGCTCCTTTTGTCTGAACCGGTTCCTGAGCGCTCCTTGCTAAGAACCGATTCATTGAAACGGTTCCTGAACTGCCCACCCATCTCTAAATTACAGCAAAACTAGATCAGTTTATACAAAAAAAAATGCGTGTTACAAAGTTGTATAAATATAAGAAAGCACAAAGTGGATTCAGCAGACGCAATAACTTTCTTTGGCCCAAAAAGATGGGTTAAAAAATCATTTAGCGCACTCGATATTTTGGTCAGCCAGGCTAGGTGCAATATCGGTGGTTAAATTTGAAGTCTTTGCAATCTTCTATGAATGAGATCGATTTAAGAAAATTTCCCTTTTAAAAACAAGATGGCCAGAAAAGGTTGGAAACTGTAAGACCCAGGGGCTCTAAGTTTGATGTCTTTGCAATCTGCCATGATGAAATTGATTTAAGAATTCTACTTTCAAAAAATATTTGTCGAAATTTGAATGTGTTCTTAGGTCTTTTAGGATGAAAGCACTAGCGTTATTATATCAAACGAACCGCATTATCTAATCTTGTAGAGCAATATTATATGTAGAAAACATAAGATAAACTTAAGAAAATACAGAAGTTGAATGTAAAAGAATTTGAAACAAATCGTCGATTAAAGGACCAAAAATCTGCCGAAGAATATTTTCATTTAAACATTCTTAAAAAAATTATTAATTCAACAACAGATGAACTTACGCGTTGATGTCAAGCAATTTCCTCAATTTGCAAGTTTTATGAAAATTTAATTAAATAGATCGAGCGAATATGATTTTAAAGGTTACATTTTTGCTAGAGTAATCAAAAAATGAAATCAATTACGAAATTGTAGAAGAACTAATACTGCTGAAGCGTGTATACAAATCCAATTTTAAACCAAAAGAAATAACCGACATGAAATTTCCTTATACAGCAATTGTGATTCCTTTTTCTTTAACGATACCTGCGAGTATATTAGAAAATAAGAAATCATTTAGTGTTCTGATAAGAATTAAAAAAAAAATTATTATTAATGTAATTAATTAATCAACATCTAAATGAAACATCAGTTAATCTATGATAAGAAAACAGATAAGATTATATGAATTTATCTTTATAATTCATATCATAACTCCATAAACCTGTGAATATTCCCGTGTTAAGAATGAATATTTATTTATTGATTTTTGTGACGCTCAATAGCGTTTGGACAGTCAACTGTAAGTACGAAAAAACTTATAATATTCGAAGACGGCGCAATTATGTCTTTGTTAAATAATTGGTATTTAAACGGCAGAAATGGTAAAGGTTTGTGGGATTATAGGCGGAATTGATTCTTAGCAAGACTGATAACTGTACAAACAAACATACGTATTGTATTGGACAACAGGCAGACCTTCTATGTTCCTCTCAGAAAATGACCCAGATATTCCAAATTTCCGTTCTTTGTGTTAGTGATTTCTCTGGTTTATCCATTTGGTGTAATACTATTTCATTAGTAAACTAGATCTACAGATCGAATACTGGCAGGCAGATCTCGATATACCAACAAGACAATATAAAAATTGGATTATCATCCCGTTTAGCTCGTATCAATTCTTTCGTATACCTTTCAAAGACTTAAAGTCTCCCGACGAACCAAGCAGGACTTAAACATTCGTCTAATAGACTACCTACTTCTGATAGTTTTATGAAGGCAATTATGGCGAGCTCACTTTTACCATCTGCCTGGAGTGCTAGTTTTCAAAATCCCCACGTCCAGGATTCTTGCGCCTTATGTTTGACGCTCCCTGCTTCTTCCCTGTTGCTATCCAGTACCTTCAACCTTAAACGGTATGAAGGTCACTCAGTGCTTTAACATCCTCTGCACGCCACTCCTCCGCAGCCCTCGCAGTCACGCTTTTAACAAAAGTCGAATCGATGATCGAAAGTATTCCCTCACGAAAGCAATCTTGAAGCGTTTGTTGCATACGATCCAACCGTAAACCGCGGCCTAGGATAGGCAGGCCCCAGTCCCACGATTATGTCACAAAACTAACCGTATCACAAAATTTCGCCCACATCTATAATTTTAATTACCATTCTAAGCTCTTTGCTCATGATTTATTTCTTTTTTGTGCAGGTTTAAAATGCTATATTTGTGCTGCTGGCCAAGAGGGAGATCAGAGGTGTGTTACAGATGCGGAGACTGTAGCTGTGAAGTTAAACTGCAAAAAAAAGTATTGTACCACAATTCGAAATGAATTTTTGGTAAGTTAGGACGAACATTAAGTGCATGAGCATGAAGAAAATGCCTTTACTTACTGACAGCTCACGAGGTAAAGCAGATGTGGTAATACCGAGAGGTGCGGTCCCCCTCCAGCCGTCGCTGCAACCGACCCTACCTATCTGCTACCTCGGCCGTATCATGAGTAATTGCTCTAAGCTTACCTAAATTAACTAAATTTATTATTTATTTACTTCTTTCACAGTAATTTATTTTAGGGCCTATAAGAAATGGGCTTTCATTTGAAGTTTCCAAAGTACTACTGTCGCGAGTTACCTATAGTTTATTATCTTTTACTTTAATAAAAAAGCATTCCTTGACACCCAATAAGGATATTAGAGAAACCGATTAAGAAAGGAAAAAATATACCATTATTTTGGAAGAAACAGTGGTCACAAAATAGTCTTCTGTGTATATCACAGCTTCCTTAGATCGTCAACATTTTTTCTTGAGCGGCAACGATCCTTGATGATAAAACACAAATATTTTATAAATTGTTGTGCATCTAAATTATAACGTGATTTTTCTTTGGATAATAATAAATTCTTTCCGTGAGAGCTAAAAAGATTGCGAAAAGAAAATGAAATCACAATTATAAATAAACTGTACGTACTCATGGCACCCTAGTTAAATCTTACAATCAAAACTACGATTGTTCGTGAAGTTGTATCAGCATTACCAAAAAAATCCCAATTTTGTGTTGACTGGATATCGAACAAAACATGCTTTTTTTCGATATCTGGAGAAGGAAATTGTTTTCAATAGTCCCTGAGTTTACAGCTTACATTTGAGTACCTTGAAAGGTGCACTTCTTGTTCTATGACTATTAAAAAAAATTAAATTTCTACTCTTAAAAGTAATGAAAATATCAAGGTGCCTTCATCTTAAATGCAGATTGTTTGTGTTGCATTATATGTTAAAATTAACGCAAAAGGTGTTGTGAAAAGATATTTTTTGCGATATTTGCAACGCGGAGCAAAATTTCGAGATCGCCCTGGCTGGTCTACAGCTTACATTTCAGAACCTTAAAAGAGGCGCCTCGTGAATTCCTACGACTATGCAAAAATTCAAATCCTAAAAATATCAAGCTGTCTTCATGTAAAATGTGGTGTATAATAGAAATACTTTCTTAGGATCCAAAAGGAAAGGTACACTCGATGGTTAGAGACTGTGTGGATGAACCGGTCCACATGAACGAAGTAATTGAGGATGAATTTTTCAAGATTTACTACACGGCATGTCAAGAGGATTTGTGTAATGGAGGAGAGGGTAAAGACACCTCAGCTGCAAATCTTCGCGACAAAGGGCAAGGTTATGGTGTTTTGCCGGTACCGTAAAGAGGGGGTGCGGGAGATATATCGCCCAGTTTTGCTACCGTAGTAATGCCCGTACTATTTTTATTATATAAAAGAGTGTAACGAGCACTTAAAAATAAATATAAATTTCATCTAAATGAATATTTGGCCAAAGTAACTTTGGATGGAGTCTAACAAGCACTTAATTATGTCTAAATAAAAATAATAACTGACCAAAAATACTTTGGATATAAAACTGCTTTTTTTGAGAATTTACATTAAGCTATAAGATGTCCATGCAGTTAATTTATTAAAAATATATAAATTTTTTTTTTTTTCCTTCCAATGTAATCACCTCTGTATATTAGTTCCAGTGGGATCGCGAATTACCTTAGCTACTGATGCATCTTAAACCCAAAATGTATTCCACTGCGATTTCAATTGTTGGAAAAACTTTCGAAGTCATCTGCCTCGTGCTAAATCCTAAATCTCTTCTATCGCTTATTCTTAAAGTTTATTTTAATTTTTTATGGGTCAGAAAAATAAGGGAGTGGAGAATAGCTGTCAACCAAAGCGCGTGCCCAATTGAAAGCATTGAAAATGCTGACGCATTGTCAAAGCGCATCAACCGTGTTTGGTGGACAACATTTCTAAGCCTTCTAGTTTAACTTCTTGTTTAAGGGCGACTACGATTATTAAGAACTGTGCCGATTATTGGTGGCGGGAAGAACCACCTACCACCACCGATGACCATCGGGGTTTATTTTGGTGTTGGTAAAATTTTTAGAAACGTGGCGTTGTAGTGTTAAAAGCAGTGACGCAGCCAGCCGTCTCTGCAACTGACCCTACCTATCTGTATTACCACCTCTTGTTCCTCTGCCGTACCAGAAAAAAAACCCCGCAAACCGTCACTGGTTAAAAGTGTTTTTGCCACCCAAATCTCAAAGTTTATTTCTATTGTTTTTTAAACTAAACTGTTTCGATACATCAAGTTAGTAAACTGACTTAATGCATCAAAGTCAGTGATGTAAAAGTTTGCAAATTTTTAATTGAATTTTGATAATCCTTACTTTTTTAAAGTAATATTTGTCTTAATTTTTTAAAAGTTTGGACATTTTTTTTGAAAAGTTTGTGTTAAATAAATAAAAAACAAGGTAAATCTTTTATTCTCTATTTTTCAAACAATATTTGCTTTAATCATCTAGTTTTAATAGAATTTTTTAAATAACATTTGCCTCAACATTACTCATTTTAATGATATGGGATATTTTGTTAATTTTATATTGAAAACTTTTTTATCAAGTTCCAAAGAACGTTCAACTCTAAATTTGCGTTCCACCGAGGGAATTTTGAGCTTTTCAAGTTAATTTTTTATATAAAATAATCACACTTTCACAAATAAGTCAAAATTACTTAAATACCCTTTTATTCATGATGATTTTTCAAAGAACATTAAATTCTTAATCTGTGTGTCACATTTAATGTTCCAATAGGGGAATTTCTATTTATCGTACTCGAAATTAATTTTGGATGTATAATCGTTACACTTTCAAAATAACTCGAAAACTAGGGAAGGGCATAATTTTGGATTTTTATTTATTTCCAGCCAAAATAATTTTTTTAATCTGCGAGTCAAATTTGGACACGTTCCACGAAGGGAATTTCGAGCAACCGCCCATGAAGTTACTTTTTGATGTAAAATCATAATTTTCACGATTAAGTTGAAATAACTCAAAAACTGGAAAAAGGCGCATATCTGGATTTTGAGTAATTTTTAAAGAACATTAAATTCTCAATCAGCGTGACAAATTCGATAATGTTCCACCGGGGAAATTTTGAGCAATCGCCTCGAAGTTAATTTTTAATGTAAAATTATCACTTTCATGATTGAATTAAAATAACTCAAAAAGTAGGCAAGGTATATTTTTGAATTTTGATTGGTTTTCAAGGAACATACAATTCTCAAATTTCCTGCCAAATTTGGTGATATTCTATAGCGGTTATTTCGAGAAACCGCCCTCGAAGTTAGTCTTTGATGTAAAAGCATCACACCCTTACTATTAAATCAAAATAACTCGAAAATAAGAAAGGGATGTATTTTTTTTATTCTCAAAGAACATTAAATTTTTCAATTTGCGTGCCTAAAAATTACCATTGGAAAATAAATATTATAAAGAAGATTGGGCTTAGTACAACATTTAGGCAATAGATTCCGCCACTTTGCCGTTTATACCTTTAATTTATGATGTAAAAAATTCATCAAACTTTCATAATTACGTCAAAATTCCTATTATCTTTTATTTACATATACATTATTTTTTTTATCTGTGTGCCAAATTTGAAGATGTTCAATCGAAGCAATTTTGACAATCTCCCGTTACCTTTTGATGTAAAATCATCACTTTCACGATTAAGTCAAAATAACTCGATAACTATAGTAGGCAAGGCATATTTTTGAATTTTGATTGATTTTCAAAGTACATTAATTGATGTTCTACCAAGATAATTTTGATAAACCACCGTCGAAGTTAGATTTTGTTTTAAAAGTATCACACTCTTACAAATTAAACATTAAATTCTTAATTTCGTGCCAAATTTAGCGATGTTCTTTCTAACGTGGAAATTTGGTGCAATCGCCTTCAAAGTTATTACTTTCTCCGTTACGAAGTACGAGAAAGTATTGTGATCGTGATTTTTTTTTCAAATTTTTTTTTACGGAAATATCCGTTTTAGGGTCCCTAGATGCCATTTCAACAATTTCTGGAAAAAAAAATTGTGTGTGTGTGCCTGTGTGTGTCTGTGTATGTGTCTGTCTGTGCGCGCTGTATCTCAAAAACTAATAGAGCAATTGATATGAAACTTTGAACATCCATCTTATTTGATAATCTGAAGAACTGAAAAGCTTTTGATAAAATTTCGTACACCGGAAGTGGGCGTTTACCTTAACTGTTTTTTGTTTTTTGCCAATATTTTCTTAAATATGAAAAATATCACAAAACAATTTAAACAAACTTTGAAGACAACAAAAAAATGAACATCTTTTGCTTGAAAACATTTTTCATAAAATCATTTTTATTCGATAAAAAAATGTATAATTTTTTTTTAATTTTTGGTTTATAATTATAAAACGATAATAGTTACAGCAAATTTATGTGATGCTAAAATGAACAACTTCTAAAGAATAATTTTTTTTCGAAATCCGTTTAGTTTTTGAGTAAATTGAGTTTTTAAATTTGAAGTATAATTTTTCCATCTTTCATAATTTTGACGTTTTAAGCGTCAGTTTCATGCGAGTCTACAAAACGTTCGTTAAATATGATTTAAATTGAAAATAAACCATGAAAACGTAAATATAAATGGCTATGATAACATCAAGTCGGAGAAAGTAACATGATGGCCATATCACCATTTTTTCCAGAAATTGTTGAAATGGCATCTAGGGACCCCAAAACGGATATTTCCGTAAAAAAAATTTTTGAGAAATAAATCACGATCACAATACTTTCTCGTACTTCGTAACGGAGAAAGTAAAAATGACTCATATATAGGAGAAAAAATCATAGCCATCACTTATTTTTTAAAACGACTAAAGCTTTCGGGATGACATTGCAAGTTCTTATTATTTCCTCCTCTGCATTCTTTTGAAAAACGCCCAACTACCGATCATTTTCAATTGTTTCGAAGTCATTTCTCAAATCGACAAATTTTTGTTTAGATATAAAACTGGTTTGAAAATCGAGAGAGAGAGAGAGAGAGAGAGAGAGAGAGAATTTTGACTAGATTATGAAGTAAAATGGGTATTTAGGAAATTTTGAAAGTTTCAAGCTGGTGGGGCTTGTTTTTTTAATTTTTTTTTTAACCAAACAGAAAATGTGCGACATGAGAATTGCAATCCAGTGATAATCGTGGGATAACGCAAAATCTAGGCAAAGGATTATTTTGGATTTTGTCTGGATTATGAAGTAGGATAGGTGTATAGGAAATCTGGAAAGTTTCAAGCTGGTGGCGATTGTTTTTATATTTTTTTAACCGAGTGGAAAATACACGACATCAGAATTGCAATCCAGTGGTAATCGTTTAATAACTCAAGATCCAAGCACAAGATTAATTTGGATTTTGTCTGGATTATTAAACAAGATAGACGTTTAGGAAATCTGGAAAGTTTCAAGCTGGCGGCGATTGTTTTTATACTTTTTTTAACCGAGTGGAAAATACGCGGCATCAAAATTGCAATCCAGTGGTAATCGTTAATTAACTTAAAATACAAGCAAAGAATCAATGTCGATTTCGACGAAAAATCGATTAATTGCGTTTCTATATTTTCCAAAATCAACCACTTAAAAATCCAAGTTATCTGCAGATGTTTTATCTGGATATAAAATGAATTTTGATATTTCTGCAAATTCAGCTGACGAGACATAATAAGATCGAAAGTGGTCCTCGGTTGTCATTGAAGCTGTCGCTAGTTGACAGTTCCTTATTGTTGGTGAATTGTTCCACTCAATTAAGGAATTCGTGCAACGTTTAGACAATAGATGTCGCCTTGATGTAGTATCTATCTTAACTTTATCCGGTTTTTTCTTGAGATTCTGGATTTTTGTACTAGGAAATCATTTGTAGGTATTGAAAATAACGTCACGATAAAAAAATTATAATTTAACTTCGAATGCTTTGATTACATTTAACATGACAATAACCTTGCAGTTTAACATTCAGTTCATTTAAATGTGAGTATAAATCGGTAAAAAAATATTAATTTGAAAAACCATTAATTATTATATTGGTTATGTTTTAGTTTAACTTTATCTAAACACTGAATGAATATTTTTCAAGACTTAACCTTCGGACGTTTTTGTGCATAAGTAAACCATTGTACTCTGAATTTAGATATCAAGAAGGTATTTGTTACTTCTTAGAGAGACTCATATTGTAACATTGTAAAACGTTTAATGTCTCTAAATTATTTCAAGTCGACAGATTCAATAACGCAAAGCAGAAAATAAAGAATTTTAGTTTGAATTATGTCAATCATAGTAGTCTACATATTTTTACAGGTGTATATTGTGTTGCCTATATTATTTTATAAGATTAACTTTAAACAGATTAAATAGAGATAATTACCATTAAAGTTTAGTTTCTCGTTAATTTACTTTTAATTCTAGACTGGTATACTATTTTTTAAACGTAACTTACATGATTTCAACTGAAAAAAATAATTGTTTCTTCTATCGTTTCGTAAGATGCATTAGTTTAGGCGGCTTCCAGAACTGATATCATAGGTGTTAAATTTGAACCCCCTCTCATTACACAAGGTAGTTTGGAATACACTGAGTAAAAAAACAGTGAGTATCTTTCTTACTTCTTGTTAGATTTGTTCTTCAATTTCGCATCATCAACGTCGCCAATTATTGTCTCTGGTTAATAACTCATTTTCTTTATAAGGCCAACAAGTGTATTTCTCAGAAATGGCCCCTTCAGTCCCACAATGAGGGTAAATTAGAAAGTTTGCCTGTCAATTATTCAACAATTGCCGAAGAGATACTACCTTTTCGATTAGGAGGATACCCTCAGGTAGTCGAGGGGCCCGGAGAGGATGATAATACGTCCCGTCGTGGGTAGTCCTACCCAGAAAATCGAAGAAAAAAACGATTACCAGGTATTTATATAAGCGTCCGGTCGTTTTCTTATTTACACACAATTTTCTACAATTATACGAAAGGTAAATAGGACTAAACAAGCTCTTGCTTTCCTAGAGGGCTAAGGTATCGGATTGCATCAAATAACTCGAACTTATTTGTTGTATAAAAATGTACTCATCAATGGATGATAAATATATTCTACAAACAATACACGATAAAAGAATGTTGATGTAGGCGTTATATAACTTTCTTGTGTTTGGTGGTATAAAAGAGATTTTGTGATATTAAAACTGCTTATTCTTTATCGGTTGTTTATTCTCTGCAATTATTATCGGGGGTAATACCACAAGAGGTTAGAATTTTGCCGGATAAATTTGATTTTTTTGTAGGAGCCATTGAATCGACAAAAATTTCGAGAATGAATTGAGATGGTAGGGGGCCGCGGTGGCCTAGTGGGTAGCGCTCCTGCTTCTGGGCCTCGTGGTCGTGGGTTCGAATCCCATCCGGGCGGTCACTTTTTCGGAATGAAAAATGGCCGTACTGGTCCATGGATGTCTAGTGGTTGTCCTTTCATATCAATATATGAATTTATTACAAATAATCGGTTGTGGCAGAATAGCCAAGTAGCTTACGCCAATTTCCCTAAAATCATTCACTCTCCTTAACCCGAAATCCCATCAACCATCCTTCCTTTAAAAAAAAAAAAATTGAGATGGAAAAAGGGAGTTAGCACCCAATTCCGATGTTCAGAATTTCACCAAAAGCTTTTTAGTTATTTGGATTGTTAAACAGTTAAGTTTTAAAAACACACACACACAGAAATTTTTCAAAAATGAATTTTTCCGTTGAAATTTCGAATTTCAATTGTACGGAAAAGGTGAAACGAAAGAAAAAAGTGTGAATAAAATTCTCCATTAAGACAGATCAACTACTTAAAGTTATTGCATTGGAAGATGCAATTTAAAAATATAATTTATAATACTTATTTATTTATTTAATCATAATTCGTAATAATTTGATTCTTACCATGGTTTTATCTGCAAAAATCTTTGGGAACTTTTTGTTTTTTGATCGTATAAAGTTTTAGTTACCCTAAAACTATTTAAAATTACCGGGCCGGCCCTTAACATACATGTGTTTTAACAAAGTACGATTTTTTTTTTAATCAAAATATTTGACAGTTATTCATCGCCTGAAAATGTCAGAGATAAAAATGATATAACATTTCGACTCATTAATTCTATTTATTGCCAAATATTGACGCGATAAATTCTGTTATCTTATCTAATCGAGCTCATATTGTATTATAATATGTATTATGTGGCTTTTGGCATTTATTAGAATTCCTAGTTTTTTCCCAAGATTTATCATAAATAACATTTTTTTAATTTTTTTTTTAGATTAATTAAACCAAACAGGGCGGAAAGACCGATGGTCGATAGCCCAGACAGTGACTTACTAACCAAATAGTAGTAACTGAAAAACTTAAATATGTAAAAGTTACTGAAATAAAGATGTTGTATATACAGGGTGTTTCAGAGCTCTGGGAACGGTCAATCACGTGCTTATTTGTCAAAATTTCGAAAAATGTTTTATACAAAAGTTGTGTATTATAGTGAGCTGCACGCCCTAAAAATATTTAAATTTATACAGGGTGTCTCATAACAAAGTTACAGACCAAACGAATGTTTTTTTTTTAATGGAACACCCTGTATTTTTTTGTCATTTTTGAATTATATGGAGCAAATAAAGGTGAGTTACTTCAATACTCCCTATACCGATTGTTTGCCGTTTCGGAAATATTTGAAGATTTGTTGAAATGCATGGTCTGGGTGAAATTTTATTTTTGCCCCAGTGATTGACGTTGAACGATTAAAATCATTTCTATTATTTGGTTGAAGGTTCGAACTATAGAGCCAACCATGATTTCATACAAAAAATTATACAGGGTGATAAAAAAATGCGGTAAAAAAACCGAACTTATAAAGTTAAATAACTTCGTTTTTTCAAATGGCACACCCTGTATTTAGTAACGTATTCCTAAGTAGAATCCAATTATCTTTCAGATTGTTCCCTGTTCCTAATCTCAATAGTTTTCTTGTATTCGGCGATTATCATATCAGGAATAATAATAATAATAATAACCGTTCCCAGAGCTCTGAAACACCCTGTATAAACCAAACAGTAGTACTACATGATAGTTCTTGGATCGGCCCGGGTATTGAGGAATCAATAGCAGGGCCAGTCAGTTTATTGAATTTTTTTTAGATTGTGTTGTACTGGGTGACCCAAATTCGATATTTTATAGGGTATCTCGGTAACCTTAAGAGTTAAAATCCGATATAAACATTATGACCTATTTTCCTGAAATAATTTACAATAGAATTAACAGATCATGGCTAGCTTGATTAGTTTGGGACATGTGGGACGTTTTTCATTTTTTTGTCCATTCTAAAATACGTATTTTTCTCAGTAACTGTAAACTATGGAAAAAAATAATTAAATAGTTATTTGTGCGGTCTTTTTCGCAGAATTCAGTGGCGTGTTTATTGTGACTTTTAATTTAAGAGTTATGACAGTTATAATTTTTTATTTTTCAAAAGTTAACACAATGTTATTAAAAAATCTAGTCATGGGATGTATGTGGCTAAATTTGGAATTAAACTCGAATGGATTTTGTTCAATTTGTTCAATTTATTTTCGACAACAAAATTATTGCAATTTTTTTAAATTTACATTAAGTTAAAATGAAATAACTTCAATTTCAAGTAAATAAATTAATGCAACTTTTCTGTTGTTTAATTTTGTATTCATTTTGAGTAATTTTGGAAATTTTCAAGTCGATGGCTATTGTTTTTATATTTTTTTCGAGTCACCAAAATTAATACAATTTGTTACTAATTCGCTCTATGTTAACAAAATCTTATCAAATATAATGGTGATGTGTTTGACATTCTCTACAATTATTATACAGGGTTGCGCAAATGTGTCGGAACACCCGATTTCCGGCTAAACGTCTGTTGTTTTCTTATTACTTTAAAAATATATGTGTACACTTTTATTTATTCTATTAAGTGAGGTATTTTGATTTTCTACAGCTACCCTATTTTTCGAAATATGACGTCATCGGCGGTTATTTTGGATGGAATGGAACACCCTATATAGATGAAATAAAATACTTCTACATCGAGTAGGCTTCTTACATCCTTTTACACTTTTTTTTTTGACTTAGACTTTCGCCATTCAGTCACGACACATCTTTTTACACTGTTTTCTGATAAATCAATGTCGTGCTTTTATGTTTTCTGTAACTGACAGATAATATCCATGTGAAATATTAACATTGCTGTTCAATTAAGGGTGAACTAATTAAAAGTGAAAAAAAAAATACGTTGTTAATTATAGTTAGTTCTAGAGATGGGCAAAACTGCTACTTTTGAATCACGTGGCAACCTGTGATTGCTACTTTCTAATATCAGTGATTTTAAACTGTGACTGTGAGCACAAATACATCGCAGACAAAAATATAAAAAAACGAAGGAGAAAGTCCATAAAAAATCATCCTCAATGTCCGAAGTATCGCTTATTCAAAATTAATTTGGTTTTTGTAAATTCAATAGTTTTCAATAGAGATATGGATTTTTGAAAATATTTGTTTTATTTTCCTGAGCACCTGAACAAAAACCTCGCAGAAGAAAATATGAAAAACGCAGAAAAAATTCCATAAAAAATCATCCTCAATGTCCGAAGTATCGCTCATTCAAAATCAATTTGGATTTTGTAGATTCAATCATTTTCAATAGAGATATGGATCTTTGAAAACTTTTGTTTTAATTTCCTGAGCACCTGAACAAAAACCTCGCAGAAGAAAATATAAAAAACGCAGAAAAAATTTCATAAAAAAATCATCCTCAATGGTCGAAGTATCGCTTATTTAAAATCAATTTGGATTTTGTAAATTCAATAATTTTCAATAGAGATATGGATTTTTGAAAATTTTTGTTTTATTTTTCCCGAGCACCTGAACAAAAACCTCGCAAAAAAATATAAAAAACGCAGACAAAATTCCATAAAAAATCATCCTCAATGGCCGAAGTATTGCTTATTTAAAATCAATTTGGTTTTTATAAATTCAATAATTTTCAATAGAAATATGGATGTTTGAAAATGTTTGTTTTAATTTTGAGCACCTGAACAAAAACATCGCAGAAAAAAATATAAAAAACGCAGGAAAAATTCCATAAAAAATCATCTTCAATGGTCGAAGTATCGCTTATTCAAAATTAATTTGGTTTTTGTAAATTTAAAAATTTTCAATAGAAATATGGATTTTGAATTTTTTTTTAATTTTTTGAGTACCTTAACAACAACATCGCAGAAAAAAATATAAAAAATGCAAGCAAAATTCCATAAAAAATCATCCTCAATGGCCGAAGTGTCGCTTATTTAAAATCAATTTGGTTTTTATAAATTCAATAATTTTCAATAGAAATATGGATTTTTGAAAATGTTTGTTTTAATTTTGAGCACCTGAACAAAAACATCGCAGAAAAAAATATAAAAAACGCAGGAAAAATTCCATAAAAAATCATCTTTAATGGTCGAAGTATCACTTATTTAAAATTAATTTGGTTTTTGTAAATTCAAAAAATTTTAATAGAAATATGGATTTTTGAATTTTTTTTAAATTTTTTGAGCACCTTAACAACATCACAGAAAAAAAATGCAGGCAAAATTCTATAAAAAATCATCCTCAATGGTCGAAGTATCGGTTACTTAAAACCAATTTGGTTTTTGTAAATTCAACAATTTTCAACAGAGATATGGATTTTTGAAAATTTTAATTTTATTTTTTGAGCACAAAAACATTGCATAAGAAAATATAAAACATGCGAGACAAATTCTATCAAAAATTATCCTCAATGTCCGAAGTGCCGCTTATTCATAATCAATTTGTTTTTTTTTTTAATTCAACAATTTTCAATAGAGATATGGATTTTTGAAGATTTTTGTTTTAATTTTCTGAGCACTTGAACAAGGAGGAGCATTTGAAGATTTTCGCAGGTTGGTGAATTGTTTTTATTTTTAATTTTCATTTAATGAAGTGGTATTATTTCAAAATGTATATTTATATATTTGCACTGAATCTTAAATTAAAATTAATTTTGAGTCATTTTGGGTTTACCATTTGTAGAAATTGTCTTTATATATTTGTTTTTCAGTTAAATTTGAACATGAGCGTAAGATTTACTCTAGGAGTATACAGTATTAAATATAAAATAATATTCAGAAACGCTATTCTCCATTGTCTTCTTACAATCACGTTTTTAGGTAATAGTTGCGATTTTAAG
This sequence comes from Ocypus olens, assembly GCA_910593695.2. Classification (NCBI taxonomy): domain Eukaryota; kingdom Metazoa; phylum Arthropoda; class Insecta; order Coleoptera; family Staphylinidae; genus Ocypus; species Ocypus olens. Next base: position 45,927,971 of record OU343049.1, read on the forward strand.
GAGCAATCACAGTTTTAGTCACAGTTTAAATAGCAGTGATTTTAAGTAACTGTGATTTAAAGTAGCAATGGCTATAAGTAGCAGTGATTTTAAGGAGCAATCACAGTTTTAGTCACAGTTTAAATAGCAGTGATTTTAAGTAACTGTGATTTAAAGTAGCAATGGCTATAAGTAGCAGTGATTTTAAGTAGCAGTGATTTTAAGTAGCGGTGATTTTAAGTAGCAGTGATTTTAAGTAGCGGTGATTTTAAGTAGCAGTGAAATTCGCCTAATAGTAACAGTAACGACCTGTGATTTTTCAATACCAGTGAAAAATCACAGGTATGTGAAATATCGTCCATCCCTAGTTAGTTCTGGAGATTGGTAGAGATCTCCATAAGATGCATGCAATATTTTGAATGCAGCATTCCCTAGGAGAAATTCTATTTATAAATCAAATTTTTTTTATGAAATTCACAAATTTAATTTTTTATTATTTTATTTATTATTTAAAAAAATACGCACACCCACCAAACCCTATATCATTGTAATTGTTGAAAATGTGTCTGTTTGAAAATGTAAAAATATACGGGGTGATCCATTTAAAAAAACTGCCGATCAAGTCATATCTCAAAAATAGGGCATCTGTAGAAAATCTAAATACGTCACTAAATAGAATAAATAAAACTATACACATTTTTTTTTAAGTAATAAGAAAACAACAGACGTTTAGCCAGAAATCAGGTGTTCCGACACATTTGCCCAACCTTGTATATCTGAATACGGTCTCTGCAAGAACTATTTTCTCTAGTTGGCGTCCCTTTACGCCGACTAAAATATCTTGCGGAAGGTTCTAGTTCATACGTGATTTCGTCCTTATTTTTCAGGTAAAACTAATTTGGCTTAACGAATTTTATTACTAAAGAATCAATCTATGCCTCTGTAGTAACACATTTTTTATTTTCAGCGTTTATTTAAATTTTATTTAATGTTGAAAATATCTATTACGCTTTATCAGAAATACTTATAAAAAATATAATTCTTTAGAAACCAATATTCATCCTTTATGTAACCCTGTGTAAAAATATTCTTACATAATTTGTATCGATCACGCCACAATCAGTTACGAGCCGAGTGCTAAAAACGTAGAATTTTTCAATAGTTTCGCCTACTTCTATTTGTTCATTCTATAGTAGAAACATATCGTATTTTCTAATTACTATAATATATAATTATAATAATTTTGATGGCATTTAAGATTTTAAAAGTGTTAACTAATTTCCTCCAGAAAGTAATTTTCAGCTTGTAATTAGAATATAATTAGAAAAATAACACGGCCACAAATGTGTGTAATAGTAATTCCGAGTAAGGCGAGCAGTAATTATGCAAGGCAGTGTAGCCCTGACCATAACTCCATAACTCATTGGAATCGTAAAGCGCGCCAAAGAATAATTACAATGATTGGTAAGTGCACAAAAGCAGGCGGTAATTATCCACTCCAAATAAGTCGGAGCGGGCGTACGGTTTTTTTTCTGCTTCTTCTTCTTCTTTCTTATCCGTTTCGCTTCTTTTCCTAAAGGTTTAAATCTATATAAATAAAGTAAGGGAGCAATAAAAGAGCGCATGTCTTTGGTGTTTTTGCAGCGAGAAGGACTGCCGTTGCCTTTGTCGGGGCCTACACGTGACATTTTAAGCCTCTACGTGGTCTGCATCACCTAGTGGACCTCCTTGATTATTGCCCCGGCTACTCAATGAATTTCAAACTAATTATTACCTCGCGTCCTTCTAAATCTACATGAATGCCTCCGTGTCTTTCTATCAGGATGTGTATCCATTGCACGCATACAAATCATTCTTTTCCATATTCTGCAAACATTTCCTCCTCTATAAATCCTAATAAGAACGCCGGATTTAATTAATTGTTATTATTATTTAAATTTATATTTAACTAAACAAAATTTTTGCATTCGCTACTGAGATATAATTAATGGTGCTTCAGAGGGTCTGAAGTAACAAGCTCAGTTACACAAAAATTTACATGATCTAAAAATTACATATATGACGCGATACTTGTTACATCTGGGGTACCACAGGGTTCGCACTGCGGACCAATATTATTAATAACCCGCAGAATATAATTAACAATGCAGATGATGTTCAAGATTGTACATAACATTAATGATTGTGATACAAACCAATCGTACCCAGTGGCGGCTCGTGGAACATGTTGATGGTAGAGCCACTTATACAATATACCCCTCACCCCTTTATATATTTTATTTTAAATTTTCAGTAGTACACAATTCGAAAATTCACAACTCGCGAAATAATCGGTGGATTTTCAAAAACTCTATTTAGTTTGATAAAACGATGATTTGCAAATCCTGTTTAATTTTTGTAGAATTTAGTCGACACGTTTTATATATTTTTTTAAATTTTTGCTCGAGTATTACACAATTCGAAAACTAAAATTTTCAAAAATTCACAACTCGCGAAATAATCGGTGGATTTTCAAATACTCTATTTACTTTGATAAAACGATGATTTGCAAATCCTGTTTAATTTTTGTAAAATTTAGTCGACACGTTTCATATATTTTTTTAATTTTTTGCTCGAGTATTACACAATTCGAAAACTAAAATTTTCAAAAATTCACAACTCGCGAAATAATCGGTGGATTTTCAAATACTGTATTTAGTTTGATAAAACGATGATTTGCAAATCCTGTTTAATTTTTGTAGAATTTAGTCGACACGTTTTATATATTTTTTTATTTTTTGCTCGAGTATTACACAATTCGAAAACTAAAATTTTCAAAAATTTACAACTCGCGAAATAATCGGTGGATTTTCAAATACTCTATTTAGTTTGATAAAACGATGATTTGCAAATCCTGTTTAATTTTTGTAGAATTTAGTCGACACGTTTTATATTTTTTTTTATTTTTTGATCGAGTATTACACAATTCAAAAACTAAAATTTTCAAAAATTCACAACTCGCGAAATAATCGGTGGATTTTCAAATACTCTATTTACTTTGATAAAACGATGATTTGCAAATCCTGTTTAATTTTTGTAGAATTTAGTCGACACGTTTTATATATTTTTTTAAATTTTGCTCGAGTATTACACAATTCTAAAATTAAAATTTTCAAAAATTCACAACTCGCGAAATAAATGGCAGATTTTCAAAAACTCTAGTTAGTTTGATAAAACGGTGATTTGCAAATCCTGTTTAATTTTTGTAGAATTTAATCGACACGTTTTATATATTTTTTTATTTTTTGCTCGAGTATTACACAATTCTAAAATTAAAATTTTGAAAAATTCACAACTCGCGAAATAAATGGCGGATTTTCAAAAACTCTATTTAGTTTGATAAAACGGTGATTTGCAAATCCTGTTTAATTTTTGTAGAATTTAGTCGACACGTTTTGTATATTTTTTTTTATTTTTTGCTCGAGTATTACACAATTCTAAAACTAAAATTTTCAAAAATTCACAACTCGCGAAATAATCGGTGGATTTTCAAATACTCTATTTAATTTGATAAAACGATGATTTGCAAATCCTGTTTAATTTTTGTAGAATTTAGTCTACACGTTTTATATATTTTTTTAATTTTTTGCTCGAGTATTACACAATTCGAAAACTAAAATTTAAAAAAATTCACAACTCACGAAATAATCAGTAGACTTTCAAATACTCTATTTAATTTGATAAAACGATGATTTGCAAATCCTGTTTAATTTTTGTAGAATTTAGTCGACACGTTTTATATATTTTTTTTATTTTTTGCTCGAGTATTACACAATTCAAAAACTAAAATTTTCAAAAATTCACAACTCGCGAAATAATCGGTGGATTTTCAAATACTCTATTTATTTTGATAAAACGATGATTTACAAATCCTGTTTAATTTTTGTAGAATTTAGTCGACACGTTTTATATATTTTTTTTATTTTTTGCTCGAGTATTACACAATTCAAAAACTAAAATTTTCAAAAATTCACAACTCGCGAAATAATCGGTGGATTTTCAAAAACTCTATTTAGTTTGATAAAACGATGATTTGCAAATCCTGTTTAATTTTTGTAGAATTTAGTCGACACGTTTTATATATTTTTTGCTCGAGTATTACACAATTCAAAAACTAAAATTTTCAAAAATTTACAACTCGCGAAATAATCGGTGGATTTTTAAATACTCTATTTAATTTGATAAAAAGACGATTTGCAAATCCTGTTTAATTTTTGTAGAATTTAGTCGACACGTTTTATATATATTTTTATTTTTTGCTCGAGTATTACACAATTCGAAAATTAAAATTTTCAAAAATTCACAACTCGCGAAATAATCGGTGGATTTTCAAATACTCTATTTAGTTTGATAAAACGATGATTTGCAAATCCTGTTTAATTTTTGTAGAATTTAGTCGACACGTTTTATATATTTTTTTATTTTTTGCTCGAGTATTACACAATTCGAAAATTAAAATTTTCAAAAATTCACAACTCGCGAAATAATCGGTGGATTTTCAAATACTCTATTTAGTTTGATAAAACGATGATTCGCAAATCTAATTTAATTTTTGTAGAATTTCGTCGACACGTTTTATATATTTTTTTATTTTTTTGCTCGAGTATTACACAATTCAAAAACTAAAATTTTCAAAAATTCACAACTCGCGAAATAATCGGTGGATTTTCAAATACTCTATTTAATTTGATAAAAAGACGATTTGCAAATCCTGTTTCATTTTTGTAGAATTTAGTCGACACGTTTTATATATTTTTTTATTTTTTGCTCGAGTATTACACAATTCGAAAATTAAAATTTTCAAAAATTCACAACTCGCGAAATAATCGGTGGATTTTCAAATACTCTATTTAGTTTGATAAAACGATGATTTGCAAATCCTGTTTAATTTTTGTAGAATTTAGTCGACACGTTTTATATATTTTTTTATTTTTTGCTCGAGTATTACACAATTCGAAAATTAAAATTTTCAAAAATTCACAACTCGCGAAATAATCGGTGGATTTTCAAATACTCTATTTAGTTTGATAAAACGATGATTCGCAAATCTAATTTAATTTTTGTAGAATTTCGTCGACACGTTTTATATATTTTTTATTTTTTTGCTCGAGTATTACACAATTCAAAAACTAAAATTTTCAAAAATTCACAACTCGCGAAATAATCGGTGGATTTTCAAATACTCTATTTAGTTTGATAAAACGATGATTTGCAAATCCTGTTTAATTTTTGTAGAATTTAGTCGACACGTTTTATATATTTTTTTAATTTTTTGCTCGAGTATTACACAATTCGAAAACTAAAATTTTCAAAAATTCACAACTTGCGAAATAATCGGTGGATTTTCAAATACTCTATTTACGTTGATAAAACGATGATTTGCAAATCCTGTTTAATTTTTGTAGAATTTAGTCGACACGTTTTATATATTTTTTGCTCGAGTATTACACAATTCAAAAACTAAAATTTTCAAAAATTTACAACTCGCGAAATAATTGGCGGATTTTCAAAAACTCTATTTAGTTTGATAAAACGATGATTTGCAAATCCTGTTTAATTTTTGTAGAATTTAGTCGACACGTTTTATATTTTTTTTTGATTTTTTTTTTTCGAACACAATTCGAAAACTAAAAGTTTCAAAAATTCACAATTCGTGGATTTTCAAAAACTGTACTTAATTTTAATGGTGGCACGTGGAACATGTTGATGGTATCGCGACTTATATAATATAGCCCCCGACCACCCCTGCTTTTTTTGAAAAAAAGGACTATTTACCTTCCTAGCCCAAAGTAAGTGTTTTAAGAATTAATGAAAAATTCTTGCTGAGCTTGAAACTACTGGTAGTGTCATGGCTCCTTGGCTATATAACGAGCCGCCCCTGATGGTACCTGGTGAATATTTGAAGTAGTGCAATATTAATATTGACAAGTGTTATCTAATTAACAATTATGAATTTCTGATTTAAAACTGTGCATTAATGATTGTTTTTTTGGCCTCGGAGATAAGTCCATATGGTCCATATGGCCAGCTCAAGACGGTGATGATAAGACTTTAATGATTGTAATACAAACCAATTGTACCTGAAGAATATTTCAAGTAATCTATTACTTAACGTTGACAAATGTTATCTTATATCTTCCATCAAAATCACTGATTTCAAATATTGACAACATAACACGAATCTGAGCCGTCGCGTACTTTCTTTTACAAAAGTTTTTTTTTTTTTATCATTAGTAGTTCTTGTAATAATTAGCGTATTTATGTTTAACAAGCTTCCGTGAATGCTTTCAGTCCTATACATTCGCCCTCATATCTTCATATCAGTAAGTATGTCCTCCCATTTTAATTGTAGGGCGTCGGATAAACGTTGCCGGCGTATTGTTATTGTTGAGCATACAGCACACATCATTATCTGAATGTAAATTTGCGCTTGAGATAACATTTCCCCACGTTTTTCTAAGATGCGTAAACAATGGAAAACGGAATGAGCTTGTTTCACGTGCACATTAATACAGGGAAAGAACGAAACGCAAAACCTACAGATACCGAAAAGTTGATGTTAATGCGATGCTCTGTAGGCAAAATATCAAAATTATTAGACCACCAGTTCTAAACATATGCACATATAATATAGAACGTTAACATTTGTAACACAACATTAAACTTTTATCTAACAAATTGAAGCATTTGTTTAACAAGGCAATAAAATTGCAGCTTTACTGAACAGCCAAGTCCGTAAAAGTGATATTTCACGGCCTACCATTTGAATTCGAATTATACAAGGCTTCCGTAATACAATTGTGTGTTTATTACTTAACAATTCATTTTTCGAATTATTCAAGGCTTCCGCAATACACTTAGGTGTTTATTACTTAACAATTCATTTCTTTAATTAAATTATATTAATTATTCCTTTAGGTATGCTGATAGACAAAGAGCAATCATTAATATTCAAAGCACCTTAAAGAATACATAATATTTTTCGATATAGTATAAATTACGAGTCATTTACTTTTAAACGTAGCCAATTCGATTGATTGATGGCTTAATTGTTCTCTAGCATCGAGAAGAAAATAGTATCGAGTACCATTGAACTTATCTAATCACAACAAACAGTCCGTAAAATGAAGTACTCACAAGTCTATAAATAATATAATGTTTGCTGAAAAGACTCTCGTGGCAGTAGATTCATTTTATTCGCAATCACTTTAATAATATGGATTTTTTTAACCTCCAAAAAGTTGGGAAATTCGCGATTTCCTGTAAAGACATACCTCTTGGTCGGCAAAAACATTTTGCGAACCTCTATTTCGAAGTAATCTCATATTAAATGTCGTTGTTCTCGTGCGGATATTTTAAATAAAATGCAATAGTGCAACGGCGACGAGTGAATTTCACGAATGAAAGCGTTTACTCAGAAAAATTATAATATACCAATTTTATAATATCTGCTGCATCAATTGCAATTAAAGCCATTATAGGTGATTAATTATTTGCCATTTTGAGAGTTCTTCAAAATGATTGACGCACGTTACAAGTTTGTTTCACTTTTAGGTTAGATTCCGATTTTAAAGTCTTACAATGTATGACCTTACGATGTTAGGGTCCAATTGATGATTGCTGCACCAATAAATTTCTTGTAAGTCTCAATGGACAAACCGAGCACGTGTTTGATAGAAATTATCTTTTTTTTCTCGAAATAACACTAGTTCTTGAAAAAAAATATGAAATACAATTGATAAAAATCCAATTATACATATTATACGTATTGCCGCAGGAAAAAAAAATGCTGTCTATTCATGTGCACCAGAGGAGGATCCAGAAGGTTTGTAGTGTATACTCGATTCAAGTATTTAAAAGAATTGAATGATAAATTGAATACCAAAAAACATTATTATTTTTGAAATAACACCACTGACATTTTCCTATGTCAAAAATGACAATTTTTAACTGCCAACAAAGACCATTTTAACTGCCTAAAATAACCAAAAATGAGACGTTGCAACAGCTAAATACTACATTTTTAACTGCCAAAAACCTCAAAGGAAGACCATTTTACATGTCAAAAATAACAATTGTTAACTGCTAACGATGGCCATTTGCAACTGCCAAAAACGACAATTTTCAACTGCAAAAACTACAATTTTTAACTGCCAAAAATTACAATTACTAACTGTCAAAAATTACTATTTTCAACTGCCAAAAATTACAATTACCAACTGTAAAAAATTACTATTTTCAACTGCTGACGATGACCATTTGTAACTGTCAAAAATTACAATTTCTAACTGCAACGATGACCATTTGCAACTGCCAATGATAATGTTTCGACTAACAAAAATTACAATTTTCAACTGTCATAAATAACAATTTTTAACTGCCAACGATGATCATTTTCAAGTGCCAATAACAATTTTCAGCTACCACAAATGAGACGTTGGAAAACTTACATACTACAATTTTTACCTATCACAATTGACAACTGTCAACTTCTAACGATGACCATTATTAACTGTCAAAAATTACAATTTATAACTGCCTATGATGACAATTTTAACTGTCAACTGCTAACGATGGCCATTATTAACTGTCAAAAATTACAATTTATAACTGCCTATGATGACAATTTTCAACTGCAAAAGACTACTATTTTCAGACGTCAAAAACAGTTGTAAACCGCCAAAAATTACAACTTCCAACTGTCAAAAATGACTATTTGCAACAGCCAAATATGACAATTTTTCAACGGACAAAAATTACAATTTTCAACTGTCAAAAATAACAGTTTTTAACTGCCAACGACGACCATTTTCAAGTGCCAATAATAAAAATTTTGAGCTAACATAAATAAGACGTGGAAATAGAAAAAACTACAATTTTTAACTCCACTATCACACAATTTTCATCCGTCAAAAATAACTATTTTCAACCGCCAATAATGACAATTTAAACTACCAAAATTGACATGTTTAAACTGCCAGAAAAGTTCTCTTTTCGGTTAAAACCTAAAGTTAAAAATAATAATTTTCAGCTATAAAAATTGACAATTTTCAACTGTCAAAAATAAAAATGTTTCACTGCCAACGATGGCTGTTTTCATTTGTCAAAAATAACAATTTCCAGTTACCAAAATATAATATTTTAAATGGCAAAAACTACAATTTTAAGATTCGAAAATAATCATTTTTAGCAACCAAACACTTTTGCAACTGCAAAAATTATTTTATGTATCAATGATTTTCATGTATTACAGTTGAAAATTATAATTTCTAGAGGTTGAAAATTGTCAATTGTGAGCTGAAAATTTTTATTTTTAACTTCCAGTGATGGCCGTTTTCAATCGCTAAAAATAGTATTTTTTTTTACCAAATTGACAATTTGCAATTGATAAAAACTACAATTTTAAACTGTCAAAATTTTTGACAACAAAGGCGTAAATTTTCAATTGCTAAAAATAATCATTTTCAACTGACAAAAACTATAAATTTATCTGTCAATAATTGTCATTTCTTGCAGTTGAAAATTATAGTTTTTGGCAGTTGGAAATCGCCATTTATGGCAGTTGAAAATTGTCAATTTGGGTAGCTGAAAATTATTATTTTTAACTGTCAACGATACCCATTTTCAACTGTCAGTAATAATAATTTTCAATTGCCAAAAACTACAATTTCAAACTGTCAAAATTGAAAATTATAAGCAGTAAAAACGTACATTTTCAAATGCCAAAAACCATAAATTGGTCTGTCAATTATTAGAGTTAGAAATTATAGTTTTTGGCAGTTGAAAATTGACACTATTGGCAGCTAAAAATTGAAGTTTCTGGTAATTAAAAATTGCCAATTTGGGTAGCTGAATATTATTATTTACAACTGCCAACGATGGCCATTTTTAACTGTCAGAAATAATCATTTTCAGTTACCAAATTGAAAATTTTCAATTGCCAAAAACTATAATTCTAAACTGTCAAAATTGACAATTTTTGGCAGCAAAGACGTAAATTTTCAATTGCTAAAAATAATCATTTTCAACTGCCAAAAACTATAAATTTATCTGTCAATAATTGTAATTTCTTGCAGTTGAAAATTATAGTTTTTGGCAGTTGGAAATCGTCATTTATGGCAGTTGAAAATTGTCAATTTGGGTAGCTGAAAATTTTAATTTTTAACTGTCAGCGATACCCATTTTCAACTGTCAGAAATAATAATTTTCAATTGCCAAAAACTACAATTTCAAACTGTCAAAATTGAAAATTATAAGCAGTAAAGACGTAAATTTTTAACTGCCAAAAACCATAAATTTTAAATAATCTGTCAATTATTAGAGTTAAAAATTATAGTTTTTGGCAGTTGAAAATTGACATTATTGGCAGCTAAAAATTGAAGTTTTTGGTGATTAAAAATTGCCAATTTGGGTAGCTGAAAATTATTATTTACAACTGCCAACGATGGCCGTTTTTAACTGTAAGAAATAATCATTTTCAGTTAGTAAATTGAAAATTTTCAATTGTCAAAAACTACAATTTTAAACTGTCAAAATTGACAATTTTAAGCAGCTATAACCATACGTTTTCAACAATCAGAATGATAATTTTCAACTGCCAAAAATAACCATTTTCAACTGCCAAAAATAACCATTTTCAACTGCCAAAAACTATAAATTAATCCAAATATTAGAATTGAAAATTATAGTTTTTAGCAATAGAAAATTGACATTTTTGGCAGCTAAAAATTAAAGTTTCTGGCAGTTAAAAATTGTCAATTTTGGTAGCTGAAGATTATTATTTTTAACTACCAGAAATAATAATTTTCTATTACCAAATTGACAATTTTCAATTATCAAAGACTGTAATTTTAAGCTGTCAAAATTGATCATTCTTAGCAAAAAACACCATACATTTTCAAATGCCAACGACGGTCAACTTCAACTGTCGGAAATAATAATTTTCTGTTACCAAATTGACAGTTTTCAGTTGCCAAAAACTACAATTTTAAAACTGTTAAAATTGGCAAATTTTAGCTTCAAAAACGTAAATTTTCAACTGCCAAAAATGACAATTTTCAACTGCCAGAAACTAAATGTATCTCTCAATAATTGACAATTATTAGAGTTAAACATTATAGTTTCTGGCAGTTAAAAATGTCAATTTTGGTAGTTGAAAATTATTATTTTTAATTGCCAACGATGGCCATTTTCAACTGTAGAATTTTCAATTACCAAATTAACAATTTTCAATTGCCAAAAACTGCCAATTTTTAGCAGCAAACACGTAAACTTTTAACTGTCAAAAAATGATAACTTTCAACTGCCAAAAATTGTAAATTTATCTGTCAGTAATTGTCAATTATTAGAGTTGAAGATTATAGTTTTTGACAGTTGAAATTTTTGTTAGCTGAATTATTATTTATTTTTTATTGCCAACGATGTCCATTGTTCACTGCCGGAAGTTATAACTTTAAATCAGTGACGGTTCGCGGGGTTTTTTCTGGTACGACCGAGGAACAAGAGGTGGTAATACAGATAGGTGCGGTCACGCAGCCAGCCGTCTCTGTAACTGACCCTACCTATCTGTATTACCACCTCTTGTTCCTCGGCCGTACCAGAAATAATCCCGCGAACCGTCACTGCTTTAAATTACCAAATTGACAATTTTCAAATACCAAATTGGCAATCTTCAATTGACAAAAACTACAATTTTATACTGCCAAAATTCACAAGTTTTAGCAGCAAAAACGTTAATTTTCAACTGCCAAAATTCAGAATTTTAAATTGCCAAAAACTATACACTTATCTGTCAATCATTTATTAGTTGAAAATTATAGTTTTTGGCAGTTAAAAATTGTCATTTATGGCAGTTGATAATTGAAGTTTTTGGCATCAGTTACCAAATTGACAATTTTCAACTGGCAAAAACTATAATTTTCAAATGTAAGTAAGTAGTAAGTAAGTTTTATTCATGTCATTATCGAAAGGTTTACATAAGTCAGAAATCATAATAGTAAATCGGAGACAATGTGTAACTAACAATTCTAAATATAAAGAAAATAAATAGCTTTAAAAAATTAGATTAAAAAATAAAATATACAAACACTACCATTCAACTATACAACTAGCATTCGAATGTAAATGGAAGTAAGCGATATAAATATTCTAAAATGCAGAACATTACAGACAGTTTAAAATAAAAAAAAAGATATCATGTAATAAAATAATACACCTAATTATAAAATAAAAACAAAAACATTCAAAATAAAATATTCAATAAATAAATAAAAACAGAGTAAATATAAAAACATTGTACAAATAAAATCGTTAAAAATAAAATGACTGCAATAGGATACAAAAATTCAATAAATAAAAAAGCCAAAAACTACTAAAGTTTCAGTAACCAACTGACAAAAATAACAATTTTAAACTGCCAAAACTACAATTTTCAATCCAAAATGGTAATTTCTAGCTGCCAACAATGACAAAAGTGACAATTTGCAAATGCCAAAAGCTACACTTTTCAACTGCGCAATAATGATAATTTTCAACAGCCAAAAATGACTATTTTCAACTGACAACGGTGACCAAACTTTAATTTTAAACTGCCAAAAATGACAATTTTCAATTGCTAAAAACTTTAATATTTAACAGTCTAAAATGACAGTTTCCAACGCTGACAATTTTCAACTGCCAAAAGTGCCAATTTTCAATTGCCAGCGATGATCATTTGAAACTGCTAAAAATGACAGTGAAATCATATCGGGTTATTAATGTTGTCACAATATGTCAAACATCACTATTAAAATTATATGCTTATATAAATAACAGGTCTTTTAAACCTTTCCACACATGCCATGAGTTCTTTCTTTCTAGTTTTCTATGTAGACTTATTGTTAAATATTCTGGTTAGAAGTTTATGTATATCTAAAAAATGGTGATGTGGCCATCATGTTACTTTCTCCGATTTGATGACATGATAGTTATTTATGGTAAGTGTTAAAAGAGGTACTTTTTAAACATAGACCAATTTTCAAGCTACCAATTAAAACAAAACAAAAAACTTGCAGAAATCAAATTTTAACAGTTAACAACAGTTTCAGAAATCGTCACTATAACCTCTTTAGATAAACAAAATCGGTATTGCATTTTGCTGTTTGAATTACACCGTTAATCCCTTGAGAAAATAAAAACGTGTTCCTGTAAACGATAAATTTCCTATGAATCAGCTCTATACACTTACCTTAGTGTAATGATGTCCATAAGACGACAATCGCCATTATCCTTCCTTCAAATTTGACTCAAAAATGAAACTTCACTCACAACACACCACCGAACCAAAACACCGAACTCACTCAAATGGAACTGTAAAACATTAAATTCAAGAACAACACTCCGCCGCACTGTTTATATCTAAAACACCGAACTCGCACTGATCGAACTGGAAAACAGTGTCAGGTGCGAACATCCGGCTTAGATGTCGCAAAAACACATTCTTTCTTCGCTTATCTGCGATGCAACAACGCAGCTGCGGCTCGAATACACCTCTTTTTAACAATTGAAAATCGTTTACTTATTCGGCGGTTAATCTTCCACCGAGAGTAAGTGTTCGCGTGTTTTAGTGTGCAGAATGTTGAAAATTATATTAATTCAATTTGATTTTAATTATTAGTTATGATGGTAGTTCCGACTGTTGGTAAGTGATTAAATGAAATTAATTAAACTTAATTGAATGAATAATTTATTGTGAATTTTTCAATGCAATTTAATAATATCTCTTAACGCAAATAACGATATGAGTAGAGGGACCATCAGGTCAATAGCTCATTAACAAATGATCAATAATGTTATGTTACAATAATGTACACAAAAAAATGGTGATGTGGCCATCATGTTACTTTCTCCGACTTGATGGTATCGTTTATATTTACGCTTTCGAGGTTTATTTTCAGTTTAAATCATATTTTAAATGTACATCGAACGTTTTGTAGACTCGTATGAAACGGACATTTAAAACGTCAAAATTATGAAAGATGGAAAAATTATACTGCAAATTTAAAAACTGAGTTTGCTCAAAAACTAAAGGGATTTCGAAAAAAACTTATTGTTTATAAGTTGTTCATTTTTGCATTCTCTACAATTATTATTCAAATAAATTTGCTGTAACTATTATCGTTTCATAATTATAAACCAAAAATGAAAAAAAAATATGTTTTTTTCTCGAATAACAATGATTTTATGAAAAATATTTTTAAGCCAAAGATGTTCATTTCTTTATTGTCTTCAATATTTATTTAAATGCTTTTATTTAAATGATATTTCAAATGCAGGAATGTTTCACAGGATCGGATGGCACGTCAAAATTATGAAAGTGATAATGACAAAATATCCTTCAAATTTGAGTAATATTTACCGTCAGTTTACTCGAAACTAGAGAGATTTTGAAAAAAATTATTGTTTATAAATTGTTCATTTTCACATTTTCTACAATTATTATTAATATAAATTTGACGTAACTATTATCGTTTCATAATTATAAACCAAACATTTTCAATAATTTTCCGTTACCAAATTGACAACTTTCAACTGCCAAAAACTACAATTTTATACTACCAAAATTGACCATTTTCAGCAGCCAAAATTGTAAATTTTCAACTGCCAAAAATGACCATTTTCAACTGCCAAAAACTATAAATTTATTTGTCAAGTATTAGAGTTAAAAATAATTTTGGCAGTTTAAAATTGTCATTTTTGGTAGTTGAAAATTATCATTTTTGGCAGTTGAAAATTGTCATTTTTGGCAGTTGAAAATTGTCAATTTTAGTAGCTGAAAATTATTATTTTTAACTGCCCACGAAGGCCATTTTTACTGCCGGGCGTAATCATTTTCAGTTACCAAATTGATAAAAACTACAATTTTAACCTGTCAAAATTGATCATTTTTGACAGTAAAAAACGTAATTTTTTTACTGCCAAAAATGACAACTGCTAAAAATGGAAATTTTTCAACTGACAAAAACTATAAATTTATTTGTCAAGTATTAGAGTTAAAAATCACATTGGCAGTTTAAAATTGTCATTTTTGGCTGTTGAAAATGATCATTTTTGGCAGTTGAAAATTGTCATTTTTGGCAGTTGAAAATTGTCAATTTTAGTAGCTGAAAATTATTATTTTTAACTGTCCACGAAGGCCATTTTTTACTGCTGGAAGTAATCATTTTCAGTTACCAAATTGATAAAAACTACAATTTTAACCTGTCAAAATTGATCATTTTTGACAGTAAAAAACGTAATTTTTTCACTGCCAAAAATGACAACTGCTAAAAATGGAAATTTTTCAACTGACAAAAACTATAAATTTATTTGTCAAGTATTAGAGTTAAAAATCATTTTGGCAGTTTAAAATTGTCATTTTTGGCAGTTGAAAATTATCATTTTTGGCAGTTGAAAATTGTCATTTTTGGCAGTTGAAAATTGTCAATTTTAGTAGCTGAAAATTATTATTTTTAACTGCCCACGAAGGCCATTTTCACTGCCGGAAGTAATAATTTTCAGTTACCAAATTGATAGAAACTACAATTTTAACCTGTCAAAATTGATCATTTTTGACAGAAAAAAACGTAATTTTTTCACTGCCAAAAATGACAACTGCTAAAAATGGAAAATTTTCGTCTGACAAAAACTATAAATTTATTTGTCAAGTATTAGAGTTAAAAATCACATTGGCAGTTTAAATTGTCATTTTTGGCAGTTGAAAATTATCATTTTTGGCAGTTGAAAATTGTCATTTTTGGCAGTTGAAAATTATCATTTTTAGCAGTTGAAAATTGTCATTTTTGGCAGTTGAAAATTGTCAATTTTAGTAGCTGAAAATTATTATTTTTAACTGCCCACGAAGGCCATTTTCACTGCCGGAAGTAATAATTTTCAGTTACCAAATTGATAGAAACTACAATTTTAACGTGTCAAAATTGATCATTTTTGACAGAAACAAACGTAATTTTTTCACTGCCAAAAATGACAACTGCCAAAAACTATAAATTTATCTGTTAATAATTGTTAATTAGTTGAAAATAATAGTTTTTGGCAGTTAATTTTTTTACGAAGAAGAAAAATGATTTTATGAAAAATATTTTCAAAAGATGTCTTTATTATCTTCAATATTAGTTTAAATGTTTTTGTAATATTTTTCATATTTAAAAAACTATTAGAAAAAACCAAACCACCAAAGTTTTTCAGTTCTTTGGATTGTCTAATAAGACCTAAGTTCAAAGTTTCATGTCAATTTCTGTATTAGTTTTTGAGATACAGCGCGCGCAGACACACACACAGACTCACACAGACACAATTTTGTTTCAGAAATCGTAGAAATCGCCTCAATGGACCTCAAAACGGATATTTCCGCAAAAATTGTTATTTGTTTAACAAGGCAATAAAGTGACAGATTTACGACGTGGCTGGAGTTTCATCACGGAGCGAGCTTGCGAAGAAAAGTCTCTCGTTCTACTGCGCCGGTCGACGATGTTTAAACGTCAATTGCCGAGCCACTAGGAGCCGGTCACGGTAAGCAAATTTCGCCAATGTTCGGCGACTTGATTTTTGTGCATGGATAAGTTAGAGACTCGCAAAATACACGCGGTGTTATTAAAACTTCGGGAACCTGTTTTTGGCCTTTTTGTTACGGGAAATTCGAAGGTAACTCTCAATTAAGCGAAAAATACATTGTAATGTCAAACAAATTTCCGGGCGGCTTCTATTGGTCGACGCGGTGTCTCATCTGATTGACGAAATAATATGACGTAGTCCCACCTGATTGGCCCATTACTTTTACAGCCTAGGCATAAATAAGCATTTTTAAAGCCTAGTCCGCAAAAGTTATATTTCACGGCCTAAAAGCAGTCCGAAAAATCTTACATTTCATCATCAATCCGCGAAAAAAATATTTACTTCGTAACAGAGAAAGTAAAAACATCATTAATGAATCTTAATTTTATATACGCACAGGAGTTGCATTAGGCAGAATAGTAGTTGTCCATAACAACAGTAAAAATTGTCCAGAATTTAAAAATCCACCAATCCAAAAAAAAAAGAGAAAATTGAGTGCCTGTAAAAATAGCGTTAGCCATGATTTCCCGAAGTTCAGCATCTCAACATCGTCAAAAATCGATTTAAAAAAAATCACCCTGTAGTAATTGGGTAACTTAGAAAATCGCGGATTTCACGGGTCCCTAGAGGACGTTTTCGGCTTTCGAGAAAAAAAATAAAAATTGTAAAAAAAAATTTTTTAAGAGGTTGCCAACCTTTTTTTGAAGGGGTGATCGGAGGGGGTTGAAGTTTTAATAGTCTTGTTCTTGAATTATTTGTGATTTTTCGTGAAAATTTCAACCCTTTACCTTTTTGAGATCTTGCACTTTGGGGCTCTTGCGTTTAGTAGAATGTAGTAATGTAGTAACAAGTATTGAACATGATTTTCATGTTTTAATGACATCTTGTGTTCAAACGATTGGGTACCCGATGACAGGCCATCAATAACCAAATTTTGTGAGTAAACTAGATCATCCGAGGCTATTAGGTTTAAATAGAGAAGGAACGGTCCCATTACCTGGAAAATAATATCCGAAACTAACGATCGGCTCGAAGGTAAAAGAGGAGGTACGCGGAGAGGCGAGATAGTGTTCAGTGTGCACTGTGCAACAACCTGTTATTATTTCCACTTTATCAAATAATCCCTATCTGGGCCTCGGCGCATGTGTTGAAATTTTCTATTAAACTCCATCAAAAAATAATTACATTCGCCCCGACTCGCTTAATTACACCGTTTTCCTGATCATCAAGTACCTTTTCTCCACGAAAAACACGTCAAGCGTAAATATTCCTGATTTTATTCAAGTCTTCATCTTGTTTATCATAAGCATCGATCGACCTTTTTGAATTGGTAATCAAATCATTGCAGGAGTTTCTGGGAATTTGTCGGTAGGTCTACAATCTGTACCCTCTTCTCCGTTAGAGAAGTAGTTCAAGTAGAAATAATGAAGTAGAATATTCGTGGTGTAGTAGAATTCGATCAATTATAATACAGGCTGCGGTAGAAGAAAATTTATGTGTTTACACCAAGTCGCATTAGTCATCAGAAGGATTCGTTTCTCTTGTCATTACGCAACTGAGACTATGTTTGTGGTTTTTTGTGATGCTTAGGAAATGTTCACGAGAAAGAATTATCGAAACATGCCTCTTTGAATGCAAGCAATACAAATCATTGAGATGACGATTCGATAAATTTTTCCCGAAGATTTACGAAAGGAGAAAATCTGTGCATTCATTCATTCCATCCTCTGGATAAGGGGAATTGTATCACGCGAAGACTTCGTTCAGAATTGTCGCGATAAATTTTTTAACTGGTGATTAATCATGGGCGTTTGAGTACCTATGTTTCTGAGGCAAAACGCCAGAGTTGGAAAAACATTACGAAGACCCAAAACATTTAATTTGCAAAAATCTAAAATCAAAAGGACGTAAAACGCTATAACGTTTGCCTTTAACGATTCCCAAGACAAAAAATCTCAACAGCCCGATCGCATTGCTTGGGAGTGAAGGGGTTAAGAAGCATCTTAAAGAAAAGGGGTTAAGAAGCATCTTAACCCTTTCGGCCCTGGTGGTGGCAATCGCCACCGCAACATTTACATGTCTCTACTTACTATGACAATCCATATGTTTGCTGTTTATCACTAGATGTCACTTTAACAAAGCCTCACTAATTATTTCCTATACTAATTAAGCAAATGAGTTCAAATTTAGTTTTAGTTTTAGTTTAGTAAATTAGTAGGTTAAGAGCAGTAAGAGGTTACTACCTCACTGAACTTCGCCTACTCTGCCATGATATTTCTTGTGCTTTATTTTTTTTTCTCGCAATTAAGACAATTTATTAATATTATTATTATTAATTTGGTATTTATGGTCTGAAGAAGCTCCCCATCAATAATAATTAGCAAAAAAATTTTTTTTCAAATTTAAAAATCCAGGGCTGAAAGGGTTGAAGAAAAGGCGAAAATTCAACATTGAGGTTATGTTTATTTATTCAACATTTCCTTTCGTTTAAATTACAGGCAAAGCTAGTCATCGAGTATTAAGCAATAGCAATTAAAATAATGTGCATACCCGGTGTACGCAGTGAATAAATTAGAAGCAAAAACAAAGGTGTGAATACGACGATTACATTAATCATCGCGATCGGGCGGGCACAAGATTGTTGAATGCGGAAGAGTTCATTGCCTGCCGTGTGGATTTTAAAATATGGACGGAATCAAATGGAATTAATTAGGCAAACGTTTTATAATTTTAATCGGAGCAGACGCGAACGCGATTAGATTAGGTTTAATGTGTGCACTTCACGCACCATTAATTATTAATTGAAGAAATGTTTTGATATATCCGTAATAGGCTACAGAAAAAAAAAGATTGTTGGAGCTGCGGTAGTTTACAAACAAAAACATGAGAGTATTGTTGTCCATTCGCCGACCCAAGATTTAGAAAATTTGATTTGTAAATGAAACTCTTTGTTATTATTACCATTGTTCATTAAAAAAAAAACCTCAAGTGTGCCTTGATTTTTTATTTTTTTAAATTTAAGTTGGTAACACATATTGAGGTTATGTTATGCGGCATGTTCCTACCGATAAATTAATTTGCTGTGATAAACGACGCAGAGAAGACGTAAGTTCACCTTCCAAAATTCCTTGGGCTGTGTTATTACCATCTTAAGTCAGGGGTGGCTCGTTATGTAGAGCACTACCTCTAATTTCGGGGTCGGCAAGAAAATTTTCCGTTCTGGAACTGCATTAGGAACAAAATAATTTCTGGCTCCGCTCATGCGCACGACGACGACGTGCACTTGTCAGTCGCATTTCCGCGCCATCCACGATGAATGAAATTAGTTCATTACCGAATACGCCTTTTTGCTCATGTAGTATAGAGGACACTTGAAGATTATCAATTTTAGCACTTGAAAATGTCTTTTTCGGCACTTTGCATAGTTGAAAATGGTCATTTTTGACACTTGAAAGTTGTCTTTTATGACAGTTGAAAATGGTTATTTTTGAACATTGAGAATTGTTATTTATGGCACTCGAAAATGATAATTTTTGATAGTTAAAAACTCATTTTTGACACTTAGAAAATATATTTTTCTACATATGGTTATTTTGCACAGTTGTAAATGGTAATTTTTGACATTTGAAAACTGTTTTTTTTGACACTTGAAAATAGGCATTTTTGACAGGTGATGATTGTATTTGTTGGCAGCTGAAAATTGCAATTTTTTGATCATTTTTCAAACTTGAAAATTTTAATTTATGGCACTCGAAAATGATAATTTTTGACAGTTGTAATGATCGTTTTTGACAGTTGGAAAATGTTATTTTTTGCACTTAAAATTGTCAATTTTGGTACTTGAAAATGTCTTTTTCGGCACTTGAAAATGGTCAGTTTGCACAATTGAAAATTGCCTTTTTGACACTTAAAAATGTCAATTTTACACTTTTGGTAATTGCCTCTTTTAACAGTTGAAAATTGCGACATTTGGCAATTCAATTTTTCATTTTTGGCACTTGAAAATTGTTGTTTTTGGCAGTTGACAATGGTATTTTTTAACCATTTATGGCATTTGAAAATGATAAATTTTGACAGTTGTAAAATGGCCACTTGAAAATGTATTTTTGTTGCACTTGATGATTGTCAAGTTTGGCACTTGAAAATGTCTTTTTTGGCACTTTGTACAGTTGAAAATTGTCATTCTTGACACTTGAAAGTTGTCTTTTATGACAGTTGAAAATGGTCATTTTTGTACCTTGAAAATTGTCATTTATGGTACTCGTAAATGATAATTTTTGACAATTTAAAACTATCGTTCTTGACGCTTAGAAAATATAATTTTTGGCCCTTGAAAATTGTGAATTTTGACTTTTTTTTGCACATGAAAATGGTTATTTTAGATAGTTAAAATGGTCGTTTTTGAAACTTAAAAATTTGAATTTATGGCACTCGAAAATGATAATTTTTGAAAGTTGAAATGATCGTTTTTGACAGTTGGAAAATTTCATTATTTGCACTTGAAAATTATCAATTTTGGTACTTGAAAATGTATTTTTTGGCACTTGAAAATGGTTTTTTTGTACAGTTAAAAATTGCCTTTTTGACACCTAAAAACGTTCATTTTAGACTGTTGGTAATTTCCCTTTTTAACAGTTAAAAATTGTGACATTTGGTATTTAAAAATGTTCATAATTGGCACCTGAAAATTGTGGTGTTTAGCAGTAATATTTGAACCATTTATGGCATTCGAAAATGATCATTTTGGCTGTTGGAAAATGTCGTCAATTTCGGCACTTCAAAATGTCTTTTTTGGCACTTAATGATTGTCAAGTTTGGTCTTTTGAAAATATCTTTTTCGGCACTTTGCACCGATGAAAATTGTCATTTTTGACACTTGAAAATGGTCAGTTTGCACAATTAAAAATTGCCTTTTTGACACTTAAAAATGTCAATTTTACACTTTTGGTAATTGCCTTTTTTAACAGTTAAAAATTGCGACATTTGGCAATTAAATTTTTCATTTTTAGCACTTAAAAATTGTCGTTTTTGGCAGTTGACAATGGTATTTTTTTTAACTATTTATGGCATTTGAAAATGATAAATTTTGACAGTTGTAAAATGTCATTTTTGGGCACTTGAAAAGGTATTTTTTTGCACTTGATGATTGTCAAGTTTGGCACTTGAAAATGTCTTTTTTGGCACTTTGTACAGTTGAAAATTGTCATTCTTGACATTTGAAAGTTGTCTTTTATGACAGTTGAAAATGGTCATTTTTGAACCTTGAAAATTGTCATTTATGGTACTCGTAAATGATAATTTTTGACAGTTTAAAACTATCGTTCTTGACGCTTGGAAAATGTAATTTTTGGTCCTTGAAAATTGTGCATTTTGACTTTTTTTGCACATGAAAATGGTTATTTTACATAGTTAAAATGGTCGCTTTTATAACTTAAAAATTTGAATTTATGGCACTCGAAAATGATAATTTTTGAAAGTTGAATTGATCGTTTTGACAGTTGGAAAATGCCATTATTTGCACTTGAAAATTGTCAATTTTGGTACTTGAAAATGTATTTTTTGGCACTTGAAAATGGTTGGTTTCTACAGTTAAAAATTGCCAGTTTGACATCTAAAAACGTTCATTTTAGACTGTTGGTAATTGCCCTTTTTAACAGTTAAAAAATGTGACATTTGGTATTTAAAAATTTTCATTTTTGGCACCTAAAAATTGTGGTGTTTAGCAGTTGACAATGGTAATATTTGAACCATTTATGGCATTCGAAAATGATAATTTTTGGCTGTTGGAAAATGTCGTCAATTTTGGCACTTCAAAATGTCTTTTTTGGCACTTAATGATTGTCAAGTTTGGTCTTTTGAAAATATCTTTTTCGGCACTTTGCACGGATGAAAATGATCATTTATGACACTTGAAAATTGTCTTTTATAACAGCTAAAAAATTTTTGAACCTTGAAAATTGTCATTTATAGCACTCAAAAATGAGAATTTTTGACAGTTGAAAACTATCGTTTTTGACACTTGGAAAATGCCATTTTTGGGGCTTGAAAATTGTGAATTTGGACTTTTTTTGTACATGAAAATGGTTATTTTGCAGAGTTAAAAATGGTCATTTTTGACAATTGAAAACTGTTTTTTTGACACTTGAAGATGGGCATTTTTGGCAGTTAAAAATTGTCACTTTTGGCACTTGAAAATTGTCGTTTTTGGCAGTTGAGAATCGTCGTTTTTCGCAGTTGACAATGGTAATATTTTGAACCATTCGAAAATGATAATTTTTGGCAGTTGGAAAATATCATTGTCAATTTTGGCAATTGAAAATGACTTGTTTGGCACTTAAAAAGGAGGTAATGTTACAAAATACAATTCGTCGTTTAATTGATTTTGAGTGACAAGAGACTATTTTGACTTTAGTAATGTAAAAGTGTAATGCTCTTTATACTTAAGAATTATATTTTATATATATTTTAATTCTTAAAAAGTGGCTTTACGTTAATTGGAGGGTATTACTTCTAAGAAAGAACAAAATAATAATTTTAAATTTTGTACAATTTTGTTTACTTTTCCTGTATGTACTTTAAAATTCCATCACATAACGGAAACCAACACCAATGAACTTGTAGTATTGTTTAATAACATTTATTATTTATTCCCAAGACGTAAATTTAAATAACGGATTACAAGGTTGATACGCTTTAATCCCACACATTTGATAAACGTTCGAGTTAATTAAGGCGCCGGCAGAGCTCTCCTTGACAGGAAGCAGGGTATAATTAGAAGCAGAAAAATTAATTTAACGGCGCACACTTTTGTGCCGCAAACTGGAAAATTTACATGTCGTTACCTATTATACGCGATTGCCCATTTCATCGGACACTCGGACGAGAAATAGCCTTCCGCTAATAAAAACGCCGAGTTATTACGCGTCCGGGGAACCGTTCCGGCGCGCATCTGCTTCTTCTTTTGTAGATGTAAAAAGGGGCAGAGCCATTAAATCGATTGTGAAACGAAATTTTCTAAAACGGGGAAGTGAGCGAATTGAGACGCTCCGATTCATCCTGAACGCAGAAGTGTACGCGCGATCGTGCATGCGTTAAATTTGTCGTCCAATTTCTGTTTCGGATGAAATGACAATTTTTTTTCTCTTATATTTCGAAGCCTCGATGTTTCCCTTTTAAATTAGCAGAAAAATCAGAGCTTTCATAATTCTTTTGCGGTGACATCGCGACGGCAGAAATTCCTATGATATATTTATATCGCTATAAAATATTACCAACAGTCAGAATAACGCTGAAATAACTAAATAATGGAAGAATATAACGTCAAGACGCGACCATATCAATCCGGCCAGAGCGGCATTAACAAGGTGTACATTTTGCAGGTTTTTTTACTACCGACGATTAGGGATTCCATTCTCGACATAATGGTACAGAAATTGTATTTTGATTGTAAAATCCTTGGATCAAATTCCGTTTCTAATTTGGAGAATTAGAGACTGTTCAAAACGGCGTTTTTGCATTAGCGACTTACGAACGACATACAAACCTTGGGTTGATAGCCCATAGGACTGTTAACACCTAGCTAATTTGGCAACACTGCACAGCACACACATGACAAATTATGATTTCGAGACTTAAACCTAACGTGTATTTCTTGGGTTGTTGTGTGCAGATTGTTCAATTTCTAGAAAGAAAAGAAATTAGCTGGAGCTTAATTAAGTAGCGTGAAGAATGTAATCAATTGGAGGAGTAACAGAGTGCGCGGTTAATTAGAATAGTGCATTAAATGCAGGTCGTATGAATAGAGGGCTTCACGAGTAAGCGCGCGAATATAGGGATCTTCTTTAGCGGCCGACGTTCCGCTGTTAATTTAAAAATATGACTAATTACGGGTCAGCCTACTAATAAATTCACAGCTGCGCCGATGATTGAGTGGACTGCATATCTGTTTTCGGAATGACAAAGTATTCGACTTATTGTCGACAAGTGCAAAATACTAGACGCGAATCCAGTTCAATTCTAAAAACGGCCAATTATTTTTTTCCATGGTAAAAACATTTTTGATTTATCAAGTAGCTTTTTCAATTTGTAATTTTTTTTTAAAGTAATTTTTTTAAGTGTCAATCAAGGTGTTATTTTAGAAATTGCATAATACTGTCAAAATGATTATTTCATAGAATTCAAATAAGTTCAAATGTTACGGGGAAATTAGCAACAGCGTATTTTCCCTTTATTTACAAATTTTGCAGCTATAACTTGTGAAAATGTCTTCTATAGTTTCAAGAAAATCGGACGAAAATTTGAAAAATCTGTTATCAAAAATTGAAATTAAAAATTAGCGATGACGTATTCTTCGTTTGTTGACTCATTTTACGGCTGTATCTTTTGAAAATATCTTCTAAAGTTTCAAGAAAATCGGTCAAAAAGTTTTCAGAAACTTTGAAAAATTGAAATTTCTTTACGAGAAAATTAGCGATAGTGTATTTTTCGTGTATATACATTTTACAGCTGTAAATTTTGAAAATATCTTCTAAAATTTCAAGAAATTTTCAAATTGAAATTTCTCGAAAATTAGCAAAGACGTATTTTTCGTTAGTTGACTCATTTTACAACTGTAAATTTTGAGAATATCTTTTAGAGTATCAAGAAAGTCGGTTGAGGAGTTTTCAGAAAATTTAAAAAATCTGTTAAAACGAGTATATCAAAAATTTTCAAATTTAAATTTCTTGAAAATTAGCGACGTCTTATTTTTCGTTTGTTGGCTCATTTTACAGCCGTAATTTTGAGGATGTCTTCCAGAGTTTTAAGAAAATAGGTCGAGGAGTTTTCAGGAAATTTAAAACATCTGGTAAAACGTGTATTTAAAAAAAATTCAAATTGAAATTTCTCGAAAATTAGCGACGTCTTATTTTTCGTTTGTTGGCTCATTTTACAGCCGTAATTTTAAGGATATCTTCCAGAGTTTAAAAAAAAATCGGTTGAGGACTTTTCAAAAAATTTAAAAAATCTGTTAAAACGTGTATTTAAAAAATTTTCAAATTGAAATTTCTTGAAAATTAGCGATGTCTTATTTTTCGTTTGTTGGCTCATTTTACAGCTGTAAATTTTGAGGATGTCTTCTAGAGTTTAAAAAAATCGGTCGAGGAGTTTTCAGGAACTTTGAAAAATTGAAATTTCTTTACGAGGAAATTAGCGATAGTGTATTTCCGGTATAAATAAATTTTACAGCTGTAAATTTTCAAACTATCTTCTAAAACTCCATGAAAATCGGACGAAAATTTGAAAAATTTTTAAATTAAAATTTCTCAAAAATTAGCGAAGACGTATTTTTCGTTTGTTGACTTATTTTAAAACTGTAAATTTCGAGAATGTCTTCTAGAGTTTCAAGAAAATCTGTCGAGGAGTTTTCAAAAAATTTAAAAAATCTGGTAAAACGTTTATTCCAAAAATTTTCAAATTGAAATTTCTTGAAAATTAGTGACGTCTTATTTTTCGTTTGTTGACTTATTTTAAAACTGTAAATTTCGAGAATGTCTTCTAGAGTTTCAAGAAAATCTGTCGAGGAGTTTTCAGAAAATTTAAAAAATCTGTTAAAACGTGTATTTCAAAACATTTTCAAATTGAAATTTCTTAAAAATTAGCTACGTCTTATTTTTCGTTTGTTGGCTTATTTTACAGCTGTAAATTTTGAGGATGTCTTCCGGAGTTTCAAGAAGATCGGTCGAGGACTTTTCAGAAAATTAAAAAAATCTGTTCAATCATTTTCAAATTGAAATTTCTTGAAAATTAGGGACGTCTTATTTTTCGTTTGTTGGCTCATTTTACAGCTGTAAATTTTGAGGATGTCTTCCGGAGGTTTAAGAAAATCGGTCGAGGATTTTTCAGAAAATTTAAAAAATCTGTTAAAATGTGTATTTCAAAAATTTTCAAATAAAAATTTCTTGAAAATTAGCGACGTCTTATTTTTCGTTTGTTGGCTTATTTTACAGCTGTAAATTTTGAGGATGTCTCCCAGAGTTTCAAGAGAATCGGTCGAGGACTTTTCAGAAAATTTAAAAAATCTGGTAAAACGTGTATTTCAAATATTTTCAAATTGAAATTTCTTGAAAATTAGCGACGTCTTATTTTTCGTTTGTTGGCTTATTTTACAGCTGTAAATTTTGAGGATGTCTTTCAGAGTTTTAAAAAAATCGGTCGAGGAGTTTTCAGAAAATTTAAAAAATTTGTTAAAATGTGTATTTCAAAAATTTTCAAATTAAAATTTCTTGAAAATTAGCGACGTCTTATTTTTCGTTTGTTGGCATATTTTACAGCTGTAAATTTTGAGGATGTCTCCCAGAGTTTCAAGAGAATCGGTCGACGACTTTTCAGAAAATTAAAAATATCTGTTAAAAAGTGTATTTCAAAGATTTTCAAATTGAAATTTCTTGAAAATTAGCGACGTCTTATTTTTCGTTTGTTGGCTTATTTTACAGCTGTAAATTTTGAGGATGTCTTTCAAAGTTTTAAAAAAATCGGTCGAGGAGTTTTCAGAAAATTTAAAAAATCTGTTAAAACGTGTATTTCGAAAATTTTTCAAATTGAAATTTCTTGAAAATTAGGGACGTCTTAGTTTTCGTTTGTTGGCGCATTTTACAGCCGTAATTTTGAAGATGTCTTCCAGATTTTCAAGAAAATCGGTCGAGGACTTTTCAGAAAATTTAAAAAAGTCTGTTAAAACGTGTATTTCAAAAATTTTCAAATCGAAATTTCTCGAAAATTAGCGAAGGCGTATTTTTAGTTTGTTGGCTTATTTGACAGTCACAGGTTAGTTGGACATCGTCCTAAAGTTTCATAAAAATCGGCGAATAGATTTTTCTGGAAATTTGAAAAATCTGTTAGAACAACTATTTTATGCAATTAAAGACCTTGACATTGTGCACATTTTGACGTCTAGGTTGTCAAAATCTGATAACGTGTTGTGTAGTTATCTGCTGTCAAAAACCGAAATTGTACGCGTTTGCGCCTTCAACTTGAAAAACGCACAATTCTTTTATTTTCCATCGATTTTGGCAAAATTTATTCAATGATAATTTGCAGACTTGTTGTCGAAATCCGATAACGCGTTGTGGAGTTATACGCTGTCAAAAAATTGTACGCGTTTGGGTCTTCACTTGAAAAAAACGCATAATTTTTCTATTTTCCAGCAAGTTTGCCAAAATTTCTTAAATGATAATTTGAAGACTTTGACAATATACACACTTTTACCAAAATGTGATAGTGTTGTGGAGTTATCTGCTGTCAAAGATCGACATTGTACGCGTTTGCGCCTTTAACTTAAAAAACGCACAATTTTTAAATTATTAATTTTCGCAAAATATCTTGAATGATGAATTCAAGACTTTGACATTATGCACATTTTGACGTCTATGTTGTCAAAATTTGATAACGCCTTGTGAAGTTATTAAAAATTGTACGCATTTGTGTTTTTCACTTGAATTTCCAGCAATTTTGGAAAAAAATCTTAAATGATAGTTTGAGGCTTTGATATTATGCACACTTTGAGTCTAAGTTGTCAAAATCTGATAACGCACTGTGGAGTTATCTGTTGTAAAAAATCGAAATTTTACTCGTTTGCCTCCTTAACATGAAAAACGCACGATTTTTAAAATTTTCATCGATTTTGACAAAATTTCTTCAATGATGAATAAAAATTGAAATTGTGTGCATTTTGGTGCACAGGTTGTCAAAAACTGATAACGCGTCGTGGGGTTATCTGCTATCAAAAATCGAAATTGTATGCGTTTGGGTCTTTCACTTAAAAAATGCATAATTTTTAGATTTTACAGCAATTTTGGCAATTTTTTTAAAATGGTAATTCGAAGACTTTGGCATTATGCATTTGACGTCTAAGTTGACCAAATCTGATAACACGTTGTGGTGTTATCTGCTGCCAAAAATCGAAACTGAAGCATTTACGTCTTTAACTTGAAAGACGTACGATTTTTAAGTTTTACATCGATTTTTGCAAAATATCTTGAACGGCGAATTGAAGACCTTAGCATTATGTACATTTTGACGTCTAGATTGTCAAAATCTGATAACGCGTTGTGGAGTTGTATGCTGTTAAAAATAGAAATTGTACGTGTTTGGGTCTTTCATTTAAAAAACGCATATTTTTTTATTTTCCAGCAATTTTATCAAAATTTCTTGAATAATAATTTAAGGACTTTGACATTATGCACATTTTGACGTCTAAGTTGTCAAAATCTGATAACGCGTGCTGGAGTTATATGCTGCCAGAAATCTAAATTGTACGCGTTTGCGTCCTTAACATGAAAAAACGCACAATTTTTAAATTTTTCATCGATTTTGACAAATTTTTTTTAATGATGAATTGAAGACCTTGAAATTATGCACATTTGGACGTCTAAGTTGTCAAAATCTGATAACGCGTTGTGGAATTATCTGCTGTCAAAAATAAAAATTGTACGCGCTTGGGTCTTTCAATTAAAAATGCATAATTTTTAGATTTTGCAGCAATTTTGGCAAAATTTTTTAAATGATAATTTGAAGACTTTGGCATTATGCATACTTTGACGTCTAAGTTGACCAAATCTGATAACGCGTTATGGTGTTATTTGCTGCCAAAAATCGAAATTGTAAGCATTTGCGTCTTTAACTTGAAAGACGTACGATTTTTAAGTTTTCCATCGATTTTGCCAAAATATCTTGAATCGCGAATTAAGGAATTATGTACATGTTGACGTCTAGATTGTCAAAATCTGATAACGCGTTGTGGAGTTATATACTGTTAAAAATAGAAATTGTACGTGTTTGGGTCTTTCACTTAAAAAAAACGCATTTTTTTTTATTTTCCAGCAATTTTGTCAAAATTTCTTGAACAATAATTTGAGGACTTTGACATTATGCACATTTTGACGCCTAGGTTATTAAAATTTAATAACCCGTTGTGGACTTATCTGCTGTCAAAAATCGAAATCGTATGCGTTGGATTCTTTCACAAATTTTAAATATTCCAGCAATTTTGGCAAAATTTCTTGAACGATAATTTGAAGACCTTGACATTATGCATACTTTGACTTCTAATTAGTTTTTTTTATAAAATCAACTCAAAACGAACTTATAAACTATTTTAGACCTGAAGTCTTAAGAAAATTGGCGAAGTGTTTTTTTATTGAAATTTGAAAAGCAATCGCTTCATGCACTTCAATCATTTTCAAATTTAAAATCTGGAACAATCAGTGCTGACGTATTGTATAAATTTGCAACTGTAGGTTTTAAAAATGTCGGACAAAAGTTTGCTGAGGATTTTTCAAAACATAGGATAAAATATAAAATAAAATTGCTTGGAATACACTACTGATAACCAGTGACGGTTCGCGGGTTTTTTTCTGGTACGGCCGAGGAACAAGAGGTGGTAATACAGATAGGTGTGGTCACGCAGCCAGCCGTCTCTGCAACTGACCCTACCTATCTGTATTGCCACCCTTGTTACCTCGGCCGTACCAGAAAAAACCCCGCGAACGGTCACTGCTGATAACGATCTTACATCAAACGACGGGGCTGAAGCATGGGGATTTTTTTCACTACCAACTATTTTTGCGCGGGAAATTTGAAATTTGAGCTCGGTATAAATATCTTTTGCCCATTTTAATAGAAAATTATGTCCTCCTTGCTATATACCAGTGGCGGCTGGTGGCGTGAGTCATAGAACGGTCACGGTAGTAGAGGTGGCAATAAAGATGGGTGCGGTCATTCATTCAATGAGTCGAAATCTATCAGAGCGGTAGAGAGGCGTCGTCTTAATCAATCTCCGCTGGCCATACCAAGAGTCACACCGCCAACCGTCACTGCTATATATTTATGAATGATTGTGGGGTAGAACAAACAATTATGTGTGTATTCATTTATTTATTTATTTCCCAACAGGACAATCCCAATATAAGAGGGAAATATCACACATAAAACATAATACAGAGCATAACTAAAATGGACGTGTATTCAGGCAAAATCTGAAGAAACCTATTCTATGGTTAGCATTTAAGATTTGTTAATAGTTTTTTTTTAAAGACAATGTATACTTCTTCTTTTGCCTTCAACGTTACGCCCTTAGATGTCGCTGCGTACATCAGCAATGCGTTACGTTTTCTACCCGGTGCATCTTTGTGTGTGATTCGGGCTTGTTTGGGCAGCGTGAACGTGTCTTGGGGATCGTGAGCCGAGATGACTTAACAAGATACGGCGGGTGGAATTCCTTAAAATCCGTCCTCGTCCCACCCGTACCTTCTTCATTGTGCCCATCTCAACCTCATTATCTCACCTCGTCTACCCATTCAGCCCGAGAACAACTGCCAAACCAGCCCGGGCCCGGGCACGCACAATCTTAAATATTTACATACGTATATATGCATGTGTGTGTGTGTGTGTGCCGGTGGATGGAGGTAGCACCGGAGGATGCCTTTTATTTGCTCAAACCTATCCATGTTTGAATTCATTAACATTTTTCAGATATGTTCGGATTTTGTTTGTTTCTCTCCACGTCCAGATTTGCATATTCCGCCTGAAAAACTGTATAAAATACTCTTTAACACCATTCATTTTCGAAAGGTGATGTTTTCAATATATGCAAACGATAAAGAAACTTGTTTCACACGTACATGTTTCTAAATAAAAATGTCCTCCTAATTTAATGTCCTCCTACCAAGAAGATAATGTAGAATCTAAAATCCGTAATTTAATGCTGTATTGTTATAATCTGATCTACAAATAAATTCCTTTCCACATATCCTTAGTCACAAAACATATTCTGCAGATCGTGTAGAAGATTGAGCCCGAGGATCTACCGATCAACAGTAGTAATATTTGTAGTTGATGGTAAATAGACTAGTGTTAGGTGCGATTAAGCCTTTTTATAAGCTTTTGAATAAAACTGCAGAATTAGCCTTTACTTTTATGATTTAATTACATTCCCAGCTAATCCCTGACAATTTGAAATATATTTCAACATTTGAATTTTTTATATTTTTGATTTCATCAATAGGCTCTTTAGTGGTATGAGCTTTGGATATAGTGGAGATTTGGGCTTGGTATATGAGGGGTTTGGAAAAATTTTGTAGGGCTAACTCTAACTCTACCAAATACAGGGAGAATTTGTTCCAATGTTCAGTATGGGGATTCCGGAAACTAACAGAGATAGAGAGACGATTACATGGGGAAACGATTGCTCACTTTAATGAGCTTTATGTTTTTTTTTTAAACAAAATGCTTTAGTAATTAGATATCTGGAAAATAAAATTGTTGTTTGTCTACTTATGGAATGTTGATTTTTCCTTTGAACCTCGCTAGGAGAAGGAACCAGAAAAAGTACTAAAGTAGCAAATAAGAAAAAATAGTGATGTGGCCATCATGTTACTTTCTCCGACTTGATGGTATCATAGCCATTTATATTTACGTTTTCATGGTTTATTTTCAATTGAAATCATATTTTAAATGTACATCGAGCGTTGCGTAAACTCGGATGAAACTGACGTTTAAAACGTCAAAATTATGAAACATGGAAAAATTATACTTCAAATTCAAAAACTCGGTTTACTCAAAAACTAACGAGATTTCGAAAAAAACTTATTCTTTAGAAGTTGTTTATTTTGGCATTCTCTACAATTATTATTCACATATATTTGCTGTAACTATTATTGTTTCATAATTATAAACCAAAAATTAAAAAAAAATAATAAATTTTTTTCTCAAAAAGCAATGATTTTATGAAAAATATTTTCAAGCAAAAGATGTTTATTTCTTTGTTGTCTTCAATGCTTGTTTAAATGTTTTTGTGATATTTTTCATATTTAAGAAAATATTGGCAGAAAACAAAAAACAGTTAAGGTAAACACCCACTTCCAGTGTACGAAATTTTACCAAAAGCTTTTCAGTTCTTCGGATTATCAAATAAGACGTATGTTCAAAGTTTCATATCAATTTCTCTGTTAGTTTTTGAGATACACAGACACAATATTTTTTTTCCAGAAATTGTTGAAATGGCATCTAGGGACCCCAAAACGGATATTTCGTCGAATTTTTATTATTATATCACCACGTTGTAGAGCATACAGAGTGGCAATGATAAAGTGTCAATTGTTTTGAAGTATCTCTATAAATAGTCTCGCAAAAAAATAAAAACATTTTTTGAAAATTTCGATTTTTTTCGGATATCTTCGGAAGTAGTCGGAATATTTTATGTTTCAAAACGGCATTATGTTACACTCCAGATTGGGCAACTTTAACCGACCTTGTATCTCTTCAAATAACCGAGATCCCCATGCTTGAGCTCCAAAAACGGACACCCTGTATAGTGGATTTTATGTAAGCATATTTATTGATGTAAAGTATTGAAGAAAACGTTATTTTGATACGTGTTAATAACGTGATAGCGGTCTTCTTAATTAAATATTAATCGATCAGGTAATGACTAACCTTTTAAAATTAGTAATAATAACACATTTTTATACGCGCTTTACTTTCATGTCGACGACAAGTCTGGATAAACTTTCAATATAATGCGAAATGCATATTCATTAGAATCATAATTAATTGCTTGCATTGTTCACTGCTAATGATATAATTGCCGAGCTATAATAATCTGTATCCTGTAACTGTTAATGTAACAACAGGTGTGTAACAATTTCAGGTATACATGGTGTCTCAAATTGCCTAGGTTAGTTAGTTTTCATAATTAATGATGGAGATTGGTTGAACATGTAACGTTATGCAGTTCTAGGTGTTAGGGATGGACAATATTTCACGTATCTGTGATTTTTCATTAGAATTGAAAAATCACAGGTAGCTACTGTTACTAAATTTTACTGCTACTTAAAATTACTGCTATTTAAACAGTGTCTTAAACTGTGATTGCTCCTTAAAATCACAACTGTTACCTAAACAGTGATTGCTACATAAACTGCGACTGTTACTTAAAACGTGATTGTAAGAAGACAATAAATATTATTTTATATTCAATACTGTACATATACTGCCATTTACTCTTACGTTCATGATCAAATTACGATTTTCATCAACTGAAAAAACAAATGCTACGAATGGCCAAAATGCCTCAAAATTAATTTAAATTTAAGATTCAGTGCGAATATCTAAAGATACATTTTGAAATAATACCACGAAACCAATTTTGAAATTGCAAACTTCATGAACTGAAAAACAATAAAAACAATTCACCAAACTGCGAAAATCTCCAAATGCTCCTCCTTGTTCAGGTGCTCAAAAAATTAAAACTAAAATCTTCTAAAATCTATATCTCTATTGAAAGCTGTTGAATTTACAAAAACCAAATTGATTTTTAATAAGCGTTACATCGGCCATTGAGGATAATTTTTTATGGAATTTTTCCTGCATGTTTTATATTTTCTTCCGCGATGTTTTTCTTAAAATGTTTTCGAAAATTTTCGAAAATCTATATCTATTAAAAATTGTTGAATTTACAAAAAAAAACAAATTGGTTTTTAATAAGTCATACTTCGGCCATTAAGGATGATTTTTATGGAATTTTTCCTGCTCTTTTTATATTTTTTTCTGCGATGTTTTTGTTCAGGTGCTCAAAAAATTATTATTTTTTTTTCAAAAATCCATATCTCTATTGAAAATTGTTGAATTTTCAAAAACCAAATTGATTTTGAATAAGCGATACTTCGGCCATTAAGGATGATTTTTTATGGATTTTTTCCTGCTCTTTTTATATTATTTTCTGCGATGTTTTTGTTTAAGTGCTCAAAAAATTAAAACAACAATTTTCAAAAATCCATATCTCTATTAAAAATGGTTCAATTTACAAAAACCAAACGAATTTTAAATAAGCGGTACTTCGGCCATTGAGGATAATTTTTTATAGAATTTTGCCTGCATGTTTTATATTTTCTTATGCGATGTTTTTGTTCAGGTGTTCAAAAAATTAAAACAATTTTCAAAAATCCATATCTTTATTGAAAATGGTTGAATTTACAAAAACCAATCGAATTTTGAATTATCGGTACTTCGGCCATTGAGGATATTTTTTATGGAATTTTTCCTACATGTTTTATATTTTCTTTCGCGATGTTTTCGTCAAAAAAAAAATTAAAACAAAAAGTTTCAAAAATCCATATCACTATTGAAAATGGTTGAATTTACAAAAAGCAAACTAATTTTGAATAAGCGTTACTTCGGTCATTGAGGATAATATTTTATAGAATTTTTCCAGCGTGTTTTTATATTTTTTTTGCGATGTGATCATAGTCACAGTTTAAAATCACTGATATTAGAAAGTAGCAATCACAGGTAGCAACGTGATTCAAAAGTAACAGTTTTTCTCATCTCTACTAGGTGTTCACTCAGATTCCGTTCAGAGAAATTATAAATTTTGAAACAAGAAAAAATAAAAAATTAGATAGAAAAAAATGTTTCCTATAAAAGTCATTTATTTTGAAATGCCAAGCTTGAAAATTCAAGATGATGTTTAGCCAAACTCAAAATAAAATTTAAGATGATGTTTACCCAAATTCACCAATTCTCGAATTTTAATTTTTACGTATTTTATTTAATAGGATTAGGTAAATTAAGACGATAACATTTATAGAGCAGATTTCGATGCCATGCCTTCGTAATATTTTTGAAATAATTCAAATTAACACCACGTACGTCAAAATTTCTGGTCAAAATGTTATGAACATTGATTTTAGATAAAATGTTATACTCATATTGAATTAATCATTAGTCCCTTAAGGAATTTTGTAAACTTTTTCTTGGGCGGAATAGTTACGTACATTCCACATTCCTATAATAAATAACGATTACTTTAACATTCTCTTGAAAATGCCCTGATAAGGCAAAACTAGTTGTAAATTTTAACATTCAGTTTCTAAACTATCTTTTCGTTAGTACCAATACCTATTTCATATTAAAATAATTTAAAGTGTTTAACAGTGGAAATTAAAACTAACAAAAAGTTTAAAAGTGCACAATTTCATCAACGCTAGGTAGTTTTATGCAAATTTTGGGATGGGTTGTCCCTTAGCGGGGACCTGCACATCCATAAAAGAGACCGTTAAATACGGAAAATTTTAAGTACATGTATTTATACCGTTTGCAATTATTCTCTTACAAAAGCAACAAAGCAAAATACAGTAAAACAGGCTTTTATCTGATTTAAATTATGCAAGAATTGAATTATCAGCTGAAGAGTGGTTTTGACCTTATTACACATAATTCAACACATAATTAATCTCGGCAAAAATAAATTACACAGGAAAATTATGCTTTACACTGAGTGACTCATAATAAAACGCATTTATTTTAATTACTCAGCATGGTCTTTCAGTTCGTATTTTTTTTATATTTAAACCTCACACGATTGCCAAAATTATAAAACTAACATTTTTATCAGTTGCAAATTACTACTATAAATACATTCTTCTTCTTCTGCATTCCATCATCTACCTGGAGTTGGAAATAATAACAGCTTTATTTTAAACTAGAATAGGGGTATTGATGTTAATAAATATTTGTATTGTATTATTTTGTATTTCAATAAAAGGTGGTAATGAGATTATAACCTGGTGGAAAAATTCCAAATTCACCTGCGGTCCAAACTGGGACTTATAAAATCAATGTAATTTATGAACTGTTGAGTGTAAAAGCATGTTTCGTAATAAAATAATTAATAGGTTTGCATAAGTGGTACCCAATTAAATATTAATGTACCATTTATGGATTTAATAAACTCAAACATACACATATTGGAGTTACCAAGGGATTGTAATTTTGTAGGTAAACTCAATGTTGACAAATGACAAATATAGATTATATTTATAAAAAATTGTGTTATACCAACAAAGTTAAAGTGGTTTTATTATATTTATAACATGTATAATGAAGTAGAAGCCTCCACCATTAACAATAAATATAGATTTGTACGCGTGCAAGTAATAGAAGACAAAACTAAAATTGTTTTTCTGCTACCGACAACGTAAACAAGCATTGCATCCATAGTTACAGATACCGTAAGTGGTAGATAACTAAAGTCCGGATTTATATGCGCTAAAAAAGGCGTTATACTTTTTTATATGCGCTCAAAAAAGGCGTTATAATTTTTTATATGTGCTTAAAATTAGCCAATATATACGACAAAATGATTCAAATATGGATTTTATATGCGGTCTAATTAAAAATAATGTTGCAAAATAAAAAAAAATACGAATACCAACTGATGGTAATTCATTTATTAGAATTACAATGTAGAACCAAAATTTGATTTTGATTTTAATTTTAGGTAAAGTTAAATGACATGGAGTCCATGTACAAATGTATTATGTCCTCCTTAGTCTCGCTTTTCAAAATTCCACAAATCATTTTAATTTTTTCGTATCCCGGATTTCGATATTATACGCAAGTTAGGGAACTAATTTTAAATTTTCGTACAGTTCTTCAATAATTTTAAAAGCCTCAAAGGCATTTGAGCTGTTTCCAAATTCTTGATTGCAGTTATTAAGATGCAAAAATGAGCAATAAAAGCTAATTTTTGCAAAATATTTATACCTACAACACGATCTTTACATTTTTTAAGTACTGCCGATTCTTCATCATTAAAATTAAGAAGAATATTTTCTAATTTTTCAAAATTATTGGCGTAGAATAAAGCAGCTTCCAGCCAAGCACAATTACCGGGTATTAGAGGTGGGCAGACAGTTCAGGAACCGGTTCAATGAACCGGTTCTTAGCAAAGAGCGCTCAGGAACCGGTTCGCACAAAAGGAACCACGGTTCCTCTGCTCTTTAATATGTACTGGGCTTTTTCTTCAAGAGTGAAAACCAGACGCGTACCCCTACCTGTAGAAGCGCCCCGGTAAAAGCGCGTGAAATCACCTGCGGAAATTTCATGCGGTTCAGTCCACTATCAAGTGAAGTACGAGCTTCATGTGGTTCCTGCTATGAACCGTAGATAACTTCAAGAGGTTCAACTTATCGCAGAAATTTCATGCGGTTCTCGTGATTTTTTTTTAGTCCAGTCTTAAATTTTGACTTAAAGTTTTTTGGAATTTTAAATTAAAATGTGGAAACGTTTAATTAAATGCAACATTTTTTCTTTAAGTCAAAATTTGTTCTTTTTGACACTTGTCACTTTAAGTCAAATTTTGTCTAAATTTACATTTGTAGAGGCTTAACGGGGTTAAGTAAAATTCGTCGTTTTTTGACGTTTGGCGATTTTAAGTTACATTTCGACATTAATTTGAACATGGAGTCTTTTAACTTTAATTTGATTTGGCATATTTTCTAGAGGCTTAACGACTTTAAGTTAAAATTATTCTTTCCTCTTGATTGCTGACTTTAAATCAAATTTACACATTAATTTGGACATATCATATCATCATTTCATATCATTTATTTAGTCACGTAAGCCACCATTTACAAACAATACAGAATTATAATATTTGCGGCGGATGTGATAAAATCTTTTAACTTTAAATTTGACTCTTTTTTTAGAAGGTTTAGATTTTAAATCAAAATTAGTCTTTTTTACTTAACGTTTGTTGACTTCAAGTCTAATTTCTACATTCAGTTGTCATAAAGTCTTTGAACTTTAGTAAACTTGACATTTTTCCAGAGGCTTAACGAGTTTAAATCAAAATTAGTCTTACTTTTGACGCTTTTCATTAATTTCTCATAAAGTTTTTTAACTTGAATTAAATTTGACATTGTTTCTAGAAACCCGACTTTAAGTCAAAATTAGTTGTTTTTCTTGAAGTTTGTTGACTTTATTATTTTGCACATAAAGTCTCTTAATTCTATCAAAATTTGACACTTTTTCTATGGGCTTAAGGGTTTAAGTCAAAATTAGTCTTATTTTCTTAACGCTTCTCAACCTTAAGTAAAATTTCGATAGTAAATTGGACATAAAGTCTCTTCACTTTAATTAAATTTGACGTTTTTTCTAGTGGCTTGACGCCTTTAAAATCAAAATTTGTCTTTTGTTGACGCTTATCGACTTTAAGACAAATTTCGACATTACTTTGCACATAAAGTCCCTTCACTTTATTTGAATTTGACATTTTTCTAGAGGCTTAAAGACTTTAAGTCAAAATTAGACGTTTTTCTTGAGTTGACTTTAAGTCAAATTTCGACATTAATTTTCAGATAAAGTCTTTTAATTCTACCCAAAGAGACTTAAGAGTTAGTCTTTTTACTTTCTCCGTTACGAAGTACGAGAAAGTATTGTGATCGTGATTTTTTTTTCAAAATTTTTTTTTACGGAAATATCCGTTTTGGGGTCCCTAGATGCCATTTCAACAATTTCTGGAAAAAAATTTTTTGTGTGTGTGTGTGTGTGTGTGTGTGTCTGTCTGTCTGTGTGTGTGTGTGTGTGTGTGTGTGTGTGTGTCTGTCTGTCTGTCTGTCTGTGTGTGTGTGTGTGTGTGTCTGCTGTGCGCGCTGTATCTCAAAAATTAAAAGAGCAATTGATATGAAACTTTGAACATACGTCTTATTTGATAATCTGAAGAACTGAAAAGCTTTCGGTAAAATTTCGTACACCGATGGGTGTTTACCTTAACTGTTTTTTGTTTTTTGCCAATATTTTCTTAAATATGAAAAATATCACAAAAACATTTAAACAAACATTGAAGACAACAAAGAAATGAACATCTTTTCTTTAAAAATA
This sequence comes from Ocypus olens, assembly GCA_910593695.2. NCBI lineage: Eukaryota > Metazoa > Arthropoda > Insecta > Coleoptera > Staphylinidae > Ocypus > Ocypus olens. The sequence continues at coordinate 45,967,274 of OU343049.1, forward strand.
TTTTTCATAAAATCATTGCTATTCGAGAAAAAAAAATATTATCTTTTTTTCAATTTTTGGTTTATAATTATGAAACGATAATAGTTACAGCAAATTTATGTGAATAATAATTGTAGATAATGCCAAAATAAACAACTTATAAAGAATAAGTTTTTTTCGAAATCGCTTTAGTTTTTGAGTATACTGAGTTTTTGAGTTTGCATTACATTTCATAATTTTGACGTTTTAAACGTCAGTTTCATGCGAGTCTAGAAAACGCTCGATATACATTTAAAACATGATTTAAATTGAAAAAAAACCATGAAAGCATAAATTTAAATAATACCATCAAGTCGGAGAAAGTAACATGATGGCCACATCACCATTTTTTTCTTAACGCTTGTCGAATTTAAGTCAAATTTCGACATTAATTTGGACAAACTCTTTTACCTTTAGTTAAATTTGACATTTTTTAGACGCATAACGACTTTAAGTCAAAATCAGTCTTTTTTCTGTCGACTTTAGGTCAAATTTCTACAATAATTTGTCATGAAGTCATTTGAATTTATTTAAATTTGACATTTATTTAGAGGCTTAACGGCTTTAAGTCAAAATTAGTCTTTTTTCAGTCGACTTTAAGTCAAATTTCTACAATAATTTATCATAAAGTCTTTTGACTTTAGTTAAATTTGACTTTTTTTTAGAGGCTTAACGGCTTTAGGTCAAAATAAGTATTTTTTCTTTCGACTTTAAGTCAAATTTCTACAATAATTTATCATAAAGTCTTTCGACTTTAGTTAAATTTGACTTTTTTTAGATGCTTAACGGCTTTAAGTCAAAATGAGTCTTTTTTCTTTCGACTTTAGGTCAAATTTCTACAATAATTTATCATGAACTCATTTGACTTTGGTTAAATTTGACATTTTTTTAGGGGCTTAACGGCTTTAAGTCAAAATGATTCATTTTTCTTTCGACTTTAGGTCAAATTTCTACAATAATTTATCATGAAGTCATTTGACTTTAGTTAAATTTGACATTTTTTCAGAGGCTTAACGGCTTTAAGTCAAAATGAGTCTTTTTTCTGTCGACTTTGTCAAATTTCTACAATAATTTATCATGAAGTCATTTGACTTTAGTTAAATTTGACATTTTTTCAGAGGCTTAATGACTTTAAGTCAAAATGAGTCTTTTTTCTTTTGACTTTAGGTCAAATTTCTACAATAATTTATCATGAAGTCATTTGACTTTAGTTAAATTTGACATTTTTTTAGGGGCTTAACGGCTTTAAGTCAAAGTGAGTATTTTTTCTTTCGACTTTAGGTCAAATTTCTACAATAATTTATCATGAAGTCATTTGAATTTAGTTAAATTTGACATTTTTTAGAGGCTTAGCGGCTTTAAGTCAAAATGAGTCTTTTTTCTTTCGACTTTAGGTCAAATTTCTACAATAATTTATCATGAACTCATTTGACTGTGGTTAAATTTGACATTTTTTTAGGGGCTTAACGGCTTTAAGTCAAAATGAGTCTTTTTTCTGTCGACTTTGTCAAATTTCTACAATAATTTATCATGAAGTCATTCGACTTTAGTTAAATTTGACATTTTTTTAGGGGCTTAACGGCTTTAAGTCAAAATGAGTCTTTTTTCTTTCGACTTTAGGTCAAATTTCTACAATAATTTATCATGAAGTAATTTGAATTTAGTTAAATTTGACATTTTTTAGAGGCTTAACGGCTTTAAGTCAAAATGAGTCTTTTTTCTTTTGACTTTAGGTCAAATTTCTACAATAATTTATCATGAAGTCATTTGACTTTAGTTAAATTTGACATTTTTTTAGGGGCTTAACGGCATTAAGTCAAAATGAGTCTTTTTTCTTTTGACTTTAGGTCAAATTTCTACAATAATTTATCATGAAGTCATTTGACTTTAGTTAAATTTGACATTTTTTTAGGGACTTAACGGCTTTAAGTCAAAATGAGTCTTTTTTCTTTCGACTTTAGGTCAAATTTCTACAATAATTTATCATGAAGTAATTTGAATTTAGTTAAATTTGACTTTTTTTAGATGCTTAACGGCAATAATTTATCATGAAGTCATTTGACTTTAGTTAAATTTGACTCTTTTTAGAGGCTTAACGGCTTTAGGTCACAATAAGTCTTTTTTCTTTCGACTTCAAGTCCAATTTTTACAATAATTTATCATAAAGTCTTTAATTAAATTTGACATTTTTTAGAGGCTTAACGGCTTTAAGTCAAAATCAGTTTTTTTTTCGACTTTAAGTCAATTTCTACATTAATTTATCATAGTCTTTTAACTGTAGTTAAATTTGGTATTTCTTTTAGATTAAATAAATAAATGAAAAATAAATTAACCCGCGCCTTAAAAAGAAACAATATAATATTTTATAATTTCATAATAAAGAAATTATACAATTTTGAAATTATTTATTTCATTCTAAATATTAAGAAGAGTATGATATACCGGGTGTGCATTTCCTGCTTTCCCGATTATTTTTGAGAACAGGAACAAGAGTAAATAAATGTTCAAAGTTTAAAAATCTACCAGATTTGATTTATATTTACAATCGATGTGCTACTAGAGAGGAGAAAATGTGAAAATTATATGATAATGTAAAAATAGCAGAAGCCTTAAACTTGTAATTTTAAAAATCAATCGATTTAGAAATATCAGAGACGTGCGAAAAACAGAGTAAATATTTAATGCCCACTTCCCGTTTACGAATATTTACCAGTAGCTTTTCAGTTCTTCATATTATCAAGTTATCCATAAATAATAGATTTCTCGGCGGTCAAAAAGCTTGTCGATTTTTTTTTTTGCAATGCCCTTGTTTTATGGGCCAGCTACTGATTTCTGTTAAATAAAAAATATAAGAAAAAATCGACGCGGTTTTTTGGCACTTTGTAATTGTTAAATGTAATTGCAGGAAGGCATTGGGAAAATAAAATATTTGTTTTTGCAATGCCCTTTTTGAGTTACGATTTTTTTAAACACCACTTGTGGATTGATGAGCTGTTAGATATATATATTTTTAAATTTTAAAGGCTTTTTGATCGTTTGTGTTTGCTAAATACACCCGCAGAAAGGCACCAAACAAATAAAATTTAAAAATCGCACCTAATTTTAGTAGATGCGCCGAGAAATCTATGGCTGAAATTTTTATTTACGTCGGTAAATTATCTTATACGATTTCATAAACAAAGATTTCTACGGATATATGCTCAAATAAGTTTAATGTGACAAAACCTCGAAATATTAAGTTATATGCGAAATAAAACTTGGTACTTGGATTTATTTCCGAGAGAAACGTATAGATACAATTCGCCAGTTCCACACGAAAGAGCAAATAAAACATGTAAAAAAATATAAATCCGGACTCTACTGATAACATTCGTGGTGTTTGTTGTCCTTGGCGACGGAACTTAATTTTTACTTACGGACCTAGGGAAATAATAAACAGAAACGTAACGCTCCAACATATAGGCGAGCAACACATTGTCGTCTATACCTATAGGATCGGCATCCTTTTTACATAACCACTGCTTAAAAGAGTCGTAACAGGGCACATAACTTTTTCGATTTTGTCGGTAAGAGGTTCTAACACGCAATATTCGCAGCTTCAAGTTTCACTGGATTGACACAAACAAACAAAATTCGACATTGTTTTCTCGGTTGCTGGGTTACCATAGGACGCATAGGTGACTGTAAAAATTTGAATCCCAAATGTTACAAGCCCTATTTTAGAATATTTTCTGATCTTTTTTAAGTATTATATTTCCGGTAGCGGAAAAAAATTTATAAGCAACATGGAGCGTAATGACAATTAACATTTGAGGTAGGCGAATACTCGTTGCCTGCCGAAATACGTCCTTACGTTCCTTGTTGCTTAAATAACTATTAATTAAAACAATTGTAAGCAATTGTGAGGTCTTCCACGATTTAAGAAATAATTATGATGTGATGGTATCCAGTATTCGCACTTTACGTACTTATTTTTTAAATGCCCACATTTTAATTTTTTTTATCTTCAACGCTCAGAATGGAGATAATAAAAAGTGGTCTTTCTAAAAAAAAATGTTTTTTTGTATTCACATGTTCCTAGAACATGTGTGCAGCGAATCGTTTGCAGCGCGAGATACCCCCTCTTTTTTGCGCCCGATTTCAACGCTCTCAATTATGTTAATATGTTTTTTTTTATGATAAAAAATTGAACGTCTTAAAAAAATGAGAAAAAATTCTTCTTACTTTCTTGACTTCTGAATGAGAATGATTTATTTCAATTGGATATTTTTGGAGGTCTCGAAACATTTAATAATAATCGCACTTTTATGATATTGCAAATTTTAAACTTAAGATTGAGATCGGAAGAGAACAAGTGTTAGAGGAAGAGGGAGAAGAGAGCAGGTCCATCAGTCCGTCAGTGGTGTTTCCAAGAAGGGCCACCCCACCCCCATTTACACGCCATTATATGTTTGCATGGGGTGCCCACTGCCTTCCCAAACAAATCATCTAAACAAAGAATGCCATGCACAGGCAAGTGCTTTCCAGCTTTCACGGAATAACTTCTTTACCCTCGAGCCTTAACTTTTTTTTATGTACATAAATTTTCACGAAAAATCCCCCACACACTTCTTAACCCATAAATCCATAAAATTAAATATATTAAAATAACTTTTATAAATGAAAAACATTAAATATTCTTTAGGCGAAGGAATTATTAATTAAATAGGAAACCCAAACTATGCAGTGGTGATGTTGGCGTTATTTAGTAATTCGTTAAAACATACTGATAAAGTCTGGCCGTTCTATGATGGCATATGAGGTGGTTAACTTGAGCCAAAGTTATTTGTAACCTTTCAAGAACTACTGATTTATAACAGCACAATTTGTTAAAGCAATTATGTCCTTACTATAAAATTAAGCTTTTTTTAGCTTGTTTGCTATATTTTTTTCAATTAATTTGTAAGATTACTTTTGTGTCTCATGTTTCTTATTTTGTAAGTTTTCCCTGTAAATGGTTAACCTGTTTTTCTGTTGGGAAATAAATAGAAGCACCAATAGCTCGCAAATAAAACGTAAACATTTGTGTGTGTAGAGTAACGAAATATCTAATCACATCTGATAAGGGCGACCCTGCCGACCCTTCGTTAATGACCTCAGACGCCTTCATAGCGCGGCCAGAGTATATCAAAATATAATTCTGCATCTTATGACCGATTGAAATAACCCTTTGAACTAAAAACTCTGCATGCAACTATACAAAAGCACTCTGTAGATATGATTCATAGTCAGTTAGGAGAAGTCCAAGAAAAACAGGCCCTTCTACACAGGGCCGCGCCAAGGTATATTGCCGCCGGGGTGCGAGGCAAAAATTGCGGCCCCCTTTCAATATGAAGAGGGGGTAGAGAAAATGAACACCATTGATTGGTGCCACTCAAAATTATTTGGAAAGAAAGAATTTCGATATAAACAAAGAGATACGTTCATGGATTTCGCGCTTGCATCCGCATGAAAAGAATAAACAATCATCTCCTACCTCTAAATTCATTTAAAACATTATTCACAAACGGATAAAGACTTAAAAGTGAAATTTTAAATTCACCTCTGAAAATATATTCTAAAGAGTAGCACGGATTTATTTTTTTAATAATAATGTTTATAAAAAATTTTAATACTAATATTTCTGTAATTTGGAAAAAAAAATCCGTCGTACCCAGGTAATTTATTTAAAATTTATTATTTAAATAATATTTTTTCATATTTTCGAAACTGTATCCAAAATTTGAACAATAAGTCATTCATTTTAATACTGTATTGGTAAAATAAGAAGTAAGGGAACGCATGGTGAACGCAAAGAAGTAAGAGAACGCATGGTGAGAGCAAAAAAATAGTCCGCGACTTTCCACAAGCAACTTGCTGAAAGTTTTTCGAAGATCATCTTATTTTAAGCAAACTAGTGTTTTCCTTGTAAGCTTTTTTATTTGTTTTTTATTCTTACTATACAAAATATTAACAAACACAAACGCGTTCTGTTTCTGAAAAAAGGTTCCTCCACGTCCCCCCTCCAATACACCACTGGTCCTGAGCCTTAGTTCGCCGTTGAGGGCCAGTTCCAGGTCGTCTTACGTTGGCACCAGTTTCCAAAAAAATGTGTATGAACTCGTTGCACAGTACTTCCGGAAATTCCATATTTCAAAGCCACAAATCGCTGACTTCTTCCGTCCTGAAGTAATGGAACAATAGCAGATGCTGCTTCAGGGTTTACAGCTATGCGAACGCTACTGTGATCGCGTTCGTGTTTGTTTCTCCAAAACTATAAAAACAATTGAATTTGCCAAGATAACTTTGCACAAATGTAATAATTTTTGCGGCGATTATGCAACACATACCGTGAGATTGTATCTACATATACAATATAATTTTTGAAGAAAAAAAAGAACGATTTATTTTCCTAGATCAAGTAATTGGCAAAAAAGTGTTTTAAGAATTAATTTAAAATTCTTGCTAGTGACATGGCTGCTTGGCTCTATATAACGAGCCGCCCTTATCTAACATAAAAGTTAAAAACATTTATGATACCTCACACGAAACATCCACATTTCACCTTTAAAATACAAAATACGAGACTACATAGAATTCTGCTAAAATCGAAGTAAATCACAACGGATTGTCATTTAAAATTACTTATCAATATCAGGACTTTAATATTCAAGCAAAACATCAAAATATTCTAAAGATGCCTTTTGAGTTAATCCGCTAAAAACTCAAAAATATTATTTTTTTGAACAAATATTGGGAATGAATAAAATCAAAACAAATCACAACGGACTGTCACTCAACATTACCTACTAATATCAAAACTTTAATATTTATGCAAAATATCACAACTTTCTAAAGACAGTTTTTGAGTTATTCAACAGTCGGAAATGTCATTTTTTCTGTAATCAATTTAGAGAAAATTGGCTTGAAATCAAAGCAAATCGCAATTAACTGTTACTCAAAATCACTCATCGACATCAGGGCTATAATATCCACTCAAAATATCAAAACATTCTGCAGATGGTTTTTGAGTTATTCAACAGAAAAGTCGGAAATGTCATTTTTTTCTAATTAATTTTAAGAACATTCGCTTAAAATTAAACAAATTATAATTAAATGTTACTCAAAATCACGTATCAACATCAGAGCTATAATATCAATTCAAAATATCAAAACATTCTGCAGATGGTTTTTGAGTTATTCAACAGAAAAGTCAGAAATATCAATTTTTTTGTAATAAATTTTGAGAAAATCGAAGCAAATCGCAATTAACTGTTACTCAAAATAACTCATCCATTAGGGCTTTATATCCATGCAAAAGATCAAAACATTCTGCAGATTGTTTTTTTTTTCAACTAGAAACTAAAAAATGTTAATTTTTTTATATTAAATCATGAGAAAAAGTGAAAATTCGTTTAAAATCAAAACAAATCACAACGAACTGTTTCTCAACATTACCTACTAATATCAGAACTTTAATATTTATGCAAAATATCAAAACATTCTGAAGATAGTTTTTGAGTTATTTCACTAAAAACGCGAAAATATCAATTTTTGTAACAAATATTTCGGTTAAAATCAAAGCAAATCACAATAAACTGTTACCTAAAATCACTTTTTAATATTAGTGCTTTAAAATGCATGTAGAAGATCAAAATATTCTGCAGATTGATTTTAAGTTATTAAACTAGAAACCAGAAAATGTTTATTTTTTTTGTCATAAATCTTGAAAGAATTGAAATTTTGTTTAAAATTAAAACCTATCCCAATGAACTGTCACACAAAATCAGATCAATATCAAGGCTTCAATATTTATACAAAATATTCAAGCATTCAGCAGATGGTTTTTGAGTTATTCAACTGAAAACTCGAAAATGTCAATTTTTTGGAACGAATGTTTGGAAAAGCTAAAATTTCGGTTAAAATCGAAGCAAATCGCAACAAACTGTCACTGTCAAAATTATTTATCATTATCAAGACTTCAAACAAACGATCAAAACATTCCGAAGTTGGTTTTAGAGTTATTCAACTAAAAACTTAAAAATATCAGTTTTTTGTAACACATATCGAGGAAAAGTGAAATTTCGGTTAAAATCAAAGCAAAGCCCAATGATCTGTCACTTAAAATCACTTATCGTTATCAGGACTTCAATATTTTCGCGGAAGATCAAAACGTTCTGCAGATTGATTTTGAGTTATTCAACTAAAAACTCGAAAATATCTGTTTTATTGTAACAAATATTGGGAAAAAGTGAAATTTCGGATAAAATCAAAGGAAAACATAACTGACTGTCACTCAAAATCAGTATCATGGCTTTAATATTTTTTTTTAGAACGGAGCAGATGTTTTAGAAATATTTTATCATAATCGCATTGCTAAAGGCCGTACCTAACATCAGTGGCGGCTCGTAGAACATGTTGATGGTAGAGCTACTTATCCAATACCCCCCCCCCTCCTTTTTTGAAGAAAGAAAGAGCGATTTATCTTCCTAGACCAAATTAACTGGCAAAAAAGTGTTTTAAGAATTAATTAAAATTAAAAATTCTTGCTAGTGCCATGGCTCCTTGGCTCTATATAACGAGCCGCCCCTGGTCACTATTAAATTTTAGGGTTTTGCGTGCCAGTTCTCATTGACGCTACTCAGTTCTTATTGACGCTACTGGACTTCTGTTAGTTACCTTATGTTTTAAGAGCTGCCAACTATTTTTGACTTTTTCATCTCACGGTACTTAAAACCATGTCAACAACTTGAAAGTAGTTTTTTGTTACAATCAAATCTAAACAGATTAGAAGAGATATTAAATTTTGAAATGTTTTTATGTTGTAACTAGTGATGGGATCATTCGAATGACGATAATCGATTAATTCGATTATCAAAACAATCGATTATCTCGAGAACCTATTTTTTAATTCGAATGATCATTCGAATGATCATTCAAATGTGCATTCGAATGATCATTCGATTGGCATTCGAATGATCATTCGAATGATTTATTTGAGTGATCGGTACTCGAATGAACAATTCGAAAACTAGCTATTGGGATAATCTGAATGACCATTCGAATGTCATTGTACCAATTTGTACTTGAATATATATCATTTGAAACTTTACTTAGTGTATTAATAGGATATCTTTCCCACGAAACATTACGGCGAAGTACTCTGATATTGTTTACAATATGTTCTATATTATAATTTTATTATGATATATTGCTTCAATCAGAAGACAAGTATTTATAAACGATTTTAACGAAATAACCGCAGTTCTGTTTTTAGTACGTACGTTACGATAATTTGAGTGATCATTCCGATATGTTTATACCACTTAAAAAATAAAAATACTCGATTCACGATCATTAGAATTATTATTCGAACTTTTATTCGAATGATCATTTCAATAAAAATCGATTTTTATATCATTCGAATGATCACTCGAATAATCATTCGAATGATCATTCGAATACATAATCGATTTTCAGATCATTTGAATGATCATTCGAATGGTCACTCGAATTATCATTCGAATGATCATCTGAATGAATAATCGATTTTCAGATCAATTCGAATAGTAATCATTCGATTATTGAAATCATTCGATTATGCCCATCACTAGTTGTAACTAAAAAAAAAATATTATTATTTACCTAAAAAGTTGGGTGACCCGTTTTTCATGGTGATGAGTGTAGGAAGCAAGTTTTCTTCCGGAGCCTCGCCTCCCAAGTTTTACCAGCCTCCGCTGTTCTGAATTCACTGAAGCTAGAGCGAGCGTGTAGTTGTTACTTATAACTAGTTAGTCGATAGAATACGCGCGCTCGTTCGAGCCAAGTTTACCATCACTGAGCTAGAGCAATTAGTAATACATTTCAAATGAAGTCCTAGGTTTATATGTGTTAGTGTTAAACTGTTATTATTATTATTATTTAATAACCAGACTGTTTATACAGTTTCCACTGTGTTGGTGATGGTGCATCTGATTACTCATCTCTCTATCTGTGTATTACTCTATGCGAAAATGTTAAACAGTTAAACCGTTTTATATGATCTTCACGAAATTTCACGAATATTTGTTAAAGGTGGCAGTGTAATAAATATCGGCTATGATGTACAAATAGTAATATATTTGAAAGAATGGAAGGACGGTGAAAATCATTAGAGATGAGAGCGAGTATAAATTAGCGTGGTGCAGAAATGAATCAGGAAAGAAATGATGTAGAGTAGAGTGGAGTAGATGGATGGATGGATGGATAGATGCGGGCGTGATCGGGTGGCGTCGTGCGCAGTCGTGGCGGCTGCCATTACTGCGAGCCGCCTCGGCAGATCAAAGCGGGCGGTGATTGGTCGGCGCGACAAGAGAGAAGCAGCGGCTTTTGAGCGGCGCGCCGGCCGCACACTAGTCGAGTTTGTACGTTGTCGCCGATCGCCGACTGACGACACCGCGGCCCGATACCTTACCATTAGGTAGCAGTCAGTCAGTCCGTGTTGCGCGTTGGTTGTCGCACCTGTGCCGTGCCAATCTCTTCTTGCTGGAGCACGTGCCGTCCGCGATGGATTCCCGGTGTTGGTGTTGTCGTGTTGTGCGCGAGTTCTGGTGAAGGCAGCTGTGCCATGTAGCGAGCTGTGATGCCGCGTCGCGAGTGAACCATGCCACACGTCTCGTCCAGTGGCGGAGATGATCTCGGCAGCACCGATGAGGTTAAGGTGTTCAAGGACGAGGGTGACGGGGAGGACGAGAAGAGGTCCTCTGAGAACCTCACCGAAGAAAAGAGCAGCCTTATCGACCTCACCGAGTCGGAGGTAATAACAACACCACCACCTCCACCACACTTTCCAACATTGTTTACAAATCTAATCCCACCATTCAACTCAACTATTCATCCCGCAAAACAATCCCCGTTCTGCAAACAGCGCCGTCAATGTTTACGTGTTTCCACAGGAAAAGTCCGGAGGAAATTACCCAACCAACAAAAATGCGTCTAGACCAGATCACAGTCCAGTTTTCGGTGAGTACCGCTCTTTCTCCTAACCAAATCCGATCACGCCTTTTCTCGCCGGCCGCGCAATCAAATCGTTAACGATGCTGACGGGCAAATTACACGCCGCGCACCTGCTCACAGCCCCTAAGAGGTTTACGCGACGGAAACTACAGACTATTTTTTTACTACCTGATTTAACCGTTTTTGCTTTCATGGACTGGTTACAATAATACAGCGTGTGTTGTTGCACTTCATTTCATCGTAATAAGAAATGTGCCTGAAGCAATAACATTCGCGCATTTTTGACGTTTCGTTATCTTTTCTTTGATTGCGATTATATTTTTCTTAAGATACAAACTCTAATAAGAAACGTTTGATTCGAAACATAATTTCATCTTAAGAAATGTGCGTAAACCAATACATGAGCGTTATCTTGTTTGATATTTTTTCAAGATGCAAAAGAAACGTTTGCTTCCAAATGACACGACGTAAATGTTTTTTTTTATTAGGTCGAACTTTTTTACGTCGCCGTCTTGATATACATTTTTTGCCCCTAAATAGTTATTTCCGGCGAACTTGTTTTTCTAATAATAGAAATCAAAAACATTCCACGTGCGTACAACTTGCCGTCTTAATAAGAGAACGTTGATATAACGGGTTGTGTTTTAATATTTATATCATACTTTGTCGGATTTTTTGATTGCCCAGACTTATTTCAGTCCGTGAGGTGGGTGGGATATTACCGTATCAGAACCGGTAAAGGGTTCCTAGGCAACGTACCGTACTGTTATCTTATAGCGTAAATGAAACGGTGAAACGTAACTTACAAAAATTAAATTTGGAAACTTTTTACATTTCACTGATAACGTTGATGAAGCTAACGAAGATGTCACTTATATTTTTATAAATGACATCTTCGCTAGCTTCATCGAATTATCAGTAAAATGTAAATGGTTTCCAAAATTTTCACAAAACAAGTATTATTGTTGCATTGTTCGTTGAATTGATAAAGGAAAATACCGTGTGTTCGATAGAAAACGCCCAACGCCGTAACTCTGTTGTTTATTGACCGATATGAATGAACTAAAAACCAAAGTCAATAGTGGTTTAAATACTAACAAATGACATCAATATTGATTTTTTTTCAATAATAACTTCATTGTCAAAAGATAGCCAACTTAAAATTTTTAAATGGCAGCATATGATGTTTTAATTTTTTTACATTCGACATTATTTTTCTGAATCCAAATATGTTGTTTTTCATTCAATATTTTGGTCGAAAAAAATTTAAATAAATCTTCCATTTAAAATTACATTTTTCAAAAATTATAATTAGCGTGCCTTGGAAAAAAAAGACAAATGTCATTTGTTGTAAGGTTATGTCAAACATGAATAATAAGGACCCAATAAATAAGTACCTATGTTACAACTCAATGTAGAATCGAATAAATAAGTAGTGCAATTATTAAATCACTTGCGATTTAGATGTTCTGTGAGTATTGTAAACACTAAGTAGAAGTCCACGAAATTGTCGATCCACTCTTTTCGACTTTTTAAAGGCTTTATATCGTCTCAAATTTCTTTCTAACCTTCCAAATTTAGGTTCTGGTATTCGCCGCTCTGGAAACTGTAGATGATAAATTCGTGCCGCAGCTCTTCGATTTCTATTACATAGAAAATAAATTTGTAACATGTCTGTTAATTCGCTATTGTTCATGATTACGTCTGAAACACACACTAATAACAAATGGTTGACATTACTTATACAATAAATGAGACATTTGTCGATTCGAATTTTTTTCAAGGCACACCACATTTATTACCAAAAAAATCACGTGAACAAGATTTATTATAACCTTTTTCTGAAATAAATGTTAACTTAAAACCAACATAACGGACATAATTGGATTCAGAAAAATTATGTCTAATATTATAAAATTAGAAAAGTATATGCAGCCATTTAAAAATTAAAAGTTGACCATCATTCGGCAATGAAGTTGATTTTGAAAATATATATAATTAAAGTCATTTTATAGTATTTAAACAGCCATTGACTTTATTTTTTAGTTCATTCAAATCGGTCAATAAATAACAGAGTTATGACGTTGGGCGTTTTTTATCGAACACACGGTATATCATTTCAATAAAATTTACAACTTTGAAATAATTTATTTATTTCTACAATTGGGGAATTGCTTAATAATAGTTAAGACATTTTTTTGATTGACAACACATTCTAATTACCTCGTTAATCAAGATTTTGGTACTTTTTTGAATACTCGTAGATTTAAAAATTGCGTTTATATAAATTTGCACTTGTTTTTTGACAATGAATATCCGGCCGGCCTCAAATTGGATAATTCCGCTGAAATTTTGAATTCTAAATAAAATCACGGAAACAAATACTTTCTGTCACATTGTACGATGAAAGTAAAAAGAAATAGTTCATGCGATAAAATTACACAGAAATGGAAGAAAAAGTTACTCTATCGAACCTAGAAATCAATTATTTCAAAATTAAAATTAGGAAATCAGTTTGATTTTTGAAAAATTCGAAAAATTATAATAAAACGCGCAAAGATTTAATGCAACTTTATAAAACGTTGGTCTTTCAAAACATTTTAGTTTTTCGAAATTTTCCGATATTCAAGCGAGTAATGAATGAAATTATCAACAGTTCAGCAACGTTGAAGATATAAATGATTTTAAAATAATGTCCAAGCGATAAAGTTATACAAAAATCGAAATTTTCGGATATTCAAGCGAGTAATGAATGAAATTATCAACAGTTCAGCGACGCTGAAGATATAACTGATGATGATAAAATAATGTCCAAGCGATAAAATTATACAAAAATAAAAAAAGTACCTAGGAATCTCTAGAAAAAAGATTTAATTTCAAATCAAAAGTTCTTTTAAAAATCAATTTGATTATAAAAAAAATATTCCAGTGAAGTTATAAAACGCGCGAAAAACTCGCAAAGCTTATAAAACTTTTTGAAAATACTCGGATACTCAAGCAAGTTGCAAATATTTATTTTTTCCGTGCAACGTGTGGGAAAGTATTGTGATCGTGAACATTTTTTTCAAAAATTGATTTTTAACGGAAATATCCGTTTTGAGGTCTCTATAGACGATTTCGATAATAAACATTTTGCGCCTTTGTATCTGAAAAAACTAATACAGAAATTAACATAAAACGGTGAACATAAACCGTACTTGACAATTAATTTGATTTTGAAAAAAAATGGAGTGTGAAATTATAAAACGCGTGAAAAATTCAAATTTTTGAAAATACTCGGATACTCGGGCAAGTTTCAAATATTTTTTTTGCCGTACAAAGTAGGGTTGTGATCGTGAACATTTTTTCAAAAATTAATTTTTAACGGAAATATCCGTTTTGAGTTCTCTAGAGACGATTTCGATAATAATCATTTTTGCGCCTGTGTATTTGAAAAACTAATACAGGAATTAACATGAAACTTTTAGCATAAACAGTATTTGATAGTTCACTTGATTAAAAGAAAAACAATTCTAAGTAGGGGAAAGTATTGTGATCGTGAATATTTTTTCCAAAATTTATTTTTAACGCAAATATCCGTTTTGAGGTCTCTTGAGACGATTTCAATAATGAAGATTTTTGCGCCTGTGTATTTGAAAAACTAATATAGGAATTAACATGAAACTTTTGGCATAAACCGTATTTGATAGTTCACTTGATTAAAAAAAAACAATTCTAATGTGAAATTATAAAACGCGCGAAAAATTCTTAAAGCTTAAAAAAAATTGAAAATACTTTGATACTCGAGCAAGTTTCAAATATTTATTTTTTGTGTACAAAGTAGGGGAAAGTATTGTGATCGTGAACATTTTTTCAAAATTTATTTTTAACGGAAATATCCGTTTTGAGGTCTCTAGAGACGATTTCGGTAATAAACATTTTTGCGCATGTGTATTTGAAAAACTAATACAGGAATTAACATGAAACTTTGAGCATAAACCGTATTTGACAGTCCATTTGATTAAAAAAAAACAATTCTAGTGAAATTATAAAACGCGCGAAAATTTTTTAAAGCTTAAATTTGTTTTTGAAAATACTCTGATACTCGAGCAAGTTTCACTTATTTATTTTTTCCGTACAAAGTAGGGAAAAGTATTGTGATCGTGAACATTCTTTCAAAAATTTATTTTTAACGGAAATATCCGTTTTGAGGTCTCTAGAGACGATTTCGATAATAAACATTTTTGCGCCCGTGTATTTGAGAAACTAATACAGGAATTAACATGGAACTTTGAGCATAAACAAGTATTTGACAGTCCATTTGATTTAAAAAAAAACAATTCTAGTGTGAAATTATAAAACGCGCAAAAAATTCTTAAAGCTTAAATTTTTTTTAAATACTCTGATACTGGAGCAAGTTTCAAATATTTATTTTTTCTGTACAAAGTAGGGGAAAGTATTGTGATCGTGAACATTTTTGCAAACATTTATTTTTAACGAAAATATCCGTTTTGTGGTCTCCGGACATTTTTGCGCCTGTGTATCTGAAAAGTAACACAGGAATGAACATGACTAAACCGTATTGACAATCTGAAGAACTGAAAAGCTTCTGGTTAAATTCCGTACACCGGAAGTGAGCTTTTTTTCCGAACATTTTGTAAATAGGAAAAATATCACAAAAACATTAAACAAATTTTGAACTCCAACTTTTCATGGAAAATATTTGCAGAATGCTTGAATATTTTGCATAAATGTTGAAGTCTTGATATTAATAACTGATTTTGAGTGACCGTTAATTGTGATTTACTTTGATTTTAAACAAAATTCTTTTGTTTTCAAGATTTATTACAAAAAATAACATTTTTAGATTTCTAGTTGAATGACTCAAAATCAATCTGCAGAATATTTTAATCTTCTATATAAATTTTAAAGCCCTAATATAAGTGATTTTAAGTAATAGTTTATTGTGATTTGCTTTGATTTTAACCGAAATTTTTCCCAATATTTGTTACAAAAATTGATATTTTCGCGTTTTAAGTGAAATAACTCAAAAACTATCTTCAGAATAATTTGATAATTTGCATAAATATTAAAGTTCTGATATTAGTAGGTAATGTTGAGTAACATTTCGTTGTGACTTGTTTTGATTTTAAACGAATTTTCACTTTTTCTCAAGATTTAATATAAAAAATAAACATTTTTGAGTTTTTAGTTGAAAAAAATCAATCTGTCGAATGGTTTGATCTGCATGGGTATTAAAGCCCTGATATTGATGAGTTATTTTGAGTAACAGTTAATTGCGATTTGCTTCGATTTTATGCGAATTTTCTTAAAATGTATTAAAAAAAGATGACACTTTTGACTTTTCCATTGATTAACTCAAAAAACATCTGCAGAATGTTTTGATATTTTGAGTGAATATTATAGCCCTGATGTCGATGAGTGATTTTGAGTAACAGTTAATTGCGATTTTCTTCGATTTTAAGCGAATTTTCTCAAAATTTATTACAAAAAATTGACACTTCTGACTTCTGTTAAATAACTCAAAAACCATATGCAGAATGTTTTGATATTTTGAATGGATATTATAGCTCTGATGTTGGTAAGTAATTTTGAGTAACAGTTAATTATAATTTGCTTTAATTTTAAGCGAATTTTCTTAAAATTATTAGAAAAAATTGACATTTCCTACTTTTCTGTTGAATAACTCAAAAACCATCTGCAGAATGTTTTGGTATTTTGAGTGAATATTATAGCCCTGATGTCGATGAGTGTATTTGAGTAACAGTTAATTATAATTTGCTCCGATTTTTAGCGAATTTTCTTAAAATTTATAACAAAAAATTGACATTTCCAACTTTTCTGTTAAATAACTCAAAAACCGTCTTCAGAATGTTTTGATATTTTGCATAACTATTAAAGTTCTGATATTAGTAGGTAATGTTGAGTGACAGTCCGTTGTATTTTGTTTTGATTTTAGCCGAAATTTCACTTTTTCCCAATATTTGTTCCAAAAAATAATATTTTTATCATTAATGTTTTTAACTTTTATGTTAGGTAAGGGCGGCTCGTTATATAGAGCCAAGCAACCATGGAACTAGCAAGAATTTTAAATTAATTCTTAAGACACTTTTTTGCCAATTACTTTGGTCTAGGAAGATAAATCGTTATTTCTTTCTTCAAAAAATATATTGTATATGTGGCTCTACCATCAATATGCCGCCACTGATCTGTAGTAGTATATTTATTGTCAGAATTTGACAGTGCAGTTCTTAATAATTTAAGAACCCTTTATAAAATCCGTGCTGTTCCGAGCAAATAATTTGTTTGCAACTCCATATTAGTTGGTGATAATTTTATCAAAAATCTTTGGAATTACAGATTGTGGACAAATCCCACGGTAATTTCTTACATCTTCGCGATCACCATTTTTAAATAGAAACTCTTTCCACAATGATGAAAATACAGCACTACTTAAGGATACATTAACAATTATTTTAGCTGCTTGAAAAAAAAACTGTATTTGTAAATTTATCCAACAATCGCTATATCCATGCCCGAGACCGCATTCGAACCTGAATTATTTCGAATTTAAATTGTAATCACGTTTTTATAAAAATTTCGAACGCGTGCTCTTTCTCATATTTCATCTTTTGTTAGCCGAGAAATAAGTGTCTGTATTTTGACACGCAATTTATGGCACATCTTTTCACCCTGCATTATGAAGATTTGTCGATAGCGCACGATAAAATTTTAGATAATTTTACCTGTGTTTGTGTTCAAAGAATTTCTAGTTGTGTTAAAACCTTACAATATACAAGAAATAAGTTATATCTTAATTGTATTTACTTTTGATCCTATTTCACTCAACTATAATATTTGAACATAATATATGTGGAATTATTGTATGAACACTGAAACTAAAATCCATCATTATTACTATTCTGGTTCATGGTTATGAATTTTTGAAAATTTTACCTGTGTCTGTACAATTTTCAAGAGTTGAGAATTTTGCCAAGCAATATGCAAATAATGCGGTAAGCGCTTCTCGGAATGGAGTCTTAATTATTCCCTTCGCCCGAGATAATCTTGCCTAATCCGCACTGCTCCACCTCCAATATTCAAATCAAGGCGGATTATCTTAAAACCCATTTCCATTCCAGTTTCGAAATGCAACAATGATCATCTGGTATTGGAATGAACATGCAAATTAAGTACCGCCTGGTGCTGCTATTAAAATGTTTAGTGGGCAGGTATTTACAAAATTGCTTCTACCAGTTTCATACATTTTGCTCAAATATAAGAACATTATTCAAAATTTCTTGAGATAAAACAAATTAATCATAATTTTCTTTCAATAACTTTTAATATAAAATAGGTCATCACAGACCAACCCCAAAAAGTTATGAAGAAGATTATTTAAAATTTCTTGAGATAAAACAAGCTAATCATAATTTTCCTTCCACAAAATTTAATCCAAAATGCGTCATCATGGAGCTTCCTTTATTCCTCTTGAGACTTGCTAAAGATGTGGTCTGAAGATCCCGTGAAGACATCCTACCCTTTTCGTTTGGGATGGATGGAACGGAACGGAAAATCCCACTATCATTGAAATTTCCAGGATGTAATATTTCTTTTGTTAACAAAAACAACGTTGAAACTGTAGTAGTCTTAACCGTTTGAATAAAACCTCCAAAAAAATAATTTCTTCCATCAATCGCAGAAATGTCGATATTTGGCAAAATTTGCAACCAGCAATAATTAAACAAAAATTCTTGTTCTCATCACTATGCACGCATTAGTAATTTAATAATTACAAAACAAAGAAAAATGTTATGGTAGCCCTTCAACCCCCGATAAATGATTTTTGTTCCATCACTCTATATAAATGTCGACGTTAGACAAAGTTTCACCAATAAAAAAGTTATTTTAATTTTCTAATCTTTGTAAGAACGTGAACAGTTTAGTATTTTAAAATTATTATCTCTCAGCTTGTCTTGTAGATTTTAGAAAGAAATTGTCAAAAATTATGAATTTCATCAGTGAAAAATAATGATATTTAACTATCAAAAATAATAACTTTCAACTGACAAAAGTAGTTATTTTCAACTGTCAAAAAATGGTGATTTTCAACTGTCAGAAATGGTGATTTTCAACTGACGGTAATTGTGATTTTCAGCGGTTAAAATAGTGATTTTCAACTGTCAAAAATAAATAATTTTAACAGTGAAAAATAATGTTATTTAACTATCCAAAATAATAATTTTCAACTGCTAGAAATAGTGATTTTCAACTAAAAAATGGTGATTTTTAACTGACAGTAATTGTGATTTTCAGCGGTTAAAATAGTGATTTTCAACTGTCAAAAATAATTAATTTCAACTGTGAAAAATAATGATATTCAACCATCCATAATAATTATTTTCAACTGCTAGAAATAGTTATTTTCAACTGCTAGAAATAGTGATTTTCAACTGTCAAGAAATGGTGATTTTCAACTGACAGTAATTGTGATTTTCAGCGTTTAAAATGGCGATTTTCAACTGTCAAAAATAATAAATTTCAACAGTGAAAAATAATGATATTCAACCATCCATAATAATTATTTTCAACTGCTAGAAATAGTGATTTTCAACTGTCAATAAATGGTGATTTTCAACTGTCAAAAATGGTGATTTTCAACTGACAGTAATTGTGATTTTCAGCGTTTAAAATGGTGATTTTCAACTGTCAAAAATAATTAATTTCAACGGTGAAAAATATTCAAATATTCAAGTATCCAAAATAATTATTTTCAACTGCTAGAAATAGTGATTTTCAACTGACAAGAAATGGTGATTTCCAACTGTCAAAAAATGGTGATTTTCAACTGACAGTAATTGTGATTTTCAGCGTTTAAAATGGTGATATTCAACTGTCAAAAATAATTAATTTCAACAGTGAAAAATAATGATATTCAACTATCCAAAATAATTATTTTCAACTGCTAGAAATAGTGATTTTCAACTGTCAAGAAATGGTTATTTTCAACTGTCAAAAATGGTGATTTTCAACTGACAGTAATTGTGATTTTCAACTGTCAAAAATAATGAATTACAACCGTGAAAAATAATGATATTTAACTATCCAAAATAATAATATTCAACTGCCAGAAATAGTGATTTTCAAGCACCAGAAATAATGCTTTCAACTGTCAAAAGTGGTGATTTTCGACCGAAAGTAATTGTGATTTTCAACGGTTAAAATTAGGATTTTCAACTGTCAGGAGTAGTGATTTTTAACCGACAAAAATAGTGATTTTTAACTGTAAATAATTGTGATTTTTATGACAGTAATTATGATTTTTCAACGGTTAAAAGTGGCAATTTTTAATTAGTGAATAATAGTGATTTTCATCTCTCAAAAGTGGTGATTTTCAACTGCCAAAAATAATCATTTTCAACTGCCAGGCATAGTGATTTTCAACTGACAAAAATAGCGATTGTCAACTGTCAAAAATAGTGACTTTTACGTGGAAAAAATGGTGATTTTAAGCCTTCAAAAACAGTGATTTCAACTGTTAGAAATGGTAATTCTTAAGTATCAAAAATAGCGATTTTCAATGGTTAAATGGTGATTTTCAATGGATAAAATGGGAGGTTTCAACGGTCAAGAGTAGTGATTTTTAACTGATTGAGGTTGGCGGCACTTACTTCGTGATACATTTTTAATTAAATAAAACACACTTTTACTTAGTTAATATCACACTGTTTATTTTATTAGCGAAACTGCAGTCACTAATAAAATAAACAGTGTGATATTAACTAAGTAAAAGTGTGTTTTATTTAGTGATTTTTAACTGACAAAAATGGTGATTGTCAGCTGCCAAAATAATGGTTTTCAACTGTCAAGAAGAATGATATTTAACGATCAAAGATAATGTTTGAAATGGCGATTTTCTATTGTTAATAATAGTGACTTTCAATTATCAAAAGTGGTGATTTTCAACAGTCAAAATGGTGATTTTCAACTGCCAAAAATAATCATTTTCAACTGCCAAAAATAATCATTTTCAACTGCCAGACATAGTGATTTTCAACTGACAAAAATAGCGATTGCCAACTGTGAAAAATAGTGTTTTTTACGAGGAAAAAGAAACCCAATGAAGAGTTCTAATAGTTTAGAATAGAGTTCTCAATTCCTTTCGATGTATATCTAGAAGTACTATCACCTTAGAAAATGTAATTGTATCGAATTTGTTTATAAGAAAGCATTATTGTACTCATTAGATACAGAAAATTAACTCAGAACTCTCAATTCTTTTTTAGCTTTGCCACTTTTTTCAAAAAATATTTTTGATAGTTTCGTGTAGTTCTAATTGTTGTTTCCTGTAGTTCTTTATGAGTTCTATCCATAATTGCTATTAAACCTATATTAAGTGAGTAATATGAATTTGAATCTTTCTAATTTCCAGGTTCGAAAATTTTTATTTTCGAGTAGTCATTCCACGTTAATTCAACACAGACATTTCCCCCACTACCTCAGATTTTAATGAAAGTTGGTACGTAGACGTCCTCTATATAGACTAAGAAAAATACCAAAGTTCATTTTTATATATCAACCTGTTAAGAAAATATGACTATTTAAAATTTCCAAAAATTGCCCAAAAACCCATGATCGATATATTTTTTTCAATTGCGATTGCAGCTCTCCTAATTAAGATAGACAAGTGAAAGAGGTGTCTTTTTGTAGCATTTTGAATGTTATTTTTGATATACAGCACAATGGGAGTTAAGATTAAAAAAAAAAACTTATAGGGGCCTGTAAATTGTTCGACTCTTGTTCGAATTAAACCGCGCCGGGTTTCAAGTATGATTATTTCAAAATCTAGGCTAGGGGTGTTTGCATTTTTTTCTGGAAATACAAAGTTCAATCTATTTTGAGTGAGTATGAAAAGTTTCGAATTTGTTTCAACTGCGTTTATATTTTTTTTTGGCGGGAAGGAAAATGTCTATCCTCAAAATGTAAACGGGGGTCTTTAAGTATGATTATTTCGAAATCCGGGGTAGGGATGTTTATAAATTTGTCCAGAAATAGAAAGTTCAATCTATTTTGAGTGAGTTTGAAAAGTTTAGAGTTTGTCTCAATTGCGTTTCTATTTTTTTTTGGCGGGAAGGAAAATGTCTCCTCAAAATGTAAAGGGGGGTATTCAAGTGTGATTATTTCGAAATCCAGGGTAGGGACGTTTGCAAATTTGTTTAGAAATACAAAGTTCAATCTATTTTGAGTGAGTTTGAAAAGTTTAGAGTTTGTATCAATTGCGTTTCTATTTTTTTTTTGGCGGAAGGTAAATCTCTATCCTCAAAATGTAAACGGGGGTCTTCAAGTCTGATTATTTTGAAATCTGGGGTAGGGATGTTTGCAAATTTGTTGAGAAATACAAAGTTCAATCTATTTCGAGTGAGTTTGAAAAGTTTAGAGTTTGTTTCAATTGCGTTTCTATTTTTTTTTTTGGCGGAAGGTAAATCTCTATCCTCAAAATGTAAACGGGGGTCTTCAAGTCTAATTATTTCGAAATCCGGGGTAGGGATGTTTGCAAATTTGTCCAGAAATACAAAGTTCAATCTATTTCGAGTTAGTTTGAAAAGTTTAGAGTTTGTTCAATTGTGTTTCTATTTTTTTTTGCGGTTTGGAAAATGTCTATCCTCTTTCTAAATACAGTTAATGCAAACTTGGCATTGGCTGATGAACCTTAATGTTTTTTATTTTGAACCTAATCTCCTAATTAAATTTATCAAGGTATCATCAATTATTTTTTTGTATTTTTGTGATTTCTATCTTGGTGCATGGTTTTCATTAGAAGTTTTACGAATCAAATTTTCCTTTTGGTGATTTTTAGGTTATGCTTGATTAGATTCCATATTGTAGAGCAAATTTCGGAAACTTTGTTAATGTACGCTTGATTTCGTTGGCTGACTCGGTGCTTGTTGAGTTGTTTTTAACTTAGTTTTCATCGAAGTTTTATGAAGCGAGTTTTCTTTCTGGTGTATTTTGGGTTATATTTTAAACCTAATTATTAGATTCGGTGTTGCAGAGTGAATTTTGGAAACTTTATTGTTGTAAACTTGACTTTGTTGATTTTCTTGGTGGCTGCTAAGTTTTTTTAAAATTATTAATTGTTTAATTTCATGTAAAAGATGTTTAAAAATATTATTATTATTATCTGTTTAATTTATTTTATCAAAGTTTTACAAAACGAATTTTCCTTGTTGTTGGTGTATTGGTTATCTTTTTATCCTAGTTATCACTTAATTCATTCCTTCAAAATTTAGAACGCGAATTTAAGGTTTTGGTGATTTTGCAGTAAACCAAGTTAATAGGTTCTGTATTGCATAGCGAATTTTGGAAACTTTGCGATTATGGATATGCATAACCGATAATAGATTATTTTCAATAATCGATTACTCGAATAATCGGATGATCCAATAATCAAATTATCGATTAATTGATTATTTTTCGAGTTATAATCAAACAGTAGATTGATCGATTATTTATCGATTAATCGATAGTTTTGCTCAGCCCTAGTCGGTAGAATGAAATTCGGCATTTTGACCAAAATACCGATTCGGAATTTTGGGCATTCGGCACGTTGTCCCGGTGAAGTGACATTGGACGATTTTTTGAAGGTAGTGTCAGAACTCTACTTTTCGCTAAATTTTACTACCGCCTAACCAAAGTTAACATTTTGCAATACAAATTATTCGTTTTTATTAATTCTCATTATGTTACCAATTATTTAAATCAACAAAACTACTAGTCATTTAATAAGAGGATATGTCATCGTTATGTCAAAAAATTGTGATGATAGAATGCGTGATCAAAAAAGATGACAATTCAGAAATATTCCAACTTTGAACTTTTACCTTCGAGCATGCATAAAAAAATCTTGAGATGTCAGTAGAATGGCTACGTAAATTTTTTATTTTTTATTTTCAATTTGGCTTCCTCACTATACTTCGATCAATGGATCTTTGCGTGCACGTCATAGATAGCTGAACGTAGCTCCGACAACATTTTCATGCGTTTACTCTCTTACGGTAAGTTGAAAGACGCAATCATGTGTCTACGTGTGTCTTCCAAGGCGAGAAAACTCAGTCTTCGGTAATGACACACACATGCAAAGATTCATTGATCAAACTATACCACTGGACCGCGCAAGCTTAAAATAATACACAGTGCGCCCATATCAAAGACGCTTACAACCATCTTCTGTTTCAACAATTTTATAATCACCATTCAATTGATTCTCCCAAAATTAATCCACGAAACTCCTAACTAGCTCGATTAATATTCCGTCCATCATTAAATATTGACAGTAATCATGTCGGCGATAAGAACCGTTTTGTAGACCCCGAAAAAAGGGAAAAAAAAACTAGGAGTCCACACACGTTCGCTGCGTTATCAGAAATATGTGTTGGGCGAGATAAGGGGAACTTAATAAACAATTGATAGCGCCCCGTTCTCTCTCTCTCTCTCTGTGTAAAGTTTGGCAACCTCCTCGGCTTGTAACTGTCGAACACCGACTCTCGTTTCGTCTCCTCTCCGTCTCGCATGCACACACGCTCTTCTGCATTTCGCGCATATTTTACGAAAACGAAAAAAAGTCTTCCCCCCCGATTGTTTTTTGTTTGATTTCCGAAGCGTGACAACGATGTTTTGGGTATGGCCGCCGCACCGGCTCTCTGGATGTGGCGTGAAAAAACAAAACAAGTCGTTTAAGGTATTACCCGCAGCGCTTTGTTTGCTTTTTTACGCTTCGTGAATGCTCGTGATAGTTTATAAATATGCCAATTAATATTAATTACTGTTGACAGCATTCCAATTATGATTAGTACTACTACTTTGTTGTCTAGTGTACTACGGGATTGTTATTGTGATAAATGATAATGTTTCATTCATGTTTATTATTCGTGCAAAAGATTATTTTAATTCGTCTATCGTTTGGTGTTTTCGCTTAGTTAAAACAAATTGCCCATGAATAATATAGCTGTCTGCGATTTTGATTCTACTGATGTTCTTTGCAATATGGCAGGATATATCACAGGTTGACAGCGTCGTCAATTGTTCTTTTTAATTGGTAATAGCAAAAAAGATCAATGTTCGAGAGTTATCTGAAATTTGGATTCTACTGATGTTGATTTCAAGTTTTGGCTGACAACGTCGTTAAACTGAATTCTACTGATATTCTTTTTAATTTATAATAGCACGAATGATCTTAGTTTGACAGTCGTTGAAATTTTGATTCTACTGATGTTCTCTTCCATTTCTGGCCGAAAATATCGCAGGCCGACCGCGTCGTCAATATGATTTCTACTGATGTTCTTTGCAATGTTTAGCAGGATATACCACGAGCCGACAGCGTCGTAAATTTTTATTCTACTGATGTTCTCTTTAATTTGTAATAGCAAGAATTATCTTAGTTGAACAGTCGTTAGAAATTTTGATTCTACTGATGTTCTTTACAATTCCTAGCCGAAAGTATCGCAGGCCGACCGCGTCGTCAATATGATTTCTACTAATGTTCTTTGCAATGTTTAGCAGGATACACCACGAGCCGACATCGTCGTCAATTTTAATTCTACTGATGTTCTTTTTAATTAACAAAGCAACAAAGATCAATGTTTGAGAGTCGTCTGAAATTTGGATTCTACTGATGTTGATTTCAAATTTTTACCGAAAATATCGCAGGCCGACAACGTCGTTAAACTGAATTCTACTGATGTTCTTTTTAATTTATAATAGCACGAATGATCTTAGTTCGACAGTTAGAAATTTTGATTCTACTTATGTTCTCTACAATTTCTGGCCGAAAATATCGCAGGCCGATAGCGACGTCAATATGATTTCTACTGGTGTTCTTTGCAATGTTTAGCAGGATATACCACGGGCCGACAGCGTCGTCAATTTTTATTCTGCTGATGTTATTTTTAATATGTAATAGCAACAGAGATCAATGTTTTAGAGTCGTCTGAAATTTGGATTCTACTGATGTTGATTTCAAATTTTGGCCGAAAATATTTCAGGCCAACGACGTCGTTAAACTGAATTCTACTGATGTTCTTTTTAATTCATAACAACACGAATGATCTTAGTTCGACAGTCGTTAGAAATTTTGATTCTTCTTATGTTCTCTACAATTTCTGACCGAAAATATCGCAGGCCGACAGCGACGTCAATATGATTTCTACTGATGTTCTTCGCAATGTTTAGCAGGATATACCACGGGCCGACAGCGTCGTCAATTTTTATTCTGCTGATGTTATTTTTAATTTGTAATAGCAACAGAGATCAATGTTTGAGAGTCGTCTGAAATTTGGATTCTACTGATGTTGATTTCAAATTTTGGCCGAAAATATTTCAGGCCGACAACGTTGTTAAACTGAATTATACTGATGTTCTTTTTAATTCATAATAACACGAATGATCTTAGTTCGATAGTCGTTAGAAATTTTGATTCTTCTTATGTTCTCTACAATTTCTGGCCGAAAATATCGCAGGCCGACAGCGACGTCAATATGATTTCTACTGATGTTCTTCGCAATGTTTAGCAGGATATACCACGGGCCGACAGCGTCGTCAATTTTTATTCTGCTGATGTTATTTTTAATTTGTAATAGCAACAGAGATCAATGTTTGAGAGTCGTCTGAAATTTGGATTCTACTGATGTTGATTTCAAATTTTGGCCGAAAATATTTCAGGCCGACAACGTTGTTAAACTGAATTATACTGATGTTCTTTTTAATTCATAATAACACGAATGATCTTAGTTCGATAGTCGTTAGAAATTTTGATTCTTCTTATGTTCTCTACAATTTCTGGCCGAAAATATCGCAGGCCGTCAGCGACGTCAATATGATTTCTACTGATGTTCTTCGCAATGTTTAGCGGGATATACCACGAGCCGATAGCGTCGTCAATTTTTATTCTGCTGATGTTATTTTTAATTTGTAATAGCAACAGAGATCAATGTTTGAGAGTCGTCTGAAATTTGGATTCTACTGATGTTGATTTCAAATTTTTACCGAAAATATCGCAGGCCGACGACGTCGTTAAACTGAATTCAACTGATGTTCTTTTTAATTCATAATAACACGAATGATCTTAGTTCGACAGTCGTCAGAAATTTTGATTCTACTTATGTTCTCTACAATTTCTGGCCGAAAATATCGCAGGCCGACAGCGACGTCAATATGATTTCTACTGATGTTCTTCGCAATGTTTAGCAGAATATACCACGGGCCGACAGCGTCGTCAATTTTTATTCTACTGATGTTATTTTTAATTTGTAATAGCAACAGAGATCAATGTTTGAGAGTCGTCTGAAATTTGGATTCTACTGATGTTGATTTCAAATTTTGGCCGAAAATATTTCAGGCCGACAACGTCGTTAAACTGAATTCTACTGATGTTCTTTTTAATTAATAATAACACGAATGATCTTAGTTCGACAGTCGTTAGAAATTTTCATTCTACTGATGTTCCATACAATTCTTGGCCGAAAATATCGCAGGCCGACAGCGTCGTCAATTTTTATTCTACTGATGTTCTTTTTAATTTGTAAAATAGCAACAAAGATCAATGTTTAAGAGTCGTCTGAATTTTCGATTCTACTGATGTTGTTTGCAAATTTTTGGCAGGAAATATCGCAGGCCGATAACGTCGTTAATCTGTATTCTACTGATGTTCTTTTTAGTTTAAAATAGCATGAAAGTTCTTGGTTCGACAGTCGTCCGAATTTCCATTCTACTGATGTTTCTTTATAATATTTGCACTGAAGATCTTTGGTCGACAGCTGTTTGAAATTTTGATTCTACTGAAGTTCTCTTCAATTTTTGACACGAGAGGTATTGGTTCGATAGCCGACTGTAATTTCGATTCTTCTAATGTTTTCTTTTTAATTTTTTTTTTGCAACAAGATTTTAAGCCTGCAGCCGTTTGCTATATTGATTCTACTGATGATCTTTGTAGTTTTTTTGCCAAAAAGATCGTTGGTCGCCAGAAACTTTAATTCTACAGATGCCTTTTTTCAGTTAACCAATTTTGGGTACTATTCACTCACAGGTAATAGTTGTAGTTATTTTACATAACTTAACTTAACTTCGCGTTTCTTCTTTGTCATATTATGAAGTTGTGATGTTTTCGATGTAATGGAGATGATCCCCGTGTAAACATTTGCGTGTCCAGTTAATTGTTGCATTCTTTATACACATTTTATTTCAACTATCTGTCATATTGTGACGTTTTCATTGTAACGGAGACAAACATGTTACGAGTCGATAAACTGCTTGTTGATTGTTTGCGAAAGTATTCGAAACCGACGAGGGGTGTCGGGAATGCGTGTTGTAGCAGTATTAAGTGGTATAATAACTGTGGATTGCCCCAAACAGAAGAAATTAGGGGTTTGCTGGCGCTGGCGCAAATCAACAGGAGAGTGTTTAGTTTGATATTAATCATTCTGTAATCATGCGATGGGGGGGCGTTCCGGAGGGTTCACACACAGCACCGGTTCAACTGGGTTTAACCGATTCATTTCTGACTGTAATAATCGTTTATGTCTCTAATGCCTTGGCGGAGATGGTGAATGTTTTAAATTAATAGGGGTTTTTAATCAAGTGTAGTCAAATCTTCTAAACTAGATTTGTTTAATTGATTGTTTTAATTTTTACGTATTGGTCGCTCATTAGGAATAATAATAATTACTTTTTGTGTCAATAAACGAAATGTACACGTGTCCAAAATAATACATCATGTGAAATAAACAAGTTTTTTTATTTTTGCAAATTCGGCATACCTACTACAAGGGCCACCTGAGATATGAACCCATGGAAAATTCCAGACCTATACTAGTTTTTTTTTATTAGCGAACCAGATCTGGTGATTTTTTTTAGTTAATTTTATGGACATTGTACATTAGGCATTTCGTTTATTTGCATCCAGTTCACGGTTAGCAATACTAACTTCCTGCTTAATTTTTGTAAAGCCGAAGACACGTACATTAATAAAATGTCAGAAACTTGAGGGAAGATAATGATCAACATTTTTGACGTTAACTGTATGAATGACAACTACGAATTTTTAATCAGAGACATGCTCATTTCAATTTATAGGACTGCCAACAATTTCCTTTTGATACACATTGTAAGATGTGAGCCACAGAATTTTGTTTCTGAGTTGGCCATGCCTGAGAGAGAGAGAAACATAGCAGTCATATCTCAGATTAATTAATTATTTTAAATCTAATTCTTAAAACACTTTTTTGCCAGTTACTTTGGTCTAGGAAGATAACTCGTCCTTTCTTTCTTAAAAAAAAGGTATATTGTATAAGTGGCTCTACCATCAACATGTTCTACGAGCCGCCACTGATGTTAAAATATGTTTATATAAAATAAAATATTTCGAAAACATCTGCTCCGCATGTCCGATTTTTTTTTATTAAAGCCCTGATATTGATAAGTGATTTTGAGTGACAGTCCGTGATTTCCTTTGATTTTAACCGAAATTTCAATTTTTCCCAATAGTTGTTACAATAAAACTGATATTTTCGAGTTTTTAGTTAAATAACTCTAAAACCAACTTCGGAATGTTTTGATCTTTTGTATTAGAGTCTTGATAATGATAAATAATTTTGAATGTTAGCTTTTCAAAACACTTGTTCAAAAAAATTGACATTTTCGAGTTTTCAGTTGAATAACTCAAAAACCATTTGCAGAATACTTGAATATTTTGCATAAATATTGAAGCCTTGATATTGATAAGTGATTTTGAGTGACAGTTTATTGTGATTTGCTTTGATTTTAAACAAAATTTCAAAAATTAACATTTTCTGGTTTCTAGTTGAATAACTCAAAATCAATCTGCAGAATATTTGATCTTCTACATAAATATTAAAACACTAATATTGATATGTGATCTTGAGTAATAATTTATTGTGATTTGCTTTGAATTTAACCGAAATTTCACTTTTTCCCAATATTTATTACAAAAATTGACATTTTCGCGTTTTTAGTGAAATAACTCAATAACCATCTTGTTTTAATATTTTGCATAAATATTAAAGTTCTGATATTAGAAGGTAACGTAATTGTTTTGATTTTAGCCGAAATTTCTTTTTTTACCAATATTTGTTCCAAAAATATTTCAAATATTTCGATCTTCTATATAAATATTAAAGCCCTAATATTGATAAGTAATTTTGAGTAACAGTTTATTGTGATTTGCTTTGATTTTAACCGAAATTTCACTTTGTCCCAATATTTGTTACAAAAAAACAATATTTCCTAATTTTTAGTTGAATAACTCAAAAGCCATCTTCAGAATGTTTTCACATTTTGCTTGAATATTAAAGTACTGATATTGATAAGTAATGTTAAGTGATAGTCCGTTGTGATTTGTTTTTGATTTTAGCCGAAATTTCACTTTTTCCCGATATTTGTTCCAAAAAATTGATATTTTCGAGTTTTCAGAATACCTCAAAAACCATCTGCAGAATGTTTTAATCTTCTTAATATTGAAGCCCTGATATTTATAAGTGATTTTAAGTGACAGTTCATTGCGATTTGTTTTGATTTTAAACGAATTTTCACTTTTTCTCAAGATTTAATATAAAAAATGAACATTTTCGAGTTTCTAGTTAAAAAAAAAACAATTGCCGACGACTTGAAACTTTCTAAATTGACTCAAAATCTATTCGAGATTTATTTCGTGAAAAGCTACAAGTTCTACGTCATTAGATTTCAGGATAATTTTATGTGAATAAAGGGTGAAGTTGTGGAAAATTGTTAGTATTTTAGTAGCTTTAAAAAAATAGAAAAACTATTGCCAGCGACTAGAAACTTTCTAAATTTATTTAAAATGTATTCGAGATTTATTTCGTAAAAAGTTACAAGTTGTGTGTCAGTAGATTTCACGTTAATTTTATGTGAACAGAGAGTGAAGTTGTGCGAAATTGTAATAAATTTAGCAGCTTGAGAAAAAATGTAAAAACAGTAGCCATCGACTTGAAACTTTCTAAATTTATTCAAAATATACTCGAGATTAATTTCGTGAAGAGCTACAAGTTGTGTATCACTCAGGATAATTTTATGTGAATAGAGAGTGAAGTTCTGGAAAATTCTAATCATTTTGGTAGCTTGAAGAAAACATAAAAACAATTGCCACCAACTTGAAACTTTCTAAATTTACTCAAAATATATCCAAGATTAATATCGTGAAAATCTGCAATTTGTTTGCTACTAGATTCCAGAATAATTTTAGGTGGACGGAAACTCAAGTTGTGAAAAATTGTAATAATTTTAGTAGCTTGAAAAAAAAAATTGACTAGAAACTTTCTAAATTTACTCAAAATGTATTCGAGATTTATTTCGTTAAAAGTTACAGGTTGTATGCCAGTAGATTTTAGGTTAATTTCATGTGAACAGAGAGTGAAGTTGTAAGAAATTGTAATAAATTTAGTAACTTGAAAAAATTGTAAAAACAATAGCAATCGACTTGAAACTTTCTAAAATTATTCAAAATGTATTCGAGATTAATTTCGTGAAAAGCCACAAGTTGTATGTCACTCAGGATAATTTTAGGTGAATAGAGAGTGAAGTTGTGGAAAATTGTAATCGTTTTGGTAGCTTGAAAAAAATAGAAAAACAATTGCCGACGACTTGAAACATTCTAAATTTACTCAAAATCTATTCGAGATTTATTTCGTGAAAAGCTATAGGTTCTACGTCATTATATTTCAGGATAATTTTATGTGAATAAAGAGTGAAGTTGTGGAAAATTTTAATAATTTTAGTAGCTTGAAAAAAAAAATAGAAAATCAATTGCCGGCGACTAGAAACTTTCTAAATTTACTCAAAATGTATTTGAGATTTATTTCGTAAAAAGTTACAGGTTGTATGCCAGTAGATTTTAGGTTATTTTTATGTGAACAGAGAGTGAAGTTCTGAGAAATTGTAATAAATTTAGTAGCTTGAAAAAAATGTAAAAACAATAGCCATCGACTTGAAACTTTCTAAATTTACTCAAAATATATTCAAGATTAATATCGTGAAAAGCTACAAGTTGATGCTACTAGATTCCGGAATAATTTTACTTGAACGGAGACTCAAGTTGTGAAAAATTGTAATAATTTTAGTAGCTTAAAAAAAAAATTGGAAAACAATTGCCGGCGACTAGAAACTTTCTAAATTTAATCAAAATCTATTTGAGATTTATTTCGTGAAAAACTACAGGTTCTACGTCATTAGATTTCAGGATAATTTTATGTAAATAAAGAGAGAAGTTGTGGACAATCGTAATAATTTTAGTAGTTTGAAAAAAAAATTAGAAAAACAATTGCCGGCGACTGGAAAATTTCTAAATTTACTCAAAATGTATTCGAGATTTATTTCGCAAAAAGTTACAAGTTGTATTGTAATAAGACATTGTAATAAATTTAGTAGCTTGAAAAAAATGTAAAAATAATAGCCATCAAATTGAAACTTTCTAAATTTATTCAAAATGTATTTGAGATTTATTTCGTGAAAAGCTACAAGTTATATGCCGGTAGATTTCGGAGTAATTTTATGTGAATAGAGAGTAAAGTTTTAAAAATAGTTATAATTTTGGTCACTCGAAAACGCCTTGAAACTTCTCAAAATTGCTCATAATGCCTGCTAAATTCCATTAAAATTCCAAATCAGTAATCAAATTCAAACAACATGACGGACAAAATTCGTGAAAACACTTTTAAAAAAGCATTTTCGAAAGAAACGTTTCCTATAAAAAGTTTGTATTTTTTTCCCGTAGAATACGATCCCGCAATAAAAAATAGGGGGTTCTATTTGAAAAAACGAAGTTGACCTTCGTTTGACCTTAAAAATTAACGCCAAGGTCATTTTCAAGGTCACCAGGATATGTCCCCCTCCGAACCCTACAACTTTTATCTGTTGCTCAAGTTTCGAGATGTTTGGGGTGGCAATTTAAAATGGGACACCCTGTATAAACAGTTGTCATCGATTTAAAACTTTTCAAAGTTACTTATGCTGGCATCCCAAATTAAGATTCTGTAAAAATGGTAAATGCTTCATGCATAGATTTTACGATAATTTGATTCGAATATAAAGTAAGGTTCTGAAAATTGTAGAAATATTGGCGATTCGATAAGAAATATATAAACAATTGCCATCAATTTAAAACTTCTCAAAATTACTCAGGATTCAATAAAAGCTTTTAAGTCATGAGATAAGTTGTTCTGGATTTTTGAAACTGTATCGTTTCTAAATAAAGTCAGCCATCAACAAAATGATTTGTAGCTTTTATAGAAAATGCTCATATTAAGAAAAAAATAGAGAAAATAATGTAATAATAAAAAATTAGAAATATTTTGATTTAATTATGAAATTATAATAGTTACGTGTGGGACCGTGAAAATGAAATTCCCTTTTCGAAGAATTGATCATTCGAAGAAATTATTATCGAAGAATTGAAGTGTGTCAAGTTAGCACTCCAATGAAGAGTTCTCATTTCCTTTTGATGTATGTAATATGAATTTGAATATTTCGAAAATTAGAAATATTTTGATTTAATTATGAAATTATAATAGTTGCGTGTGGGACCGTGAAAATGAAATTCCCTTTTCGAAGAATTGATCATTCGAAGAAATTATTATCGAAGAATTGAAGTCTGTCAAGTTAGCACTCCAATGTAGAGTTCTCAATTTCTTTTGATGTATGTAATATGAATTTGAATATTTCGATTTTTTTTTCTTTTTATCTCTGGAAATTCAACAGAACTCTTTTTTCAGGAAGTGTAGTACTAACCCAAACATATTCTAAAACTAGTTCAGAACTATTCGATTACAATTTTGGGGTGCGGTGTCAAGTTGGCACCCCATTTTTCAAAAAAATCCTGAAAACCCAATTTTACAGAACTCTTTTTTTTAAGTTCATAGTACTTCTAGATACATCAAAACGAATTGAGAACTCTATTCAGAACTATCAGAACTCTTCATTGGGGTGCCAACTTGACACACTCGAAGAATTGGTATTAGAAAAATTTGTGGTTAAATAACGCGATTATTTATTGTTATTTTTACTTTCTCTGTACAAAGTACGGGAAGGTATTGTGAAAGTGAAAGTTGTTTTTTTTTTAACGGAAATATCTGTTTTAAGATTCCTGGAGATGATTTTGACAATTGAGTGAGTGTTGTACTTCAAAAACCTCTAAATATTTTCAAATAAAACTTAAAGCATATTTAAGTCTTATTTGACAATCCAAACGACAGACAAGCTTTTGGTAAAATTTTGTGTTGGTCCTACCAGTTTCTATCGTTACCAGCCGCCACTGTCTTACCAAGTCTAACATGCATTATTTTAGGGCTTGTCGTGTAATTTTAAATTGGTTAGAAATGAAGAAGCGGAAGTGACAAAGTGGGCGTTTGGTCCAAAAAGGTTGAGAAACTAATGCACCTACATAAAGTAAACGTTTCCGTTTTCAAAGAACTTTCTGCCTTTCCCCCCTAAGAAATGAACGAAAACAACTGAAACGAGCAGTTTGACACTAAATATGAATTAAATTAATTGCGAGAATCAATTATATTCTCAGTGGGCCGTCCAATAATCTCAGTTACGAGATCTGCTCACTAATGAGGGAGCAACGTAGATGTTGCTGGAAGTTGCGGTATGCGGCACTTTACCACATTTGTTTTGTTCGGTTTTCTTCTGATTTTATAATGGTGTGATAATAACACGCCGGTAATGAGTGGAGAACATTGGACATTACAGGTCATACATGTTCTCTGTACCATCATGCGCGTCATGCGGTGGTAATCGCAGACGACGGCCGACGAGGGGCGCGTGGGAGGAGAGGGTCGACCTAGTGAACGCCGACCGTACCATGCTGGGTCTACCGACCTTCACTTCTTACTCTGGTCAAGAAAATATTCCTCTGAAGTTCTAACATTGATCTACACTCTACAGAATGAAACATGATGGTGGTACTTTTTTGTACCACTGTACATATCTGTGGCTTGGTGCTAAAAGGGCCAATGTCACAATTTTACTGTTTGGAGTTGAGCAGTTCATTAAATTATTTTTCTTAAAATCCCTAATAATATCTTTAATGCTGAAAGGGCCAATGTCTAGTTTACCCATAGCAAATTAAAAAAAAAAATTATAATTTACAAAATCAGCAAATAAAATCATTTTTACTTTCTCCGTTACGAAGTACGAGAAAGTATTGTGATCGTGATTTTTTTTTCAAAAATTTTTTTTACGGAAATATCCGTTTTGGGGTCCCTAGATGCCATTTCAACAATTTCTGGAAAAAAAAATTTGTGTCTGTGTGTGTGTGTGTCTGTCTGTGTGCGCTGTATCTCAAAAACTAATAGAGTAATTAATATGAAACTTTATACATCCGTCTTATTTGATAATCTGAAGAACTGAAAAGCTTTTGGTAAAATTTCGTACACCGGAAGTGGGCGTTTACCTTAACTGTTTTTTGTTTTTTGCCAATATTTTCTTAAATATGAAAAATATCACAAAAACATTTAAACAAACATTGAATACAATAAAGAAATAAACATCTTTTGCTTGAAAACATTTTTCATAAAATTTTTATTCGAGAAAAAAATTTATTATTATTTTTTTAATTTTTGGTTTATAATTATAAAACGATAATAGTTACAGCAAATTTATGTGAATAATAATTGTAGAGAATGCCAAAATGAACAACTTCTAAAGAATAAGTTTTCTTCGAAATCTCGATAGTTTTTGAGTAAACCGAGTTTTTGAATTTGAAGTATAATTTGCAGGGTATTTTTTACATCTTTCATAATTTTGA
This sequence comes from Ocypus olens, assembly GCA_910593695.2. Classification (NCBI taxonomy): domain Eukaryota; kingdom Metazoa; phylum Arthropoda; class Insecta; order Coleoptera; family Staphylinidae; genus Ocypus; species Ocypus olens. Next base: position 46,003,137 of record OU343049.1, read on the forward strand.
CGTTTTAAACGTCAGTTTCATCCGAGTTTACACAACGCTCGATGTACATTTAAAATATGTTTTGAATTGAAAATAAACAATGAAAACGTAAATATAAATGGCTATAATAGCATCAAGTCGGAGAAAGTAACATGATGGCCACATCACCATTTTTTATTTTATTTTTAGCTTTTTCTTCAAGATTATTTTCAAAACTTTTTATTTTAGGCTTTTTGTTAAGGATTTATTTTAGGCCTTTTTTCAACACTCTAAGATTTCTTTTTCAGGACAATTTCTTCAGATATTTGTAAGGTCTTTTTACAATGCTTTTTTCAGATTTGTTTTGCTTATTTCAGGGTAATTTTTCAAGACTGTTTTACAGGACAATTTTTTGTGATATTTCATCAGGACTCTGTCTGAACTTTCTTCAGGACTTTTTAGGACTCTTTTTCGGAACATTTATTTCTGATATTTTGTATGAAGACTATTTTTCAGGACTTTTTTTCACAGCTTTTGTCAATACTTTTTTTCACGATTTTATTTCCAGGACATTTTTTCGGAACTTTTTCGAGACTTTCTTAGGAACCTCTTGTTCGGGACTTCTTTTCAGGATTCTTTTCAGTATTTTCATCATTGCTTTTTTCAAAATTATTTTTTCTGGAATTTTTTTTCCTTTTCCTTCTTTTCCTACTTTTTTCGGTACTATATTTCAGGACATTTTTGAAAGTAATAATATTTTTAAGGGCAATTTCTTCAGAAGTTTTTCAGGTCTTATTTAATGATCCTTTTACAAGGTTTTTTTCAGAAATGTTTTTTTTAGGATTTTTTTACGATGTTATTCTCATAACTTTTTTTCAAGACTGTTATTACAGGATATTTTATTAGCACTCTCTTTCGAGGCTTTTTTTAAGACTTTCTTCAGGAGTTTTTTCAGGACTTATTTTAGGACTCTCCTTTGGGACTCTTTTTCGCACTACTTTCGGGATTTTTTTAAGGACATTTATTTCTGGTGTTTTATATGAAGACTTAATTTTTCAGAACTCTTTTTGCAGTACTTTTTTCGCAACTCCTTTTCACAACTTTTTAATAGTACTCTTTTTCAAGACTTCATTTCCAAAACTGTTTCTCAGGACCTTTTTGTGTCAGAACTCTTTTTTCAGGTCTTTCTTTTAGGACTTTATTTCTGGTCTTTTTGAAGGACCTGTTTTTCAAGACACTTTTTGTCAGGACTCTTTTTTAACATTTTTTTTAGTTTTTCCGTAAACTTACGGTAAAGATTATTAGAATTTGAAAAATAATTCATTTTTACCTTTCATAATTTTGACGTTTCAAACGTTATTACCATTCGATCATGTGAAACTCTCGATTTAAAATATGATTTAAATTGAAAATAATGAATGAACCTATAAATATATATATGAACATCTTTTGCTTGAAAATATTTTTTATAAAATCATTGCTATTCGACAAAAAAATTATTAATTTTTTTTAAATTTTTGGTTTATAATTATGAAACGATAATAGTTACAGCAAATTCATGTGAATAATAATTGCAGAGAATGCCAAAATAAACAACTTCTGAAGAATAAGTTTTTTTCGAAATCTCGTTAGTTTTTGAGTAAACCGAGTTTTTTAATTTAAAGTATAATGTTTCATAATTTTGACGTTTTAAACGTCAGTTTCATCCGAGTCTACGAAACGTTCGATGTACATTTAAAATATGATTTCAATTGAAAATAAACCATGAAAACGTAAATATAAATGGCTATGATACCATCAAGTCGGAGAAAGTAACATGATGGCCACATCACCTTTTTAATAAAGCTTTTATCTCGATTATCTCAAATGTAAAATATTTGTCTTTGGCCTTTTTAGCACCAAGCCACAGATATATTATTGAATTGTGTATCATGAGTCACGATACTCTGGTCAAGAAAATGTTCTTCTGAAGTTCTAACATTGACCAACTCTACAGAATGAAACAAGATGGCGGTACTTTTTGTACCACTATATTATTGATTTTTATATCACGATCGACTATAGTTGGGTCATGATAATCACTCTCAAAGTCGAAATTAAAGTCGATTGTGATAGGAAAATCAAATGGTATATAATTGTGTTTTGTTTATCTCTACAGATGATTTTTTTTGTAGCGTTTACTTTAGTTTTATCAATGTTTTATGATTATGTGTTTAGAATCTATATCTAGATTTTTTTTTTTGATGATTTGTATATTCTTTGTAAAAAAATGCCCTCGGTGAAATGGTTGGTGGAATCGGGTGTACGTTGTAGTAGTAAAATAGTTGTGTAAAAAAAGAAACCTGGCATCGGCATCGTTAACAATGACCGCGCTGAAACCACAAGTCTCGGATTATCGAGAGCATCGGGTCCGGGTAATTGTTTCTGATTATACGGTGATATTTTTAAAGATAATTTATATTGCTTTTTTTTGTTTGATTTGGTGGTGCATAACTAATGATGCATGTGATTACAGGCAAGGTGGAGCCCAGTGCCCACACCTCTTCATTCAACATGGGCTACCTCATGTCCCCTTACGGCTACGCCAACGGAGCGGCTGGTCCCATCCCCGTGTCGATGGTAAGTATTACCCGATGGTAATAGTAATAATAACAACGCGACCGCCGAGAGAAAACCGCGCGGCCTCACATATAATGCGCACTTATTATCCGTCTAGTTGTGCAAAGTCATGTGCAAAGCTTGCGGCTTATTAGCAGACACTCGGTCTTGATGATGTCGCGCGGACTCTCACTTACGTCGGCGCTCTTCACTCGTACTTGTGCGTTGTTCCCTCTATGTAAAACTTAAGAACCCCTCTTCCTCTATGTACCTAATAATAAATAAAAAGAGCGCAAAAGGGTTATGCATGCGCGCTCCCCCAACTAGCCGATAATCGGCTGCCCACTGCTACTGCTCGAGTGTTTAACAATCGCTTGCAATTATCGGGTCTAAAGGCGGCCATCCACTGTCGTACATGTCGGACGGTTTTGCACGACGTACACGTCTGCCCGTGCATGTACGATAGTGGATGGGCAAATTTGTAGGACGGACCAAAGTTCTGTCGCCGCTTGAATTTTGGTCCGTCCTACCGTCGTGCCGGATACACGTACCACGTTCCACGGTCTTTTCCAGCGACGTTCGTCAGAAATATATAATTAAAAGTTTTTAGTCTATTTTCACGGCAAATAAATTGCCAAATTTGTTTTAAAAATTGGTGTTTACAAAATTATAATATTTACACTTCTTCGTAATAATTTTACACGATATGAAGAAAAAGAAAATAGAAAAAAGAAATATGTTTGTGTTAATAGCGATAACCGCCACCACTGCTAACATTTGTTTTTGTATCATTGCGAGCAAATGCTAGCAGTGTTTGCGTTGCACGTTCTCTGTTGCCCGAACGTGCCCATACACTATTCGTTCATGTAGGACGCGCATGTACGTGGTGGTCCGTCCGACATGTACGACAGTGGATGGGCTCCTTAAGGTTGCGGGTTCAACATCCGCGTCATGGGTTTGATGCTAAATGCGCGATTATCGCGTCCGATATCGCAGGCGGTGCGGATTAATCAACTCCGTTTTGCTCCGGAGGATAAAATATAGATAAATATAGTGCACATGCACACAATGAAAACTGGTGACGTCGCCAACTTCAGTCCGGTGCTTTGCGCGATTTGCATTCGCCGATGCTCTTCTTTTGCGCTGACGTCAGCCGCCGTCGACGTCGCTGTAATTGTATTCACCTCGCGGATTGCCCTTTTCCGTATCATGCATACAAATACGCGATTACCGACGAAAACTTGAATTAACAAAAATACGTGTACCTTTCTAGAATAAATATGTAAAACTGACAGGTTTCCTATAAACTCCTTTGTTCGTATAAAAAGCAAAGGTTGTCGACGGAAAATCGTTGTGTTGAGGAAGCATGGATGATTTTTGGTAATTAGTGGATGATTTCGACCATTGGGTTAATAGTAATTTTTCTGCAGCCGTCCCGAAAATAAAAATTTCGTTATGATTTATTAAATCGAAAGTGCCACTTTACATAAATCGTACCGAAAGTAGTTATTTTCGGGACGATTTTGTTTCACTTTCGGAACGATTTCTTTACTTTCGGGACGCTTTTTGTTACTTTCGGGACGATTTTGCGTATATATGTAGGCGGCCATGACAAAAACATGAACATCGTATTTAATTATGACAGCGCATGTCATATAAAATTCGTGTGTGTTTTAGGTTAGGCTGCAGAAAAATTTTTGTACGTAACGCGTTCCAAACGTGATTTTACGGGACTCGCAGGATTCCAGGACTCGCCTACGGCTCGTCCTGGAAACTTCCTACTCATCCCGTAAAATATCACTTTCGGAACTTGTTACGTAAATTACTATTACGTAACAAGTTCCGAAAGTGATATTTTACGGGTTGAGTAGGAATCCTGCGAGTCCCTTAAAATCACTTTTGGAACGTGTTACGTACAATATTTTTTCTGCAGCCGTTTTCTATGTTAAAAAAGCAAAAACGCACACGAATGTTATATGACAAGCGCTGTCATAATTAAATATGAAGTTTATGTTTTTGTCAAGACCGCCTACATATATAGGCAAAATCTTCCCGAAAGTAACAAAAAGCGTCCCGAAAGTAAAGAAATCGTTCCGAAAGTAAAACAAAATCGTCCCGAAAATAACTACTTTCGGTACGATTTATGTAAAGTGGCACTTCCGATTTAATAAAACATACCGAAAGTTTTATTTTCGGGATGGCTGCAGAAAAATACAATTACCGAGAATAATCGATTAAATATCATTAATTTTTATTGTGTCCCTGTAGAACGACATCTATGGACCGTTGTCGGTCTTATTTGATCTTGCCAGCACAGTAAATTTATTGACGGAGAAACGGTTTTTGTTAAATTTAGTAAAACCAAATTTGGAGTTAACTGACAATGCATTATTTCTAAGTAGTTTTGGAAATTTTGATGACAATTCCATGTGTGATATTTATACACGCAAACATCTGCGCGACGCGGTTTTCGGAGCAAGTGTGTACGAAGCATTAGATGCAAATTTCGCTTCCTCGCATTTAAGTTTTGATGGTTTTTCTAGCTTAAAAATATCAATTATTTCCTAGTATGTCAAAAATGGAAATTTGTAAGTACATAGTTTTGAAGATAATTTCACGAGTGATAATTTTTTTGAAAGTGCAAATTTCGCTTTCTCAAATTCATGTTTTGAAAGTCGCTATTTTGTTTCTATCTGAATATTGTATTAATTGTTTTCTAATATATTAAAAACACATTATTTCTAAGTAGTTTTGTGAAAATAATTACACCACAGTTTTTTTTCCAATTTTTCCAATTACAAGTGTATATTTCGCTTACTCAAATTCCAGTTTCGAATGCCGCCATATTGTTACGAGCTTAAAAATATCAATTATTTTCCAGTATGTGAAAAATGCATTAATTATAAGCGGTTTTAGAAATACTGAAAATAATTCCACGAGTAATAAAGCTTTTAGAATTTTTCAAATCTCAAGATGCAAATTTTGACTACTCGAATTCAAGTTAGTAATGTCGCCATTTTCTTTTTCGTTAAAAAATATTTATTGCTTCCTAGTATGTGAAAAAATGCATTATTTGTAAGCGGTTTTAGAAATATTGAAGATAATTCCACGAGTAACAAAGCTTTTAGAATTTTTCAAACCCCAAGATCAGTGGCGGCCGGTGGAACATGTTGATGATAGAGCCACTTATACTATATATCCCCCTCCCCCCGACTCCCCTCATTTTTTTTAAGAAAGAAAGAACAAGTTATCTTCCTAGACCAAAGTAACTGACGAAAAAGTATTTTAAGAATTAATTAAAAATTCGATATAACGAGCCACCCCTGGCTATAATGTGTGAAATATTGAAGTGGATTATCAAAATTAAATTCATTCTAAATGCATTTTGAAATTTTGAAGCTTATATATACCGGGTGACCCAGGGATCTGTAAAAGCCCCATATCTTATTTGCTATTTGAGATATCGACTTCTAGTTTTCTTGAACTGGTACCTACACTTATTCTACATATTTTAAAAATATATATGTTTTTGTACAGGGTGTCCCAGTATACATAACAGAACAAAGTTATGTTTTTTTAAATGGAACACCCTATATTTTATACTTTATTTTTAACCCTCTTGAGAAGCTGGTAAAAATAGTATCAGATACTATGGGTCTATTATGGACGGTTGGTTAGTTATGGGCGAATTTGTGGCAAAAACAAGGACACATTGAAAAAATTGCAGAAGCGCTCCTAGCAAAGCTAGCGTCATTTTTTAAACACTAAAGAATTTTCCACATCATGAAGAATAATACAAATCGGCTTTGGTTCTTTTCTGTTCATACTGCTATACAGGGTGTCAACATACGCAAAATATTGGATAACTATTTTTTTTCAAATGGAACACCCTATATAAGTTGCCACCAATCTATGACATTTTTAATAAGCTTTCTAATGATATATAGTTTGTATAACAAAATATTAAGGATTCTTGAGATTTATCAATAAAAACATATTTATTTTGCCACCTTCTGCTGATTTTTGGATTTTCAGCCAAAAGTATGCATTTTCATGAAAAATTATAAGAGACCAAAGTTGTAGAGCGAAAAATTTCCGATCGATATAGGTCTTTCAACTTTTAAGATAATGCTTGCGTTGCCTTGCATCTTGACCGTATATGCATTTTACCGTTTTCTTTTCAAATTTTTTATAAATAAATTGCACTATACTTTATTTTCCGCATCCTCTAGCGGAAAAACGGGAAATTATAGGGAAATTAAAATGGCGCATATCGATTAAAAATGTTTCGCTCTACAACTCTTAATAGAAGCAATTTTTGCCAAAAATGCATAGTTTTCCCTTCAAATGCAAATTGAAAATGTATGTATCAATTTTTGCGTTTTTCAATGGTTTCTTGGATTTTTAGCGAAAACCATGCATTTTGGGCAAAAATTGCTTCTTTTAAGAGTTGTAGAGCGGAATGTTTTCAATCGATGTAGGTCATTTGAATAATTCTATAATTACCCGGTTTTCTGCTAGAGGGCGTGAAAAATAAAGTATAGTGCAATTAATTAATAAACAAAATAAAAATGTTTCTATGGATAAATCTCAAGAATCCTTAATATTTCATTATACAAATTTTACATCATTCGAAAGCTTATTAAAAATTCCATGCATTGGTGGCAAGACATATAGGGTGTTCAATTTGAAAAAAAAATAGTTATCCATTGTTTTGCGTATGTTGACACCCTGTATAACATTATGAACAAAAAAGAACCAAAGCCGATTTGTATAATTCTTCATGATATGGAAAATTCTTTAGTGTATAAAAAATGATGCTAGCTTTGCTAGGAGCGCTTCTGCAATTTTTTCAATGTGTCCTTGTTTTTGCCACAAATTTCCCCATAACTAACCAACCGTCCATAATAGACCCATACTATCTTATACTATTTTTATCAGCTTCGCAAGAGGGTTGAAAATAAAGTATAAAATATAGGGTGTTCCATTTAAAAAAACATAACTTTGTTTTGTTATGTATACTGGGACACCCTGTACAAAAACATATATATTTTTAAAATATGTAGAATAAGTGTGGGTACCAGTTCAAGAAAACTAGAAGTCGATATCTCAAATAGCAAATAAGTTATGGGGCTTTTACAGATCGCGGTACAAACATCTTTATTTACAGAAATTTTACAAAAAAAGCAATAATATATAATAAATTTAGTTACATAAGTAAATTTCTGCTTAAATGGCTATCGACCTAGAGTCTTTCAGCCTATTGATCAACTTTTTTGTCGCTCAAATGCTCTTCATTATTCTTGATGAAAAGATGATATGAATTGATGAATAGTAATGTTGGGATTTTTAGGTTTTGGGATAATATTTGGGTTGCGGGAAATACATAGCAGATTAATGATGTCAAGGTTATGGATATTAGTGGCGAATTTGAAGCTTATTTTGGCCGAAATTAATATTTTACAAATTTTATAAGCACAGACATTTGACACAGTATGGTTGTAATTTTGTTTCAAGCCATACTGTGTCAAATGTTGAAGTGGATTATCAAAATTTGGTTCATTCTGGATGCATTTTAAAATTTTGAAGCTTACTTTGGCCGAAATTATGTTTTTTTACAATTTTTATAAGCGCAGACTTGAATTTTTCTGTGAATTTCAACTTTTGATGGTTGTCATTTTGTTTCAAGCTATACTATGTCAAGTATTCAAGTGGATTATCAAAATTAGATTCATTCTGAATGCATTTTGAAATTTTGAAGCTTAGTTCAGCCGAAATGATTTTTTTACGATTTTTATAAGCACCGACTGCAATTTTTTTCTCTGCTTTTCAAGTTTTGATGGTTGTCATTTTGTTTCCAGCTATACTATGTGTAGAATTAATTAAATATTCTTGCTGAGCTTGAAACTACAGGTAGTGCCATGGCTCCTTGGCTCTGTATAACGAGCCGCCCCTGCTCAAGATGCAAATTTTGCTTACTCGAATTCAAGTTAGTAATGTCGCCATTTCCTTTCTAGTTTAAAAATATCAATTCTAGTATGTTAAAAATGCATTATTTCTAAGCAGTTTTAGAAATACTGAAAATAATTCCACGAGTAATAAAACTTTTAGAATTTTTCAAATCCCAAGATGCAAATTTTGATTACTCGAATTCAAGTTAGTAATGTCGCCATTTCGTTGCTATTTTAAAAATATCAATTCTATTATCTCAAAAATGCATTATTTCTAAGCAGTTTTAGAAATTCTGAAGATAATTCCACGAGTACTAAAGCTTTTAGAATTTTTCAAATCCCAAGATGCAAATTTTGATTACTAGAATTCAAGTTAGTAATGTCGCCATTTCCTTTCTAGTTTAATAATATCAATTGTAGTATTTCAAAAATGCATTATTTCTAAGCAGTTTTAGAAATTCTGAAGATAATTCCAAGAGTAATAAAACTTTTAGAATTTTTTAAATCCCAAGATGCAAATTTTGATTACTCGAATTCAAGTTAGTAACGCCGCCATTTTTCTTTCTAGTTTAAAAATATCAATTGTTTTCTAGTATGTAAAAAAATCATTATTTCTAAGCAGTTTTAGAAATTCTGAAGATAATTCCACGAGTAATAAAACTTTTAGAATTTTGCAAATCCCAAGATGCAAATTTTGATTACTCGAATTCAAGTTAGTAATGCCGCCATTTCCTTTCTGGTTTAAAAATATTAATTCTAGTATGTAAAAAATCCATGATTTCTAAGCAGTTTTAGAAATTCTGAAGATAATTCCACGAGTAATAAAACTTTTAGAATTTTTCAAATCCCAAGATGCAAATTTTGATTACTCGAATTCAAGTAAGTAATGTCGCTATTTCCTTTCTAGTTTAAAAATATCAATTCTAGTATGTTAAAAATGCATTGTTTCTAAGCAGTTTTAGAAATTCTGAGGATAATTCCACGAGTAATAAAATTTTTAGAATTTTTCAAATCCCAAGATGCAAATTTTGATTACTCGAATTCAAGTTAATAATGTCGCCATTTCCTTGCTATTTTAAAAATATCATTTCTAGTATGTCAAAAATGCATTATTTCTAAGCAGTTTTAGAAATTCTGAAGATAATTCCACGAGTAATAAAACTTTTAGAATTTTTCAAATCCCAAGATGCAAATTTTGATTACTCGAATTCAAGTAAGTAATGTCGCCATTTCCTTTCTAGTTTAAAAATATCAATTCTAGTATGTTAAAAATGCATTATTTCTAAGCAGTTTTAGAAATTCTGAAGATAATTCCACGAGTAATAAAGCTCTTAGAATTTTGCAAATTTTGCTTACTAGAATTTAAGTGACGAATGTCGCCATTTTCTTTGAAACTTTTTAAAATTATTTATAATAGAATCCGCTTCATAATTTATTCAAAATTTAAAACACCCCTCCTCTATATTTCGAGATAATCACACAGCAACAATGTTTAAAGTTTATTTTCCAATGATTTTTAAGAATTTAAAAGCAATTACCACAGACTTGAAACTTTCCAAAATTTGTCAGATTAGTTGTTTCCTAATAGTTTAAGCAAAACCTAAAAACAGCCCTTCCCTATATTTCGAGATAATCCCACGAGAATAGCTTAATGTAACGATAAAGTTGCTCACTTTCCAATGATCTGTAAAAATATTAAAAATTACGAAATTCCATCAAATTGTTTCTTAATTATGATTCTGTTGGAATCTGTATCTTTAATTGTGCAATAATATAACGTAAACTTCTGAAATTTAATATCAGAATTGAAATATGTATATTTCAAGGAAGTATCCCATCTCTGCTTCTCTTCTATCCTTAGTCAGATTTTTTTTAAACTCGAAAAAATCACCAATTTTGATTTGAATATATTGTTACCTTGACAATTTTTATTTTGTTTTATTTTTTATTACGTATAAGGCTTATTGTTGGATAGGGCCACCCTTAGTATTCAATTAAACATAAGCTACAATTTTTATTATTAATGAATTAGAATTCAAATCAATAATCAATAAATTAAGTTCAACAACAATATTATAAATGACTTGTAGAAATTATATGAAATAAAAGAGAGGTTTGCAGATTATGTTTAATTTCGTACGAAGGGTCGCCCTGTCCTACAATTCAATTATATGTCCCAATAACGATATTATGGTGGAACAATCTTTATTTCACAATATAAGTAAGTAAGTAAGTAATTTATTTGGTGTTGTATACAAAAGTGTTAACACAGGTCAAGTAAAGTAATCAAGCAGTAATGTATGAAATAACAGATAACATGATTTACACAACGGAATATTGCAAGCGACACAAACAGTTTTCGTTCTCGATTCCTTTTTATTTAACATTATATAATTCAAATAAAACGAATTACTTTGTTGGTATCACTTTATTAATAAAGTGATACCAACAAAGTTATTCGTTTTATTTGAATTATTCAAAATGTATCACGAAGTGAAAGCCTCCACAATTACTTATTTAACATTATATATTCGACACTGGGTCGTCTACAATATCTGTTGTTAATTAATTAATTAATTAATTTTGTTAGGAGCGAGAACGACGTTGCAAATAGAATGTGGAAAATAAAATAATTTCGTGGTGGAGTTGCATCGCGCCCAACCATTATTAAACATCGGAAGCTGATTTGACCCCGCGGTAGTTAACTTCCGAACGAGTGTTAGTGTGACGGCTCCGCATTTTCTTCATTTTTTTGGCGTAATTCTCGTGCTATTAATTGTAACAGTGTGTGATACGTGTAATAGAAGTGATTGTGGAAGTGTACCGGTGAAGAATCGGCAAGATTCATCTGGGAAATGGATGAAATAAGTACATTGCACCTGCGGTGAAAAAAAAGAGGAGGCCGACTGAATGCCGCCATGCCGGGAAGCATTGTTTGGGAATAAATGTAAGTGAAAATTGATTAATACCAAAGCCTCAAGTACACGGGGCGAGTTTACAAGCTACAAGCCGGATTTTTCACAAGCAGCTCGTAAACTAGTCCAGTGTACTCGATGCACTCGCCCCGTTAGCTGCTTGTAAAAACGTTCTGGAAAAAGTTGAACTGCCGGCGACATTACACGCTACTCGCCGGCGACTTTACACGGCACTCGCCGGCTTTTGAGCGAGCTAGCTTGTAAACTAGCGACGTGTACTCACAGTAGTTTGTGCACAAGCGGCTAGTAGCATTGATCTTGAAGATGTCGGAGGAGTTGGTTCTAGTGGGACAAGTGGGAAATTTTGTGTGTACTCGACTACTAGCGCACTCGCCGGCTTTTTACAAGCCGGGCTTGTAGCTTGTAAACTCGCTCGTGTTTACTGTTCTACCGCTTCACTGTTAGTTCAAGTTTGAGAATGACTAGCGAATAGTCGAAACTATAGTTGCAATAATATTATTACGGTGGTTACCAGACAAAGTTTAGGGTTGTGTACGCTGATTAGATTAGAACGTACAGGTGAGTCCAAAGAGTATATTATACAGGTGCTGTAAAAATGGCGGTACGTCGTCGAGGGTGGAAAAAATAATTTAAAAAATCGGTGTTGCATTTGTTGAATTTGTGAAGACTTTAGTTTAAATTATTTCATTACTTAATATCTGCGTAACATTAATTATTTGCACTCTAGCTCATCAAATAAATTTTGCAGAGATACATACTTTCATGCTTGTCAATATTATAGACAATTGGCATTTTTAAATGCGATAATTTGTATGTTTAATAATTGATTTTCCCATTTAAATAAACCTGGCCATGACAGTGGCGGAACTTCAAGTCGCGAAATCCTAAACGGTTCCCTTTTTAAAAACTTACCAATTTAACATGAAGCTCTCACTTCCTTGATTTGTTTTTTATCTCCTATCTGTCCATAATTTATCACTTTGATGCAAAAATCTGTATCTCTTTCGCACCCCCTTGCGGATGCTGTGGGGGAGAAAGATGAATGGAGTATACCAGTGGCGGCTCGTGGAACATATTGATGGTAGAGCCACATATATAATGTACCCCCACCCCTTCTTTTTTGAAGAAAGAAAAAACAATTTATCTTCCCAGACCAAAGTAACTGGCAAAAAAGTGTTTTAAGAATTAATTAAAAATTCTTGCTGAGCTTGAAATTGGAGGTAGTGCCATGGCTCCTTGGCTCTATATAACGAGCCGCCCCTGGAGTATACCATTGTTTATGTATTATTAACCTTAAAACGCACATATGGCTTCATTTTTGAGCTTGTCTAAGTAGCTAGAAAATCAGGCATTCGCTTAAGATTACTCGAACAATTAAATAACACGCGGTTTTGGGTCATATTTGCTCAAGATTCTTTCTTTCACTCTGGGACATGCATGTCCCGATAGCGGCGAAAGGACTAAGGGAATTTTCTCGTGTGTGAAATGGGAAAATCATCGAAAAATTTTTCATAATTTCTCACACTTTCATATTATTTTTTGGTATACACTTTATGTTTCTCATCAATTTATTTCATGTTGCGTATCAAAATTTCTTTTTCTACTCCCACCTCTAAAATGCCATTTATCGCATATGTTTCCATGACACTAAGTGATTCTTTAAATAGACCTTGACAAACTGTGACTTTGTGCATTTTAGTCATGGGCTGAATTTAGCTCCAGAAATAAATAATAACATTCAAGAAATTTAGGAGAATTAATGATTTCATTTAGCAATTGTCATAATGTCTCTAAATTAATTGTTAATGTATATTTACCCAAGTAGACCAATTTAATAATATTGTACTATTACCATGTTCATTTAAGATAATAAAATAATTTCAAAATTTTAATAATTTAGTCGTAGAAAAAGTATAGTATGCAATTCGTGTTATAAACTTCTCTAGACACTCGTTATTAAACACTCGCTCCGCTACGCTCCGCTCGTGCCTAATTAACTCGTGACTAAAGTGCAGTTTATAACACTTGTTGCATAATATACTATATACACATTATTCCCATCAAAATTTTAGTCGAATATACACTAGGGTTAAAATTCGTAGATTCATACATAAAAAGTCTACTACAATTATCAAGAATAAATTAATACAACTGTGTGGGTTTCAAATTCATTCAATCATCGATCAATGGTAGATTTAAGTAAGAAAATATTTTAACATTGTAACCCTTTTCGTTTTATTTTATTTTTAGTATTTTAAATTTTTTGTTTATATTTTGTAAAATTTGTTGACTATGTAATCGCCGTATTGGTGCCCTACAATAAAGCTATCTTATCTCTTATCTTCGAAGATTGAAGTTTCGAAGATCCAAAGTTTCGAAGATTCTAAATTTCGAAGCGTCGAATTACTTCAGTTTCGAATTTTCGAAGTTTCTAATTCTGATTTGTCAGAATCCTAGCCTCAAGAGCACCTACCATAGGAAATATGGTTGTTGAATTTTGCAAAATTTATACTAAACGATAGTTTTGTTGTTTAACTTAATTTAAAATGTAATGTATCATTTCGCGAATATTGACAAGAGAAAAAGTTATTTTTTACCAAATTATTTCAAAACTAATAAAAACGATTAATTTTGCAAATTAATTATTGTTTTTTACCTTGGCAATGCAATAGTTTGATTTTAATTTATTACTTCATCAACTCGGCATGCGCATCTTATGTTTTGTCTTGGGTTTTCGAGATAAAAGTTACATAAAACTTTAAATTCCTAACTGTTTTAAATGGTTTTGGGATTGAAAATATCGAAATCTTCGAAATTGCACAACTTAGATTCTTTAAGAAATTCGAAACTTCAAATCTTCGCAACTTCTATTCTTCGAAAAATTCGATATTCGAAGTTCTCTTCATATCTTCGGATTCTCCACAACTTCGAAGTTGCGTAGCTTCAAATTATTAGGTCCATCAGTGAATTCATTTATTTTGTATTTTTTAAAGGTAATTTCTTTACGTTGCCCTTGAGGAATATTAACCCGCCATTAGTGACGCAAATTTAATGGTGACGCCTGTCTCACGCACCGGGATTTTCAACTGAAGATTTTTTGAAACGTGTTACCTATAGTTCATGTATTTTTTTAAATTTATGCTCTTTGACAATTGATATTTAATGAATTTAAGCTCTGCAATGCGGCAGCTACTCGAAATTGCAACAAAAAACAATAACGGAGAATAAAGTTATTCGACACACCCGGTCTCACAGACCAGTAGGTCACCATTGGCGAGTTAAGTTTCAAAGGTTGGCAATACTGAACCTACTTCGCTATTAACTTATAATTTTTTGCTTCTTCAGAGCGATAATTTGTACGAATTCCACAAAAAAATGTATACAAAATGCACAAAAAGATTTTTTTTGCGCGTTGCACGACAAATGCACCTTACCCATCAAAATTTTAGTCGAATGTAAATCGCTCAGTGCATCAAAATTTTGAAGGAATTTTTATGGTCTACTCGGGAAATATTGAATAGTGAACGCACTAAACCTACAATTTGTTGCTCCATCGGTACTACAAAGCGATAATTGGTACGAATTCACCTACAAAACAAAAATTACAAAATTAAAACTGGAAGGAAAAATTCCACAAAAAATATATGCAAAATGCACAAAACTGTTTTTTTGCGCGTTGCATGTGTTTTTTTTTTTTTGACAAATACACCCTACCAACTTACCCATCTAAATTTTAGTCGAATATACACCGCTCAGCGCATCCGAATTTTAAAGGGAATTTTTACCCCTTCAAAGTGTTTTTATTTTTAAGGTCTCCACGGAAAATATTAGGTTTCAAAGGTGAATGTACTAAGTTTACAATTTGTTGCTCGATCGGTGCTACAAAGCGATAATTTATACGAATTCACTTACAAAACAAAAATAAAAAATATTAAAAACGCGGAAGTAAAATTTCACCAAAATTACACATTAAACGATTTTCTCCGACGTGAAATTTTTAGTCAAATATACCCTACCATTACATCTATTAAAATTTTAGTCGAATATGCGCTGATCAGCTCATCAAAATTTTGATAGAATAATATTTGCAATGAGTTACAACGGTATTAACTATATATTATTCATTAAAAAATATAAAAATTCTCTCTTCGTAGACTTTATTTTCGTAAAATTGGCTTTAGAAAAATTTGTTTTCGAAAATTTCGCTTTCGAGAAATTTGCTTTGGAAATATTTTTTTGAAGAATTTATAGGGCACCGATTTTCTTGAGCAAAAAAAATATTTCGAAAATTTCCCTTTCGAAAAATTTGCGTTTGAAAATGTTTCTTTCGAGAAATTTACTTCTGAAACATTTGTTTTCTAAGAAATTACATTGTAAGAATTTACAGGACTCCGATTTTCTTGAGCAAAAAAAATATTTCTAAAATTTCCCTTACGAAAAATTTGCTTTCGAACATTTTTCTTTCGAGAAATTTACTTCTGAAACATTTGTTTTCGAAGAATTTACAGGATACCGATTTTCTCAAGAGCAAAGTGTGTCACATCCAGGTTCCTTGTGAGCGATTAGTGACCATCTACGTTCAATAATTCTGCAAAAAGAAGCATTTTTATTTCCATTATTGCCAAAGCATGATACATAAAGCAACACAAAGATATGAAGAGAGGTAAAGTTATGCAGAAATTAAATTAATTAGCAAAATTCTGCTCTTTTACAATAATGTGAGTTTTCAACGCTTTGGCTTTAAATGTTTATAATTATGAAACAAATTTTTCAACGATTTACGATTTTTTAATATTCGGTTGTTTTCGAACACTTTTAATGTAAACAAGTATGAAACTCCTAGATACAAGCAATTACGTTAAATGCTCAATACAAAACTATTTCTAAAATCACGTTGAATTTAAAAATATAATAATAAAAATACGTGTGCGATAAAAGTCTAAAACGGTAAAATTCACATTAAATGCACTGCCGTTCCTTCAAAATGACCCAATTTGCAAAAGGTAAAAAAAAAACGGAAAAACATGTTAGTGTCTGAAAAAATTGTTTTAGTAAAGGCTACCCGAATGGGGTAGAGGCTAGAGTTGGGTGAAATAACTATTATTTTGTCGAGTCTCATTCCTAAAAGAGTCGACTCTTCCCCTTAAAATGTCCTCACCTATACAAACTTACATTTTCACAAGCTAACAAAAACTGCTACAAACATTCATGACTCAATTTCAATACGAGTCACTTCACTACTCGACTCATTTCCATGAGTCGACTCACTCATGACACCCATCTGTAGTAGAGACTAATTTCCATTGTTGATCTACCTACGCAGAAGTTCGCAAAAAATTTCAGTGAACATTTACTTTGGCGAATTTTCGTACTCTTGTTCATGAATCAAGGAAACTAACAAAAAAAATATTAAACTATTTTTGGTCATCGTCATTTATGTCTTTATGTATGATTTTTTTTAACGAATATCATTATTGCAGCAATTACAAGCCATGAATATCAATAACTTTTTTTTCAGTACCAAAGTAGTCAATACACACATTTTTTTTACACCTGTGGATACAATTTCAACTTTTGTACATTTACGAAATAACGCTATCAAGATTTGTTCAGATGTTATAGCCAAAAAACAAAAATGTGGCTGATTTTCGAGGACCGAGTTCACCCTCCTCTCAGTTTTAATTTTGTTATGTTTGTTTTGTAGGTGAATTCATACCGATGACCGCTTTATAGTACCAAAGAATCAACAGAATATAGGTTGATATCGGAACCTACTAAACATAGCGATAATTGATACTAATTCACCTACAAAATAAAAATTACAAAATAGAAACTGAGAGAAAAAATTCCACAAGAAATATACGCAAAATGCACAAATCAATTTTTTTGGTGCTTTGCACGTGATTTTATTTAGTGAAATACACCCTACCAACTTACCTATCAAAATTTTAGTCGAATATACACCTATCAGCGCATCCAAATTTTAAGGAAACTTTTACCCTTTCAAAGGGAATTTTTATGGTGTTTCAAAGGTGAATGCACTAAACCTACAATTTGTTACACCATTGGTACTAGAAAGCTGTAATTGTTACGAATTCATTTACAAAACAAAAATAAAATTCCACCAAAATTACACACAACCTCGATATGTTTGTTTTATTTATTTTCGTACTTATATATTTTCTGGCGGCATTCTAGTGGAATTAGGTTGGCTATCTGGCGGAATAATTACATCCCTTTCTCACACATACTGTCTTATCCCAGATTACATCAACTTTAGGAGTTTTTGTCAACAATTTTTTTATGTGTTATTATAAATTGAAGTAATCGCAATAGTTAATACAGAATCCCAGTTCGGATACATAATGTTTGCGTTGAAAATAACGTACGTGTGTGGTGAAGAAGAATGAATAGGAGCATTCAAGGACGCGCATCTCGTGTAGTCTCTGATTAAAAACTTATGTGGAGCAAGATGTGACCGATAGGCGAGGAGAGTGCTTGTTAAGTACGTGTGCGTGAGTATATACGCCGGGCCAGGCCAATCTTACCTGATGATGTGATGTGGTGGCGGGATTAGTGGAGGGTCGTCATCAGGTTATTTAGTTCCCTTCAATAGCGACCACATTCCAAAGGTCATTGTCCATGATGACTCGTCAGGACTGCGCCCGGGTCAGGTGGATCTTTCTTTACGCGTGTATGTGTACGTGTGTTTACGACCCATCCAACCCCAAACAAGTGTCTTCTTCATTCCGTTCAGTTCACCCTCTGCGTAACAGAAAAAAAATCACAACAAAACAACAGACCGTGAGGCGTGTTGGGCGCATACGAATCCACCGCTTCGCGATTAGTGAAATGAAAGGAACGAAAATGATTATCGAGAGTGGATCGTCTAGGTGTTCATGTTTGAGTAGAAATGATAGCGAGTCTGTTTCAACACGCTACCGAGGAAACCAATTCATGATAAGTTATGTCGGCTTATGTTTTCAAGCTGCTTAGTAGAGGCGGGTGAGACGCGCACATGGCAACCTCGCTAACTGGCGACAAGGACGTACCCTAGGGTACACCGGCCGGTGGAACGGAGACGGAGGATGGCGCGCAGACACCCGGACAAGTAGTGTACGTCCCGGCAAGAGGAAACCGGGCAGGATGCTGCCTGTGGTCCGCAACAGAAATAATAAACAAGAGCCGTTTTAAACCGGAGAACAAAACACGGCCCAACCTAAAACAAAGAGTGCTCCGAACGGAGAACTGGTTGTGTAAATTAATTTCGGGGCGAGAAGGCCGTACTCTATATGTGAATATATGGGAACCGACCATCTACCTGTGAAAATTATAATCATTCACCGCATTCTAAAATCAATATAACAATTCTTAAATCACCTCCCCTAAAATTATGCTCGAGTCCTCGTTAGGGCAACTATTCCTCATCACATTACTCAACGGTTATATTCTTCCAAGGTTACTGTAATCATACTTGCTTGCAAATACATCAATGTACTAAACACTTTGGTGAGTGCGAGATATAAATGGAGAAATTGAAACTTTATTTTGCCAAAGGATAAGAAATTACTACTTGCAATCCTATTATAATTTATTCATAAAATATTACAAAAAAACAAAAATAAAACTCAAATATTAGAAATCTCAGTTATATTTTCTTATATTCTCTTTTTTGTTTATGTTATAGTAATTTACGATACAAGTAACGTTATGAAGGTTAGGAAAGCACAAGCGACGTATAATAAAATAAATTATTTGAGTCATTAACGCGGTGGCCTAGTGAGTAGAGCTCCTGCTCACGGTCCTCGTGGTCGTGGGTTCGAAACCCATCTGTGCGGTAATTTTTTCAAAACGAAGAAGTGGCCGTGCGGGTCCATGTAAGTCCAGTGTATGCCCCCCCCCCATTAATTATATAATATAAATAATGATTATATATAAATATACTTCGAAATCTATATACATATACAGTTTAATGGTACCTCTGACGGAATGGACCAGTTTCCTATGTCAAAAAAAACTATGGTGTTCCTTGTAAGCTAAATAGGCTATCGACTATATTTCGGCCTTAATCAAAATATTTTTTGAAAAAGTTCCAAAGACGAAAAAAGATGAATAGTTCCATGAGTTCTGAGTACATTTTTTGTATCTAATTAACAGGCGAAACAATTCTTTATTATAAACAAATTTAATAGAATCACGATTTATAGTATTTTTAAATAAAGTTGAAAATAAAAATACACAATTGAATTTAAAAAATACCTGTTTCCTGTCATTTAATTGCAATTTGTCATTAGAGTTTTGCTTGGAACTCCTTGAGTACGATCCTTACATCAAATCAGAACTCCTGGAACTATAAAAAAACAAAAATAAAAAATTTCAATTGTCAACTTCACTTAAAAATGCTATAAATCGTGATGGTATCGAATTTATTTATAAGAAATTATTATTGTATTTGAACTATTGAACTCACTTTTTTTTCCTTTCAGGCAAATTTTTTTCAATTTTTTTCAAAATAATGTTTTTTTAATAGCTCTAAGAGTTCTGATTTTATTTATGTGTGGTACTTAAGGAGTTCTTGTACCTATCAATTAGATACAGAAAATATACTTAGAAGTCATTAAACTCTATTTTTTTTTTCCTTTCAGACAGAAATATTTTTTCAAAACAATGTTTTTTTTAATAGTTCCAAGAGTTCTGATTTGACTTATGTGTGGTACTTAAGGAGTTCTTGTACCTATCAATTAGACGCAGAAAATATACTCAGAAATCATGGAACTCTCATTTTTTTTTCCTTTCAGGCAGTAATATTTTTTCAAAACAATGTTTTTTGAATAGTTCCAGGAGTTTCTGATTTGACTTATGGGTTGTACTCAAGGAGTTCCTGTACCTATCAATTAGATACAAAAAAAATATTTAAAACTCATGAATCTCTCAATTTTTTTTTTCGTACAAATATTTTTTCAAAATATTTTTTTTTAATAGTTCCAGGAGTTCTGATTTGACTTATGGGTTGTACTCAAGGAGTTCATGTACCTATCAATTCGATACAGAAAATATACTCAGAATATACTCAGGACTCATGGAACTCTTCAATTTTTTTTCCTTACGGACAGAAATATTTTTTTAAATAATGTTTTTTAAATGGTTCCAGGAATTTTGATTTGACTTATGGGTTGTGCTCAATGAGTTCTTGTACCTATTAATTAGATACAGAAAAAATACTCAGAACTCATGGAACTCTTTTTTTTTCTACTTACGGACAGAAATATTTTTTCACAATATTTTTTTTTCAATAGTTCCAGTAGTTTTGATTTGACTTTTAGGCTGTACTCGAGGATTTTTAAAGAAAACTCTAACGACAAGTTGCGATTAAATGACAGAAAATGGGAATTTTCGAAATTAAATTGTCTATTTTTAATTTTCAACTTTAATTAAAAGTGCCATACATCGGATTTGTATCAAATTTGTTTACAATTATTGTACTAATAATTGTATTAATTAGGTACAGAAAATGTACTCATAGAACTCTCAATTTTGTTTTGTCTTTTTTGAAAAAAAATAGATAGTTCTGATTGGTATTTCTCATAGTTCTTTATAATTATTTTTGATTAGACAATCTTAAATGAATAATATGAATTTGAATATTTTGAATTTCCAACTTCGAAAATATTTCTCTATGGAAATTCAATAGAACTATTTTTTTTAAAGTATCGGTAACTATAGTACTAACCCAAACACATCCTAAAACTAGTTCAGAACTATTTGATAACAATGTAGGGGTGCTTTGTTAACACAACAAGTTTTTTTGTAAAATGTCAAAAAAAGTTTTCTTTGTTTTTAAGTTTTATTTAATAAAATGAGTAAGAATATGCTTATTTCATTCATTTTTGTGACTGACAGCGCTAAATAGTAAGTTTAAAGTAGGTACTAGTTGTCAGTCATCGGTGACTGACGTGACCCCATTGGAATACTTCTGTTCATTCTTCAAAAAATTTCTAGTGGCTCATTTTTTCAGAACTCTTTTTAAAAAAATTTCAAAACTTTTAAAAATTTTTAGAACCCTTTTTTTAGTTTTTTAGGAACTATTTTTAAAATTTTTCAGAACCTTTTTTTAAATTTGTCAGAATTCTTTTTTAAAATGTTTCAGAACTCATTTTCAAAAGTTGATGGTACTTCTAGATACATCAACATGAATTAAGAACTCTATTCAGAACTCTTTATCGGGGTGCTAACTTAACACACTCGGTTGTACACCACCTCCCTCATCTTTCCAATTCATAACTTGATTTTATTTTATTTTAAGTTATGGTCTGAATTGATTATTACCTTCATTTTATTCAAAACGTTTCTTCCTTGGTTGCTTCTTATACTTTTTCGTTATTAGACCATCATCATACCAAAATTTATTCCTAATAACTTTATTCTTGTGCGTGTTGCTTGTTCTTTCACATTGTTTCCACCACCATCGTCATGTTTTCAATTCATAACTTCATCTCATTTCATTTTTAATTCTTGACTGGCCATCTAGTAGGGAATCGTAGAAGAAGGAATTGCAAAAGAACTGTTGATAACCGAAAAAAATACGGAGATTTAGCATTCCGTAACAGTAAATTAGAATTGACTTCATAATTAAGCTTCACAGTATTGACTTCAGTATGATTCAAGTGTCTGAAGTTTTAATACTTGACAAACAATTTGAAATTCTTAGGTTCTGTCGGAAGTTTTAATTGCCAATTAATTTGTACCATTCTTGGGTTTTTAAAAAGAATTCTCTCATAAACAAAGGCGATTGGTAGATTGGCAATATGGCTAAGATCCGATCAGAAAAACCTAACTCCCAAGTATAAGACTATTTAAAATTGTTTATACTGGAGGCTTCTACTTCTTTATACATTTTATATAATAAATAATAAAAAAAGCTTTGTTTGTATAACTTTTAAAAATTTATTATTTTCGTGACTATAGTTTTGGCAACTTCAACGTGCCATTATCAAACATGCAGGGTAATTTTGAGAAGTTATACAAACGAAGCAATAGTGTTATATTTACTATTTAAAATTGTTTGCTTATTTATTCTGTATCTCATAAAAATTCGTAAATTGAAAGTTGTTGGGGTTATCATCAAAGCTATTTGATTTTTATTTGTCACCACTCTAAAGACATTGATGGTGGGGTAGTTGTACCATTAAAACATTCATCTACTAATTGTGCCTAATTACGAAGTCGTACTCAATGAATCAAATCGCTTCTAATTTATGCAGTATACTAAAGTTCGTTGTGCTCCAATGCGAATTGGATGACTGCTCTGGAATATATATTTTTTTTTGGACCGACAATGAGCTCTGCTTTCTACCAAACGGCAACAATCTTCCAAGGTTATAGAAACCATACGCGCCGGCGAAACATCCGTACACATACACATACACATACACACACACTCGTTCTCTGTGCGAGATGAAAAATGAAAAATTACCTTCGCAATCGCATTGATACGTAAGTACGGACTGTAACAATCACGATTTGAATGAGTCGGCCAGACGGGTCGCGGGTCGCGCACCCGTTCCGTAGGGCCGCTAAGCATTTGGCCCGCTGGAACTCGTACCCAGTAAGTATATAGGATCCGTTGGTGATGATGATGGATGCGCGTCCCGGAGAGGTATGAGAAATAACCGAGACTGGTTCTCTTCTCCTCACTTCACCAAAAACCAATTTAGTTCAATGACATTCATCTGCTAATGCGCGTCCCTCGCAATTTTTCAATTTGCGGCCTCATTAAAATATTTCGCGAAAAGGAGAGAGAAAAAGGTGGCCGGGACCAATTTCGATCTGGCTCGAATAAGGGCATTAAACGTAATAACGGGTCGAATTAGCTTAATTGAATTTCGTGCCAATTCGAATGCCATCCAAATTAGGTTTTTTTTTACTTTCGTTGCAGAAATTAGGACCAATCTTGTTCAAAATATTTGTTATGTAGGAAGCTTCTATTTCATTATACATGTTTTTATATGACCAATAAAACACTTTTTAATAACACTGCAGTTTCGCAAATACGCTTGCCATTATCAAAACTAAAGTAAATTACAATTGATGGCTGAAAGACCTCTGGTCAATTGCCTGTTGAGGTCGTTTGTAAAAGTGTCTCAATAAATGTATGTTCTCTCTTTTAGAATATTGGGTAGACTTGTTTAAAATGTTAATAAGAAAAAGTCATGACAGATATTAGAGAAGCAAATCTAATACATGAAATATTTTCCAGTTGGGAACGACCTATCTCGGTATTAGATAAAAGTATCCGTCCGATAAGAAAATCTGCGGTGCAACAACCGGCCCCCACATCAAAACAGTTAATGACTAAAATCACTTCCAACTCCAACATATAATAGCAACATTGTATCTCTCTAGGCTTATCACAATAAAATTCCATAGTATCGATTAAGGATGCTCCTCATGGAGGACACGTCCGCGCCTCAATGACGACGCCCCAGGGTGCCAACTTCCGGTCAGATAGGCGTAGATCTCGCCAATCCACTACACCAAATCTCGCACGTAGAATTTTAATCCGAATTTTCGCCGGTTGCTCACGTACACGGAAATGACGATGGTATACTAATTCGCTTCTCGGCTCCACATTTATTTCGTAGGTGAAGACGTTTGGATAGATTTGTCCGATGCGTCATTAATCGTAATCAGTGCGGTCGTACGATGACGTTGTTTATTGTCTAATTCCCATAATCCACGCTGAGTAATCGAATTTTAAAGATGGTGAATATTTATGGTGCTTTGTTTCCATTCTTTGCGGTTTTCGTGAGTTTTTTATTATCCTTCGAAATTACGCATTTATTCATTCGGACAAAATTAAATGTATTATTTTCAAAAAGGTTTTGGGAGATTAAAAATTCAGTTTTGATAATGGTAAGCGTAAGCGTATTTGCCGAAACTGCAGTCAACCAATAAAGGAATGTGTTATACAAAGTTAAAAAGTGTTTTATTGATCATATAGAAACATTTATAATGAAGTAGAAGCTTCCTACATAACAAAGATTTATATTTCTTTCGCATTTATTAGTTGCCCAAATTGCGCTCAAGAAATATTGGATTTCTTTTCAAGTTTTAAATCAGGGTATTCAACCTTTTAGCTTCCTTGGACCACATTGAAAGAAGACTAATTGTTCTTGGCCACACATGAAATAAATAGAAGTTGTTAGTTTTTGATTTATTTAATCATATGCCTATCTACTATAATTTGGTGTAAGGCAGTTTACTAAATTATTTTTCCGTTGCTCGTTGGTTAATGGCTAATTTTAATGTACCCAAATGTATCAAAAATCGTTCATTAATGACCTCTATTAATGAACGAATTTTCATTAATAAACGATTTCTAGAGCCGCGGTGGTCTAGTGGGTAGAGGTCCGGCCTCTAGACCCCGCTCGTGCGGGTTCGAGTCCCGTCCGGGCGGTCACTTTTTCAACACGAAAAATGGCCGTGCGGGTCCATGGATATCTAGTCTTTGTCCTCCTTTCATTTAAATATGAATTATTAAATACTATACATCGGAAGTGGCTGAATGCCCTAGCTGGCTAAGCCAATTCCCTATCATCCTCGATTCCCTACCCGAATTCCTATCAATCATTTTTCCTTTAAAAAAAAAGAACCATTTCTAGTTAAGCATTAATAAACTTAATAGCAAGTTTGTTGGTTGGTTTTTTTTGGATTTTCTTTTATCTAATTTTTATATAAGTAACGACCAACGGAAAAATCTTGTAACCAACTCGTGTGTTAATTAGCGATTAATGATTTCAACAATTAACGTCTCGATCATTAATCGCTATCATTAACACACTTGTTGGTTAAATAACTATTATTGTATACAGTTCTCTCCATTTGTTTCTGTCCTGCGTTTGTTGTTCGATTCCCTCCCAAGTTATTCCCTTTCTCTTCGCTTCTTCTTTCACTCTGTCATTGCAATATTTCTTCTTGTTATTCTAGTTACATACACTTCTCGTAAGTCGATCTCCTTTCATGCCGAATCATCTCAGTTGCCCCTCTATTATTTCATTTATGGGTTCTATTTGTAAGTTTCGTTCCTAATTCTGTCACTTCTTGTCGTATTTTCGATTTTTCTTAAGAATTTCATGTCTGTTGTATTTGTATATTTCTATTAAGGTTCACTGGCATACATAATAATAATAATAAAATGTATTCAACAAGTTGGGATGCATAAATACAACATAATAGTAACGTGTGTGAGTCGAGAAAAACGCGAACTTTGTAAATATTTTGAGCCGGACCAAGATTAACTACCCCCCGGTTTCTACACGGTAATCTTGTTCCGGCTCAAAATGTTTATCATTTTCGCGTTTTTCTCGACTCACACATGTTACTATTATGTTGTATTTATGCAGATTACCCCCCCCCCCCCCCCCTTTTTTTACAAGGTAGTCTTGTTCCGGCTCAAAATATTTACAAGTTCGTCCGACTCACACACCCTTACTAAATTTTACAGACAATTTAACATGACATATGATTGTATTTCTTCGACGCTTGAACTTTTGAGTCAAACAAAAAATCTGTTTTATTAAAAATAAGTTGAAAAAAGGCCAAGAAAGATACTAGCCCAGAAAATCAGACAGTTTGTAATATTCTTTTTCAATGAGAAATTTTTGAGTTATTTTTTAAAATTACCAGCATTGTTTTATTAAAAAAAAAACTTTAACGAGTTGCATTCTGGGGACTTTTCGTACAGAGTTAGACGTTGTCTTGGGTTTCAAGTTTATTGTGTTATATCTGTGATCATTTTTGAAATGTTAAAAGTTTTCCTTATATTTAAAATTAAACTTTAATGTTTCATAAATAAACAATCCACACAACGTGAACAACTCATTGCTTTTAAACTCTGCATATCTTTCTATAACATAAATTCTGCATTGTTCTTAAAGCTTTTTTTTTGTATAGTAAAAACTTTCTCAAATGAGGAAGAAGAGCCATAAAAAATCAGGCCATATCTAACTGGGCCATTCCAGCCAGGGACAGTTAAACCGGGGCGCAGCCATGTCACCGATTTGGCTGAAACTTTTTCTATAAATACTAATATATAATAGAAGGTGTTCCCTCAAAGGACCGATTAAAAAAACAAATTTTTGAATGAAAAACGTACCTAAAAAATTAGCCTTTCTTAGGGCATCTTTAACAATTAATAACTTTAACTAATTTAAACAATTCTTTGACGCATGAAGCCTTAAAACTACAACCTATCGAATGGTGTACTCGTTTATCCAATTAATATTAACTGTTGACAAAAATAAGGGTTCGAAAAATTAGTGAAATTGTTAAAAAAAAAACAGTTTCTTCAATGTGACCCACACTCGATCAATAGCCACGGATTAAGTTTGCTTCTGATTTGAAATCTTCAGAATGATACAAATAATGTTGACAGAAGCTTCATTCCTATTTAGAACTTCATCATCCAAATCGATGTGATAAGCACACATAAAAAAATCATTTCGGAAAATCTAAATACACTGTAGCAAAGAGAATAAAATACTCTACAACTTTTGTATAAACCATTTTTTCATATTTCTTGTACTTAAGGAGAAATTTGCTAAAAAAAAACTGTCCTTTTTCTTTGAGGAGAGGTACTGAAATTCAGCAAATTCAGCAACAGAAAATAGTTTTGTGCTAAGGATGAACTGCTTTACTTCCACACAATGTTTCAGATTTTTTTGAATTTACGGGTTCCCTATGTTCCCTTGTAAGTACAGAGCAATTGTCATTAATAAAAATTAAAAAGAATACCGGTCCATAATGTGAGCCTTGCGGCACACCAGAAGATACACTCATGCATTTTGATTCAATTGATTCAAAAATGGGTACAGAAGTTCGAGGAGACAGGTTCATTAATGAATCAACCACAATCCGGCCGACCTAGAACCTCAAGATATCCCGAAAACGTCGACTGTGTAAGAGCGTCTATTCGTGAAAATCATGGACTCTACTCGGAAGCGGTCTAACGCCTTAGGTTTGCCCAGAACATCTTTGATTCCCATTCTTCACAAAGAGTTACATTCACATCCGTACAAAATCCAAATGGTACAGAAAATATTCGAGAGCAGATGCAAAACATTTCACGAAACACTTGTAAGGCCGTCATTGAAAATTTCCGCTCCAGGTTGCAGCAGTGTCAAAATAGTTAAGGATCACATCTAGATGATGTAAACGAACTTTTGGTCCACCCTGTATATATGCAATCCGTCATGCATAATATGGATCACTTGTATGATCAACTCTGTCTGATCAGACTCGATTATTTAAATGAAAGTGATTTAGACACTACTTGGGGAATTAGACAGGAAGTTTTCGTGGCGGTCGTATTGGAAAGATTGAAAGAGTAGATACTAAATTCAGGAAAGACTTTTCAAACTTGTATTAAGGTCATCACCTCACCTACATGACTTTTCGCACCTAATATTCCTTATGGCATACCATCACTGGCAGATCCAAGGCGGCGTAATAGAGTCAACATCGCTCACCTTGAGCCTAGATTTGATTTTTTTTATCTGTCGTGACAAAACTTAATTTTGTTTCATTCATTTTTTTTAATTAAATTCTTTTGAATATTTTTTTCGAGTGCCCCTCTGGATTCGCCACTGCATAGCATAAGTTCTATTCTTTTTTTCCCAAAAATTAAGTCAGCTGATTTAAAAAATGGACTATTTCTGGGACGTACTGTACTCTGCTTTAAAATATTGGCCAAATCCTATTCTTACAAAACTGTAAATTAGGATTTCCTACATTTATGTGTTAATTAACCCTTTAACTACGGGAAAGACTAACAGCAACGCCAACATTTTCGCAAAATCAAACTAAAATTTCTTCTTAGCTTCCGTTTCGCCCTCATATGGGTAAAATATGGCGATTTGTGAAATATGTAATGTTTTTTTCTCTTTGAATTAAAACTTTAAATTGTCTATTAACGACTGCCGGACATACAAGGCAGAATTACCAATTCGCTTTTTGGCGACTCCGGTAGTGAAAGGGTTAAAAAGCCTACTATAGCATATATTTAATGTTCGTGTGGAACCACCTCCAATAGCCACCTTTAAAAAACTGTCACATTGGTATACTAATTATTATTTTTTTCTGGTCTGTGGTATTGGGATCAATAGCATGCGCAAAATTTGATAGTTATAAATACTGACAAGTAGTGAATAGGCGTAACTAAAAAATGGTCGACTTCCTTTGACACACATATCTTATTGTTTATGATGTTGGAAATGTTTAATTGGGCGCCCGCAGCTGCGTTTGATATGCAGCTAAATTGGTTCCGAGATGGCTCTCATTAATTTCCCAGATAACGTTTCGCGTATTGTCTAATTAATTAAGCGGGGGATTCCGTAGATCCATCAAAGGAGAACGTCAGAAAAAAAAATAGTAGATGACACCGGTTGGCAATTTAAAAGTTGATCCGGTCTCCACCCACCGAGACCTGGCGACCTTTTTTTGCCTCTCCGCGTGCTAAAAGGAAGTCGTCCATACCTGGCACTCTATTATCTAGTTTAGAAGGTAATTTCCCCTGAAATAACCGGCTGACAAAGACGGCTCAATGAGTGGGGCACACACACGCAACCTTCTAGTACGTAGTAATCAGGGCGGATGTCACAACATTCCACGCCAAAAAGTTTTCATTCATGCTCCACCACCAGCACCATCCAACCCATTACATCATCCATTATTCAAACGACGCTGCGACTAATGTTTACACTATATGCCATCGAAACTTTTGATTTTTTGAC
The DNA here is from genome assembly GCA_910593695.2 of Ocypus olens. NCBI lineage: Eukaryota > Metazoa > Arthropoda > Insecta > Coleoptera > Staphylinidae > Ocypus > Ocypus olens. Next base: position 46,032,369 of record OU343049.1, read on the forward strand.
GTAACCTGACACGCGTGCAGCGGCTTCTATTTTTGAGCGCATAAGGCGCAATCTATTAATAGCGTCGGAACGCCCTCGCGGCGTCTTTCATACCTAATTGCTGTTTAATTTCTCGTGCAAGATGGATTATGGTATAATTGGAAGGATAAGATATGCGCGCCCCGAAATAAAAAAAAAATGTTTTACAAACATGAGCATTTTAAAAATATGCTCGCGCTTTAATTGAGTCGACCTCCTAAAAATACGAGCAATCGCTTATCCGGATGAAAAAGAGGAGAAAAAAGCGTCCCCCGTGTGTGTATATGTGTTTTCGGTTATTTTTCGATTTACTGGCGCACACAAAGAGTAATCAAGGAGGCTGCCGTTCTATAAACACGAACGCGAACCGGATGCTTTGGTGTCAACACAACCGACCCATCTAAAGATAGACCGTCAAGAGGGAATCGCCGCATCCGAATCATTCAAACACAAAACAAAAACATTAAGACTTCCAAAAAAAGAAAAAAACACTCTCAAATATTTATACCTTATAACCTCAAAATGTCAAATTTTGATTTAATTAATGGTTAATGAAGAGGAACGCGAATGACCTTAGCTTAAAACCAAAATTCATTCCACAACGGTAAGGTCCAGCTATGGTTTTATTAGGCGAAGATAATTCCTAAAGAAATAAAGAAAAAAAAAAGATAATGTTCTTTAGGAAACGAACTTTTAATTGCATTATCAGAAGGTTACAATCGGGTCATTCCATGTCAAATCAACCAGACTTGAAATGAATGAAACTTGGTACTAATCATGGTGATGGTTGCTACCGTTACTACGTGGTAATTCATTATAGAAACACTAAATAAAACATTTACTATGTTTTTTACCACAATTTATTGGTAGAAAACATAGTAAGTGTTTTATTCAGTGTTTCCAAACTTGGTACTGATGATTTTTTGAAATTTCATAAAAACACTGAAATTTCAGCATCTGAGCTGAACTTTAATTGCCAATTACTCGGGTTCTACTAGAGCTAAAGTCATGAATTATGCCTCATTTTAAAGCTATTGCAATAGGTTTTAATATGATAAGTAACAACATGTTCATATGGATTACAATTTCAAAATCATTAAAAAAATTGTTTTTGGAAATTAAAAAAAAAATAAAAGGGTGTTTCGAAAATTAGTAATTGCATTTCTTGCGAAGCAAGATTCATCAGAACCACTGATTAGTGGATAGCTCAAGAAATGAAGGTCTCACGTGCAGTGGCGGCTCGTGGAACATGTTGATGGTAGAGCCACTTATATAATATACTCAGTTTACTCAAAAACCAAAGAGATTTCGAAAAAATCTTATTCTTTATAAATTGTTCATTTTGACATTATTTACAATTATTTTTAATGCAAATTTGCTGTAACTATGATCGTTTCATAATTACAAACCAAAAATGAAAAAAAAAATTATCCGATAAAAATGATTTTATGAAAAATATTTTCGAACAAAAGAAATTCATTTCTTAGTTGTCTTCAATATTTATTTGAATGTTTCCGTAATATTTTCCATATTTAAATTTTTTTTTCAGTTTTTCAGATTGACAAATAAGGCTTATGTTTCATATTAATTGCTGCATTAGTTTTTGAGATACAGCGCGCACAGACCGATATACACAACACACACACAGACACAATTTTTTTTCCAGAAATTGTTGAAATGGCATCTAGAGACTCCAAAACGGATATTTCCGTACAAAAAATTTTTGAAAAGATTTTCACGATCACAATACTTTCTAATACTTCATAATGGAGAAACTAAAAACCTGAACAAAAGAGACTCCAAAACGGATATTTCCGTTCAAAAAATTTTTGAAAAAATTTTCACGATCATAATACTTTCTAATACTTCATAATGGACAAAGTAAAAACCTGAACAAAAGAGTCCTGAAAAAAGTCCTGATAAAAAGTCTTTATAAAAAGTCCTGATAAAAAGTCTTTATAAAAAGTCCAGATATATAGTCCTGAAGAGGCTTAGAAATAGAGTGCTGACAAAAAATGTCCTGAAATAAGGTTCTAAAAAAAGACTTCAAAAATGTCTTTAAGGAAAGCCCGAAAAAAAGTCCTGATTAAAATATTAAAAAAAAAAAAAATTCCAGAAGTCTTGAAAAAAATTTCGAAAAAATCGTGAATATAAAGTACTGAGAAAAGTCTTGAACATAGCCTTGAAAATAAAATCTTGAAAAAAGAGATCTAAAGAAAGTCCACGATCAAATAGTAGGTGGCGCTAAATTTGGTACTAACACTTCCCCAATTCTATTGCTTGAGTTGGCAATCTTTATTAATCGTTTATCTATGATACTGATGCTTTTTTTCAGTTTTGAAAAAAAAATTAAATCCCAAAAACTCAAAATGTCCTGAAACTAGTTCTGAAAGGCCTAAGAAAAATCTCATCTTCTGAAAAGACCTGAAAATGTCCCGAAAAGATGTTCTAAAGAAGGGCCTGAAAAATCCCGAAAAACGTCGCCCGAAAAAGTCCTGAAAAAAAATCATTATAAAAAATTTGAAAAAGTTCTAAAAAGAGTTCTGGAAACGAAAAATTTTGTAAAAAGTCCTTAAAACAGTTCTGAACAAACGTCTCAAAAAATTCCTGCAAAAGAATCCAAAAAATAAAGTCCCAAAAGAAAAGCCCTAAAGAAAGAAGTCTTGTAAAAAGAATCCGAAAAAGAAAGTCTTAAAAAAAAATTACTGAAAAAGTCTTGAAAATGTCCTGAAAGAAAGACTGTCATAAATTGTCTTTTTGTAGTCAAAAATTGTATTTTTTTAGCATGTTACAGTTATCAATATTGGTTTGTTGCAGTTGTTAAGAATGGTAATTTTCAGCTGTCAAAAATGCGATTTCCAACCTATAAAAATGTTATTTTTCAATTATCAAAAGCAGCATTTAGCGTCATTTTTTTTTAATTGCCAAAAATGGCATTTTCAGCTGTCAAAACTTGCATTTTTTATGTTGTCAAAAATTGAATTTTTTAGCTGACAATAATGGTTTGTTACAGTTGTCAAAAATGGTTTGTTGCAGTTGTCAACACTTTTTTTTTAGTTGTTAAAAATAGTATTTTTCAGCTGTTAACCACTTCGCGCCCATGCTGCTTTGATTTAATCCCAGGTTTGATGAAAAATTACTTTTTTGTTGTTGTTAACTTTTTCTACGAAATATGATTTCACTGTCAAAAACTTTCCCATTTATGCAAAAAAATATGAAAAAATGTTCCATAGATAGCGCTAAAGAAGTAATTTTTTTTGTACAATGTTTTTGTTTTTTTTTTCGGCTTGTTGCCACATGTGGCGAACCTGGGCGTGAAGAGGTTAAGAAGAATATTATCCAACTGTTAAAAATGATATTTTTCAGCTGTCAAAAATTATATTTTTCAGCTGTCAAAAATTATACTTTTCAGCTGTCAACAATAGTACTTCCCACCTATAAAAATGTTATTTTTTAGCTATCAAAAGCAGCATTTTTCGATTTTTTTTAATTGTCAAAAATGGCATTGTTCAGCTTTCAAAAATTGAACTTTTTGTAGTCAAAAATTGTATTTTTTGTTAAAAAAAAATAATTAGCAGACAATAATGGTATGTTATAGTTGTCAATAATAGTGTGTTGCTGTTATTAAGTTTGGTATTTTTCAGCTATTAAGAATTGTATAATTCAGCTGTCAAAAATGTAATTTTTCAGCTGTCGAAAATGATATTTTTTAACTGCCAAAAATGATATTTCCCACCTATTTAAATGGTATTTTTTCATTTATCAAAAGCAGCATTTTTTGACATTTTTTAATTGTCAAAAATGGCATTTTCAACCTGAATATTTTGTTGTCAAAAATTGTATCTTTTAGCTGCCAATAACGGTATGTTTCAGCTGTCGGGAATGGCATTTTTCGGCTGTCAAGAATGGTAATCCCCAGCTGTTAAAAATAGTATTTCTCAGCTGTTTCAAGTTGTATTTTACAGTTGTAGAAAATAGTGTTCTTCAGCTGCCAAAAACAGTATTTTTGAGCTAATAAAAATAGTTTTTTTCGACATTTTTAAATTATCAAAAATTGTATTTTCAGCTGTCAAAAGTACTATATTATGCTGTCAAACGTAGTGAAAAATAGTATTTTTTGTCAAGAATAGTATTTTTCCTGTGTCAGGAATGGTCTGTTTCAACTGACAAAAATGGTATTCTTAGCTGTTGAAAATGAGTATTTTTCAGCTGTCAAAAATAGTATTTTTTCTTTGTCAAAAATAGTATGTTTTCTTTGTCAAAAATAGTATTTTTTCTTTGTCAAAAATAGTATTTTTCGTGTGTTAGCACTGGAATGTTTCAGTATTTTTCAGCTAATAAAAATAGTTTTTTTCAACATTTTTGAATTGTCAAAAATGGTATTTTTCAGCTGTCAAAAGTAGTATGTTTCGCTGTCAAAAGTAGTATTTTTTAATGTCAAAAATTGTATTTTTCGTGTCAGGAATGGTATGTTTCAGCTGACAAAAATGGTACTTCTCAGCTGTTGAAAATTAGTATTTTTCAGCTGTCAAAAATAGTATTTTTTTGTCAAAAATAGTATTTTTCGTGTGTCAATAATGGAATGTTTCGTTTGTCATAAACAGTATTTTCAGCTAATATAGAATGCGCGTAAAAGACCCGAATCCCCTTTTATCTTTAACCTTCAAGATCTCAGCAATAAATTAACTGGAGACATGTTTTTAAAACTGTTTTGCTAATTTTGTGCTAGAGAACACATCCCAAAAATAGTGCCGTACAATTCTGGAACTAAGTCACCTACGGGCCTCACCGTATCATCCGTAATTCCTCAACCCAAATTCTCCTTAACCTCTTCATGCCCAGGTCGCCACATGTGGCGACAAAAAAAAAATGAAAACAAAAATATTTTACGAAAAACGTACCTTTTTACGCACCTTTAGCGCCATCTATGGAATATTTTTTTCATATCTCTTTGCATAAATGAGTAAATTTGTGACAGTGGAATAATATGTCGTAGAAAAAGATAACAACAAGAAAAAAGTAATTTTTCAGGATTACACACAAACGCGTGCACAAACGCGTGTTACCTAGCCAACCAATCCCATCAAATTTCGTTGCCATAATTACTGCAAATAACAAAATATATTTTAAAATTATCAAAATCAGTTTCTGGAGAAGCGAGAATCTGAAAGTTTGAGAATTCGAAATATCTTAATCTGTGGAGAATTCTCTATCGCAACTTATAGCAGCCGTATAGAGTTCACCAAGGTTGTTTCTTCCCATTCCAGTTACTAGTTTTCGATTCTTAAAGATCATCATTCTCTATCTAAAAGCGTTTTCAATGAAGACTCACGTGCCCCAGTAAAAAAATTAAACAAAATATTCTGAAATTATCAAAATCAATTTCTGGAGAAGCGAGAATCTGAAAGTATGAGAATTCTAAACATCTTATTTTATGGAGAATTCTCCATCGCAACTTATAATAGCCGAATGGAGTTCACCAAAGTTGTTTCAGCCCATTCCAGTTGGAGGACAAATAAGCTTCTGGGCCCTGAACCATTTCTAGTTATCGCCTATCTAAAAGCTTTCTCAATGAAGACTCACGTGTCCCCAGTAAAAACAATTAAACAAACGGTGAATGCAATAGTTTTTCGAACAATTTAGCAGTTTTATTTAGTTTGGAAGTTTGAGCGAGTTCGAGGTGGGATCGATTCGAGGAAAGTTGTCGGAGCAACACGTGTTTATTTGAAATATTCAGGGGGAATGTCTGCGCACGTAAAAGCAGAAGAGCACAAGAGCAAGAGCCAGTGCACGCACATCTCCCATTAGCAGCTAACGTCGCCTCTTTAATTAATTAACCTAATCAGCACCGTAAGTCTAACCGCACACCGTACACTCCGCCTCGGTTATTCCCGTAATGGCACCACCCCGGGGGCCGGAAATGAAAAATGCGCATGCAAATCCGTGCACCAATTAAAAAATTAAACGGGGAAAAACACCGCGGAGACGTTTAGTAAAAATAATAATCAATTATCCTCGCCGTGTTCCGTCTCTAGTGTAAATTATAGCGTGCAGCCTGTCCCGGGGGTAGAAATTATAAACGAGGTACAATTGTTCTGTCTTGAGGTTGTTATTCGTGGACGGCGAGGTCCGGACGGTCGAAAGTCGAGGAGTTGAGTTGAGGAGGACCGGTTTTGTTCGTCTTCTCTCCTCCTGGCCGGCCGATTATTTATCCTGCGGTTGTTAGCTGCCCATGATTATAGCTGTTTTTACACGTTTATGTGGTTTGCTTGTTGTATTTTACGGCCGGGCATAAATTAATATTCGGCCCGTTATCCCCGGCCTTAAATAAATAACGCGATAACTCGCCTAACTTTTTTTTTTCGTTCGTTTTTGGCTTAAATATCACTTAGCGCAGAAACTCAATCTCGGGTGATATTTTATGGCCAATTGCCACCGCCCCTCGCTTAGTTCGTCTTCCTCTTTACGATGACACTATACAATACCACGAAATTGTAGAAATTCTCTACAATACAATAAAAATCATTATACATTTTGGACATAATCAGTAGATCTTTGATAGCAACTACAAGGCTTCGAAAGCGCGTTGAGATAGAGGAGGGAGACATATCCTCGACACGCTCGCGTTCGCTTCCGCCGGCTCAGCGACTTTCTCGCCTTAACCTCAAAAGAAAATGATTGATGCGTAACTAAATCGTGCCAACAAAATTGTCACCCTAACATGTTCTACCTTACGGTGGAATGTCAATCACGCGGCTGAAGCGGCCAGAGTCGCGCGGCTATAGTCGTACGACCCTTACGACGTTATACTGGGTTCCCCATAATAGGCTACCGATTTTAATATTTGAAATAATTTTTTTTCAGTTAACAAAACAAAGTTTTTATTATACTAAATTACAGCTAACTCTTTGGGATTTATGATAACATAAATATTTGGCTAATTTAATTCTAACTTTTAAAAATCACGTCTTCTAAATGACCTCCACCAACTTTACCACATTTTTTAATATTGGATAAAAAGTGGTTCATTACACGGCGTAGCAAACCTTTGTCTATTCCTTCAACTTCCTCACGAATTTTGACTTTGAGTTCCTCGATTGTACCTGGACGACTCGCAAACACTTTGGCTTTTAAATATCCCCACAGGAAAAAAATCTGGTGCCGTTACATCGGGGGACCTCGAAGGCCAAGGCAAATTTCCGAATCGAGAAATGAGTCGGCCATTAAACGTTTCTCGCAGAACCCGCATTGAGTTTCTGGCGGTATGAGCTGTTGCCCCATCTTGTTGGAATAGTAAGGCATTGTTTAGTAATCCTCGTCTATTTAGTTCTGGAAAGAGGAATGTCTCTAGCATGTTTACGTAGCGCTCGGATGTTACTGTTACAGCGCGGTTATTTTCATCCTCAAAAAAATATGGACCAATAATACCAAAAGATCCTACTCCACACCACACAACAACTTTTGGATTATGGAGGTTCTGTGTAAAGATTTCACGAGGATTTTCATTTGACCAGTATCTAAAATTCTGTTTATTAACCATGCCGTTCAAATAAAAATTTGCTTCGTCGCTCATTAAGAGACTGTGAATTGCTCCTTGATGTAAATTCAAAAATTCTTGACAAAATGTTAACCTTGCTTCTTTATCTTGATTTATAAGTTGCTGTGCCATTTGGTATTTATAGGGATGAAATTTTAAATCTCTTTGAAGAATTCGATCTAAGCTTCCCTTTGATATTCCTAGGATAAGGGTTTGTCGATTAGCAGACCTTTTTAGGACTTCTCGTAAACGCAATTCTAACTCGTTCAATATTTTCTGGTGTACGAACGTCCAGGCTTCTTCAAATTTTGTATAGAACCATTTTCACGCCAATGACGAACCCATAACTTAACAGTTTTACTATTTGGCGCGTGATTGTTGTTATTAAACTGACGCCGAAATGCACGCCTAACTTCTTCTATCGAATTGCTTCTTATGTAAGTTTCTACATAAAACACGCGTTGTTGGACTGAGTAATCCATGAAAGTTAAATAATTATGATGAAAACTAACAAACTTCTCGTAGAAAAATAAGGTTCCACAAAATTATTAATATAAAACTTATTTGTCACAGGTGCCTACTTGATCAATAATTAACTTAAATCCCAAAGACTACAGAACATAATCCCACAGAGATAAACTTATTTAATTATCTCGTAGGGAATTAATTAATAAAATAAAATGGGTAGTCTATTATTGGGAACCCTGTATTAGCCACTGCGTAACGTAGAAATAAATGAACCCGTTGTTAGACGATTTCAGTCGGATGATAGAAGCGATTTCAGCATAAAACATAAGTCTCCATTACTGATTGCATTGGATAGTTTGTAGTTTGTAGTTTGTTGTGGAAAACATCAATCAAATCAAATTTTATTCAAACATGGTACATATGCGTGGCATAGACGTAGAAAATGTTACGCATACACATACAATTATGAATAGGTCTTAATATACACAACAATAGATGACACTGCTATATGAGCTTGTATGATCCCAAAAACATGTTTTATAAAGATCAAAATTAAACTGATTGGTGTTAAGACGAAAGAAAGAAACTTTAACCTTTATGTCTTTGAATCAACTTTTTTTTCCCGTGCTCTAAATATATCATTGTTAGTGGCTGAATGGTCAAACCTATGCCAAAAAACTTAAAAAAAAAATCATTGGAACTACTCAAAGAATCTAATTTTATTATTAGTGTAAGCTCTTCCTCCTCTTCGTCCTCTAAATCGCATACCAATAACACACTGCTTTCTCAATTTCTAGATTACTTTTATATAGTCTTAGAAACGAATTTACGATCGACTAAGTGACACTCGAACAGATTGTTTGTTGCAACTGCATGGAAAAAATCGCGCGTCCATAGCCGCTTTAGCAGCGTGATTGACACCACCTACAAACAGTTGATCGTAAATGAATTATAGGTGTATTGGTTTTGAGATTCTAGCAGGCTTATTCAACGCAGTTTCTACGATTTTTGTTCGTTTTTCCAGTGGAAGTTTAGCTTGTTGCTGTTCTGTTTCTACTTAGGAATTGTTTTTAAAGAACATAATAAATGAAATGTTTTTTTCATAGATTTTGAGCTTTTTAAGTAGATCCCTTGATCAATTAATCTTTTGCAATCTTTCAAATATTTGAGTGCATTGTTCGTTTTTCTAGTTCAGGTTGAGCTTGTTGCGATTCTATTTCTACTTAGGATTTAGCAATTGTTGTTAAAGGAAATAATAAATACGATATATCTTCATAGAACTTGAACTTTTCAAAGTAAATCTCTTGACTAATGATTTATTTTACAAAAGGTTAATTCCTATAATCGGTATTGATAAGCCAACTCGGCTTATGGGCTAGCTGCGGCGAGGAGCTGGAGAAGAAGAAGACCCTGTGCGCTCACTTTCGCTCCTGTCGGTGCACTTTCGTGCTCTAGTGCTTTCGCAAGGACTCGAATACTTGTACTTAACTTTGTGTGCTGGGCGCTAGACACACAAGTAGTAGTAGACTAGAGACTCGCTGGTTTTCGTCATCGGTTGCTTTTCGCCTCATTTTGATGAGTAACAACGGTGTTCGGCCGAAAACGCGCCGTATCGGTGAGAAAAACCACCGATGACAAAAAGCACCGGGCCCCGGTATTTCTTTGCGCTTTTCCTAAATGTCTAGTATTGTAAAGTGTCAAAATCTTGACGATCCAATCTAAAGGTTGTCAAAATTTTAGGTTGATCTTTAAATTTGACATTTCAAATTTGTTTATTGAGTGAAAATGTTTATTTTTGCTGATTGCAAGCAAAAACATTATAGGTATTAAAAATTGATTGAACAACGCGTGTTTATTGTGAAGTCATATTACAAACTCGGTGAAACTTTTGCCGAAACCAAAAGAACATAAAATTTGGTGTACATAACTCACCTTCTCCTTCTGGCTTGAAAATGTGAAAATCAGAAGCAAAACATACCGTCGTGGTAAACGTTCAGTCAAAAACATATAGTTTTTTCACGAATGCTGGCGTTCACGTCATCAATTCCAAGTCCCGAATCAATCCGTTCAAGGTCACAATAGCGCGCATCGGCTTAACGTTAAATGGGATGGGTATTTTTACTGAATCCTACGTTAAAGTACACCCAAGATTTTTTCTCTGACATTCCAACACCTAATCAAACTCTTGTGAATGAATAATGGGGTGAATACCTTATTAGAAGGCACTATATGATATTTTAAATGTACATCGAGCGTTTTGCAGGTAATTCAAAAACAGCCATTCGGCATCGTTCGCAGCAATTGGGAAACAAACTTTGGATAACATTTAGCGAAAAATTTTCATTTGAAGACATAAAACACAACTAGTCTAACAATTGAAGCTGTCGTATGATTACAAAGAATATTTTTTTTATCTTCAGCGATGAAGCACATTTTGAACTGTGTGTATTGCAAATAAACAAAATTGAGAATCTACGACAGATTTTGGTCAAAGCAAAAAAATTAGTCGAAAGTGCACATTTTGTAAAATAGCTATTTTTGATAGAAAACTCCGATATAAATAGTGGTAACCTATTTTCTGATTTTTTTAATTTTTTTTAAAGCTGCATACATCTGGAATATTTTCTAAAAAATATGTTCAAATTTTTGCAGGGGATTTTGGTAAAATCGAAGAAAATTTGTCGAAAGTGCACATTTTACAAAATATCTATTTTTGTGAAAAATTCCGGAATAACTAGTGATATCCTATTTATCGACTTTTATTTTGTTTTATAGCTGTATATGTCTGGAATATTTTATGAACATTATGTTCAAATTTTTGAAGGAGATTTTGGTAAAATCAAAAAAATTAGTCGAAAGTGCACATTTTGCAAAATAGCTATTTTTGATGGAAAATTCAGGCATAAACAGTCACTGCCTGGTGTGGTTTCGGTGCCTACATGGTGATTGATTTGTATTTCTTTCAGAAAAAATCTGGCAATGCTGTTATTGTAAATCGAGCTCGATGTTGACAGATGATTTGAGTTGGAAAGTATTAATGTTCAGAACACGTGGTTTTAACAAGACTGTACCGCATCGTGTACATCTAATTGATCTCGAGTCAGCGATTTCATAATCATTTCTAGTCAAGGAGATGTCAATTGGCCTTCCAGATCATACAACCTTTTTATACCTACCGCACACTTAAAAAAAATAAAACTTGCTTACCGCTCACTAACTTTTCTGTTTTTAGAAATTGATTGAAATCACAGGCATTTTTTTGCTCCTCGTTTTAATTTTCTTCAAACTCCTGGCATCAATGACCTTTTTCTTGCTCATTGTTTTAAAACTTTTAACACCTGCCTGCGATTACATTGATGAAAAAATGCCAACTTCCGTCTTCAATTACATTGATGAAAAAATTAAACTCCTGCAATCGATGACTATTTTTTTGCTCCTCACTTCTGCGCTCATTTTCCTTCTCCCTCTAATAACGATTCCTTTCCGATATTTTTATTCGAACTAAACCCCTACCGCCCACGGTACAGACTACGTGACTACCACAGATCTAACGAATCTATAATTGTTTCTTTAGAGTTGTTTAAAAGAGAAACAATTCGCAAAATATTAATGAGAATATTATTGATGAAATTACTGCAATTGGGTCGCAGCTATATCCAAATAATATCGATAATTTTGATACAAAATTGGAGGCATGCGAGGCCATTTACTGAATTGTTTTTCATAATTAAACTTTAATGTCTCTTCATTTTTTGTTTACTTTGGCGTATGCCATTGATTTTCAATATTTGAACATTTAAAGTAATTAACCCTTTGCACTCCGTTGTCGCCGTATTTGCGACATTGAAAATGTTAGGATTAAATCCACCACGCTTGGTTTACTTACTCAGCGCAGATTTAGTCGAAACAGTGGCTGTTCTCCAAACCTACATCCTTGGCGAACGAGTTTTTATAATACCGTGAGGGGTGAGGAAGCGAGTTTTGGTAATCCACTATTAGCTACTAGGTTGGAGTGTAAAGGGTTAAGTTTTATTACTAATTTAGAAATTAAATTTGGACACCCTTTATTTCTAGAATAGTAGGCATGATATCACCATTTTCTCCATTCTCTGTTTATGGTGTAATCACTAAAAAAATTATAATAATGATGTTGATGATGTTCAACTTTAAATTAAGGTAAATATTTGTAGAAGATTAGGCACGACAGCGCCATCCTGTCTCTAACATATATTTAGGGTTGACCTTGGGTCATGTGAACTTTTGTTACATTTTGTGTGGACGTCGGTGTTAATTTATAACTGATGCTGTTAATCAAGTTTTTTTTGCAAAACACTACATTTTTTAATTTCTTCATATTCGCCCCCTTCTATTTCAAACCCACGTTCATTAATTCCTGGTAGATTCTTATCATAAATTTATGCTAAATTAGTTTGGGGTACGTGGTAATTATTTTTTCTCCCTCTCGGCCAAAAAAATTTGGAGACCACTGGCCTAATGTATAAAATCTGCGCTGGTGTCAAGTTGACCCAGTGTTTATAGCATAAATGCGTCGATTAAAAGAGTCGACTCTTAGAAATGGGTCGAGTATCAAGTAATTCCTGTGTAAATTTCCTGACTAATTTTGAGATTAAAATTTTGAAAGGAGGATTTTTTGTTCTCTCTTATCTATATTTTTAAATTTTTCTTCGCGATGAGTCGACTCACAAAATAGAGCCATTTCGCTCACTTTTAGTGCTTAGTATAGCAAGGTTATTACTGTCATGAAGAGCCAAAGTACTCGCAACCAAATTTTTTACAACAATAAAAAAATATATAAATTAAAATGCACCGATATTTTTCAAAGTTTGCATAGAAAATTGATTTAGAATGCTCCATATAAGCAATTAGAGAAATTAAACAAACCTCACCCTTGCTGACAAAAAAAATATTTCTTAAGCCGCTCTCGGAATATACCGATTTGTAAATTTCGATTTTTTTCAGTTCGCCAACTCCTAAAAAATGTAAGCTACGGTAATCGATTCACAATAAGCTGTATTAACAATGATGAAAATAGAAACTGTCTTTATGACTGATAAATAATGGAGTAGTAGATTGTAATAAAGTTCGTTTTAAAAACCTAACCTAGAAATAACAATGACAGGCGTGACAGACAGAAGTCATCATTTCTCTCCCTTGGGCGAGAATAGTATATTCTGTAACAAGTTTAGAAAGGAAATTCGAGTGGAATATTTCGAGCGCGAGTCACGAGGCGAGCGCGAGGAACCACGAGCATCAGAATTTCCATTCTTACCGAGTAACAGACTATACTTTCTCCTCGACCAGATAAAATAGACCAATCAAATAATTAACACAAAGAACTTGCGTTTTATTATTACGTTTGTGGTTATGTTTATAGTATTTTGACAATTGTGATATCCGAGGCTAATTGTTTTATTCGGAACGATGTGAGAATATTCAGTTATTTGTTACGGAATGAATTACATGCAAAACGCATAAGCGCATAGTGTTTTATTCCATAAAAAGAGTGAGAATGTGTACGTTCTATGATCAAAATTTCAGAATGCTTAAATGGAGAAATGTTATTTCCGTCACGACTTCAACAGCTTAAGACTAGAATGTCTCTTCCGTTTCTGAAAAAAATCATTTTTCAACACCTCACTCCGATTTTAGATTTTTTTCAACTTCCATAAAGAAGTTAGCTATGCCCATCAATTCAAAATGCTCTATATTAACCTTTACTACCCTTAATAACATACAAAATCAATTGTTAACTCCTTGGCCAGGATTTATAAATTCAGGCCAAATTTCGTTTTTATAAAATTTTATTAATTGCTTTACAATTTCAAACGGAGCAATTGTACGAATAAAAAAAAGATCTACTTTCGTTTTCATACCGCCACTGTGTGAGGTGTCCGAATCGTTTCATGTAGACGGGGGTAAATAAAACACCTAGGCATTACTAGCTTCCCTCGTGTTGTGCTCAACAAACAAATATCGTCTTTGTGCCCTAATCTCCGTGGCCATTCGAAGAAGTTGTCGAAATATCGGATTCCTATAGGAAATCAATTGTTAAATCGCATTAACAGGTAGACGGGTAATACCTGCCCCGGCTTTGTGTTGACACTTGTTCGCAGACCTTTCTCACGGCCTCCCCCCATTTAAACTGACGCCTACACAACGTCATCCGATGTTCAGGTATTTATTGGCCTAGTTTGAGACATGAAAATTTTAATTGCACTTGTATGATTCTAAGGAAATTTTAATCCTCTCAGTGGTCACGTCCATCCTTATAGAGTCTTTTGGGCTCATCAAATTGATTACAGTTAAAAAAAAAAGATTTGTCATTAAAATTGCTTAATGTAGAGGTGCTAGTTATTGCGTACACTATAGTTAAGGTTAACTTCTGGATCGAGAGAGATCCAGAAGGTTAACTTGAAAAATGTGTCGTGACTGAATGGCGAAAGTCAAAAAGTCAAAAAAAGAAAAAAAACGTGAATGGGGATCAGAATGATGACCGCAATCCTTGAATGTTAACAGCCTAAATGCAATTCTCCGCTGATTTAAGGAAAAAAATATAAAAGAGTTGTGATTATCATTGTTATATTCAGTTGCCTGGCACGTGCTCCGGTTTATTCAAACCGTTTTCAAAGGAGACTACAATGCATACATTGTGATTTTGTTTCATCAAGTGTGTAGCACAAAAAGTGTTAATTTTACCGTTTAAGATTTAGGCCTCCATTTTAACCATTTTTACCATTTAAATAGGGCATTTATTATAATTAAAGAAAAAACAAAACTGTGCCACCAACACCTACTTGATCACTTTTACCATTTAAGATTTAGGCACCCACCAAGCCCTATCTCATTTATTATAATTAAAGAAAAAAAAACTGTGCCACCACCGCCAACTTGATCACTTCGAATAACAAGTCTAAATAAATTCTAGTTTGACTTACCTTCATCTTCTGCATTTGTAGTTTTCAATGTAGTAGTATTTTAAATTATCATCCAAGTTTCGCCATGTTTGACGAGGAATGCCGTTAATTTCTCTTTTTTCAAAGAATAGTTATCGAAAAACTGAAACAATCCAAGTGATCGGCAGTAATGTCCAAACACGAACCGAAGGTAACCATCGTCCATTACGGTCCCACTTTCGGACGTGACCGGACTGAGCATGAGCAAGTTATCAAAATTACTACAAAAAGTGACGCCGTTCACGCATATTAATGAGTACGAGCGAATCTGACAGGCGAAATGGCTACTGGTTTTGTAATTTAATATGTAGATACGGCCGCGGAGAGAAAGAGTGAGAGAGGGAGATGGAATACCGCTCGTCGGGCAGCGGAGAACCATCCTTACATAATTTACTAGACGCAGACTGCGACTACGCGTACACGCTGGTTCTTCTAGTGTGTGAAACTGTAGTTTAGATTGCGGACAAAAAGTGAGTTTCTACGCGCGATTACGTAAGTTAATTGCGATTCGAGGAAGAGTCGGTGTAATTTACTTATGCAGATGCGAAACGGATGTAATTGATGGTTTTTGATCTTGTAACGATCGTGTCGTTTCGTTTTACTTTGGTAATGTCTTAAGTGCATCCCAAAAAACGCTTTTTGGCGATGGAAGATCGTTTGACCACTTCACCACATTACCTCTAATTGTTATAATTATTTTGGATTATGCCCATAAAAATTAATTTCTGTCTCGAGTCTGATCCATTTATTTGCCAAGGCAATTACCGTTTTAAAGGTTAAAGCAGTAAACGCGTTGATGAATTTTGATCATTATGCAGAATTAAAGGATATTAAAAATTGTTGGTAACGTGTAACTTTCTCCGATTTGGGTTATATTTTGCATCCGTATCTATTTTTCTTCAAAAACTGCTGGGATTTTGATTGAAATTAAGTGCATTTTCTATATGTTTGATTTCTAATAATATACTGAAAAAAAAATTCTAATAATAAAAAGACCATATTCAAACCGCCATAACTCGGCGTTTTTTCAATCGATTATGATGAATCTTTGAGGGCGTAAAACTTTGAAGTGTCTTCTTTCAAGTCATCTTAAGCGTAACCCCTTCCGCCCCCCTCTAGTACCCCTGTGAAAAAAAAAGTTTTTTTTTCTGGAAACTATGTCCAGCTTTGACGATGTCCATGGAGTTGGAAAATTTTTTTCGACTCGATCCACCATAAAGGCATTAAAATTTGATCAATTCCCTATACAGGACTCAAAGAACGAAGTTCCTACGACGACTTGGCACAAGTTGTGTTTGAAAAAAAAGTGCATTTTGAGGTTGTTCGCACCACATCAGCAATTTTCAACCAAATTGGATGATTCTATCGGGAAATTTGACTCTACTTTACGTGGGTTGGACAAACAAAAGTCCAACTTTGGTTCGCATTTCAATGTCCTTTTGGTGGATCGAGTCGACACATTTTTTCCAACATTTCAATGTGTTCAATTACCTGTGCAGGACTCAAAACCCGAAGTTCCTACGACGATTTGACACAAAGTTATGGGTGTTTGAAAAAAGTGCATTTTGTGGTTTCCGAACTTTTCGACGAAATTATTTTCGTTTTCTGGAATGAAATTTTCTTTGCATGTTCTTTGAGGTATGCACGAAAATTATTGTTTGCGCGAAATCATGAATATCCTATTTTGTACCTTAGAATCCCATTAACAAAAAAAAATATTTTAGGTCAAAAAAGGCTTACTTTAACGATCTCTGTAGGGTCGGAAAAAAATGTGGGCCTAACTCGCCACCGTTCGTTAATGTTTCCATTCGTCCAATAAAAACAAATAAATTACACTGACGGAAAAAAATGAAACACTTGAGATTTGTCAAAATTTAGGTAATTTTCAAATCGCCATAACTTGGCTTCTATCCAACCGATTTCGACGATCTTCTGAGAAATCAAAAGCAAAAAGTGTCTTCCCCCAAAGAGAGGGCTCTACCCTCTCCAAACGAAAAAAAAAAACACAAAATGCACACCCATAACTTGTGCCAAATCGTCGCAGGAACTTCATTTTTTGAGTCCTGCACAGGTAATTGATCACATGTCAATGTTCTTTTGGAGGATCGAGTCGACACATTTTTTCCAACTCCGTACATGCCAAAGTTGGACGTTTTTTGGTCCAAAAAAGTGTTTTTTCTTCTTCGGGGGTTGAAGGGTTCGAAAAGGGATCATCCCAATCAATAAAGTAGAGCCACATTGGGATTTTTTCCCGAAATAATAATCAAATTTGGTTAAAAAGTCGCTGAGTTATGTGCGAAAAAATTTAAAATGCACTTTTTTTTTTCAAACAAATAGTCGTAGGAACTTCGTTCTTTGAGTCCTTCATAGGGAATTGATGAAATTTTAATACCTTTATGGTGGATGGAGTAGACAATTTTTTTCCAACTACGGAGACATCGTCAAAGTTGGACATGGTTTCCTGAACAAAACATTTTTTTTCACAGGGGTGTTAGAGGGGAGCGGAAGGGGTTACGCTCAAGTACGCATGACTTTAAAGAAGACACTTCAAAGTTTTTCGCCCTCAAAGATTCATCACAATCGATTGAAAATGCGCAGAGTTGTGGCGGTTTGAAAATAGTCAAAATTTCACGAATTTCAAGTGTTTCACTTTTTTCCACCTGTGCAGATTTTAATGAAGCCGCTCGTACTTTTACTGTTTTCGTATGAAAAAAAAAATTCTGGAAATCTTGTTTTGGATTTTCAATAACCAAAAATGGCAAACATGTTTTTCATAATTAAAGTTTCGTGATTGTTACACAAGTTAAGATTACTTACTTACGCAGTCGCCTATGACTTGAAAGAATTGTTACATAAAAAAAAAACATTAATTTATTAATTTGAAATCTTCGTGTATTATTTGTCTTTCTTACAAACGTTAAGATTGCTTTCAAAATTAAAAAAAAAACATTCAAATAACGTGTGTTTCTAAAAGAAATTAATAGCAGTCGAAATAAAAAAAAAAAATTTAAAAGCTTCATGTATTTGTCTTTGTTACGAACGTTAAGATTGCTTTCAAACTTGCAAAAAACTTAAATTACGTGGGTTTCAAAAATAAATTATTTGCAGACTATTAATTGAAATGCGTATCAGAGCTCTGCACAAGCGGGTTTTTGAAAGCTTGCCTGGCCTGGCTGTGCAGTGAAAATTTTAAGCCCGGCCTGGCCCGATGAAAAGAAAATGTACTGCAGGCTCGGACTGGTTCGGCCCCGAGTTGAATTTCCAAAACCCGGTCCGGCCCTGCCCGACTAAGTTTAAAAAAATTTAATTTTGATTATACTATTTCAAAAAAAAGTTAAATAACCAAATTAAATAATATTCTTTCAATATTTATTATTTTAATAAATTTGTGAATTGAAAAATACCCATTTTTTTTTTCAATTCACTTATCTGTTACTTTTTTGAGTCTATAATAAATTTCAATGTATCCAAGCCCGGCCCGGCCGGGTCTGAATTATCCATCGGTAGGCCCGGCCCGGGCTGGAGATTGAATAATACGGCCGGCCCGACGGCTAAACCCGGCTCATGCAGGCCTCTAGAGCCCTGCACTGGTCGGGCCGGGCCGTTCCTATAATGCCGGGCCGTTCCTGTAATGCCGGGCCGTTCCTGTAATACAGGGCCGCGCCGATCTCTCAATTTATAATACCGGGCCGGGCCGGGCCATAAAAATACGAATTCGAAAATTATGAAAATGAAAAGTTGTTCGAAATTTACGTCGATATTATTTCATTAGATTATAAAACAAATTTTCAAAACAGAATAATTCGTTTGTTTTGTTATATATTTTAAATAATAGCAAAAAAAAATAACGATTCCGGGCCGGGCCGGGCCGAGCTTTGAATATACCGTATGTTTTTTTATCGTGGGCCATAGGATTTTACATGTTAAAAATTATACCTTGTGTTAATGTATATTTTATCATATAATTTTGAAGCAAATTTTAGTTAGTAATATAAATCAATTAATTTTCTACATGATGCACTTAATTAGAATAATTTAAACATGTTTCATTCAATTAAAAAGTGCTTTTGCTCGGAACAGGACGATCGGATACGCTGCAGAAAAGTTGTCAACAATTTCCCTAAAATAAAAATTCCCTGACTTCTTCTAGAAAAATACAACTATTTCCCAGCTGGACAAACCTCTTATAATTGCCGTTACAAATTCCACCCGTTCTTCAACAGTATAAACAGACATTTTCTAGTATAAATTCATTTGATTCCTTGCTTCACTAATCAATCTGACGTTTCGTAAATTCTAGGTACTTTGATTAATTTTGCTCAGTTATTTATATTAAATAATTTCATTTTTTAATTAAATAAAACATGTTCAAGTTATTCGAATGCAGCGCATCATGTAGAATAGTATATTGTACAACGAGCATATAATGATGGCTATTAATCACGAGAACGATGTTTGCGGAAGAGCCGTAGGCGAGTGGAGCAAATTGTTTGAGTGATTAATAGCCATTATATGCGAGTTTTACACTATACTTTGTTCACGAAAATTCAAATCACAATTAAAATCAAAATAAAAAAAAACAAAAACAAATAAAAACCGAAATTAAAATCGAAATGAAAGTTGTAATTACAATTACAATTGAAGAAAAAAAAATCAGTATTAAACAGGGTAAACAAAATAATATCATAAATCGCGTTCTGTGAATTATCGCGCGAATTAGCGTGTTTAATAGCCATATTAAACACGCAAATGCGTGTTTAAGAAATTGAGTGTTAAATGTAGCCCATTAATGCTGCCTCTAGAATTAAATAATGTTCACATTATAACATTTTCGTGAACAAAGAACATTAATTCAAAGCTACATGCATTTGTCTTTGTTATTAACCTTAATATTGCTCTTAAACTTGTCAAAAAATAACGTGGGTTTCGAAAAGAAATGAATCACAGACTATTTAAATAGATAGGTACATAGATTTATTGGTCCAAATTACAAATATAGGATATTGGGACAAGTCAATTTTTTTTGTCAATTAATTGAAATGTGAACTGAAATACAATGATATACAATAGTCAACATTTTTGGCGTTAACTGTCAGGTTTTGAAGGCGCGTTTTATTTCAAAATTTATTTTTCAAACACATTGTATATAATCATTGTGTACATTATTGTTACTGCTTTATTTAAATAACCGCTCGCGTGTTTAATTAACCCCCCCTCGCCTTCAGTTTGTAAACACAAAGTGTCCAAATAATCTTAATGACTTTAATTAAATAGCCTTGTTGTAGCCTGCACAATCGGTTAATGTGCTTTCTTATTTACACACGTAAAACAAATCACGTTTAAATGTTTTTGTTGTTACAAATACGTTGTAATTGTATGTGAAAGCAATTCATGCTGCATTATCGTCAAATGATAACAGCCAGCTGATTAAACCATTGAAATCGATGAGATAATTTTTTTAGATAAGAGAAAATGGGAAATTATTGGAATAGCAGACTATAGTCTAGTAACATGATTAGATTACAGACAGAGATTTGCTCTAACGGGCAAAATTACAATATTAGGAAATAATCGTCCAAATAAAAAAAATCGTTTTACAGTACTTTGGTAATGCAAAATTTGGTATAATCGAATGAACAGGAGAGTTCAGTCTCAGTTTGAATATAAGAAATACCCACCATCCTTCATAAAGAAACTTTAACTTAATCCAGTGGCGGCTCGTGGAATATGTCAATATAACCCAACCAACGCCCCACACCAACCCTCCCCCCTACCCCCTTAATTTATCTTCCTAGACCAAAGTAACTGGCAAAAAATGGTTTTAAGAATTAATTAAATTTTTTTCCTGAGCTTGAAACTACAGTAGTAGAGTACATGGCTCCTTGGCTCTGCATAACTAGCCGCCCCTGACTTAACCAAAAAAACTCTGTTTTATTGAAGAAATTGATTTGTTAATTCAGTGGCGAAGTTGCGAGTTTTAAAATCTCCAGAAGCAACGGTTTCTGACTTGAGGTAAAGCTAATATGAATGGTGGTGGGAGGGCCCTATCCTACAATCAAAACAGCTGAAAATAAACGACGATTTAGGATAAATAATTACACAAAATAAAGTAACTGGAACACTGTTTTATTGGATAAATCAATTTATACGAAGAAACACTGAAACCGGTTGGATTATAGGATAATATTACACACGGTATTATCAAAGAAAGGCTGTAATATTAAGTATGTAGTTATTGAATCGACGATTGTTATGAACATTCAAGAAATTAAATGAAAGACAGATGACAATGAGGACTTTGAGGACAACATATACAAAATCTGTTTTGAAAGCTTGGTTTGATGTTAGATTAATCAATCTTACAGATATCTTTAAAGTTTTTCTTGATAATTCATCATAGTTTTTGTGATTAATTAATCATAGTGTTTGATCCTAATGTTATGGTTTGAAGATTTTCGTGATACTTGAACTTAATTTTTGACGTGAATATCTTTGCGTAAGCCAAAATATTGTTTCAAGGTCATTCGTCCCCAATAATAATAGCACTCTAGTCATAAATCAGAAACTCACATTTATGACTTTATGTAAAGACGTCACCATTTGTTAAATTAAAAACCAATAATACTTCCATTCCAAGATACCATTCCACATAATCGAATCATTTATATCCACTCTCCGTGCCTCTCTCGTCACATGGACCCTTTTTATTTCCATTTTTAATTGATGCCACGGTGACGCATCAATCGCTAAAATGGACACGAAACTCGTAATGTAACTTTTTCCCCTCGAGTGCATTTAATCGTAAACACAAAAGGTTTAGCAGGAACGTACGTTTCCGAGTAGACGCTGGATCGTTTCGAAAACTTGAAATAAAAAACCTTCAGTTTTTCCCGACGTTTCCAATAAAACGAAAGGAAAAAGTCAGCTCCTGTTTGTTCTACGAGTGTGAAGTTGTGAGCAATAAATGTTCAAAATTATTTACTTATAAAACAGAGTACTAAATTGTAAATGAATTTATACAAATAAATTAAAATAATTAATTAAAACTAAAATTGTAAATTTGCCCCGAAAATTAATTTTCATTTGTCGCAATGTAATTTTTTGAAATATTTGATTTCGATCATAATGCTTATGGCTGTATTTAATTTGCTAAGAATAAATATTATAGCGCCCTTCACTTAGCATCTTTTCAGACAAAATTTGAAACTTTAGAAGAAATTCAAAAGTGAACTTACGTTTATGAGATACAGTGGCGGCTCGTGAAACATGTTGATGGTAGAGCCACTTTTACAATTTATTGGATCGGATGATACTGACGTTTGAAACGTCAAAATTATGAAAGATGGAAAGGACAAATTATACAAATTAAGTACCGGCCAAAAAAATCAAAAACTAGCACATACAAATCACGTTAAAAATCTAAAGTATGTACCAATCAAAAATTCATTCTTAATTTAGGTAAAAAATTCAAATATAAGCCTGATAGATCGAAAATTTAGACAAATATTGAAAACTCGTGGCTAAAAATAAAAAAATGCAGACCAAAAATCCGAAAATTTTACCAAACAAATTGAAAAGTTTAACCAAAATACAGAATATTCGATGGTTTCCCGAATTACGGAGTATTAATATAATTAAATAAATAATAATCGAAGTTGCTCCGTATATTGCTAAATCAAAAGTGTGAACATGCCTCCGACAGGGATCGAACCTGGAGGTTGCAGGTTCGATTCCTGTCGGAGGCATGTTCATACTTTTGATACAGCTATATACGGAGCAACTTCGATTATTATTTATTTAATTATCAAAATAAAGAATATTTAAAAACTCCAAAATATAAGCCAAAAAATTAAAAATTCTGGTCTAAAAATAAAAAAAAGTAAACCAAAAAATTGAATATTCAAGCAAAAAAATTTTTCACTTTCCAAAATAAGTCTTTACCTCAAAATAAGTTGTCGACCAAAAACCTGAAACCGGTAGCCAAAAAGTAAAAAAATTCGCCCATGCAAAATAACAATTAATAATAATAATATATTTACGAGATTCACCCTGTACATTTAAGTATTAATTAGAATATAAAATATAATACAAAATATGGTCCATTCAGGTTATAAAAACCTAAAATGAAGGGCAAGTTATCAAAAACTTCTAAAAAAAACTCGAAAATATCTCCAAGAAAATAAAAAAAGCCGCCCATAAAAATCAGTACTAAAATCTAGTGGCGGCTCGTGGAACATGTTGATGGTAGAGCAATTTTTACAATTTATTGGATCGGATGATACTGACGTTTGAAACATTAAAATTATGAAGGATGGAAATGACAAATTTTATAAATCAAGTACCGGCCAAAAAAATCAAAAATTTATTTTTTATTTTATTTATTTATTTATTTAATAAATGGCAGCGCCATTTCTACACAATAATTTTCGAAAACTATTCTAAAACTAAGTTATAAACTAAACATATAATTATAAATAAGGTACAGAAGAAAATATAAAATTATACATATTTAAATATTCCAAAAAGATTGAAAAGTAATTACAAAATATAGTTGTTTTGAATTCAAATTAATTTACTTATATTGATAATGTTCAATGTTCAAAGTGTTCAATTTTAATTTTGAGAAATTATCACCAAATATGTCGAAATTAACATTGGAATTTAGCAAATTTGCATAGCTCATAATTCTTTGAGTTCGATTATTTAGACTATAATTATTTAATATTATATCTAATCTAAATATTGGTTTAGCCCTTAAAGAACGATTTGACAAAGGAAAATAAAAATCAATACTTTCTAAAACATCACAAGAAGTCATACCCTTGACAATTTTGAATAAGAAACATAAATCTGATTTTATCCTTCGCAAATTAAGACTTTCAATATTTAATGAACTACAAACCGAGTTATAATCTTTAATGGATAAATTTAATTTGAACGATATAAATGAAATAAATTTCCGCTGGACGCGATAATTTGCACATAAAAATCAAAAGTATAGACCAATGAAAAAATACGCTCTTAATTAAGGTAAAAAACTAAAATATAAGCACAAAAAATCGAAAATTCAAAGTAAACAAAAATAATTTTCAGCCCCCAAAAAAACTCTAGCTCAAAATCAGTTGTCGACCAGAATCTCGAAAACTGTAGTCAAAAAGTAACCAAAAAAAAGAAAAATCGCCCTTGAAAAATAATAATTCTAGTTGAAAAATCTAAAATGAAGGGCAAGAAATCAAAAACTATAAAAAAAAAGTTGCGTATAAAAATCAATAATTTAGGTTAAAAAAATCTAAAATATGGGATAAATTTTCTTCTAAATTTTCGATTTGTTTGTTAAAATTTTCGATTTTTTTGGTCCGCAATTTTGATTTTTAGGATCGAAATTTTAAATTTTAATTTAGACCCAAAATTTTCGAAAATTTAGAAGAAAATTTAGGATAAAAGATAAAAAATTTAGACCAAAATATCAAAATCAGGGCTCAACAATAAAAAATAAAAACAAAAAGATTGAAAATTCAAGTACAAAAATTACCATTTTCTGCACTCATCACCCCAAATTCGCCCCAAATTTGTTTTAAATTTAAAAAATATTACGCAAAAGTTTCTTTTTAATTGGATGGGATACTTTAAAACGTCAAAATTCAGAACACGGAAAGGACAAATTATACTTCAAATTTTTATCTTTACATTCAGATCAACTGGAAAATTAAAGAGATTTCTAAAAACGTATTTTTTAAGCTTTTAAAGCACTTAAAAATGTTCATTTTAGACTGTTGGTAATTACCTTTTTTAACAGTTGCGAAATTTGACAATTAAAATTTTTCATTTTTGGCACCTGAAAATTGTCGTTTTTTCGCAGTTGACAATGGTAATATTTTGAACCATTCGAAAATGATAATTTTTGGCAGTTGTAAAATGTCATTGTCAATTTTGGCACTTGAAAAGGAGGTAATGTTACAAAATACAATTCGTCGTTTAATTGATTTTCGTGGACGAAGAACGATGTTACAGATTAAATGCGGGCTATTTTTCGTCTTTATTTAATTCTTTTAGTGCTTCTGCAACAAGTAAACGTTTTTAGTGGTCGATTTTTCTTTCCTCAAAAAGGAGGCGGTGAGATATATTGTGTATGCTAAGTGGCTCTACCATCAAAATTTTCCACGAGTCGCCACTGATCATGGGATGTATTTCACAATCGTGATATATATATATATATATCGATATTTATAAATTCCGATATATATCATGGATATTTATGGAACGCGTAACACCACAAAAAAAATCGCGATTTGCCGGGTATTCCCCCGTTTCTCGAATATGAATAGTAAGCATTTGCTATAATATAAACCAGTGATGGGCGAAATTACCCTTTTTTTGTGAGTCGACTCATCGAAAGTATATAGTAGATAGATGCATACATAATTACCACAAGCGGGCGTTATGGAAATAACGCCCTAGAGCGTTATTTGTCACTTAATACACGTTGTTTCCATGCCATTATGATTTCAATAATAAACAAGTATGGCGTAAATAAATAAAAAATCTTACATCGTGGATAATTCATCATTATTTTTGCTGTCGTTTCCAAATTCTCTGCATTTTCCGAAATCGATCCATCTCGAGCGGGGGCGGATGAATGAAAATTTCATGGACGCCTCCGCTCTTTATCGGGGCACCTCAAACATTTCCATAGTTTTGAGTTGAATGAATGAATGCGAGCTCATTTCCTCTGTTGATTGTGTCTTGCATATTGTATGCGACTCCACTTTTTACCGACCACGGACACCATTCAGTCCTTGCATTCGGAATCACGATATGCAAATACAAATATTGGTAGACGTTCAAATTAGGCCTGCCACAATACACCTCTAAGAAATTATGTAAACAATCATAATTAAGTTTCCGTACCAGCGACTATCAAAGTGGAGGTCCGTAGATCGACGATGGGTGGTCGGTGTTGTGGCGACTCTATTCATCGAATTGAATACGAAATGTTGTTGCCCGATTGATATAATCTCAAGAAATTTTCTGATCTTATAGTGACGAGTTGTAGAAAATATAGCGGTAATATGGATCAGAGCAGTTATTGGATTGATGAGCTTGTTACTTTATAAACTTTAGAATAAAAAATTAATGTTTTAATTTTCAAACTGCCACAATTATTTTACCTTCATCAGGCAGATTAATAATTTTGTATCATTCAATATCCGGCGTGGCACTAGCCAGGGAAGGAGTTGTTTCAATAAGATATTTTTCTGCAGTCGTCCCGAAAATAACTACTTTCGGTACGATTTTGTTTCACTTTCGGAACGATTTCTATACTTTCGGGATGCTTTTTGTTACTTTCGGGACGATTTTGCGTATATATGTAGGCGGCCTTGACAAAAACATGAACATTATATGAAAGCGCATGTTATATAACATTCGTGTGTGTTTTAGCTTTTTTAACATAAAAAAACGGCTGCAGAAAAAATATTGTACGTAACGCGTTCCAAAAGTGATTTTACGGGACTCGCAGGATTCCAGGACTCGCCTACGGCTCGTCCTGGAAACTTCCTACTCACCTCGTAAAATATCACTTTCGGAACTTGTTACGTAAATTACTATTGTTTATAGTCTTACAAGGGGAGGATCAGATGTGTGACTCACCGATTTCATCCATCTTTAGCACACGTGTAGGTCATAACTAGGAGTGTAACAGGTGCAAGTGATAGGGCGCACTATTCAGCCGTTTTCGAGAAAAAATGTTTTTTAATTTGTTATTCATTCGTATGTTTATATACCTTTTGCGTTAACAAATACATATACTGACCTTTTGGCGCATCGATAAAACCTCCGATTCGTAGTCGGAAGGTCGAGGGATCGAACCCCATTGTTGAAGTTGGGTTCATTCATTTTCTTTTTATAGTTTTTATAAATCGATATGTATTCAAATATCTTAATTTTAGAATAAATCATTTTTTTTCTCGAAAACGGCTGAATAGTGCGCCCTATTACTTGCACCTGTTACACTCCTAGTCATGACCAGTGTTGCCAGGAGTAATTTTGAATTTTCCCCAAATATTTCATAAAAAAACCCCAGAATACCCCTCGCATAAAATACCCACCCCAAAAAATACCCCATCGATTGAAGTTCTCTAAATTACATACCAAAACCTTAATTTACCCCCATTTTGGAGAAAACCCCCCCCCAATCTGACAACACTGGGATTAGAGAAGGCGCGCTGATAAGATTTCAGAATTTGCACAAAGAAAAGTTTTCCCAAAATATGTAGGTAGTACCAAAAGGCCATTTAAAAAATTAGAAAAATATTTAATTGTGCTGTGCTATCTTCCAAATAATTAAAATAATTCTTTAATTTTTCGGAAATCATCGCTAATTAACTACTTAAAATGGTTTTTTGCATTTTTTTTTATAATTTCCAAACAGTTCCATTATTATTATTACTATATTTATATTTATTATTTATTTATATTTAACAATTACTAAAAAAAACTAAATTGACTGCAAAAATTTTTTTTTTTATTTAAAAATTTTCGAAAAAAAAAATCAAAAATCGAATCGAAATTGAAAATTAAGTAATTTCTTAAACACAAATCGCGCAGTCTGTATTTTCTATCTAAATATCAAAGTACATAAGTTTTATCTCAAAACAACCACTAAAACAAAAAAATTCAAATGAAATAAATAACCTAAAATTAATACAAAAATCAAGTACAGGCCAAAAATATCAAAAATTCAGTCTGCAAAATCTAAATTATAGGGCAAAAAAATCAAAAACTTGGGCCAAATAACTTGAAAATATCGACCAAAAATTCGCTCATTAAAATCTACAATTTAACAACATTAAAATTAATCATTAGGGTAACAGAACTAAAAACATTGGTAAAAAATTGAAAACTAAAAATGCAGTCAAAAAAAAAACAGAAAATTTCAAGTAAACCGAAAAGTTTGATTTAGGTGCCAAAAACATCTAAAATATACGCCAAAAAAAACAAAAACTCTGGCCAAAACAATAAAAATACAGGCTAAAAATTGAAAATTAAAGCAAAAGCAAAATAATTTGCCATTTTCAGCCTCAAAACTCTTTACCTCAAAGTAAATTGCCGAAACTCTAAACTCAATAATAATTTTAAAAATTCGCCCATAAAAACAATAATTCAGGTTAAAACATCTAAAATTTGATTAAAGAAACTCGAAAATACCGGCCAAAAGTTTGCACACAAAAATCAACAATTCAGGTTAAAAATCTAAAGTATTGACCAATCAAAAATTCGCTCGTTAAAATTTATAATCAAGGTAAAAAAAAAAACTAAGAATATAGGCAAAAAATTTAGACCAAAAATCGTAAACTCTCGCCAAAAATAAAAAATGCAGACCAGAAAAAATTTAACTAAATATTCGAAAATTTTGGTTTATAGGTCAAAAACTCTAAAATTTCGAACAAAGAAATGAAAAACACAGACCAAACATCTGAAATATAAACAAACAATCAAATATCCTGATGTAAAAAATAAAAAATGCTAAAAAATTGAAACTTCATCCCAAAATAAATTGCCGAAACTCAAAACTCGAAAGTAATTAAAAAAATTTGCCCATAAAAACAATAACTTAGGTTAAAAAATCTAAAATGAAGGACAAACAATCAAAAACATAGTATGCGAATGGCCTGATAAGTAACATCAATTTCAAACTATTTTCAAACAATATTTCGGACTTTAAATCTTATTTATCACGAATTGATCTATCGGCATTTGTTTCTAGTCAAATTTAAATAATTGCAACTTTCTTGCAGGGGGTTTCATTATGTATGTCAAGTGTACTGCATTATATTGTTTTTAACTTGTTTTTGTTTGTTTGTCACATGTTGTCGCAATTTTAAATTTAAATTTTAAATTGTAATTTTTGTATTTTTATATTTTATATTTATATTTTATTTTATATTTTGTTTTATATTTTATATTCGATTTAATACTTAAATGTACAGGGAGAATCCCGTAAATATATATATCATTATTATTACAAAAAACTTGAAAATAAAAAATCGCACATAAAAATTAACAAGAGTGTAGACCAATAAAAAATTCGCTCATTAAGATAAAAAAAACTAAAAAAATCGAAAAATGAAAAATGTAAAACATTTCAACAAACTATTAAAAAAATTTTGATCAAAATCAAAAACTCTAAAAGTTAGAACAAATAAAGAAATCAAAATGCAGACCAAACATCTAAACTATAAGCAAAAATAAAAATAAAATTTCTGGTCTAAAAAAATTAAAATATGAAAAATCAAGCAAAAGAAAAATAATTTGCCATTTTCAATCCCAAAAATAACTCTGGCTCAAAATAAATTGCCAACCAGAAACGCGACAATGTTTAAAAAAAGATAAAGGACAAAAGATCAAAAACTCGAAAATACCGCCAGAAAAATCACGCATTTCAGGTTGAAATATAGGGCAGAAAATCAAAAATTCGGGCCTAAAAAGAAACAAATGCTGACCAAAGAATCGAAAATTTTTACAAACAAATCGAAAATTTAAACCAAAATGAAGAAAAATTATTCAGTTATACAGAAACTGCCGGTCAAAAATCTAAATCCAGGCCTAACGATAAAAAATGCAAATAAAAAGATTGAATATTTAATATAATAATAATAATAATTTATTTACGGGCAACGAGTGTTGCCAGTAGCAATTTTTAATTTCCCAAATATTTAATAAAACTCCCCCAAAATTACGCCGGTGTCCCTCTCCAAAATAATAAATTTTGAAAATAAAACGTAAATACAGTGGAAAATATACAAAATTAAAGCAATATAATTATAAAATTTATTATTCATCTTGATCCTCAATATTTTCATCTTCTTTTCGGCACACATACATATTTTTAAATAATTTTTTTTAATTTAATTTAATTTTAAATAAAAAGTGCAGCATCTCATTGGGGGTAACAAAATTACGAAAACGGCAGCAACAGAATCCCTAGGACAACTTCCATTAATGATATTACAGGTTTTTCCTCATTGCTGAGGAAAATGACTGACTTCTGTATGGTAATGATGATTTCTATACTCGGCGCACCGAATCGGTGGTATCATGGGTTTACGTGATTTTCGCGTGATTGGTCAGCGCTAACGCATGTGAAGCGTGTGTCACGCAGCCGAAATTTTTAATCAGGCCCGTTGTATGTTATGTGTTCTCGTTTTTCTGCCTTATTTAAATGTAGTGATTACATTCTATCCTTAAATCAGCCTTTTTCAATTACAATTAATTAGGAAGTGATAAATACCTAGTTAGTATTTGTGGGTTAAAGTAGAAAGATTTATATTTCCGGCACAGAACTAAAATGTGGCAAGGCTGTGTGAATCAGGCTTTTTATAACGTCTCGACGAACTGTCACGAGGACGCGGGGTGAACGCAAAGTGATCATACCACCTGGTCGGCGCGCCGAGTATAGCAAATGTAATAACATATTCATTAATTTCCCCAAAAATACCTCTCGTATAAAATACCCACCCCAAAAAATACTCAATTGATTGAAGTTCCCCAAAATACACCTCAAGACAATAATTTACCCCAATTTTGGGGAAAAAAAACCCCCAATCTGGCAACACTGATCATGACCTACACGTGTGCCAAAGATGGATAAAATCGGTGAGTCACACATCTGATCCTCTCCTTGTTAGTAAGACTTAATTTTGCTTTGTAGAGTTACGAACAGGTCGAATATTCAAATATTCAGGCTATATTTCGTTTTATTAAATTTATTTAATGCTGTCAGTAAGGAAAGAAATGTAGGTTGATCAAATTTTAAATAAGGAAATAAATAAATTTAAAAGTAATCAATAATGTATATGTATTTATTAACAAAACGTCATTGATTGTATTATTACTCTTTCGAAATGTTTGCATATATAAATATGTCGTGTAATGAAAATTGCTTTGCTTGTAGTTTATTTTTGCTTATTGGTTTTATGCAATGAAACCCTAAAGACCCTTTAATAGTCAAAGCCTTCCTAAAGCGTATTTATAGAATTTTAGGTATTTTTCGCTGCTCCTTGTCAAATATTTGATAAAAAATCTAATTAAGGAATTAAAGGCTTCTGGAAATAACATAAACATTTTAATCACATTTACGTTTCAGATTATAGTAAGCTTCTACAATAAACTAGAATACAATAGTAGTAAAATACTACAGAAATGAATCGATAATTAAAATATATAAAACATAATCTGAATGCGCATAATATTATGTCTGAATATTGCGTCTATATTTTGGATAAATATTTTGAGAAATTCGAATGTGGGTATAAATGTATTCAGTTAGTGGAAGGCGAGTCCTCTCCCGTCTGCATTTTAATGGTTATTCTTGTAAAACCCGGGGTCTATTTACAATTTGCTTTTGACTGAATATTAACGACGGGCATAAATTTAACTTTACTGTTGCTTTCTGACCCGGGCCTTTGTGGCCCTGGCCCCCTAAACTCCGAGGGGTTTTCTACCTGCATTACAACAATATCATCCTCGTCATTTTATCATTTTACAATTTTGATTGCCTGTCCGACGGACTGCTAAGGGATGAGATTTGAAATAGGACCTGTTCGGATTTATTTATCCAATTTTTTATGCGCAAACATACTTCGTTACACGATTATTTGAAATAAAGCACTTCCTTATTCGTAGAAACGCCAAAGCGGCGGAATCTATTGCCTAAATGTTTCTCCATCAGCAACTAACTACACTGTTGACACCTGAAAGGTCGAAACCGGTCTGTGGATGTTCTGATGGGGGAACAATATTTAATGTTCACTTCCTTATTCTTTTAAATTTCTGCTTCAGCGCCGGAACAGCGATTGCGAGAATCAAGCAATATTAATTCAATTCCAACTCACAACTCTTATTTGACCAAAAATCTTAAATATCGATTTTTACCGTCCGCACTGCCGGACGATAAATAACCATTTACGCGTACACAAATAACTAATTTTTAATGAAATACCAAGAATAAACATTAATCTTCAATTACATTACGGCCATAATCAGAAATAGCCGTTCCATTTTTACCCGCAGCGACTCGGAGCCAAAGCAAACATGATTGTTGTTGCATTCGCAAGTGCGAGATTTATTCCCGAACTAAATCACCAGAGCGCGGTCCGGGATATTAGGACCCGTCGATGTTTTCCCGGCGGCGATTACAATTTCCCCAAGATCACAGTCGGACGATAATTCTAATTTCTAATTTCTAAATATATAAACGGGAGGTGTTTTCGTCGCATTTGATAATTAAGTCGGGCACGACAAAAAAAAGGGACGCGTCGCCGGCTGCGCCTTAATTGTGAGGAATGGCATTAATCATAAGCTCGCGCATTTTTTAATTGTCAACGGACGCATTATAAATCTGTTATGAGAGGACCGTTGACTTCAAAAGAATTTTATTTCTGTGCGTAAATAAACGAATTTAAGTTTTTGGGCACTTGCCTGTGCAGCGTATCGATTCGAGTTCAGTGATTCAATTAGGGCATAATGGTGTGAGTGTGTGGGTTAGGATCCATCCCTAATGCGAGCATTTTTTTCGCATATGGATATGTATTTATAATGGGGTCGATGAAAGAGCACTCAACTACACCCAACTTAACAAATTGCGGCCCACCAAATTTTACGGATTATAAATTCCCCTCGGCGCAACATCATTATACCATATTTATATAATAACGGGTGGACCAGTTGATGTTTCGAACCGACCACTTCAATGTATGCATTATACCACACGTTATGATAGGGGTGTGGGATTATATTTATTAAATCGGCCGATAACGGACGCCCATTATGCGATAAAGCGATACATTCGTTCCTGCCGAGGCACAACAAGTGCACAATTATACCACCGATATTCCCATTTTATGCTCGTCTTATGCTAATGCCGATGTTGATGTTTATATATACACCACCGGACTTTTTACATTTCTCAAGTCCTAGGCCTACTCGATCCGTGTTCGGTTCGCCCATACAAATGTTACGAAGATTTATGGGGGCCCGGTCCGCATCCATACCGCTCATTTTTTCCTGAATGCTAATGCTGTAAAATTCTAACAACAATTGTTGCGCCTTCTATTCCTAGAAACTGCCCGACCGCCACAAAAACCCATTGTCTCCAATTGCATACACGCGACCATGTTGCCCATACAACTTAACCCATTCAATTATTCGACTATTACATAAATCACGCTTTTTGCCCAAAAATCAATTGTGAAGCGTTCATTGTATCAATATCCTATAATTGGAATTACATAGCATCATTGTTTTTTAACGGCCTCGCTGGTGATCTAGAAGCACATTTAGAATAGTAACATGAAATAGCAACGATACCAGCTAAATACCAAGACATTCAATCTCTGTAATAAGTCAAACCACAACAACAATTTTGTTCTGTATAACACACGTACCGTGTGTTTCTAAATGAATATCGGGGTTAAAGGTAAAACATAATATCATAATAAATACATGAAATGAACAAGCAACTCATACAGTTTTGTTTGTTGTTACGCGCATGCGCTACAAAGCGAAAGTGAAAGCAAAAATGGTGACTAGTGATCAGAAACCGTTACGTGCCAACTTTGCACATGAAATGTTAATGCACGACGATTTTTTGGATCATGTGATGCATCGACATTTCAGATTAGTGGACACGTGTGAATAATGTGCGCATCTGGGGCTCAGAAAATCCTTAACAAGACTCCCCTAAATTTAATTTTTTGTGTGCCATATCACGGTGGAAAGTTTATGGGCCCTTTTTCTTTGGAAAAGCAACCGTAACTGGTACTTCCTATCTTGATGCTCTACAACTATGGCTATTTCCCCAATTGGTAGAAGACGAACCAAATAATTTAATTTGGCAGCAAGATGGTGCACCGCCTCACTGGCATAACGAAGTATGCGATTGGTTGAACGTCACTGTACCCGAACGATCACCCGATCTGACGTTATGTGATTTCTACCTGTGAATGTTCCTAAAGGATCGTGTGTATGTGCCTTCACTACCAACTGACCTCATATAATAAACTAGTTATACGTCAAAAAATAACAAAGTCGTAGCAACATACCAAATCTTCAAAATACGACGCCGACATCGTTCACCAAATTTTTGTTCCCTCGATTCTTCAAAATCTTCGTACACTTTGGTGTAAGCAGCTTTGGATTTTACCGGAAGCAAACATTCACGGTCTTTCGTCGCTTGCGTTAACACATAGTTTGACATTTCACCAATTTATGAAACAACGCAAAAATCAAACCAGTCAACTATGATATTTACAAACAAGGCCCTTTGCAACGTTACCAATCCGATAAATTCAAAAATTTACAATCCAATATTATCCCATTTACAGAACAATATTCTTTCAAACAGAAAAAAACAACTATTGATTACAACACGGGAAATATGGATTCATTTCCTTTGATTGTCTATACATCCCTCGGACTAGGTAACTCACCAACCTCGGGAAATATACTGTTCATATTTCCCTAGTTGTAATAATAGCTATAAAACCCCGATACTCATTTAGAAACACCCTGTATTTGGAACCCCTCCCTTGTTGCAGAAGCATTACATTAATGATTTAGTATTCATGCATTTACATTTCTGTTAATTTTCTTTTTATTCGATAAGCAATTATAAAAAAAATGTTTATTAAGAAAATACGTTCTGCTTTTCATTATCTTCATCATTTGTAAATTTTAAAACGATAAACAGGTATTGAGATAACAAGTTAGGTGCTAACCCACAACGCATAACTACTGAACTATACAAGATAACAAAGGGCGATTGTGGTGCAAATTATCAACAAAAAGTGCTAACATTAGCATGCTCGAGTTGTATACGTATACCTGCTTTTCTGGTTGAAGTAACATTATAAACTAAAGCAGATGGTTTATTCGTTTGTCACACTCTTCAAATCCATTAAGCACAGATCAAAGCTTCTGATAAAATGAATTAGTTTCCCAGCGGATTGCTATATTTTTGCAAAATTGTTGTTTATATCGAGTTGACTCGAAATCGGGGCATGTTCCAGGAACTTTAAAATGAAGTAACCTTGTGAACTTTTTCTGAACTTTTTCAAGTGCAAGCTTTTGGTTGTGGAATGTTGGCGATCAAATTAAACTACGGTATTCCAGCTTTGATCTGATATATGTGTAGTTCAAAAAAATGTAATTGAATATAAAGTACGTTACGAAGGTAACTACATGTACGAGTGGAAGATCATCAATTGAATGCACTTTGCCTTTTCCACGTGTGATCAGAATTTTGGTTAATTTTTTTGTACAATAATGATTTGCCATAAAAAAATAAATAAATAAATAATACACTGGTAGAAAAAAAATGAAATTTCGACCATTTTCAAACCGCCATAACTCGGCGTATTTTCAATCGATTTTGATTAATCTTTGAGAGCGAAAAACTTTAAAGTGTCTTCTTTGAAGTCATGCACGCGAACTTAAGCGATACCCCTTCCGCCCTCTCTAGCACCCCTGCGAAAAAAATGTTTTTTTTTTAAGGAAACCATGTCCAACTTTGACGATGTGTATGGAGTTGATCCATCATAAGGGCAATAAAATTTGACCAATTCCCTATGCAGAACTCAAAGAACGAAGTTCCTGCGACTATTTACCACCAACTTATGGGTGTTCCAAGGTACAAAATGGGATATTCATGATTTGGCGCAAACAATAATTTTCGTGTATACCTCAAAGAACATGCAAGAAAATTTCATTCGTGAAAACGAAAACAATTTCGTCGAAAAACTTCGCAATCAACATGAGAGATATCGACTAAAATTATTAACATAACTTTGTCTACTTATGGTATTATAAGTGAAGATTATCCCAAAAAAAAGTCCTGAAAAAAATCCTGCAAAAATAATCCCGAAAAGTCCCTAAAAAGAAATCCCCAAAAAATTTCTGGAAAAATCCTGAAAAATACTAAAAAAAGAGTTCCGATAAAAATTCCGGAAAAAATTCCAAAAAGACCCACAAAACAATCCTTGGAAAAGCCTCGAAAAACCTGTAAATCATGTCCTCAAAAAAAAAAACCTGAAGAAAAACTCCTGTAGAAAATTTCTGAAAAAAAATCATAAAAAATATACTGAAAAAAAATTAAACACTTGAAATTCGTGAAATTTTGAAATGTCTTCTTTAAAGTCATGCATGTGAACTTAAGCGTAACCCCTTCCGCCCTCCTCTAACACCCCTGTGAAAAAAAATGTTTTTCGGTGAAATTTCGACCATTTTCAAACCGCCATAATTCGGAGTATTTTTAATCGATTTTGATGAACCTTTGAGGGCGAAAAACATTGAAGTGTCTTCTTTAAAGTCATGCATGCGAAATTAAGCGTAACCCCGTCCGCCCTCCTCTAGCACCCCTGTGAAAAAAACTGTTTTTCAGTCCATGTCTAACTTTAATGATGTATACTGAGTTGGTAAAATTTTGTCGACTCGCTCCACCATAAAGGCATTAAGATTTGATCAATTCCCTATGCAGGACTCAAAGAACGAAGTTCCTACGACAATTTGGAACCAAGTTATGGGTGTTTCAAAAAAGTGCATTTTGAGGTTACGCTTAAGTTCGTATGCATGGCTTTAAAGAAGACACTTCAAAGTTGTTTGAAAATGGTCGAAATTTCAGGAATTTCAAGTGTTTCAATTTTTTTTCCATCTGTATAGTTCTGATAAACTGATTCCTGATAAACAAGTTCCGAAAAAAAAAAATTCTTGAAAAAGAAGTACTCAAAAAAATATACTGAAAAAGACAAAATTTCTGAAACAATTCCCTGCAAAATATTTCTGAAAAAAATTCCCAAAAAAAATTCTGAACAAAATTCATGAAAAAAAATCCCAAAAACAAATTTCTGCCAAAAACATTCCTGAAAAAAAATCCTTAGAAATGATCTGCAAAAAAATTCCGAATAAAGACCTACAAAAATTTGTTTTCAAAGAAGTCCTAAGGAGAATCCTGTAGAAGGCTTAAAAAATCCCGAAAAAAGTCAGCATAAAAAATCCCCCCCAAAAAATGAAAAAAATCCCGAAAAAAGGTCTTGAGTGTGAAGGTCTGAAAAAACGTATCGTAAAAATAATTGCCTGAACACATCGTAAAATAAAGAATCGAGAAAAAGTCTCTAAAATGGTGATATAAATATCATGTTACTTTCTCCGATTTGATGGTATAATAGTAATTAATATCTTACTTAATGGTTTATTTTCAATTGAAATGATATTTTAACTCTCTATTACATGATTTATTTAAACATAAAAATATAAGTTTTTACATTAAATGGTTAAAGCAAGAAGGCAAAATTATATTTTTTATAAAATTAATTTTTTTTATTTAATTTGGTTTAGTACTGACGTAATTTTATCAGTATTTTTGGCCGCAACACAATTGTCAAAGAAACGAAGAAAGCGTTTGAGTTCTTCAAACTTATTTAGAGGTATAACATCCGTAATTTGAACTATTCTGGTTTTAGTGGTCTAGTACCTGCTTGAGGAAAGTTGTCTAATGAGAGAACATTCAAATCAATATTCCATAAATTGCTCCATTTCTTTAGAGTTACTTGTAATTGATTTGTTTACTTTTTTTTTCTGTGCGCTCTACGAACATGTTTGCTCCACCAGTTGAGTCTTTTGAAAGATTTCCTCAAATATAAATTTTGTTAAGGATCTCTGACAGTTTTCGAATCTATTTAATTTATTTTAGTAATTATTTATTTCGTAAGATAGCAGAACTTTGCCTAACAAAACTTATGTTCCCATTTGGGAACAATATGCAATAGAGGGTTAAATGTATATTGAGCGTTTTGCAGGATTTTATGAAATATATTTTCAAACAAAAGATGTTAATTTCTTTGTCGTCTTCAATATTTGTTTAAATGTTTTTGTAATATTTATCATATTTAAATAATTATAATATTTAAATAATTATTGGAAAAACAAAAATCTACTGCCGGTGTACGAAATTTTACCAAAAGTTTTCTTCGGATTGTTAAATATGACTAAGTTCCATACGTGTGACGTGTAAGTTCTACGTTCTTGTAGCACTTGATATACGTACAAAATTCATCATATTTTTCAAAAGTTTCTATAAGATGAAGAATACCACCGACCCAATTGAGAGGCACGAAACATAATTTGAGAGATAACGTGATAAACAAAAAAACAAGTTTAATTTTCAAGTTAGTCCTATAACGTAGCATTAAACAGTCTTAAACGAATGTTTTTATATAGTACTACTAGTAATAACATGTAAATTTTCCCTAGCCTAGTGTGTGACGGTATTGCTCAGGCCTATGTCAAAAAAAAACATGTAAATTTATTTTGTATCATTCAATATCCGGCGTGGCACTAGCCAGGAAAGTAGTTGTTTCAATCAGTTATTTGATTGTAGGCTTAGTAAGACTTAATTTTGCAGAGTCACCAACGGGTTGACACATATCCAGGCTATATTAAAAAAAAAAGAAACAAAGTTATTATGATCATAGCACTAGTGATATCTGCTCGTAAAAAGAATAAGCTGAGTCTTTCAAAATTTTGAAGAAAAAATACCCTTTTAACAGGGCCAAAAATATTAAAATTTGGAGGTTAGGTTAGATTGGCAAAAATTTGCACAAATATAATTAGTTTTATGAAGTGCCAATGAAAATGTTTAACCTTTAAACTGCGGAATTTAATTTTAAAAACCTCTCACTGAGTGCGGAATTAAAATTAAGCAAGGACGAGTATACACATCGAACGCAGGGTAAATGGTCCTATTATACATTTTACGAAAAACGCGGAAGGATTATATTTTTATTTGATCAAAAAA
Source organism: Ocypus olens (assembly GCA_910593695.2). Classification (NCBI taxonomy): domain Eukaryota; kingdom Metazoa; phylum Arthropoda; class Insecta; order Coleoptera; family Staphylinidae; genus Ocypus; species Ocypus olens. The sequence continues at coordinate 46,071,214 of OU343049.1, forward strand.
TCATTTCAGGAAAGGTTATTGTTATAACTTAAGCTTTAAACTGTATCTGAGTATACTCATCACGAAAAATGACAGTACTTTTTGTTATAATGAGTACCTACTCTACATAAACACAATATATTGCCAATTCTTTTCTTTTGCTATTTTTGATTCATGAAGAAATGGCAACATGACAAGTACCTACTCGACATAACACAAAATATAGTCAATTCTTCATGACTCATCACACAGCTAACTGGTTAACAATTGTCCAAAAATAATAAAATATACATGAACAAGAAAAATTTAAGAAAGAAAATAATTCCCGGCGCATCCATCATAAGATCAGTTAACTGCTAATTGCAAACACAATTTCTCCGCAAATCAACGCTCTTCATCTTAGTCGCGGGTAAATAGTTTTCGGCCTCGAGCCCCCCTCCCCTCCCTGCCTTACAAAATACATAGCAGTTGTATTGGTAATATAAAAAAATATCTGACCAAATAATATTTTTATTACATTTTATTGAAATTTTTAGTTTTTACAGTTGATACTAATTTTTTATTTTACACGAGACTGTACACGTCAAGCGCACCACAGTAGAGATTTGGTTCCACGTGTATGCACGTCTAGCGCACCACAAAAGAGATTTGGTTAGACGTGTATACACGTCGAACGCACTTAACCATTCCCATTGGTTCAAGCCGCATCTTGAGGAGGTTTTGTTTTTTTTTTTTCATTTTGAACAAGTGGGCCATAAGAAGTGGGAATTGGGGGTGGATTTTTAATGAGCTCTCGAACGTACACCTTTTTGCTAATTTGACGATCTCTCTACCTCTTCAATTCCAGAAGTTGTCCCTACGTAAGCCGGACACTCTGTATCTATTTCTTCAAATGCAGAAGTAGGCCACGTTGTCCCTACGCAATTCGGATACCCTGTATAAATAACAAACTAATTATTTATATTGGAAGTCAAGTTTCCGCAAAGTATAATGTAGACAAAATTAGACTTTCAGTTCTTTCTGAAGTTGGTCGGTTTCTCCTGAGGCTTCTAGCATATAATCACAAGAAATTTCGACCATTTTCAAACCGCCATAACTCGGTGTATTTTCAATCAATTTTGATGAATCTTTGAGAGCAAAAAACTTTGAAGTGTCTTCTTTAAAGTCATGCATGCGAAACTAAACGTAACCCCTTCCGCCCCTCACTCTAGCGCCCCTGTGAAAAAAAAAGTTTTTTCTGGAAACCATGTCCAACTTTGACGATGTCTACGGAGTTGGAAAAATTTTGTCCACTCGATCCACCATAAAGGCATTAAAATTTGATCAATTCCCTATGCAGGACTCAAAGAACGAAGTTCCTACGATGATTTGGCACCAAGTTATGGGTGTTTGAAAAGAAGTGCATTTTGAGGTTTTTCGCACTTTTTTACTATCTTTAAGCTGCATATTGTAACTCACTTACACGATCTGTAGTCGAGATGGGCAAAATGCCTCTTTTTTGTGAGTCGACTGAAAAAAGTTTTATCAAGAACTCATCACCATCATCTTTAATATATTGCACTCTTGATACTTCATAAATATCGTTTTTTGACAATTTAGATCCAGTGCTTTTACATTTGTAGCTTATATTAAGCTTACTAGTTCGCCTTTGATCTGCACATAAAAAAACCAAAGCGACGGTAAATCCAAGATTGTATAATCTGTTCTTTTTAGATGCGCGTGTTGTTGATTGTTGATAGTTAACATCATCAAATCGTAATACTTGAGGTATACCACTTATTTATTACTGTAAGCAGATGCCCTTGAAGTTCTTGGTACCCAAAAGAATATAAAGTAAAGTGGTACCTATAAAACCAAAATTTATGTGCGGGTTAAATATACCGCCCTTAATAATTGGTGAAAGTGGATTTTAGTGGTTGTTCCGCAGAATGATAGATGGCTTGTGCGTTTATTCTAAAGACGGCATAAATAGCGGTGCGACGCGTCCGGCGTAATTCACAGGCAATTAACAGCGATCGGTCAAAGCATACACCAGCAATTATTTATATAAATGGTTTACGAGCGGCTTTTGATGTTATAAATAGGTGTGCGCTTGCCACCCAGAAGACATGGCGAGAAGAAGAAGCTCGGGAGCGAATTACCGTCAACTTATATCACTTTCCGTTTTCGAACATCTTTCCGATCTCATTATCGCGCGCGCCGTTGCTGCCTTTTTGGACATCATCGGTGCTCGCGTCCGCGCCGGGTCGATCACTGCGCTGCTCGCCTTAATTCCAGTCCTCGCTCAATTCGCCACGATTATTTTATAATCACCATAATTATCCGCATTAAGTAATCATGGTGTACTTTGTAATTTACAACCGTCGTCGGCGCGTAGTGTTGCCCGTCGGCTCATAATCACACGCATGGAAATAATTAATTTTTATAAATATTTATGTTCACAGCCATGAAAAAAAAATACACGTACAGCAATTACTACCTTAAATTCTATCATCAACTCATCAATAATCTTCAACACATCAGTTTAATCGTCGCCTGAGGGTGTAATGTTAACGGATCGAATTTTATCGGGTAAAACGGTAAATTGATAATAAATCCCTTCCAGGAAGATTCAGAATAATCACCATGAAGTGTAATTTCTTTCTTTGAGAATGGTCGTTATTGACCGAAGCACGTCAGGAAACTGAATATACGAATATAAAACCAAACAATTTGTATGTGTGTTTTAATTTACCTAATACCATATGTATAAAAATTATTTAGATAAGGCATGGCCATGATAAACAAAATCACGATCTTAGATTAGTTCATCACGTTGTTGATTTTATGTCAATTAATTATTTTGAACAACTGGCGGCGAAGACGTGATGCGACGTATCAAACCTGCAACGTTCGTTTCGAAATACAAAGCCACCCTTTATCTATATAATTTTTATACATATGGTATAACCATGTAGTCATTTAATCAGTTCTTAAAAAGGTAAATTTAAGGAAAACAATGCGGTGTTAAATTAAATTAAAAAAATCAGCGCCATGGCGTTTTTTTTTTAGAAATCTTAATATTGAATGTGTGAGGCGTTCACTTCACTTTGTGGTATGTCTTTACGCCCAGGTCGCCGAAGTGGCGAAAAATTAAAAAAAGAAAGCAAAAACATCTTACAAAAAAATTACCCCTTTAGCGCCATCTATGGTATGTTTTTTTTCTATTTTTTTTGCATAAATGAGTGGAAAAGGGTAACAAGAACAAAAAAAGTAATTTTTCAGTAAATTATGGGATTATGCTATAGCCTAATCAAAGCAGCATGAACGCGATGTGGTTAAGCTTATGTATAATGGTAATGGTTGTTTCAAAACAAATCTTTATATCTATAAATTTTCCAAGGTTGGCCTTCGCTGTTGAAGCTCAAAACGCATTTATTTAACCCGAGAGATTTCAGATTTTTTTGAAAGAAATCTCAAATCTCTCGGGTTAAATGAATGCATTTTGAGCTTCAACAGCGAAGACCAACCTTGGGCGATTTACATATATAAAGATTTGTTTTAGAATTTTTATTTGCCGTGATTGGACCATGTGCTTCCAACGACCCCTGGGACCCAAAGGGTTAAGAAGGTACCTATTGTTTTTAACTAGTGCGTCGCTCTAGGAACCTCGCTAAAAATAAAAATAAACGGAACTTTATTCGAAATGGCAATCAACAATGTTCTTTGACCCCTAGTTTTTAGATTCTCAAACAATTTCTAGTAAACTCGCTAACCTCTACGATAAAACCGTTCTGAAGATACTCCCCTTTCTTTACGTCTCGAGTAATTATCGGTATCCGTGCATCGATTTGAAGGATTGCCGCCGGCACAGTGCGTAATATATAATTTTTCCTTGGTCTGTTTGGTACGGATTGGTATGGGACTGGTTCTTGCCTGCGCGCTCTCGCAGTTTCTTCAGATATGTTCTGAATGAAGGAATGCGCTGTTACTGCCTTATTATGATCCCTGTGCAATACGTTATCTTTTAAATGCGCCGCACATCGATAACATTTACATCTTTCTTTACTTCACACATAAAATTATACTTTTATATGCGACTTTAATGTTAATATAAACGTTATTTATATTCGGCGTCTCCTTTTTTTTTGAACGAAAAAAAAAAACGAGCAGCGCATGTATAATTAAATAACACTAAACTCTACGGTCAATAAATACTCGAAATTTTTCCTGTGAACTTTTAATGCGCGCGAGGTTAAAAAATCCATCTGCCTGAGTTATCGGTATTTTTTACAAATTATTATGGACTCCCATTTTTTTATGAGCGTTTAAAGAATTTTTCGTGTTTCGCTACCTGAATTTTAGGAATCTTTAAAATCGTCGATAAAATCCATTTCGTATAATTTATTTAGTCTGAAACGTAATTTATACCACAAGGCCTTGTAAATATACTGAAGAAAAAAAAATGAAACACTTGAAATTCGTGAAATTTCGACCATTTTCAAATAGCCAGAACTCGATTTTGATGAATCTTTAAGGACGAAAAACTTTGAAGTGTCTTCTTTCAAGTCATGCATGCGAACTTAAGCGTAACCCCTTCCGCCCCCTCTAACACCCTTGGGGAAAAAATGTTTTTTCAGGAAACCATGTCCAACTTTGACGATGTATACGGAGTTCCAAAATTTTTGTCGACTCGATCCAGCACAAAGGCATTAAGATTTGATCAATTCCATATGCAGGACTCAAAGAACGAAGTTCCTACGACGATTTGGAAGCAAGTTATGGGTGTTTGAAAAAAAGTAAAAGTGCATTTTGAGGTTTTTCGCACATTACTCAGTGGTTTTTTAACCAATTATGATTCTTTCGGGAGAAAATCCCATTTTGGCTCTATTTTAAGGGGGTAAACTTTGATTGGAATTATCCCTTTTAAAACCTTTTAACCCCCGGTAGTTATGGCGGTTCAAAAATTTCACGAATTTCAAGTGTTTCATTTGTTTCTACCAGTGTATAATAATAAACTGTATTATTCCTTTAAAGTACATAGAAGAAAGTTAATATATTCATCTGAGAAGAATCGGGCGTTTTTCGACTTTATCTTCAGATTTACGAATATGAATTTTTGAACATTTAATATACTCAATCTAAGCTACAAAATGGCAGATTGTATTTCTATTCATAGTTACAATATCTATTTCTGGAATTTTAATTATTGAGTTTCCGATTACAACGTGCATTTTTTTTAAATAGTGTTAATTTTTTGTTCTTTTTGTTTCAGGTGAGTTTCCTTCTATTTAATTTACTTACAACTAAGGCGTTGGGTAAGTGAATACAAAACTATTTTTTAGGATGTTATGGACTGTGTAACAATGATAACATTCATGCTACTTTCATAAATAATTCTAGTTGTATAATACATTCAGTAATTATTTTCCGCGAAGTTGACTTTGGAATTTTATTTTTTGGTTGGTTAGCCAAAATTTAAAATCATTAAAATACATTGACTGTATTGACTGTGGATGTCATAAAGCTCGTGAAGGTGTTTATGTTTGTACATTAAATTGGGATTTAACCATAATATAACTTCGGACATTGATTGTCAGCAGTAAAACATGGTGGATTATGTCATCCTGCTTTGTGAACAATAACTCCAATTAATGGAGTATATTTATATTTGATTATTTATATGTACACAAAATAAGTAAGACATTTTTCTCGCCCACAAGTAAGTGTAAGAAATATTCACCAAAAATCTAGCAAAAATATAAGGCGGATTTAAGAAATCGGGAATCTTCTTTATTTTTTTCGAAATCGTTCGCCTCATTTAAGCGTAATGTTAATCGCGTGAACCTAGTTGCCCTGTTTTAAGTCTATTTATGCGATCAATGTTTAGTCTTATTATTATTATTTTATATTTTAGGTATCATTCTAAATTCAATTGTTTATTTTTGTTTATATATTTAAATTATCTTTTATACACGTTTTGGTTTGTAAAGTATCTTTCATTTTATTAGCTGTAATTTTTATTGGTTAGTTGTACAACTTTGTGTATTTTCTCATGGAACAGGGGATTCCGTAAATAAATAAATAAATAAATTATGGTTATAAGGTCGCGGGGCTTGACGGAACCTTTCCCCTTACGAGACCTGACCCGACGTAAATTAGACGATTTATACGTTGATTCACGCTCGGTGGTTGTTCAACCACCGATTTTCGCATTTTTTTAAATAGCTCCTCGAGGTTCTGGAACCACCGAGGTTAGACGATCCCGATATCCCTTAAAAAACCCCAACGAAAACTGATGCGGCCAATTTTCCCCTATTGCTGAAATTTTAAAATTATCGCTAATTTTTGAGACCAATTTTGACGAGCTGTGGCTCCTTTTCCATTAGAGACACGAAAAAATATTTCGGTTAAAAAAATGTAGAAGCGTATGTGTTCCAGTGGCGGCTCGTGGAACATGTTGATGGTAGAGCCACTTATACAATATACCCCTCCCCCGCCCCTCATTTTTTCTAGACCCAATTAACTTGAGAAAAAGTGTTTTAAGAACTAATTAAAAATTCTTACTGAGCTTGCAACTGCAGGTAGTGCCATGGCTCCTTGGCTCTATATAACGAGCCACCCCTGGCTATAATGTGTTAAATATTAAAGTGGATTATCAAAATTAGATTGATTCTAAATGCATTTTGAAATTTTGAAGCTTAGTTCGGCCGAAATTATTTTTTAAGCACCGACTGCAATTTTTTTTCGCTGCTTTTCAACTTTGAGGATTGCCATTTTGTTTCCAGCCATAATGTGTCAAATATTGAAGTGGATTATCAAAATTAGGTTCATTTTGGATGCATTTTGAAATTTTGAAGCTAACTTTTTCCGAAATGATTTTTTTACAATTTTTATAAGCGCAGACAGCAATTTTTTTCTCTGTTTTTCAACTTTTGGTGGATGTCATTTTGTTTCCAGCTGTACTATGTCAAGTATTGAAGTGGATTAAATTCATTCTGAATGCATTTTGAAATTTTTAAGCTTATTTCGGCCCAAATTATTTTTCTACGATTTTTATAAACACCGACTGCAATTTTTTTCTCTGCTCTTCAACTTTTAAGGATTGCAATTTCGTTTCCAGCCATATTATGTCAAATATTGAAGTGTTTTTATCAAAATTAGGTTCATTCTGGATGCATTTTGAAATTTTGAAGCTTACTTTGGCCGAAATGATTTTTTTACAATTTTTATAAGCGCAGACTGCAATTTTTTTCTCTATTTTTCAACTTTTGAGGATTGCCATTTTGTTTCCAGCCATAATGTGTCAAATATTGAAGTAGATTATCAAAATTAGGTTTATTTTGGATGTATTTTTAAATTTTGAAGCTTACTTTGGTCGAAATTATTTTTTTTACAATTTTTATAAGCGCATACTGCAATTTTTTCCCTGTTTTTCAAAACTTTTGATGGTTGTCATTTAGTTTCCAGCTGTACTATGTCAAGTATTGAAGTGGATTTTCAAAATTAGATTAATTCTGAATGCATTTTGAAATTTTTAAGCTTATTTCGGCCCAAATTATTTTTTTATGATTTTTATAAGCACCGACTGCAATTTTTTTCTCTGCTTTTCAACTTTTGAGGATTGCAATTTTGTTTCCAGCCATAATGTGTCAAATATTGAAGTGTTTGATTAAAATTAGGTTAATTCTGGATGCATTTTAAAATTTTGAAGCTTACTTTGGCCGAAATTAAATATTTACAATTTTTATAAGCGCAGACTGCAATTTTTTTCTCTGTTTTTCAACTTCTGAGGGTTGTCATTTTGTTTCCAGCTATACTATGTCAGGTATTGAAGTGGATTATCAAAATTAGATTCATTCTGAATGCATTTTGAAATTTTGAAGCTTATTTCGGCCGAAATTAATAATTTACAAATTTTATAAGCGCAGACTACAATTTTTTCCCTGCTTTTCAACTTTTGATGGTTGTCATGTTGTTTCTAGCTATACTATGTCAAACATTGAAATGGATTATCAAAATTAGCTTCTTTCTGGATGTATTTTGAAGATTTGAAGCTTATTTTGGCCGAAATATTTTTTTTAACAATTTTTATAAGCGCCGACTGTAATTTTTTTTCTCTGCTTTTCAACTTTAATGGTTGTCATTTTGTCATTTTGTTTCCAGCTATAATCAGTGGTGGCTCGTGGAACATGTTGATGGTAGAACCACTTGTACAATTATTTTTTGAAGAAAAACACTGGCGAAAAGTCTTTTAAGAGTTGATTAAAAATTCTTGCTGAGCTTAAAACTACAGGTGCCATGGCTCCTTGGCTCTGTATAACGAGCCGCCCCTGATGTGTTCTGTAACTAGAAGAAGAATTACTGATGGAAAGATATTACCACATAAAAATTGCCAAAATTACCGATCGATTTTACTGAATTTTTCAGTACGTTTTTATAATAAAATACAGCTTTACATTAATCAGATACAGTGAAACACGATTGTAATTAAAAAATAAAATCAATTATAAAATTACAATATGAACAGGCATACTTATTTCACACTCTTTTGTATAAATTGCGCATTTTGGTATTGTCTACAATTACTGTTATAGAAATACGGTATCCTTAAAAAATCAAAATATTTAAAAATGCTTAAGCAACCCTCATTGGATCACTTCATATGGGCTGACACTATATTGAGATTGGCAGGACCTAGTAACCCAGGTCGCTTGGTTATTATGTTGTGTCTTCGTGTTTTTCTTTTTATTATATGAGTTTCAGCTCTCAAAAACTTATTTTTCAAGAAAAATTTGGTTTTGTCTCTCTCATATTCACACTCTTCACTAAATTCACTTTCTTCAACACTATGTTCAGTTTCTGTATTTTCTTCAATACCTCTAGAATCATCTAGACTTTGCTTCTCAATCGAATTTGAGTCATGATCACTTTCTATTGCATCACAATCAGAATCTATGTCACTTGCAAGAAGATCAATACATTCCTCAGACCACTTCATAACGGTCTCGAAGGGTGATTTCGGTTTAATAAAGAATAAATAAATCATCGTCATGAACATTATACTAAATAGTCGAAAAACTTTAAAACTTTAAACTTCAAACTGTAGAATTGGAATCTGAAATAAATGTCTTGACACAGGAGTGTCACCACAGATATGAAAGACTAGCCATGATCATCATCATGAACATTTTACCCAACAGTACCTTATTAGTCCAAAATGTAATAAACTAGAAGAAATAAGAAGGACTCTGGTGAAGAAAAAATTAAACACTTTAAATTTGTGAAATTTCGACCATTTTAAAACCGCCATAACTCGGAGTATTTTCAATAGATTTTGATGAATCTTTGAGGGCAAAAAACTTTGAAGTGTCTTCTTTAAAGTCATGCATGCGAACTTAAGCGTAACCCCTTCCGCCCCCTCTAGCACCTCTGTGAAAAAAAAAGTTTTTTCTGGAAACCATATCCAACTTTGACGAAAAATTTTGTCGACTCGATCAACCAGGTATATTGTGTTGACACACTGTACAAAATTTAATAAACAATGAAGACTGACAAATACAAATCAAATAAACATTACATAAAAATCAATAAAGTTTATAGGATGACATACCATATTTTACAAGTAGAGTTCAATATGAAGTTAATACAGATGCACCACTTAAGATTAAATAACTGGCACAATAGGGGTTTAAAAGTATTAGTTTTTGGATGTTCCCTTAGATCAGTAACGAGAAGACGTAAAAAAGGAGTATAGAACTCCTAGCGAATACTGTTGTGGGAAATAAGAATAGGAAAGCTGTAAAAAGCGAGCATTCGACCGCATGCCAAGGCAAGTATTAAGGCGGTCGTGTTAATTAACGAAAGGGCACCTCGACAAATATTGGATCCGGCTCCGGATTCTTCGGGAAAACTGGTTTTCTAACCGCCCCGTGTGTACATACATGTGTGTGTGCCGGTGCCAGTGTGCGCGATTGTGGCTTTTGTGGTAATTGACAAAGTAAAGCCCACGAAGACAAACGATCTCGGTAATGAGCAAGGTCATCCATCAAGAAGACTTATCGTGCGTAGGAGCTCCCCGGCCTCAATTATCCGCTGCGGTTTACGGGGAAACTCCTAATTAATAAATTTCATACATGCGTAAACGGACCACCTAAGACTTCTGCACTCAAACTGTGCTCGTTAAATCCAACTATTAACGTCCGTCCGGAGATATATAGAAAGAGAAATACCATCATCATCACCTTCAAATATTGGCGTTCGGATTAATACAAGTCATTTTACACCATACGACTAATCATCCGGAGAAAAGGATATATTGGATATTATTTAACAGAAACTAATAAGCGTGTAACATCTATTCATCTTTCATATCACCATAGAGAGTGAAGCGTTTATTTAAGTCCATTGTTTGCCACACGAAATAATCGCCAATCAGATGAGACAGCAAGGCTTTAACAGACTTTTGAATTGTTGAATACTGTAGGCTAGAGATATCTTTTATTACTTCATATCACATTATCATTTTGATGGCAAGATTTGTGTACTGTTGTGTTCATTTGGAGCGATATTCCATCTCCAGATTGGTACATTATTAGGTATTTATTTGACACGTTGATACTGTCTATTGTTAGTGTTTTTTTACATTCCACTGATGTCACTAAATTGAATTCTTTATTTTGTTTTTAATTAAGCACAATTTTTGATATTTCATTCCCAACCTTTCCCAATCTTTTTAAGATGTACCAGTAAATCATTAGTAAGTAAGTATATTTGGTAAAACAAATTTCAGTGATGAGCAATTTTCCAGCGCTTATCTCTTTAAAAAAATATTGTTATCGCCATTATTCCATTCATTCGTCACGTACCGGTACCAGGACGCTGCAATAAGCTTATTATAACATAATTACATTTAACGTTTTGCTTACGGAATAGGGCTGATTATTTACTCACACGTGTGTAATACTGAATGAGTTTAAGGTGCATCGACAGCTAAGGTCATCCGTGGTGTGTGATATGAATAAAAATCAAACAAATCGAAGATATATCATCCGTTTTACGGCTCAACCATTAATTAACGTTTTCGAAAATGAAACGGTCTGAATGAACGCCCCAACGTCGATTTCGTGTTCCATTCCGAAAAAGGATGGTATATTCCGGTATTTGGGAACCGGTTGGCCTTCCGAAGTAATCCGAATCTAATACATTACACGTTATCTAATTAGAATCACGAACACATGTTAAGAGCGACATTAATTAGGGCGAAACGATAAATTCTCCCGTAAATCGAGAGAGTCGTGGATTTTGGAATGCGTTCCGCGTGCGCCGATTCCCAATTAATATTTCGCCTTTGTTCGCTGCGCCCGAAAATCGAACGGTTGTGTTGTTGTGGCCCCCCCTATGAAAGTGTAAAGTCAAGGATAGATGACATATTCATACTAATTACCAGTGCACACAGGCATCCGTACTAATGAGTTGCGTGAGTTATCGCTCTATTGTGTTGTCTTAGACTCAGACAGAGAGGTGGAGTAGAGGAAGGAGTATGGCCATCCGTGGGAGGATCTGGAATTATGAAATTATCGCGAGCACTAAATTGATCGGATGGATGGAGTGGGTATGCAGATATGTCCAGATGTTTAAAAGGTGGATTAATTAAATAACGAGTATCCGATAAGTCTTTTAGGATTGAGTTATTTTTTTTTGAAGATGAACAACGTTTTCCTGTAAGAAAAATAATAAAGTTGGTAACTACAGGAAGTTGGCAATTTATGATAAAGAAAATGAGGTCTATTCACACTTTTTGAGCGGGCGCTATGACCAAGGTGACTTGCCTGTGTAGCGGGTTCGATTTGCCAATATATAAGTAATCTAGGGGATTGCAACGCAAGCGAAAATATTGCGCGCGCCGCAACCCATTATGCATGTTTGCGTCTAAAAATAGACGGCCCGTCTATAGGACACAGTTTGCAAAGTGTCTACAAATAGACTTCTCCGCTCAAAGTGTGTTAAGCTGGCGCAGCCACTTTAGCAAAATCAAATGGGGAATGAAAGAAAATGTAGCTGACCGTTACGTTTCGGACTAAACTTTCTAGTTTACAGATCAAGTTGTACATGCAAACTTTTTCCAAAGGAAAAGATTAACAGCTTAAGGAAGAATATTTTATGTGAAAGCGTTCTGAATTTTGGTTTTGAAGCTTTGACCGCTATGTTTAGGTCGCCATATAGTTCGAAGAAAACTTCTAATTGAACGAATATTTGTTTATGAATCCCACTAAAGGATACACGACCTTAATGTTTCCATTGGGTTTATTCACCCCCAGTCTTTTTCAGCTGATGATTTTGCTGCTCTTCGTGGTAGGCTTTAAAAAAAACCAGCGGGATTATACTTAACGTGGTGACCCTGATGCTACTAATCGACCCCGCTTCCAGGTCCAACATCTTTCTTCCTCAGCACAAACTTGCTGAACTCTGGGACCGCTTTCCAACTGTAGGCCGTACCCAGCATAACGTCTACCTCTAACTTTTTACAGATGCATCCTTCAGTCCTCTTCGTCGTTCATTCTGGGCACTTACACGCTGCGCGACGTGTCGTCGACTACCGCCTCACAGAAGAGGCAGGAAGGGTTAGTTGCCTTGACGATTCTGAATAGATACACTTGAAAGCTCCCATGACTTGTCAGGATCTGCGTTGCGAAAATGTGGGTTTCCTTGTGCCTCCTGCTGACCTAGCGCTGCATATCACGGATAAGACGTCTTGCTGCCAGGCTAGTCCTTGCGCCTTTCCACGCTTGCTTCGATCTCGTTATACGCACTCGCGCGCCCCTCGGTGATGATGTCAGGCAGGGCCAAGACTTTGACCGCCTCAGTTGATACGGTGAGGTAGCCCCTACGGACCCCGGTAAGCCCCAGTTTACCTAAGAGGGGGCAATGTAAAGCAGCTTCACTTGTCACTTCGAAAGAAGGGTCTTACCCCACCACGTTGACCTCTGACTAGCTTACGGAGTTCGCTCCACTATGAGAATAGCTACAGCACCAAGGAGAAGCAGAGAAAAACAGATTGGCGCGATAACTATCGCTATTATTTACACCATGACATAAATGATCAAAGTTCAAATGTTCACAGAAAAATATATACACGCGGAAAGTACAAAAGTCAAAAATCAGTCACGGGCGAAAAATAATAGTCATAGATAGATACTTTACGAGACGTTCGCGAAAGACCAGCACTGAAGTACCCGACAAGAACACGGATGGGCGATCGGACGGTATCTTTGTGTTTGAATCGGCGGATCGACGATATGAGCGGATCGGCGGTGTCAGCGGATCGCCAGAGTGTTTCATCGTAGCTGACGTAGTGCGACGTGAATGTTTGATGTCGGACTGATGTTGATGTTTGATACGGAAGTGTTCGACTGATGTTGATGTTTGCTATGTGGGGTGCTCCATCCTGGCTGTATACCGTTCTTCACGCCCTACTCCTCTCGCGCCCCTTAATGGTGGCAGTGGTCGAACGGCTACGTTGGTCAGAACGAATTCTAAATTTTCTGCTTGTTGTGATTCATCTGGATGTTGTGGTTCATCTGATGTCTGTGAGTGCTCTATTGGCTTTATACAATCCAAGCCCTACTCTGCTTCTGAGTTGCTTGGCTCCTGCGGGTGGTGGTATGGTGCAACGGGAACGTCAAGGTTGGAATATGTTCGAACCATCAAACAGGGGTGTGGAGTCGGAGTCGGAGTCGGGGAAGGTGGAAAAAAAAATAAGGAGTCGGAGCCGGAGTCGGAGTCGCTATATTTTTGTCACAAGTCTACAGCCCTGATTACAAGTTAGAAGATTCTATTACGCATTCAATTGTCGAACTGCTCACACAACTTGCATTAGCGAAAATAAAAATATTCAGAAATTCGACGATGCAAATATTCGACAGAGAACGGTGCTTCCCCTTGTTTTTTTATATGATACGCAAAATGAATGTTGATTGTTATTCTAATAAAACGTTGTTAACGTCGGAGTCGGAGCCGGAGCCGGATCCGGAGTTGGAGCCAGAGTCGGAGTCGGAGTCGGAGTCGTAGCCGGAGTCGTAGTCGGAGTTGGAGTCGGCGTCGGAATAAAAAAAATGAGGAATCGGAGCCGGAGACGGAGTCGGAGTCGAAACAAAAAAAAAATTGGAGTCGGAGTCGGAGCCGGAGTCGGAGTCGCTACATTTTTGTCACCATTCCACACCCCTGCCAGCAAAACAGCTGAGGTCCGAAAACCAATTTGCACTTAGCAGCGGGAGTCTATTGTGTTGGACTGGCAGCTGCACTTAACGCACTAATTGTTCCGTGAATTGGCCAGAATTTTGTCCTCGATACGAAGGCGCACAGCGGGTGGGAGGCTTATTCCTCAATTGTATTCTTACTGGTAAAATTATGCCGCTTGGTATTTTAAACAATGCTGCATTTATGTTTATTTTAGATAGGAATACTGGTTAGTTAGTCCATAAAATGCAAATTAAAAAAATTACGTATTTGTTACTATGCGTAGGTAAAGCTAAGCGCTGATAACACATGTTGGGCTATTTCTTCCGGAGTTACGTGAATGATCGTCCACTGCTGGACATTGGCCTCCTCCATAGCACTCGTCTGCTGTCTGGAGTTTCGAGGATCCAATTATTTGCGATCCTTTTTAGGTCATCGATCCAACGCGTAGGTGGTCTTCCTCTGCTACGCTTGTCAGCTCTTGGTCTCCAAACTAGTAGCTTCTTTCTCCATCTCCCGTCCTTCATACGACCCACGTGGCCAGCCTCTCTGAGTTTTTTATGCGCTCGACTACGTCTGCCACTTTATTTTCATCCGTAGATTCACATTGATGGTGTTGTGGGGCCACTCCGATAATTAATCTATCCATTTTACGTAAGGTTATTTTAAGTTTTCTTGCCATGGTCTACGCTTGCACTAAATTGGTCATTACTTATTTTTTGAGAATGGATCTCCAATCCAACTTTCAAGCTGAAGTTCTTCCAGCATCTGTCTTAACTCCCCTAGGTTGTCGGTTATGAGGAGTATGTCATCGGCGAAATGAAGATGGTTAAGTTTTTGTTTATCTATGGTAATGTCTCTTGTGTCCCAATTAAGTTTATTGTGGTCGTACTCTAGGACCATTAGGAGCAGTTCGACACAGTCGAGTTAAACAGTTAAACAGATTCCTGTATAAATTTCCTGACTCATCATGAGAAGTATAGGGCACATTAAAATTTTGGGGGTGACGACTTTTTTTTTCACTTTGTTTTCTGGCTAAATTGCAAAATTTTCAAAGTGAGGATCTATCTTTTTTTTGCGGTTCACTATGTTTTCAGCGTAAATTGGAAAATTTTGAAAGTGCGCTCATCACTTTTTAACTTTTTCAAGAGTGTCTTCAAGAATCGGCACTTTTCAGTCGACTCTTCTCCATGAGTCGACTCACAAAAAGAGTAATTTCGCCCACGTTTGATCTGGATAGAAATTTCACCTCAGAATAATTTATACAGTAGTGGTAATAGAGGGGAGCCTTGCGATACGCCCTATTTGTATAGAAAATTTGAAGCAATGGGACGGACGGACTTTAATTTGGGAGGTTTTATTGAATAGGAAGTTTTTAATAAGAATAGTAGTGCCAAACGGATATTTATAAAAAGGGCGATTACTTTTTGGTCTTCTAGGTGTTTAGTTTGGATTTACTATGCGAGGATACCGACGGGAAAAATAGTTGATTTTTTTGGAAGGAAGCCAAATTGAAGTAAAGGGATGCCTCCAGAATCGTTTGCTTTAGAAGTAAATTGAGCCTATTATAGGTTAATAGTTAAGAATAGATGAAGGTTTAGGGATACAGATAATTATACGTTAAGTTATATTTCCACTCTGGGGGGAAATGTTGGTTCTGATAGCATAATTTGAAATTGTTTAACATACAATATGTTATAAATAAAACACTTTCTTTGTTAATATTACTCGATTTATTAGTAGCGACTATAGTTTCGATCACGATCATTTTTTTTTATCGTGGGCCATAGGATTTTACATGCTAAAAATTCTGTGGCTTGGTGTTAAAAGGGCCAATGTCCCAAATTCACTGTTTGGAGTTAAACAGTACATTAGATTATTTTTCTCAATATCTTTAATATGCTGATAGAGCCACTGTCTAGTTTAACATATAACAGATTTATAAAACTTATACATTACAAAAGCAGCAAACAAAATCATTTTTAATAAAAACTTTTACCTCGATTATCTCAATTGTAAAATATTTGACTTTGGCCTTTTTAGCACAAAGCCACAAAATTTTACCTTGTGTTAATGTAATTTTAATTGGTAATAAATCAATTATATTTCTACATGATGCGCTTAATTAGAATCACATAAACAAGTTTTATTCCATTAAAAAAATTAAAATATTTAATAATATGTTAGCAAACAATAGAAATAGTAACGAAAAAACAATTTGGAAAACTTTCGTTTAAAAATTGTGTAATGATAGCAGCACTATGAGTTGGTGCTCCATCTAGTTGGAAAATCAGCTGCTCATTGCCTATTAAATCTTTCAAATGGGGCCCAACTTCCATCTGTAGAAGTTCTAAATATTTATTTTGATTCAAAAATGCACCAATAAAAAAAATTCCAACATATTATTTCCCAAAAATCCAGCCTAAACGTTCACCTTTATTCTGTAATGATAGCAGCACTATGAGTTCGAGCACCATCTTGTTGGAAAATCAACTGCTTGTTGCCTATTAATTCTTTCAAATGGGGCCCAACCTAAGTCGTCCTAAACATTTATTTTGACTCTAAAACTCATCAATAAAAAATGGTCCCAACAGATTACACCTATCCCCCGATTTACACGGTAGATACGTTCCTGAGAAAAACGCGTAAATCGAAAATTAAGTCAAAACCGTGTAAATCGAAAAGCTTGCAGAAAATGCATAATTTTGCTATTTAACAGTTGTGATTTTTTTCAATATTTTTAGGTGTACACAGAAATAAAAATAAAATGCATTGACAGGTTAAAATATGTAATATATTACGGAAACACTGTTTTTTTTATTTAATTACAATACATTAAACAGAAGAACAAAAAATAAAACCAAAGGTGTTTTATTATCCTTCATCACTGTCAGAAATTACTCTCATTCTTTTTTTCGGAATCGAAGGTTCGAATTCACTTTCATCACTCGAAGTTATTTGTGCCGATTCGATGTTTGAAGCAGAAATATTTACATTATGAGGGATGGTAATAAAATCGGTTATTAACAATTGATTCGAATTTTTTGTAAGATCTTTGTAAACTTCTTCATATTGAGCCAAGCAGCGATTTATGTCACGTTGAAATCGTAAAGCCCTTTCAACGTTTGTGTCATTTTGTATAAAATGATTACCCAGCTTTCTTCCCAATGCGAGTCCTTCGCGGATGACTTTAGCAGTGAATGTTACTGGTACTAATTCCTCTTCAGATTTGTCAGACTCACTTTCGCAAACTAAGTTAACTAAATCATCCTCACTTAGTTCTTTATCAGCCATTAACTCTGCGATATCATCAACAGTAAAATCATCAAAACCTTCTCCGCCCAATGAATGCGCCATCTGTACTATCTGCGAATATTCATCATTTAACGTTGAAATGGAATGTTCATTTTTGACTACATTTGGCCACAATTTTTTCACGAGATATTCACCTATATGCAAAAACAATTGAAACAACATAATGTTTTTATTGTGAAATCAGCATCTTTACAGATCGTGGAATTTGTAACTAAAAGAATTTTTCAAATATCTTCAACCGTTCACAAGATATTCGCCTATATGCAAAAAATAATGTTTTTATTGTGAAATAAGCATTATGAGAGATTGAGCGTTGTTTGCTTAATCGCAGTGTATGATATGCTTCACACAGTCTAATATTGTAAAATTTTTCCAAGCACTAATAACTGTTAAAGATTCATTGTTCTCCATTTGTTCCAAAATATATGTAAAGGCTCGTTTTATGTACAAAGCTTTAAAAGTAGAAATTATGCCTTGGTCCAATGGTTGTAATAATGAAGTTGTATTTGTTGGTAAAAATTTTACTTCAACGTTCTCATATTCTAGATCTTGTGGGTGACCCGGCGCATTGTCAATTAACAAAAGCACTTTAAAAGGCAATCCCTTTGAACTTAAATATTTTTTGGCATCTGGGATAAAACATTCATGAAACCATTCAGTAAACATTGCAGCAGTAACCCATGCTTTCTTATTAGCCCTCCAATAAACGGGAAGATTATTGATGTTTACTCCTTTAAAGGCCCGGGGCATTTTTGATTTGTTAATCACTAATGGTTTCATAATATAATCTCCTGAAGCATTGCTACAGAAAAGAATTGTTATGCGATCTTTTGCTGCTTTATGACCACTAGCCGATTTATACAATTTTGAGACATAAGTCCTTTTAGGCATTTTTTTCCAGAATAACCCTGACTCATCAGCATTGAAAACCTGATCAGGGGTGTATGAATTGTCGTTAATAATTTCTGCAAAATTTGCTGGATATTCTTGGGCTGCATCTACGTCGCCAGAAGCCAGTTCACCTTTTAATTTTAAGCTGTGTAAAGAATGTCTTATTTTAAATCTTTCAAACCAGCCATGACTTGCCAAAAAATTTGGCTTCTTTTCAGTTGAAGAAGAAGATGGTAATTGCTCTACAATTTTTTCGTAAATTCGTAATGCTTTATTTGTTATAGCGCCCGTATCAATGGGTACTCTTTTTTGTGTTTGATCTTCTATCCAAAGCATTAACGCTTTCTCCATTTTTCCCATTGCGATATTTCTGGTGTATGATGTTGTGCCCATACTCGTGGTATTGCCAGCTGCAACACTCTTTCTAATTGTGTTTTCATTTGTTCTAATAGTTGTAGCTTCGTTCATGCTATATGATTTTGCAACATCTACTACTCTATCTCCCTGTCGTAAGCGATCCAAAATTTCGATTTTAGTTTCTAAAGAAATAACTTTTCTTTTAACTTCTTTCTTCATTATAAGCCTATAATTTTTTTTAAATTTATGTTAATTTGGCTGTGATTAAAGTAAAATTCAGAGGGAAAAAATGCGGGAAATTTTGGAGGGAAAATTAAAAAATTAATTTTTATTCAAATTAAAATGTTTTAATTTTTGTATTTTATATATACAATATCTTTATTTGCAGACAGTACAATATTAAACAAATAGAATACATTTAAAATTTACAAAATTATTTCTGCTAAACGGCTATCGACCCGCGGTCTTTCAGCCTATTTTTTATTTTAATTAAACCTATTTGGTAAATTGCCATCATTTCTATCCAAAATTTCCCGCATTTTTTCCCTCTGAATTTTACTTTAATCACAGCTGTTAATTTATAATAATCTAAATTATGCACTCACTTGTAATTTACGAATATGGAAAATTAAATCTGTCTGAAACTGTGAAACTTTCACTCAAATACAATTTTCCGTAGATAAAACCTTAATTTTATGCGAAGAAATACAGACACAGTGTGCGTGTGCAACAAGTCAGCACATAAGCTCGGGATTCCCCGTGAGATGTGTACACTGCGCATGTTCAATCACAGAGTAGCATAAACCGTGTAAAAGCGAAAACGTGTAAAACAAGTACCGTGTAAATCGGGGGATAGGTGTATTTCGCAAAATTCCAGTCCGAACGGCCACTGTGTGTGTGTGTGTGTGTGTGTGTTCTTCTCTAAATTTATAACGATTTCCTCGTGCCCAAATTCGTCGTGTTTGTTTATTTACTGTCCCATCCAACATGAAGCTGCTTTCATCAGAAAATAAAATATTATTTAAAATTATTTCATTATTATTAATTTGGCCATTCACAAAATTCATTGCATTCTTGGCAAATAATGAAGTGGTAATAAATGGGCATTTTTAATTTTGTGCGATTTGTTCATCTCCATTAAAGCAAAATAATAATTTAAAATTGGTCTGCAGTTAAGTTACTAATATGGATGAGACATGCATATACAAATTACTCTTGTAACTTACCTTGGGAGTATACGTGAGTGATTTTTTTCTGTAGGTGACTGAATGGCGTTAATAAAAATTCCTGCGGGGTAATTTATTTACTTTGCAATTCAATCCCCTCATGCCCGCGTATGCATTCAATGCAATTTAAATAATTCATGTGTTCCGCGGGGTCGACCGCATGCACGGCTAAATAAATTCCCCATCTTCGGCACGTTGACAGTATTTTGGAACAAATGAGCAATGACTGCACGAAATTCGCAGGCCCCCGTGGCGAGATAAACACGGCCCCATTGTTGTTGCATTCCTGCGGATCGACGGAACTCCGGCGCGAATAACAGCCACTACCAGTTTCGTGTACGGTGAAGAGGAGCACCTGCTCAATAAAGTGTTGATTTGCTCGAGATTAAAGCAAACAATCCGTCCTGGACGGTGTGCAGACGTCATTCGGAGAGTGATGCATTGTCAGGGTCGCAAACGGAATTTGTCAGCAGGTAAACTGACAAATAGAGGCAGTCTTATCGACATTCCCGCAGGCCAATTACCGACTCACTTAAGCACCATCTGGAGCAAAAAGTCATTCTCGCTTGAGCGTTTAGTTCTGGTGATTTGATTTGATTTGATTGCGCGGGGCGCGGATTGTGAGTGCTTCATGCATTTTAGATGTTTTAAACGACGTGTGTGCTGGCGGCTTTAAATATTTAGCCGATCCCCCAGTGCACTCTGGCACACACCAGCAGACCCGATCAGGATGATCAATGATTCAGCGGATTACTCCCTCTAAACTCCCGCAGATCCATTATTTCTGGCTGAATCTTGCGACCTCTTAAAGCGCTTTTAATACCATCCATCGGTCGTCGTATTTCCCATTCTCTGGGCTATGCTAACGTCCGCCACGAGTTGGATAATTGCTTCCTTTGAGACGGGAGTAATTTACTACAACCAGCAACCTTAACTAATTAGTTGCAGTAACGAGCTGGGGCCAGAGTCTATCCTCTAAAAACTCTCCTCCTCCTCCTCTTCCTCCTCCTCAACCACCTCTTTTGTCATCTAACGTTTATAGTCAGATCATTTCACCCATCGTAAATCCCACCGTGAAGTGTCCCATACGTTTTCATATGCGGATTTCCGCTCCGGACAGATTTGGCTCCTCTTTATGCGGCACTTTATAAGCGGATATATCTCGCCGTTTCAGCGAATCTGATCAAAATAAAATGCAAATACAAGTCCGTTGTTCCCTAAAGTTGTGTACACCTTATCTATGTTACCGCATTTGTTCATTTTATGCTAATACAATTACTGAACCTATTATAGATTCAGCAAAAATTGAGTATACTAAGCAACAGTGGCGGCTCGTGGAACATTTTGAAGGTAGAGCCACTTAGCATGCAATAATTTTACTTGAATATTTATATATTCTCTTCCCTCAAAAAAAAAACGATAATTGATATTGAAAATCTTTATTTGTTGCAGATCCATTAAAAAAAAATAAAGACGAAAAATAGCCTGCATATATAAATATTCAATCTCTTCGCAACTCTGCAAAATTACTTTTTACAAAGTTAATTCAATTTGAATGTATAAAAATATGTATTTAATTGCGTTCAATCCTCTGAAAACCATAAAAAAAAAATTTTTGGTCCTATCCACATCTTTCGGATGAATGCAAGACTTTGCAGAAAGAATTTTTTAAATAAGGTCATCAGTTCAAGAGTTATCCTTAAAAAAAATACAATTAAAGACGAAGTACAGCACATTTCTGGACGGATTTTTAAAATCTACTGTTTTGTTCAAGAGTTATCTTCTCAAAACCATAATAGTATATTATGCAACGACCACATTATGACAATTATTAATGCATGAGTACGAAGTTTACAACTCGAGCGAGCATGCGAGCGAGTGTTGTAATTCGTACGAATGCATTAATAAGTCATAATGTGGGAGTTGCATACATTACTTTTTCTACGGCCATATAGGTTTTCATTTATTTTTTCTATTCTTGGGGTAAATCGTAAAAAAATGCAAGAGAATATATTTTTATGAAAATGTATAAACTAGTTTATTAAAAATACAAGCAATTATCAAGAATTGGCAATAGTACCATAAATAGACAATTAAATAGAATTTCTCTTTTCAGGATTAACAAAATTAATAATAGTAATTCCTGTACAATTGTAGAAATTGTTTTATATTGCCAATCCGTCAGTAATTTATATGCTTTTTCATAGTACTTCCTGGATTTTGTTGGAAGTAAATTATCGTAGGCTTCTTTTGCCTTTTCCAGTATATCAGGTGGTATTAACTGAATCTCACTGTCGCTGTGACTCACTCATTTTATAATTATACAGGAAATTATTTTGACTGGTTACGAGTATTATGTCAAAAGTGACAACTGACCGACCAATGCTGAGGCGATGCTATTTAATTTTCGCAATTATTTGTAGCTCGTTGCATTATGAAAATTTGAATCATTATGATGGTCATAATGATTCAAATTTCTGAATCGTTATGTATGAATTATAACATGGCCGTAGAAAAAACAATTTTCTATCTTTTATACATCTATCCGGTAAGTGCGATACTTTTCTGAAAGAATTTTCAATATCCATTTTCAAGAGTTATCCTCAAAAACTAGAGAATATTCGAACGACAATTATTATTTTTTTGGTCTTATCTGCTTCTTATCTTCGATGAGTAGATCATTTTGCTGGAAGAATTTGACAAATTTGGTCATCCGTTCAATCCTGTGAAAACAAAAAAAAATATTTTTTTTGATCCTGTCTACATCTTACGGATAGATATAACACTTTGCTGAAAGAATTTTCAAGATCTGCCTTTTCGTTCAAGAATTATCCTCGAAAAACAGAAAACAATTGTACTACAAATTAAACGTTTTTGGTCGTATTCATTGGCATATGGACACCACTGCGGGCCTAGATTCCAAATAGTCTAATTTTCAACTGTCCGGAAATAGTCATTTGAAAATGTCAAAAATTGTTATTTCCAAAGGTTAGCATAGTGATTTTCAATTGCCCGAAATAGTAATCTTTAACCGTAAAAAAATATGATTTTCAGCTGTAGAAAATTGTGATGTTCAACTGCCAGAAATAGTGATTTTCGACTGTCCAAAAAGATGGTTTCGACTGTCCAAATAGTGGTCTTCACCTGTCAAAAATTATAATTTTCAAAATTGTGATTTTCGACTATCTAAAATAGCGGCTTATTATTCGAATAATTCGAGTATTCGAGTATTCGAGTACTCGAATAATGTCTGAAAAGTGTACCTTTTTTTTTTTTACAAATATCTCAAAAATTATTAGTTTTATAAGCAAAACATAAGAATAAAATACATATGTTTAGAATTAAATTCTAAACATATCTCGAAAGAGATGCATTAGTGTCGGTACGCTCTTGGTGTTTTTGTTTTTGTTTTTGATAAATGTCTTAAATTTCATTACTTTTATGAGAAAAATATAAAAATACAAATGTGTTTAGAACTAATTTTCATACAAATTATTTCTATATCATTTTTGCTGGGGCACACGGTAATGTGTGTTTCTTGTTTTTTTTAAGTGTCACTTTGATGAGAAAAGATAAGAATACAAATATCTTTAGAATTAAATTTCTCATAAATTTAATTCTTCTCATTTCTTCCGCAAATTTGAATATTTGAATAATATTCGAATAATTCTAATACTCGAATATTTGAATAATTCGGATATTCAAATATTCGAATACTCGAATATTCGAATAATTCGAATACTCGAATAATTCTTTTGTAGATTTATTCGTATTCGAATATTCGAGTATTCGAATTATTCGTACTATTCGTATTCGATTCCCAGCCCTACTTTCAACCCTCAAAATGGGGGGTTTGTAACTGTTAAAAATTAGTGATTTTCAACTGTCAAAAATGTGATTTTCAACTGTCAAATACAGTGATTTGTAACTGCCAATGCAGTGATCTGTCCACTGCCTGAAATAGAGACATTCAACTGCCTAAACTGGCGGCTTTCAACTCCCAAAAAGGGGATTTATAATTGTCAAAAACTAGTGATTTTCAACTATCAAAAAATGTGATTTTCGACTGTCAAATATAGTGTTTTGTAACTACCCATGTAGTGATTTTTTCACTGCCTGAAATAGAAACATTCAACTGCCTAAAATGAGGGCTTTCAACTCCCAAAAAGGGGATTTATAATTGTCCAAAACTAGTGATTTTCAACTATCAAGAAATGTGATTTTCAACTGTCAAATACAGTGATTTTTAACTGCCAATCCAGTTATCTTTCCACTGCCCGAAATAGAGACATTCAACTGCCTAAAATGGCAGCTTTCAACTCCCAAAATGGGGATTGATAATTGTCAAAAACTAGTGATTTTCAACTGTCAAAAATGTGATTTTTGACTGTCAAATGTAGTGATTTGTAACTGCCAATGTAGTGATTTTTTCACTGCCTGAAATAGAAACATTCAACTGTCTAAAATGACGGTTTTCAACTTCAAAAATGGGGATTTATAACTGTGATTTTCAACTGTCAAGACATGTAATTTTCAACTGCCAAATATAGTGATTTGTAATTGCCAATATAGTGATCTTTTTACTGCCTAAAATGAAGACATTCAACTGTCTAAAATGGCGGCTTTCAATTCTCAAAATAGGGATTTATAACTGTAAAAAACTAGTGATTTTCAACTGTCAAAAAATGTGATTTTCGACTGTCAAATGTAGTTATTTGTAACTGCCAATGTAGTGATTTTTTCACTGCCTGAAATAGAGACATTCAACTGTCTAAAATGGCGGAGTTCAACTCCCAAAATGGGGATTTATAACTGTCAAAAACTAGTTATTTTCAACTGTCAAAAAATATGATTTTCATCTGTCAAATGCAGTGAGTTATAACAGTCAATGTAGTGACTCTTCTCTGCCTGAAATAAAGACTATTAACTAACTATTAAAAATGGTGATCTTTCACTGTCAAATGCAGCGAATTTCAACTGAAAAATACTGATTTTAAATAGTAATTTCCAGCCGTCAAATAAAGTAATTTTCAACTTTGTGAAATAGAGATATTCAACTATCAAAAATAGTTAACTGATAAAATAGCGTCTACTACAGTGACGTTCAACTAAAAATAGTTATTTTCAACTGTGGAATATAGCGATTTTCAACTGTCAAATATAGTGATTTTCAACTGTCAAATATAGTGATTTATAACTGTCAAATATAGTAATTTGCAACCGTCAAATATAATAATATAATACTTAATAATAATATTTACTTCCTGAAATATAGACGTTCAACTATTTAAAAATGTGTCTTTTCAAGTCAAAAATAGCAATTTTGAATTGTCAAAAATTGTGATTTTTATCTGACAAACAGTTGAAAATCACTATTTTAGATAGTATAAAATCACCATTTTGAGAGTTGAAATCTCCAGAGAGTGAAAATCATTTTGAGTGCTGAAAGTCACTACTTTCGACTATTGAAAATTGCTATTTCTGACTGTTGAAAATCGCTATTTTAGTTAGTTCAAAATTGCCATTTTTGGCAGTTGAAAATTACTATTTTTTATGGTTGAAAATTACCATTTTGACACTGGAAATTCACTCTAGGTCAAAAAAAGAAAACATTTTTCTTCGTCCGAAATAATGTGATGATTGAATTTTGGTTTAATTTCTCTCTTTTCTTAAATTTGTAGATGTACCCCACGATTTTGCCAGTTCTATGGCCTCGGTTTTGACCAGTTTTGCAGTTAAAAACGCTTTCATCACAAAATTCTATTTTCGGAAGTTTTTGAATTTTTTCAGCGGCATCTTTTGTTTGTTTGCGTTAAGCAGCGCCTTCTTGTAACTACTACATTAAATTAAATTGTAACTCAATGTACAACAAATGTTGCATTGGATTTGGATACAAATGCGTTGCGATTTTTCTCTTTTCATTAATCTTTCGCAGGCACCGTTTAAAATGACGAACCGGTATTTTCAGAATTGATTAAAAAATTCTTGCTGAGCTTGAAATTGGAGGTAGTGCCATGGCTCCTTGGCTCTAGGCAACGAGCCGCCCCTGCTAAGCAAAAATAATTTTAGGTCTAAGGTTATTCACGTCATCTAAACTCCTTAACATATCGTGTTAGGAAAGTGCAAACTTTACTCAAAACAATTTTAACTGACCTAACGTTATAAATTCTCGTTGCAGAGTAATCCCGACGATAATGCAGTTACATGTTTATATAAAAGCGATAAACTTAACAACCTCTAATTAATTGAAATACAAATTAATAGAAGGCAATCTTTGAACTGTGCCCGACTTTCAGAACTGGAAGCAAGTCGTAAAAATAGCCGACTGGCAATAACAACAGACGCGTCGGATTGTTCCAGGAGAATCGACGAAGGCGTTACGTGCAGACATCCGAACTTCCATTAAAAAGGGCGATATTGTGATTGACGCATTACTCCATGATTTACTTGCCCTCCATATTTGGAACACAGAAAAAAATTCACGTTGTAAATCTCACAAGCCCGGTAGCCCCGAAGATGGGTTCTGGTGCACGCGTCATTCTACCATTATTTATGTGCACAAAACAGAATGGAATACGTACACCTGTGAGCAGTGCATCAAAATAACCAATTTATTACGCGCATAAATGATTCGAAACGTCGACTCTCGTTAATAAATTATTCAAAGTGGGGCCACGCTGAATTACGGGTTAATTCGAAAATAATCAAGACGTCGTTAAAGGGGAATTTAAAATGCCGCGGAACGAATTTCGCTTCGGAAACAACACGTTATAAAAAAGTGAGCGTGTAGTCTTACTAATTCGGCATTCAAATCATATTGGTTTGTTGAAGTTATTTGGTGTAACATGCGCTGTAAAATAATTTCAATCTTTTAAATAGAAATCTTAACCCTTTGAAGTCTATCGAGACATATTTAACCCCTCCTAGAATATTACACTGGCCTAGTAATTATGAACAAAGTACATTCCTGCTTCAAACGAAGTACAAATCTTTCACTTATTTTCTTGTGTAAAATATTAACGGCAACATTCGACTCGCATGCTTCAAAAGTTTTTATGTAGGTATCGTAATAGCAGTAATTTGTCGGAGTAAAGAGTCGTCGTCGGTGTTAGTTTAGCTGGCGACATTGTAATTCTGAGCGAAAAGTTTAAATAAATAATTGAGCGATTCCGTGGCCCCTGTTTAAAATGTAAACGAGTCCCGTGTGTCATTTGAATCCGTAATTACGGCATGTGGGAGTGAAATAAAATTGGCCGTTTAAAAGAAGATGGTCCCCTCCGACGAGGGTCGGGTTATCATTAACCCGGTCACATGTCATTATTTTAATAATCAGTTCCGTAACCCTTTCTCGTTAACCGCATGAATTAAAGAACCTCGATGTGTGTGTGTTCAAATGGACAACACGACTGGTGGACGGTGGAAGGTGGGGACGTCCAGCTCTTTAATAATTAAAACCTGTCCACCGCGCTTAATTATATACACCCCCCAATTATCACTTAATTATTTAACGTGAACGGCCATCTAATCGTCGGCATGTACTAATATACCTATATAATTACGCTAAATACTTGATTAAACGGATCGTAATTGGCGAATTCTACTCGGCGCACGCATACGTCATGTGCGTTCTAACCGTAAATGTGCAAATTGCGGAAAGAATGTGCGATTAGGAATTACTAACAATAATATTGTGACCGTAATTCGTTTTGCGCAAACCGAACCAACACAAACAACAGGCACATTTGTAAACCAACGCTGAGGTTCGGTTATAGGAAGATGTTGCCAGATCGTGAGCGTAACAACTTTCGTGATGAATTAATACATTCAGTTTTTTGCCATTTCAAATTAAGTTTTAAACTGAAGGTGCAGCTTCAGGCTTTTTAAGTTCGTTCGATTCTGCTCATAGTATTGGCTGTGACATAACCTATACACCTACATCTGACCTTAAGTTTTGATAATGGCTGTTGAGTCATTGAATAAGATCAGGTGTTATACAAAGTAAAACACTTTTACTTTGTCATAAATAGTTTGTTGTGAAGTCTTTATACCGAAGCGATAGGCATCCAAACCAACAAGTTAATATTATAGGTCAAAAGTGTAAGACCTGTATCAGCGACATGGTGCAAACTGAGGAGTGTGTGTTTTGAAGAATTATTACAGAAATTGCATC
The DNA here is from genome assembly GCA_910593695.2 of Ocypus olens. Lineage (NCBI taxonomy): Eukaryota > Metazoa > Arthropoda > Insecta > Coleoptera > Staphylinidae > Ocypus > Ocypus olens. Next base: position 46,099,369 of record OU343049.1, read on the forward strand.
CGTGTGTCTCAAGACAAAGAATACTCAATTAAGTTGTTAAGTGTCATCATTTAATTTCTTAGTATTACTAGTTTTTTTAAAGATATATCTAAGTGTCTATGTATACGACATTTCAAAAATGTAGACATACAGTAAATAGCTTAAAAGCTTACTGAAAAGAGTTGATTGAAGAAGCCTACAGAGTAGAGATGGGCAAAATGACTTCTTTGTTAGTCGACTCGTCGTGAAGAGTTGATTCTTGAAGTGACTCCTTTGGAACATATAAACGCATGTATAAAATTAACGCACCACTCAATTAAACTAGGAGGAAGCGAAATTTACATCTCCCGATTGGAAAAATTGTAAAAAATGTGTCACACACGAGAATGTCTTCAAAATTTGCAAATTGACTTAGAATGAATGTATTTTTGACATACTATAAAATAGTTGACATTCCCTTGGTAGAAACAAAATGGGGGCACTTCAAACTTGAATTGGAGGAAGCGAAATTTACATCTCGTGATTGGAAAAATTGTAAAAAATGTGTCACACACGAGAATGTCTTCAAAATTTGCAAATTGACTTAAAATGAATGTATTTTTAACATACTATAAAATAGTTGACATTCCCTTGGTAGAAACAAAATGGCGACACTTGAAACTTGGATTGGAGGAAGCGAAATTTACATCTCGTGATTGGAAAAATTGTAAAAAAATGTGTCACGCACGGAATTGTCTTCAAAATTTGCAAATTGACTTAGAATGAATGTATTTTTGACATACTATAAAATAGTTGACATTCCCTTGGTAGAAACAAAATGGCGACACTTGAAACTTGAATTGGAGGAAGCGAAATTTACATCTCGCGATTGGAAAAATTGTAAAAAAATGTGTCACGCACGGAATTGTCTTCAAAATTTGCAAATTGACTTAGAATGAATGTATTTTGGACATACTATAAAATAGTTGACATTCCCTTGGTAGAAACAAAATGGCGACACTTGAAACTTGAATTGGGGGAAGCGAAATTTACATCTCGCGATTGGAAAAATTGTAAAAAATGTGTCACACACGGAATTGTCTTTAACATTTGCATATTGACTTAGAATGAATGTATTTTTGACATGCTATAAAATAGTTGACTTTCCCTTGGTAGGAACAAAATGGCGACACTTGAAACTTGAATTGGAGGAAGCGAAATTTACATCTCGTGATTGAAAAAATTGTAAAAAATGTGTCACACACGAGAATGTCTTCAAAATTTGCAAATTGACTTAGAATGAATGTATTTTTGACATACTATAAAATAGTTGACATTCCCTTGGTAGAAACAAAATGGCGACACTTGAAACTTGAATTGTAGGAAGCGAAATTTACATCACGCGATTGGAAAAATTGTAAAAAATGTGTCACATACGAGAATGTCTTCAAAATTTGCAAATTAACTTAGAATGAATGTATTTTTAACATACTATAAAATAGTTGACATTCCCTTGGTAGAAACAAAATGGCGACACTTGAAACTTGAATTGGAGGAAGCGAAATTTACATCTCGCGATTGGAAAAATTGAAAAAACTTATTGTTAAGTACTGCTTCGTAGCTTGTAAATGAAATCTGCGAAACAAGTCGTTATTTCTAATCATTTTTTATTTGAAAACTTTTTTTTAAACAACACAAACATGCTAAGAAAAAAACACTGGAATTTATAGACTTGGAGCTATTCTAATATCGTGTATGTCTCTACTCCTAATTCCTACTCGCATGCACCTTGGCATACTAGAGATCAAATTTCGAATGACTTCTTGAGTATTTTCCCATTCTTGAATTGCTACGTCTATGAATTGATTGTGGTTGGCAGGTGGAGGTGTACGACGTCGAACCCTTTTTTTAATATCGCCCCATAGATGCTCTATTCAGTTTATGTCAGGACTATTGGCATGTCATTCCATAAACTAAATAGCAACAGCATTTAAGTAGCGAATAACTTGCCTGGCCACATGAGGACGAACATTATTTTAGATAAACAATAAATTCGGCCTCATAGAAGCAGCAAATGGCAACAACGATGTGTTCAAGATAATCTGCATTCATTGACCCAACTCTGTGCGGTTATCAAAACCGACGCCTCCCCAAAAATTACAGAGCCATCAACAAACGGGACTCTTGGAGAGAGATACTGCACCTAGCAAATCTCTCGCCTGGCCTTCGCCAGATACGCTCACGTCCTTCAGGAGATTTAAGGCTTATCCTCGTTTCATCTGAGAATAAAATCATATTCCAATCATTAAGAATCCAATCTTGGTGATTTCTGGCAAAACGCAATCTTTGAATTTTGTACTCCCTGGTGAACAGGGGTTTCTTGACTGGTTTTCCGATCAAATCCTGCTTCATTGAAGCGCCTTCTAATCGTTCGAGAAGGTACAAGAATATTGTAAGCAGCTACGAGCTCATTTTTAGGGTAAACAAACAAACTGAAAGAATAATGCTTTCTCAAGTTTTGCATAATATGAGAATTTTTATTTTTATAAATCTATATCTCGAAAACCAAAGGTTAAAAAAATTATGCACACTCGAAAATCCGTGTATTTTCAAAGTCAAAGCCTCAACGAGAAATATTTGTTTAGATTTTTATCGCTTAAATGTTTCACATCTCGAGAACTAAAGATTTTATAAAATTCGTATTTTTTTAGTAAATCGAGTCATTTTTGGAAAGCAAACGAATTTCCGAAAAATGATTCATTTGAAATTGTTTTTAGGTTTTATATAACTTTATCTCTACAAGAAATACATTTTTTCATTTAAAAAAATCAAAACGTCAAGAAACAATTAACACCGGTGCAAATTACTCTGGAATTTCACATTTATAACGACAGATGCTTTAAATTTTAAAAAATGTGTCTTCATAATTGAAAACTGGCTCAACTTTCTAATAACAAAAATGGTTGAGCTTCAAAGCAAGTTTTATTGACCAAAAATGTTCTTTTTCCAAGCATTTCTCGAATTATACATTTCTATCGAAGGATGCTTCAAATTTTAATAGACTAAATTTAAAAAAATGTGTCCTTATAACTAGAAATAAGCTCAACTTTCCAATAACAAAAATGGTAGAGCTCGAAAGAAAATTTTGTTGACCAAAAATTTTCTTTTTCGAAACATTTCTCTGGGAATTCTACATTTCTATCGATAGATGATGCTTCAAATGTTTACAGATTGAACTTAAACAATGTGTCTTAATAACCAATCAAAGAAAATTGGCTTTGCAGTAACAAAAATGATGACCAAAAATGCACTCTTTTCAGAAATTTTGGTGGATTAACCTAGAATGTTGCCAATAACAATCAAACTACTGCGACTTTTGCAAAAATTGCTCTGGGAATTCCAGATTTCTATGGATAGATGCTTCAAATGTTTACGAATTAAACTTAAACAATATGTCTTAATAATCAATCAAAGAAAATTAGCTGAACTTTGCTGTAACAAAAAATGGCTGTGCTAGAAAGCGAACTTCAATGACAAAAAATGCACTTTTTTAGACATTTCTCTGGGAATTCTGCATATCTATCGACAAATGCTTCAAATTTTGATAGACTAATTTAAAAAAAAAATGTGTCCTTATGATTGAAAATTAACTTTCCAATAACAAAAATGGTTGAGCTCGAAAGCAAATGTTATTGACCAAAAATGCTCTTTTTCCAAAAATTTATCTGGGAATTCTACATTTGTATCGACAGATGCTTCACATTTTGGTGGATTAGACTAGATTAATGTGTCTTTAAAAGAGAAACAACATTAGCCGCTCTTTGAACTACTTCGACTTTTGCCGAAATTGCTCTAGGAATTCCAGATTTCTATCGATAGATTCTTCAAATGTTTACGGATTAAACCTAAACAAATATGTCTTGATAACCAATCAAAGAAAATTATCTAAACTTTGCAGTAACAAAAATGACTGCGCTAGAAGGCGGACATTGATGACCAAAAATGCATTTTTCCAGAAATTTCTCTAGGAATTCTAGATTGCTATCGGCAGGTGGTTCAAATTTTGATGGACTGAATTTAAAAAAATGTGTCCTCATAACTGGAAATTAGCTCAACTAAGCCAAGTGACTGTTGTGTAAATTTCCCTATTTTTTAAGTAGTGAAATTTGAGAAGTATAGGGTACATTAAATTTTCGACTTTGACCTTTTCTTCCCACCTCCATACATTTAAAAGAAAATTACCAACGACATCATGTCCGACATCGAGCCTAGTTTGCGTGGTTAGGAGGCCGGAGTGATGTTAAAAATAACGATATGTTAGATAATGTCAAATTTGTGTACCAAATGTGCGAATATGGAAATTTCGACATTTTTTTTTCAAGCTTAACGTATTCATCCCATTAAAAATGTGAATATAATGGGGATATGGATGTAATGTGTGTACATTAAGGACGTACACATGTAAGCGGGGTTTCCTATGGGAATAGCTGGTAGTTGGGGGGCGAGGGTTGGTGCTGCTGTTAGCGCATTGCACATTCCCTTTGATCCGGTGCTTCTTCGACCTGCAGATTAGCAGCGACGGCGATGACGCTCTGGGAATCAAACACCGGCCCGCTTCAATTACATATAACACACTCATTAAACACATATTGGAATATGCATGCACTGCCTCCCTATTAAACTTTCATGGTATATCCAGATACCCGTCAGATCCTCTACTACTTTATTCTATCAACTGTCTCATATGTATAACAAATTTTCAGCTATCTTGTGCCGAATTTTATAGAAATGATTATTTGACTAGTAGCACAGTCTAAATACTATTAAGTTTAAAATTTTGTATATATTGCAAAAACGCCGTGATTGAATGAGTAATACCTAAGTCTAAAAAAAAATTGGTTTTACTAACGAATCATATTTGTGAGACTTACAGAAAGTGAGACAAGCAAAATTTCTTTTGATGTAAATCGTTCGGACAACTGCTGGAAACGCCGAAAAACGATTAAATTTAATTTTTCTTCAAAAATTTATTTTTGTATTTTTTCAAGTCTAGAATCCCATTCTGAACACTATTTGGTAATAAAAATTTTTTGTGAGACTTACTTTCACATATCGTCTACAAGTCTTCATTTTAATGGGGTATTTAAGGTCATATTATTCTAACTCAATTCCCCGTATAGTTGAATCTCATCCACCATAAAACTATTGTTTAAACATTAATTGGTCTAGACTCTAGAGAACATAAACATATTTGTAAACAAGCTAAAATCTAATTAAAAATGCCAAGAAATCACATCTTAAGAGTTTCGAGAAGAGGAACAAGGAACAATTTTAATTCACTTGAAAAAATACAAAAAAAATTAATTGGCTTCAATTTTTACCTACTCGGAATGGATTTAACGGCCGGATTTAATGGTGGCCTCCTCAAATATGGCTCCGCGGCAGTTATGAGCCGGCGATAGTCAATTTGCTTGGAGATTGTGTTTGGATAAGGTTTGCCCGTTATTGGAATGCGGCCGCGTTTATGGCATGGTGTGGATGGACATTTTTCTCGTTGCCACCCTCGGTCCGGTGAACAGGAAGATAACCGTTACGCGCACTGCCAGCTTTACGACGTCCAACTGTTACGGTTTTTTTCAGCGACTATTTAACACGAGTGTAATAATCGAAAATGGAAATCCTTCACATAAGCGCAAGTGCAATGAACACAAACAGTTTGCATTCCTATGAAACATTTTCGTCATTTAACCAAGATTCAGTCTAGGAACAATTTTCGGCATTTAACGAAGATTCAACCAATGAACAATTTTCTTCCCAAAAAAATGGAACCATGATGGTATTTGGATAACTAGGATTTGACGTATTTTTGAACCGACGAAAAGTTAGCCATAACTTTCCAGCCACGGATTTTGGCGCCTCCCCATCACCCGAATTATGATCACTCTCGATAAATTACCTTTTTGGACCTGGCCACAGTAGATTTAATTGCAAAAACATAATCAATGATACCCAATAAATAATTTATAACTGTGTGTTTGCAATTTTTGTAAACATTGGTGACGTATAAAATTTTCAAATAATCAGTCTTTTGGCCCCCGATGGAAATGAATTTTCCGGCCACAAACATGCTACGAAGTATGTTAGTCGTTTTGGAATTGTCAAAAGACCGAGAAAATTGAATATCAACCCTTGGCGAATTTTTAAAATAACCGCTGTCTCCACTCAGGACGGACGATTTTCAAAGACATATAGTGATCACAATTCGGGTGATGGTGGAGGCGCCAAAATCCGTGGCTGGAAAGTTATGGCTAACTTCTCGTCGGTTATTTTTCATATTAGCGATCAACACCTAGCGATTCGCTAAACCAAAGAATTTTGATAATTGGAATTGGACTCATAAAGAAAGGCACTATAATGGTATTTGGATTCGACGAAAGTTTCGGATCTGATGATATTTAGTTTAGCGAAAGAATTATTGCAACTCAGTGTTCGTCAACATATTTTCCTGAAAATATTAAAATATAATGAAATTAGTCGGATTAAACTTATATTTTATGAAACTTTTTATTACTATTATTACATATTACAATTTCTTTCTCATAGAGGTAAACAAGAACCTAATCCAAGAAGTATAGATAGATAAAATCTTTAATTGGCATTTTTATATAATTTCATTTTTACATCACACACAAATACATTCCTTTTTATTTATGCCCTTTAACACCTTCGCTGCCACCGACGCGATAGTGCGTCCGACTCATATTTACGCATGTGCCCTTAACGCACCAGCACGTTTAAAAAATCAACTATTGGTATGCATCGCTACAAAATGAGGCCTGATATGCCACCAAAAAAATTTTGATTCAGGTGAGTAAATTTTCATTTTTGACGCAACCCCAATTTCGGTGGCAGCGAACGTGTTAAAAGCTTGTTTCCAAGAAATATAGTGTCAACAAATTTAAATGCCATCTACGAAGACATTTCATGTTTAAATCAGCTGCAACAATTTTTGTCCGCGAATCAACACCAATTATGTCCAATCAGGATTTGCGTTCTGCAACTACACCATTCGATTGTTCGTGTTTTTCTTTATTTTTAGTGTCTTTTGACATGTTATCGTGAAGTGGGCGACGATCGGAGGTCTCGAGAAGGAGATCGGGATGACGCAATGCCGTTGTTGAGATCAGGCGTGAAAGTTAATAAATATGTACTCGCGTTCCCGCCTAATAGCCTCGGTTAAACACCCATTTCAAAGTATAATTTCGATCATATGTAAAACTAATGTGTACCCCACACCGACCTTACTTGACCTAACCCAACCCGCATCATTACTAACGTCCTGGCGGCACACATATTTCGGAGTGCTGCGTGTTTAATCATCGGGAGAAATTAAATAATGAGAAATGCGTTGCGATAGATCGTAATAAAAGTATTGCGATAGATGATAATTAAAAAAAAGTGATGAGGCATGTAACTTTCTCCGATTTGATGGTACTATAGTTATTTGGGGTACTTTATTTTGTAAGTTCATAGAACGACGACGAAGATACTTTGAACATGCAATAAAAATATTCATGTCTTACTACATATTAATCAAGAAACTTGTTAAGTACTAAAGTAAAAACACTTTTAATTTTCAAAAACTATTATTATTGCTTGTTAAAATTACACAATTCAGGCGAAGAAACGGTACGGATCCTTTCTTCGCCTGGAGAAGCCACAGTGTGGCAAAACAATAGTTGCGTGTAATTTTAACAATCAACAATAAAGTGTTTTTGCTTTAATAATGAATTTTCAACAAATAACAGCCTTATCAATTAATATAAACAAAGATTTATTTTCTACTACATTTATCTCGAAAACGTACGAGCAGAACTCAACGAAACTATACAGTAACTTAGGGCTCAGCATGAACTAAATCAAAACCAAACTCTGCCCCTAACTTAGAGAAAAAATGTGCCCTGTAGAGTTGTACCAAGCACTCGAGGCGAGTTGCGCAGTAACCATCTAAAATTTAATTGGCTCCGGAGATTTGTTGTCGCGTTCTCCGAATACTTTCTCACTCTGCGCAAACTTTACCTCGAGTGCTCGTTAATACTGTATGTACTTCAAAGTTCGAATATGAACGAGCAGAACTCAATGAAACTATTTAGTAATTTAGGAATAGAGCACTAAAATCAAGCATTTGGTACATAATTAGTACATGCTAAGCCCTAAAAACTGGAGAACTAACTCTCCCATTAAATTGAGATCTATAACGGGCCTACGTATCGAACCTCGTCACCCTCACTTTATCTGAAGCCCTGAATTACTGTATAGTTTCGTTGAGTTCTCCTCAATTAAATTCGAGTTATAAGGTACAGGGTAAGGAAAAATGTTTTTAGGTTAGAGATGGAGCTCTAAAACCTAGAATTTGGTACTTATTTAAGCTAAGCTTTACATTATTGTATGGTTTCGTTGAGTTCTGGCCGTTCGTTTGCGAATGAATACGAAGATATTGTGGAAAATATTTGTTTTCCAGGTTAGGACCGGAGAACTGGAATTCGCTACTTAATTAGCACATACAAGGCCCTTCATTACTGTATAGTTACAGTAAATTCTGTTTGTTCATATTAGAGTTAAAATAGAATATACAGGGTGCCGTAGACATTTACATGTAAAAATTTGAAAAATGTTAATTTTAGCTTCCCTAATTATTTGACAGCATCGGTCTTCTTACATTATTTTTCAAGCTTTTTAAGCTGAATGATTTGATATCTTATTCAGTGGTTTCTGCAGAGTATTTACCGAGATAATTGCAAAAAACTTTACAATTATTTTGAATTAAAAACAAAGGTTTGCCATGAAATCATAATGGCGGATAATTGATTTTGTTCTTAAAAGTGACGTGAGAAATATCTACGAAAAGTGCATCATTAAAATCGGCGTAGCCATTTTTGTTAGTTACTGCAAAGTTCAGCTAATTTTCTTTATCACTTTTAAAGACACATTCTAGTTTAATCTATCAAAATTTGAAGTATCTGCCGATAGAAATGTAGAATTCCCATAGAAATTTCTGGAAAAAGTGCATTTTTGGTGATTAAAATCAGCCTTCTAGCGCAGCCATTTTTATTACTGCAAAGTTCAGTTAATTTTCTATGATTGGTGTTAAAACATTTGTTTAAGTTTAATCCGTAAACATTTGAAGCATCATTGGATAGAAATCTGGAATTCCCAGAGCAATTTCGGCGCAGTAGTTCAACTGTTACTGCAAAGATTGGCTAATTTTCGTTTATCTCTTTTAAAGACTAGTTTAATCCATCAAAATTTGAAGCATCTATCGATACAAATGTAGACTTCCCAAACGCTTGGGCCGTTTTTGTGTTATTCAGTTGTTTATACAAAAATTTGAACAAAATTGTTAAAGTGCTTCCCTAAAACTAATAAGGATAATTCATTCTAATTTAGTGGTAAAGTTTAGTTGAACTTTTGTCTTCAAAATTACTATATCATCCAAAACGTAACTCAGCGTATTATACAGGGTGATAGCCATTCGCAAACTGCACAATTTCTTCATTTTTTCAAATGGAACACCCTATATATTTTTTCATAATTTGAAAGTCTATTGAGTAAGCTTTCGTTTCATATTAGGTTTCGTATATCTGAAGTTGATGGTTACTCTAATATTTCAAAATTCATTGGTAATTTGCATGTTTTTTATTATTAGTTTTAATATCTAGTTACCAATCATTTCAAATAAACAAACAAAAAAATACAGGTGACAGTAATTATTATATTAGTCTCAAAAATAGATCGAACCATTTAAGTTGTGATCTTAGTTTATAATTATGAATTTCTCACAAGAAGAATTGGTTGACATGATTTTCATTTTTGGCGAATGTCACAAAAATTGTCTTTTGGCTTCACGAGTGTATGGACAGCGGTATCCCGAAAGGCGGTGTCCACGACAAGGAGCATTTAGAAGAGTGCAAGAGCGATTTGAGACTACAGATAACGTTAATTATTCATTATGTTATGAGACACCCTGTATAAATTTAAATATTTTTAGGGCATGCAGATCACTATTCTGCACAACTTTTATATAAAACATTTTTCAAAATTTTGACAAATAAGCACGTGATTGACCGTTCCCAGAGCTCTGAAACACCCTGTATAATCTAGTATTTTTCACCAACAGGAGAGAAAGTCGATTTCTCAGACGTCGAAATCGTGAGATTTTTGTCGGACCTCTTCGCAATCGATAATTGCGCTGTTGGGCGTTTTTCGACCCTGTGCTTAAAGGGTTAAATTCTGAATATACGTTTTCTCTAAAATAATCGGGGAAGTAGCATAATGAATAAATGTTCGTTCCTTAACTTACAGTATTGTTTTTTTGTTGTTAGGATACTAAAAAAATGGCGTACTTCAGTTTGTTCTCAATTACCATAATTGTTCTCAATTGAATATGGAATTTGAGTAAGCACATAACTTAGCCAAATCTCTAAAATTAATAATAAGAAAGTTTTCCTTACACAATTGGGGCATAAAGTACATCAAAAGCGCCTACCGTATTATTCCTAGGTGTTATTGAATCTAAACAGTAATTTATTGTAATATATAATTTGCATATTTCACCGTGAGCATAAGTTACCACACTAATAATTAGTTGTGTTACATGATGAATATAAATTTAATTAATAAATCCGACAATGGGTCGATTAATTTCAATAATTAATTGCTAGGGGGGATTTGGTTAATTGAAATAATTTTATGGCTTAATTCAACGCCGGGAGTTAATTAATGCGCGCGATGGAGAGGCGAGAAGTAACGTTAAAGTTGTGTGTGGGGGTGGGGGTAATAAATCTTTTCGACGAAAAAAATCCGGTTAACGGGTCGTGCTCGAGTTCTGAGTGAGTGGTGGGTCATAATTCGGGTGAGAATCGCGTGTTTCCGTCGTGTATCATTATATTATTTATTAAGTATGGGGGCACGTGAGGCGTATAATCACGAACAAACAATAATACAATGCAGGTATTTACCGGCCGAATTAATCCTCGCTGTCGGCGCTTTTGATTCCCGCTAATCAGATAATTATCAGTTTGCCTTCCCGGTTACATGTGTTGGCTAACACTCGACGTTCACCTTAATTGACGTCTTATCAAATCTGCTGCTTTCGCTTTGATCTCGCCGAGCCCGGCCGGGAATTACATATTTAGAGAATCGAATTAAGTAATCGCCGGATGATATATTGGTTTCGGTTTATTAGTTTAGCTCATTCGGTTATTCTCAACCTGCAACGTTTACACGAGAGAACACCGGCGTTTTCCACGTTTTTACGTGCCGTGACGGGTGTACGAAATGCGAAAGGAATCGCAGACCGTTTATGGTAAATACACTGGTAAGGCGAACGGGTGCCCGTTTGCGGCGCGAAACGCTGCTTTGATTTATAAGTCGGACTGAACGGGTCCGAACTACTCAACGCGACTCGATAAATTACATGACCTCACCGGATCGGATCCGTGGCTGCACGCGAAACTCTGAACCGAAACCCACTCCACTACACTCCACTCGCGTTCACTCACTCCACAAACTAATCCCCCACGGGTACGAAATGTGAAAATGCGAAAATGCGACGTGTCCTCCCTTTATTTGCGAAATCCCATCCTTTTTACGCGCGCCCCGCTATAAAACCCGGTCTATCATTTTCCCGGGCCGGGATCTTTAATTTTCTTCTCGTTTTCTGTACTTGTCAAGCCCGGTGATTATTTAGAAAACTTCCTTTCATATTATCCTCCTTTCGAGCCTTCTAATTTAAACCCCATCTACGTACACGTATACATTACAATCTTTTTCCTCATTCACTCCACCTCATGCAATATTACACACACACTATTACGCAATTAAATTTATTTATTATTATCGAGAGTTTGGATTTCGCTTTGTGAATAAATTTACGACGCCACCAATTATTTACGACAAGTACCGTCCGTTCCGTGGATGGTACGTGTCGTCCTGATGGCGCGGGGCAATTTATTTAATTTATAAGCGCGCCGCGACCAGGTGGGAAATTAAAAACATGTCGTCCCGATGATAATGATATACCCGGTCCGAAACCGGCCTCGTTAATCAGCCCAGTTTTCCCCAAAGACGAGCCTGGGCGTGGTACTTCCAGGTAAATAAACCATCGCGAGGAATGACCATTCATGACGCCCCTGCACGATTACGTGGCTCTCTCTTCTCTTCCACCGTTTCGGTAGTCATCCTCGGCAAAACGAAAAATGTTTTTACAACAAATCAGCTTTATAATTAAATACCCGTTCTGACGACCAGCTGTATCGTATCACGTTTGATTTCACCCAAATTTTATCAGGAATCAAGAGACACCAAAATTAGACTAAAGACAAGTAAAAATTCAACAGAAGTACAAAACAACTTAAAATGTTACTTTTTTTTATTTGATAGTATAAAAGTCTGATTATATAATTCGTAGAGTTTATACAGGCTGGAAGTGGCGTACCGACGAGAAGTTAGCCACGAATTTCCAGCCACGGTTTCCCGGCGCATCCACTACGACTCTATATATTACCAATCTGAATAAAATGTTAATTAATCTTCTGTTTGGCCCTAACCAATTTAATAACATAAGCTTTAAACTAGTTATGATTTTTTAAGTTAACGCTACTCGCTAGGCACAACATAGAAGAACTATCTAAAAAAAATCATAACTTTCATTTGGGGTTCCTTGCTCGACTTTTTTTGCAACAATTGAGTAGTATATAACATTATGAATAAATAAAATTCGAAAAATTAGGGTAACCATTTCCTATAAACAATTTATGATTTTTTGAAGTTAAGTATTGTGATATTATTAAATATCCGTTTTAGGGTCCCTAGATGCCATTTCAACAATTTCTGGAAAAGAAAATTGTGTCTGTGTGTGTGCCTATGTGTGGGTGGCTGTGTGTCTGCTGTGCGCGCTGTATCTCAAAAACTAATAGAGCAATTGATATGAAACTTTGAACATCCATCTTATTTGATAATCTGAAGAACTGAAAAGCTTTTGGTAAAATTTCGTACACCGGAAGTGGGCGTTTACCTTAACTGTTTTTTGTTTTTTGCCAATATTTTCTTAAATATGAAAAATATCACAAAAACATTTAAACAAACATTGAAGAAAACAACGAAATGAACATCTTTTGCTTGAAAACATTTTTCATAAAATCATTTTTATTCGAGAAAAAAATTTATTTTTTTTTTTAATTTTTGGTTTGTAATTACAAAACGATAATAGTTACAGAAAATGTATGTTAATAATAATTGTAGAGAATGCTAAAATGAACAACTTATAAAGAATAAGTTTTTTCGAAATCCCTTTAGTTTTTGAGTAAACTGAGGTTTTGAATTTGAAGTATAATCTTTCATAATTTTGACGTTTTAAACGTCAGTTTCATCCGAGTTTACACAACAGTCGATGTACATTTAAAATATGATTTCAATTGAAAATAAACCATGAAAGCTTAAATATGAATGGCTATAATACCATCAAGTCGGAGAAAGTAACATGATGGCCACATCACAATTTTTTTTGTTTCCCAACGTTTTGCTTGTACTTGTAGAGCAGGTACAGCAGAAAATTCTGGATCCTTTTCCTTTCAATATGAAACTATTCTTCGCCAATGGCAACAAAGTTATTCACTTGACCTTCATAATTGACATTTAAAATTGACATTCAAAATTAAAAGATTAGATGGTGATAGGCACGAATACTTCGCTGCAAGGACATGTAGTTGCTCAAAACGTACTGGATAACTATATCCAATGACAAAAACATTTCCGTTTGTTTAAATTTCAATTTCAACAAGTGAGGTTGAAAATGACAGGTTTAACAAAAACACCATATAATAATAGGTTTAATAATAGGTTTATTTCCCAACAGAACAAAAAAATATTCCAATTACAGGGAAATTTTACAATTAACAAATAAAAAATAAATAACTCAAATAGAATTAAAAACTAAAAATAATTACAGATAGTTCAGACTTAATAACCTTAATTTAACTAAAATTATAAACAGTTCTAAATGAAATTAAAGTGAACAATACAAAATACTATTTTATACACCTTTAACATAACAGGTTGTTGCAAATTGATTAATTACCTAATTAAATAAATAAAATGAACTAAGGAGCAAATATTGCCAACAGTTTGGTTTTAAACATTTTGTATGTATCACTAAATATGTCACATGAATGATGTACGCTATTATATAACCTGATCATCGTTGTCAATGGAGAGTTTAAATGAAACGTGGTCCGACTTCTGACGGACTGAAATATATGAGGATTCCTACATCCAATGTGCGATACATGTATGTTGATTAAGAATAAATAAAAAACAGTAATATGAAGTGATAATCAAAAATGAATTTTGATTTTGAATCTCTGTTCCCTAATATGCAAGGGTAGTCCTAGAAGAACTTGACCAAACAAAGAAAACACAAAACATTTGGGGAAAAATATATTTATTTCTCTACAAATTCTCCTTTTAGCTCGATACACTTTTCCCTTCCCAGCAATGTGCAAAAGCTTCAATACCCTGCTTATGGTAAGAATCGTCGAGCTCCTCAAAATAGCCATCAACCGCAGACTTCACCTCTTCATTGGCAAATCTTTTACCACCCTTTTGATCAAGTTTAGAAACAGAAAATAATCCGAGGGGCGAATAGGGTGCTTGAGGAAGCAATACCAATTGCTCATGTTCATTAACAGCGTTAAAGATTTTGCATGCTGAAAGATTTTTAAATCGAAGTTTTATTTGTCAAGTTAAAACAATTTGAATTATTAGAGGGTAAAAATATCAAACCGTAGATACGCCCCTGTCTACTGGCGCTAACTTTCCAGTGACCCATGTTCATTAACAGCGTTGAAGATTTTGTATGCTGAAAGATTTTTGAAATCGAAGTTTTATTTGTCAAGTTAAAACAATTTGAATTATTAGAGGGTAAAAACATCAAACCGTAGATACGCCCCTGTCTACTGGCGCTAACTTTTCAGTTACCCATGTTCATTAACAGCGTTGAAGATTTTGTATGTTGAAAGATTTTTTAAATCGAAGTTTTATTTGTCAAGTTAAAACAATTTGAATTATTAGAGGGTAAAAAAATCAAACCGTAGATACGCCCCTGTCTACTTGCGCTAACTTTCCAGTGACCCATGTTCATTAACAGCGTTGAAGCTTTTGCATGCTGTAAGATTTTTGAAATCGAAGTTTTATTTGTCAAGTTAAAACAATTTGAATTATTAGAGGGTAAAAACATCAAACCGTAGATACGCCCCTGTCTACTGGCGCTAACTTTTCAGTTACCCATGTTCATTAACAGCGTTGAAGATTTTGTATGTTGAAAGATTTTTTAAATCGAAGTTTTATTTGTCAAGTTAAAACAATTTGAATTATTAGAGGGTAAAAAAATCAAACCGTAGATACGCCCCTGTCTACTTGCGCTAACTTTCCAGTGACCCATGTTCATTAACAGCGTTGAAGCTTTTGCATGCTGTAAGATTTTTTAAATCGAAGTTTTATTTGTCAAGTTAAAACAATTTGAATTATTAGAGGGTAAAAATATCAAACCGTAGATACGCCCCTGTCTACTGGCGCTAACTTTCCAGTTACCCATGTTCATTAACAGCGTTGAAGCTTTTGCATGCTGTAAGATTTTTGAAATCGAAGTTTTATTTGTCAAGTTAAAACAATTTGAATTATTAGAGGGTAAAAACATCAAACCGTAGATACGCCCCTGTCTACTTGCGCTAACTTTCCAGTGACCCATGTTCATTAACAGCGTTGAAGATTTTGTATGCTGAAAGATTTTTGAAATCGAAGTTTTATTTGTCAAGTTAAAACAATTTGAATTATTAGAGGGTAAAAACATCAAACCGTAGATACGCCCCTGTCTACTGGCGCTAACTTTTCAGTTACCCATGTTCATTAACAGCGTTGAAGATTTTGTATGTTGAAAGATTTTTTAAATCGAAGTTTTATTTGTCAAGTTAAAACAATTTGAATTATTAGAGGGTAAAAAAATCAAACCGTAGATACGCCCCTGTCTACTTGCGCTAACTTTCCAGTGACCCATGTTCATTAACAGCGTTGAAGCTTTTGCATGCTGTAAGATTTTTTAAATCGAAGTTTTATTTGTCAAGTTAAAACAATTTGAATTATTAGAGGGTAAAAATATCAAACCGTAGATACGCCCCTGTCTACTGGCGCTAACTTTCCAGTTACCCATGTTCATTAACAGCGTTGAAGCTTTTGCATGCTGTAAGATTTTTGAAATCGAAGTTTTATTTGTCAAGTTAAAACAATTTGAATTATTAGAGGGTAAAAACATCAAACCGTAGATACGCCCCTGTCTACTTGCGCTAACTTTCCAGTGACCCATGTTCATTAACAGCGTTGAAGATTTTGTATGCTGAAAGATTTTTGAAATCGAAGTTTTATTTGTCAAGTTAAAACAATTTGAATTATTAGAGGGTAAAAACATCAAACCGTAGATACGCCCCTGTCTACTGGCGCTAACTTTTCAGTTACCCATGTTCATTAACAGCGTTGAAGATTTTGTATGTTGAAAGATTTTTTAAATCGAAGTTTTATTTGTCAAGTTAAAACAATTTGAATTATTAGAGGGTAAAAAAATCAAACCGTAGATACGCCCCTGTCTACTTGCGCTAACTTTCCAGTGACCCATGTTCGTTAACAGCGTTAAAGCTTTTGTATGCTGAAAGATTTTTTAAATCGAAGTTTTATTCATCAAGTTAATACAATTATAATTAGTAGAAGGTGAAAAATCAATCCCTTCTTAGGTAGCCATTCACGTGCAGGAAATGCTCAAGGAAAAAGCCTCGGTGATTTCCTTGGGGATTTCCTCTAAATATATTGAGCTACACACGGAGAAAATTTCTTTAAGGAAATCTTCTAGGTAGCAGCGTTTGGTATTTTCTCCACAAAGTTTCAGTGCTAACTGTTGGCAGTTGTTCTCACAATTTTGCAAAAGGGTATAGCCGAATAAGATGGTCAAAAGTGCCCCCAAAGCAAATCAATAATCGTGATGACTGGATGAAAGATAATTAAAAATGCCGTTGATTGCTCGAAATTTCAGCCTCCTGAAGCAATTTGTTGTCGAGATATGACCGAGAACGTGAATTTTACGTTTTATTTTTTTTTCTCCTTTTCTATGGCACGAATCAAGCTGAAACCACGTCTACCAAAAACAAAAAGAAATTACATCTCGCAGTATTTTTCTCAATTTTTTTGGCGCCAAATTCAAATAGAAAAATGAAGTTAAAGTTTTCAAAATTCATTTTTGCAGTGAAGATATTCGAAGACTGTCTCAGTTTTTTTTTTCTGTAAATGTGTTTTACCAAATTCTATAACATACATTTTTCTCAGAATTTGAAACAGTGTGGAAGATAGTTAAAATAATTAAAAACCACTTTTACCACCTGAAAAATTTGAATTTCGCGCCAAAATTGTGATAAAAAAGTTATTTTTGTGAAGTGTATCTCTCTAATTAAAAAAAAAGATAATCATTTGTTTCCTTAAATCGTTGGAATCGCCTCTAGGGGCCTTAAAACGGATATCAAAAAACTACATACCGGTACAATACATAGTGTGTAAAAAGTTCCGGATCAGTCAATTATTTCGGAAATTGTGCACAATACAAAAAAGCTTCCAATATAAAAGTTGTAGGACTTGAAGCAATCTATCAAGCTAGAACTCTTGCAATTATACAGGGTGTCCCAAAAAGTCGTGTTAAACAAAACTTCCGTTTTTTTAAATGGAATGACCCTTTTTAAATCGCATTTCCTAATTCCGCTAAACATTATAAACAACAATTATTTAACATATCATATGGCTAAACCGATCAGTTTCAGAAATAATTTGAATTGAAAGACATAAAGCTATGTGTTTAGTGCCGATTGGCGATAAACGATATTATTTACATTTTGCATTTTGACAAGCTGGTACCAGAATGTTTTGCGTCACTGTCAAATTAGAAAAGTCTGAAAATGTCTCTTAGCGAAAGGGAACGTATAACTTTATTAATGATGAGAGGTTTTGGAGACCGACAAAGAACAGTTAGCGAAACAAAGGAATTATTTAATACTACTTTTCCAATCCGACGGTCCATATCAAAATCTACAGTTGTGAGGACAGTTCAAAGATTTCAGGAAACTGGGTCTTGCAGTGATAAAGTTCGTTCAGGAAGACCAAAGTCGGCAACAACTGATGAAAAAAAATTGGATACATTACTACATTTTGTTCAGGATCCACATTTATCACTGAGGAAAGCTGCTACCCAAGTTAATGTTTGCTTTAAATCAATTGAAAATATTTTGAAAACCAGTAATTTTCACCCATACAAAATAAATCTTGTCCAGGAATTAACAGAAGATGATTTCGATCGTAGATTGGAGTTTTGCGAAGTAATGATACAAAAACATGAAGAAAGAAACAATTTTTTAAATCAAATAGTTTTTTCGGATGAGGCAACTTTTATGTTGAACGGGACTTTGAATCGACATAATTGTCGTTACTGGGCTGATCAGAATCCACATTGGATGAGTGAAACACATACTCAACACCCCCAGAAAGTAAATGTCTGGGCTGGCATTATTGGCAACAGATTAGTGGGACCTTTCTTCATAGAGGGGAATTTGAATGCCGAAATGTATCTTCACATACTGCAAAATAAAATTGTACCAGCAATAACGAATGCTGTAGGACCACTATTACGCCATACGTGGTTTCAGCAGGATGGAGCTCCTCCTCATTTTGGGCAAGTCGTTAGAGTTTATTTAAACAACACTTTTCCTAACCGGTGGATAGGGCGAAGAGGCCCCATAGAATGGCCCGCTAGGTCGCCAGACTTAACGCCCCTTGATTATTTTCTTTGGGGACACCTGAAAAATAAAGTGTTTTCGACAAAACCTGCAGATCTGAACGAATTGAGGAGAAGAATTATTGACGAATGTGCATCTATCAACCAGGAAATGTTACAAAACGTCATCGACAAATTTTATTATAACCTAGCCCATTGTCAAACTGTAGGAGGAGGACATTTTCATCAGTTAATTAAATAACCTCATACACTCAATTTTTTATTATCGGTTATTCTTATTAATTTTTACTGCTGTTTTAAAGTTATGGTTCATTTTAATGTAAATATTTAATAATTTAGTTGAATAATTCTTGAGTGAGGTGCATTTAACACAGATTCAATGTTTTTTTAAGGTATAACATGGAACATTTTGATTCGACTGGAAACAATGCAAAATGTTGGTAATATCATTCCTATAGCATTCGTGCTATTAAATATTTTTTATTTCTGAAACTAATGAGTTTAGCCATATGATATGTTAAATAATTGTTGTTTATAATGTTTAGCGGAATCAGGAAATGCGATTTAAAAAGAGTCATTCCATTTAAAAAAACGGAAGTTTTGTTTACCACGACTTTTTGGGACACCCTGTATAATTGCAAGAGTTCTAGCTTGATAGATTGCTTCAAGTCCTACAACTTTTATATTGGAAGCTTTTTTGTATTGTGCACAATTTCCGAAATAATTGACTGATCCGGGACTTTTTACACACTCTGTATATTAAAAATAATGGGAACCTCTGAGCTACGCTAAAACGAGATGAGTTTATTATAGTATGTTGCGTGTTCATAAAATATTGTTTACCTAGTTATAAAATGGGTTTTCTGGATGGTAAAACATGCCGTGATTACATAAGTGGCAATGGACGAGGGTTGGAATTTTATTTGGGTGCCTTTGAAACCTGGAAGAACAGTGACCGTCCATAAAGTGTAAAGGCGGCCATCCACTGTCGTACATGTCGGACGGTTTTGCACGACGTACACGTCTGCCCGGGCATGTACGATAGTGGATGGGCAAATTTGCAGGACGGACCAAAGTTCTGTCGCCGCTTGTATTTTGGTCCGTCCTACCGTCGTGCCGGATACACGTACCACGTTCCACGGTCTTTTCCAGCGACGTTCGTCAGAAATACATTATTGAAAATTTCTAGTCTATTTACATGGCAAATAAATTACCAAATTTGTTTTAAAAATCGGTGTTTACAAAATTATAATATTTACACTTCTTCGTAATAATTTTACACGATATGAAGAAAAATAAAATAGAAAAAAGAAATATGTTTGTGTTAATAGCGATAACCGCCACCACTGCTAACATTTGTTTTTGCATCATTGCGAGCAAATGCTAGTAGTGTTTGCGTTGCACGTTCTCTTTTGCCCGAACGTGCCCATACACTATTCGTTCATGTAGGACGCGCATGTACGTCGTGGTCCGTCCAACATGTACGACAGTGGATGGGCCCCTTAAGGTCCGTGAAGGCTCACGACCATGAAATATAAATATAATTTAAGGGAGTTCCCAGAAAACCATTTACCAGCGTGGGACCCCCCGTGGCGCTAACAAGGGTATTACGAATGCAGGCAGTTCGCATTGTCGAAATACGGCCCCGTTTTAATTCCGAGTATTTGTTATTAAGCGTTGCGCGCGGTGTAAACGGTGCATAAACCTACAATCATCACCTACTTGCCGTTACATAATCAGTGGGTTGTCATAAAGGCCCAATGAATACATATTAAGGCTGTCACTACACGGCGGCGTCTTTGAAGCCGCCGCAGACACGCGAACCTCGTTTCATCTCAGTCCGACGCACGGTAGCCGACGGTAGCGGCGGACGCGTGCCATTTGTGAAACGGCTCGCCCGCCGCTCGGCTTGCGCAAGGGAAACGGAAATGCACGGCTAGTTTTACACTAATTAAGACGTTACGGATTAAACCAGATACTTACGTGGAATGTGTACACTGGAGCGGGTGATTTTAATTCGGGGCGAACGAGGGGCGGGACGGACGGAGCGCGCCCTTTAAAAACCGTGGGGGCTCGGCGGAAATAAAATTACCGCAAGTTCGCTGATTGAATCGAACCAGTAAACGATTTCTACGCCTCGGATGGCCAATTTGCCGCTTTCCGTTCCGCTCGAGATCGCGCGTTCGCTAAAATGCACCTACATAATGATAAAAATCGGTCGTGGCGGGCGGGAGGGGGCAAAATGTGAATATTTCATGGCAATCAAGGGGGCCCCCGACGATCGACGCGACGGGCCATCCCAAACAGTTTATTGCCTCGCAGTTGCGGCCGATACTTACATGCACATGTATACACATACATTCGTACGTAGGCGACGTGCATGTAATATTCAGTAGAACCGTTCCCTTAAACATTCCGACCGTGCATTATTTACTAACGCGCCAACCCGACGTATTTTTCCTTTTTGGAAAAAAAAAGTTAAAACCACAATGTGGATGAATCCCATACGGTTTTCTCCACAAATCGCCCGAACACAACTGGAAATTCAAATGACGTACACGTCTATTTGAATGTCATTTTCATAAATTATTATAACCGGAATTTGACAACGCAAAGTAGATGTTTTCCGAACAGCTGTACTTTCCCGCACGTTGCCTATAGCAAAAGAGCGTGCGGGAACGTACTTTTTTTGGCTTTGGCGTTAACCATTCAGGCACTAACGGCACATTGGTGCTACAGAATCTTAAAATTGAATGTCTAATCAAATATCGAACTAATACTTCTAGAATTGAGATGTCGTTCCTATTTAGTAGGTAGTTCACATTGATGGGGTATTCTAATTTATAACTTTTCAAATCATTACATGTATAAGTGGTTTATGTTAACTACGTTATTTTGGCATTCAACGAATACATGATTAATGTCGCTATACATTCCACATGTGCAGATAAGATTTTCTTTCAGATTAATGTAATATAAATGAGATGGACTGATGCAATTGAGTTGTCTGTTGACGGTGGACCGTGGAAGAAAAGAATTTAGAAACGCTTCAATGAAACGTATGTATTTTCCGTGTACTTGACAACTTTCTGTTTCTTGCACTAATCCTGGAATTTTTCATATTGCTTCTCAAACTATAAGTTACATTTTTCTGCTAGCAAATTCAGCTCGATAGGTTCCGTTAACTTGGTGCTTTAGAAAATAAATTATTGCGCCAGAAAGGTACCTAGCGCCACGAAAAATAGAGCTAGCATCCCCTATCGTGCATGTACGACGTTCACGTCTGTTCGTGCGTGTACGACAGTGGATAGGTAAATCTGTCGCCGCTTGAATCTTAGTCCGTCGTTCCATCGCGCCGGATAAACAGACAGTGTTGCCAGATGGGTTTTTTTTTATTTTAGCGGTAGAATTTAAGTAAAAAAAGCGGTAGATAGCGGTAGCAATCAATATCAAAGCGGTAGTGGTAATTTTGATTTAAAAGCGCAGACATTGGGTGAAACTTATTAACCTGATAATTGTAATGCCTGGAATAAAGTAAAAAAATGGTGATGTGGCCATCATGTTATTTTCTCCGACTAGATGGTATCATTTATATTTACGCTTTCATGGTTTATTTTCAATTGAAATCATATTTTAAATGTACATCGAACGTTTTGTAAACTCGGATGAAAAACTGACGTTTAAAACGTCAAAATTAGGAAAGATGGAAAAATTATACTTCAAATTCAAAAACTCAGTTTACTCAAAAACTAAAGGGATTTCGAAAAAAACTTATTCTTTATAAGTTGTTCATTTTAGGATTCTCTACAATTATTATTAATATAAATTTGCTCTAACTATTATCGTTTTATAATTATAAACTAAAAATTAAAAAATAATAATAAATTTTTTTCTCGAATAAAAATGATTTTATGAAAAATGTTTTCAAGCAAGGGTTGTTCACTTCTTTGTTGTCTTCAAAGTTTGTTTAAATGTTTTTGTGATATTTTTCATATTTAAGAAAATATTGGCAAAAAACAAAAAACAGTTAAGGTAAACGCCCACTTCCGGTGTAATCACGATTACAATACCTTCTCGTACTTCGTAACGGAGAAAGTAGAAACTGTTGCACAATCGTAAACCGAAATATATTCAGGCCAAAAATATAAATGCATGTGTATGTAAATTCTAAATATATATTTTTTTTATTGCAAAACTGCCACTTTTGAATCACGTTGCTACCTGTGATTGCTACATTCTAATATCTGTGATTTTAAGCTGTAACTGTGATCACAGTTAGTAAACGTCGTAACACCTTCTGAAATTGTTAATGGTTTTTCAAAAATGTTTTCGATATGATTCTGCTAATATTTGTTCACCCGGTTCCTTTTGATATTATACCTGTGACTGAAGATCATATTTTGGCTATATTATCTGCTATACCAAATAAATATACGACTATCTTTGATTCAGTTCAAAATTCGAGAAATATTTGAAGATTTTTGCAGAAAAACAGAATGTTTGTCCAGAAAATTGGGAAAGTTTTAGGTATGTGGCAAATGTTTTCCTATTTTGGTTTTACCTCTGAAAAAACGCATCTTTCGAAAGATTATTTGCTCGAAGGATTATTTTGAAAAAAAAGCATTAACCAATAGAGATATGGATTTTTGAAAATTTTCGTTTTAATTTTTTGAGCACTTGGCCAAAAACATTATAAAACGTGTAGGCAAAATTCCATAAAAAATTATCCTCAATGGCCGAAGTACCGCTTATTCGAAATCAATTTGGTTTTTGTAAATTCAACAATTTTCAATACAGAAATCCTAAAAAATCCTTTTGAAGGTTTTAATTTTTTAATACTATTGCTAACTTCACACCCGTTAGTTATTTATATTTATAGTTTTAATTTAAATTATACTTTAAATCCAGGATCGAATGACACTGACGTTTGAAACGTCAAAATTATGAAAGATCGCACTTCAAATTCTAATAACTTTTACCGTCAGGTTATATGAAAACTAAAAAGATCTCGAAAAAAACTGGTCCAAATATTTATACTTTGATGGTTTATTTTTAATTTATATTATATTTTAAATCCGGGATCGAATGACACTGACGTTTGAAACGTCAAAATTATGAAAGATCATACTTCAAATTCTAATAACTTTTATCGTCAGTTTATACGAAAACTAAAAAGATTTAAAAAAAACTTTTTTTTTTTTGCGACAATCAATGATTTTATAATATTTTTAAACAAAAAATGTTCATATCTTTGTTGCCCTCAATATTTGTTTAAATGTTTCTGTACTATTTTTCAATATTTAAACAATTATTGAAAAAATGGTGATGTGGCCATCATGTTACTTTCTCCGACTTGATGGTATCATAGCCATTTATATTTACGTTTTCATGGTTTATTTTCAATTGAAATCATATTTTAAATGTACATCGAGCGTTGTGTAAACTCGGATGAAACTGACGTTTAAAACGTCAAAATTATGAAACACGGAAAAATTATACTTCAAATTTAAAAACTGAGTTTACTCAAAAACTAAATGAATTTCGAAAAAAACTTATTCTTTATAAGTTGTTCATTTTGGCATTTTCTGCAATTATTATTAACATAAATTTGCTGTAACTATTATCGTTTTATAATTATGAAGCAAAAATTAAAAAAATTATAATACTTTTTTTTCACGAATAAAAATGATTTTATGAAAAATGTTTTCAAGCAAAAGATGTTCATTTCTTTGTTGTTTTCAAAGTTTGTTTAAATGTTTTTGTAATATTTTTCATATTTAAGAAAATATTGGCAAAAAACAAAAAACAGTTAAGGTAAACGCCCACTTCCGGTGTACGAAATTTTACCAAAAGCTTTTCAGTTCTTCAGATTATCAAATAAGACGGATGTACAAAGTTTCATATCAATTGCTGTATTAGTTTTTGAGATACAGCGCACACAGACAGACACACACACACACACACAGACACAAAAATATTTTTTTTTCAGAAATTGTTGAAATGGCATTTAGGAACCCCAAAACGGATATTTCCGTTAAAAAAAAAATTGAAAAAAAAATCACGATCACAATACTTTCTCGTACTTCGTAACGGAGAAAGTAAAAAACACCCATTTCCAGTGTACGAAATTTTACCAAGAGCTTTCCAATTCTTCAGATTGTCAAATAAAACTTATGTTTAATGTTTCACGTTAATTGTTATTAATTACTAAGGAGGTTGAATTAAAACACGTTGCTTTTATCACGAATTTTTGACTTTATTGTAACCTATTCGGCTCTTAATTAATTTTTTCTTTTAAATTTTACTTGGTCGATCACTTTATTGTGATTAGTTTCGTTCTATTCGGCTCTTAATTAGTTTTTCTTTTCAATATCGCTGAGACGGTGTGACCTCCCCAGGTATTTTAAATATTCCCTCCACGGGCCAACATTGACTTCAAACATTTAAAAATTAGCTCTAGCGTGTCATTTGTTTTCCACGGAGAGCACATAAAACATATTTTTATTTGCATATGAAATTTGAGAACCACTCGTAAAAGCTGGTGCCCTCATGGTGGGTCCCAGGCTACGAATTGA
Organism: Ocypus olens; assembly: GCA_910593695.2. Classification (NCBI taxonomy): domain Eukaryota; kingdom Metazoa; phylum Arthropoda; class Insecta; order Coleoptera; family Staphylinidae; genus Ocypus; species Ocypus olens. Next base: position 46,124,779 of record OU343049.1, read on the forward strand.
TTGACACCCAACGACCACTCCTCCCCTGACGGTTAGTAAGGTCAGTGTTTCGTGGAAAAACCCATTCCTGGACCCCATGCGGTTCTTCAGAAGAAAAAAAATACCATTACTCACCCACTACCTCTCCTGTATACCAATTTTTCGAATCTGTATTCTTGTCTGCGTCGCCAATAATGGAATAACGGTGTTAAAAATTAGAATTCTCATTTGCAAATATGGTTTTCTCAAAATTATTAAGAATTTCCTACATACATATTTTTGATAATGTAAAAGATTAAAATTTATTATTGCATAATTATTTCTGGAGTCATTTTTGTAGAACGTTTTAATTATTAAAATAATCAAGTTGAAATTGTAGGGATGTGTCGTCGCTACGTGTAATTCAAAATTAAACTAAATTGAACATAATGATCATTAAATTCAGTTTAGGCAGAAATGCCGTCTAAAATGCGGCGTATTTTTGTATGTTTCGCTATTAAATCAGTGGCGTTTAAAAACGATTTCTTTGGTTTTAAGGATTAAATTTAATTTAAAAATCGTTTCTAGAAAATTTTGAATTTCTCTGGATCAAATTTTCCATATTAGTTTTTGGAAATGCGGCGGTTCCTACGAAAAAAATATGAATTGTGGGTATAATTGAAACTCTCGTTTGGTTTTATGTTAATATTGTCTGACACGTGTTTCGGTTTATAACAATCATTTAAAAATAATATTACGATGAATAATGGTAATTGTATAGGATATTTCCATGAATATTTATAATTATTAATTGTAATATCCTTTGAAAGTGGTTTTAATAAACAGAAACACTTGTCAGTAGACGGCAAAAAAAAACTTTAAGAGCTTTATTCCAATTATACCCACAGTTATGATTTTTTTATCAGGTGTGTTAATTTGAAAGATATTCATGTTTGTTAAGTTGGAACAACAAAATGTAATCGCAGAGATAAAATTTGGTAAAACTTACATTGTATTTCCAAAACGCATACCTTTAAATTTTACTTTGATTTTCTAGCGTAATTTGTGTCTGATAAATAAAGTCTTACATCAAATTTTGGCAACCATATTGTACCTTAAAATCGGAGAAAGTGACATCAATATTTTTTCGTACTAAGTACGGAAAAGTTAATACTCTTAGCCAGGCCCACTCTAACCCAGGGGCGGCTCGTTATATAGAGCCGAGGAGTCATGGCACAACGAGAGGGTTTTGAGCTCAGCAAGATTTTTTAATCAATTCTTAAAACAATTTTTCGTCAGTTATTTTGGTCTAGGAAGATAACTCGTTCTTTCTTTCTTCAAAAAAAAGCGGGAAGGGAGATATATTGTATAAGTGGCTCTACCATCAACATGTTCTATGAGCCGCCACTGCTCTAATCATTGGGTTTATAGGGGCTGAAGCCCTAGGGCGCCGCGGCGCAGACGCTTAAAGATTCAATTTCAACTTTTTGCATTTTATGAAATGGTCGATGTGCACGTTCGCCAATTTAATCCACTTCTTGTTAGTCTTATCTGTTGCTCCATCTCCGCATGGTCATTATAGAGCCCCTTAATTTTATCGACTATCCCCGCAACTATTCTAATGCAGGGCTGATCTTACCTATAAAAAGCTCCAAATATGACGTCAAATTTAAATTTTACCAATTATCATCATATTATTAAAAATCCTAGTCTTAATATCTAGTGGATATTAATGGATTTTCTTTTTGACACTAAAATTTAATATTTTGAACACTAGGTTCATTGTTTAGTGTAAATATTGATTCGTTCATAAAACGAATACGATGAGAAAAACATTACGATCCCGGTTTGATCTTTCTTGCATTTTTTCGCAGAATATACACCTACTTTCTAACTAAATTAGCAAAAATGTCCACCTTCAAATTTTATCGAGAATCTCCGTAAACTGTTGCTGATCTAAAACGTTTTTATGGTAAAAACTCTTTCTTCATTCTAAACAAAATTGGTGTACTTCTAACAATTCGATAAAAATCCAAAATTACTTAAAATAGATTTTCCTTTATAATTCAATGAAAAATACAACGTTCACTAGATTTCAAGATAATCACACGAACACGCACTTAGAGTCATGCTGAAGTTACTCACAGTCTGATGGTCTGAAAAATATTTAAAAAAAACAATTGCTATCAACTTGAAACTTTCCAAAATTACTGAACATAGATTCTGCTTCATAATTCAATTAAAATCTGCAAACACCATTTGACTACAGCTTGTAGCCATGTTGAAGTTGTCCCCTTTCTGGAGGGTTTAAAACATATAAAAACAATCGCCACCAACATGAAACTTTCCAAAATTACTCAAAATAGATTCTACTACATAATTTAATCAAAATCTAAAAACGCCTCTTTGCCATAGTTTGAGATAATCCCAAGAGAAGACGGCTTTTAGCCACATCGAAGTTTTCTCCTTCCTGAAGGTTTGAATAAATATAAAAACGCGATCAACTTTTTAAATGTACTCAAACTAGATTCTGCTTTTTAATTTTATCAAAATATCAAAACAGCCTTTTATTAGATTTCAATATTATCACATGACAACACACGTTGTAGTTATGATATTTCTGCGAAAAAGCATAATTTCTTGAAAATCCGTAATCATTTTGGGACTCAAATAAATATAAAAACAATTGCCATCGACTTTGGAAATTAATTGGAACATAACAATTGTTCTAGACTTGAAATGCTCCAAATCTACTCAAAATTTGTTCAGAAATTCTAAATATTCTATATGTAGAGTTAAATAAATCTTTGTGTGCACGTCATAGACACCTGAACCAACAACATTTTCATGCGTTTACTTTCTACGTTAAGTTGAATTAGACTCAATCATGTGTTTACGTATGTCATCTAAGGCGAGAAAACTCGGTCATCCGTAATGACGCACACGCAAAGATCCATTGATCAAACCATACCTATAATAATCATATCCTCATGTTCACGAAGTATTCGCCTCCACCATCAATACTATTTCTTTCAATCTGTGAACATTTCTTTTCGGCTGTCCCTTTCGAACGACTTGAATTTGTTATTATTATAATTATGACTAATTTCATTATAACCACCGTGAATAAATTACAGTTAATGCATTTTACTTTGTTGCATATTTCATGTCATCCGGGTGCGCTCCGTAATTTCGTGCATAAATAAAACATGTGTAGAATAAATTGCTTTGTTTCTCTGACCATCGCCATTAATCAAAATTATCAATGCCTTTTTAGAAGGCAGGTCCCCCCCGTACCTGGCGCCCCATTTTACCGCGCCGCACCTGTCAAAATGCACTCAATTATTAACGTTCTGAAGGAGGCACTCGACCTCCTCGTCTACGTGTCCGTGTGCGTTCGATCCCTTTTTTGCCGAATAGAAATTTAGGTTAGAAGATCATCGCGAATGCACGCGATGCGAACGAACCGATAGATTTGGTTTTCAGCTCATTTTCGCGGTCGGGTAATTATATGTAAATTTTTGCAAGGTTAAGTTAACTTGGGACTTGTAATTCACTGCGTGTTTAATAATGATTCTGTAAGGGTCGAAACTATTGTCACAAAAATAAAATAAAGAACTAGCGTGGTATCAACAAAGTGCATTTTATTGAAAAATTCGTTAACTTTTTATTAACTATATTTCAAGTTGTTTGGATTATTAAGGCTATGAAGGCCTTTCGTTTAACTTCGGTTTAAAGCTGGTGCCACGTTGGAGGATGTTAAGGTGTAATTCCTGACGCACTCCACTGCCACAATGTAATCTAATGGAACCGATTCTTCTAATGCGTCTACTGGAGGCATCCGCAATGTACTTTAGTCGCACGGAAAATCTAACAGATTCACGGATCATCCATACAGATTGTGAAAGAAATGCAAACCAATGTAGAGTTGCACCAAACACTCGAGACTTGTGCAGTGACCAATTTAAATTCAATTCTCTCGCTAAATTCGTCGTCAATTTTCGTTGTACACTCGTTATTATTTGATGGCTTTTCTTAGCTTAAGAAATGCTCCGCTGAATGCCTTTACCATCACCCCAATAAAGTCATACTAAAAGCAACTTTATTCCAACCAATGTACAAAGTTACATGTCTTTCAGCCCTCGTCGACTCTATTTGTGCAGAAACTCAAAAGTTCTAATAACCGCTAGTTTGGCATTTAAGCACAAATAGTTATTAAAAACATACATTAATCGCCACTAAAATGAAAATTATAAAGTAACACGCACATGGCTGTTAATTAGAGAAGTGTCGCCCTAATTTGATCCAATACAGCATCGTAACACTGCAATAAATATTCAATTTCCACGGTGAATTATGTGCGATTGATTGATCTCTGCACGATTTTAAACGGTGCACATATAGGCAATTATCGGCCGAACATTCCGCCGCAGTTTACTAGATTAGTGGATGATCAATTTCACATTCAAATCCTACCATAAACACGATTCAAAATAATTTTAAGACTTTATTTCTTGGTGTAATAAATAAATATAAAGTAATTGTCTTTTTATTGCAATCTACACATGTTATTTCTTCATATTTTTTTTACGTCGAAGCCTACTATTAGGGTAAAAGTCAAGGATTATCGAGTTGATAAGGACACCGCTAAGCTAATTTTTTGAGGTTGAAAAAACGGGCAAAAAAAAACCTGTAATTGAAACAGGTGGAGATTAGAGAGACAGTGAGTGCGTCTTGTTTTCATGAGACACTCAAGGCTATGACAAAAGACGATAGTAGATGAGACTGGCCTGTTCTTTTCCTGAGACGCACAAGGCTACGAGAGAAGAAGGTGACCTGTTCTGGAAGAAGATGCCTAAAAAAACTTTTGTCGCACGTGAAGAAAATAATTTTAGAGGCTTAAAGGTTTCTAAATACCAATGATCACGAGCTTGGTAGGTGCTTCTAAGATGGATCTTGGAACAGCTGCTATCCAGTGGCGGCTCGTCAGGGGAGGCAGGTGAGGCATTGCCTCACCATTAATTTTCTATATTAAAAAAATTTAAATATATTCAATAAATTTCTTCCGTGTTGGCTTTAATATTGATAAATAATAATTATACAGTAATTATAAATTATTGTATTAGCGGATTGTTCCCGATTTTTAATGATTAGAATTGGCGCGCCCACCCAAACCGGACTTGAGGCAAATGTAAACCAGCGCAATCGGAATTTATGCAACTTAATATGCTTCCATACAGTTTAAATATATCGTGTTCGTTGTAACGGGCAGATTTATTTCGATATTGGAGGCGAGGCTCAGAGGCTTCTCATTGGTCGGAAATCACCCGCGTGATAGAGAGAGAAAGAGAGAATAATCGCAGCTATTATCGTTTCATAATTATGAACCAAAAACGAAAAAAAAAATTAATAATTTTTTTCTCGAATAACATAGATTTTATAAAAATATTTTCAAAGAAAAGATGTTCATTTCTTAGTTGTCTTCAATATTTATTTGAATGTTTTCGTAATATTTTCCATATTTAAAAAATTATTGGAAAAAAAACAAAACACCTATTTCCGGCGTATAGAATTGTACCAAAAGCTTTCCAGTTCTTCGGATTATCAAATAAGACTTATGTCTAAAGCTTCATGCTAATTGCTGTATTCATTTTTGAAATACAGCGCGCACAGACATACAGACACACAGCATACAGACACAGACACACGGTGCACAGACACACAGGCACACACAGACACATTTTTTTTTTGAAGTTGTTGAAATGGCGTCCAGGGACACCAAAACGGATATTTCCGTAAAAAGAATGTTTGAAAAAATAAAGTTAGTTTCAAAGGTAGATGTTTTTTTAATATATTTAAAACAATAGATTTTTTTGTTCCAGTGTTCAACTACTTTAAATATTAATTTTCAAAAATTTATATGTTTTGTTTAAGTGTTCGACAACTTAAAATATTAATCTACAAACATTCAGAACTTAACCAAAAATCAACAAAACTCAACTGGGTTCAGTTTTATAATTTCAAGTTTTCAAATTCAATTTAGTTTCATTTTTCAAGTTAGTCCTGTGCGTAGAAATAAGGGATCTTAAACCAATATTATTTCACTAGTAGTACTAGTAATAACATGCAAATTTCTTTTGTATCATTCAATATCCGGCGTGGCATCAGCCAGGGAAGTAGTTGTTTCAATAAGTTATTTGTTTATAGTCTTAGTAAGACTTAATTTTGCTTGCAGAGTTACGAACAGGTTGAATATTTATATATTCAGGCTATATTTCGTTTTTTTGAATTTATATATGTATTTATTTTTCTTCGAATTATATCATACTCAATATTCAACCTTTCGTACGCAAAACGTTAAATTCCACCGTTAAAATTTTGAAGATTGATTTATTTCGTACTTTATATTTTCATATTTTCTGGCGAAATTCTGGTGGTATTAGGTTGGCTACCTGGCGAAAATATTATGTGATCAGAAGGCAACGCTGGTTAAGGCAGCTTCACAACAACCCAGGAATGGCAACGAGAACGGGAATGGGAACGAAAATGTACCTGGCTTGTTGTTACCGTTACCGGAAATGCATTATGAGTTGTGTAAACAAAATATACTTAATGTGTTAAGTATGGCTCGGAAAATTGAAATCGAAATGTATTATAACAACGTGAAGGAAATTAGGGAGGCTTTAGAAAGATGTGTAGATAATAATCAATCTGTGCCTCACCAAACCAAAAGTTGACGAGCCGCCACTGCTGCTATCGTCTCTACAATTACCGAGAAAACAACCGCGGAAGATGCTCCGAACTTTTCCTTCAACTAACTAACTCATGAGTTACCTACCCCTAGTAAATATATATTTTCGAAATTTTTACATTATTTCAGGCAAAGTCCTTAAAAAAATGGAAACATTTAATATATCAGGTGTACTAAAACAAAAACTGGACAAGCAATAAGTAGCAAAAGAGATGGTTATGGGCTGAGTGCATGAAAGATGTTCATTCTTTTTTGACTTTTGCAAAAACTCAAAAACTTCATTGATGAACTTTCATCTGATAGTAGGGTCATTCCACATCAATTCACAAAAAAAGATGTCACCAATGTAGACTTGAATATCTTGAATAGTACTTCACTAACAATATGTTCTGTGGCCATCAAAATCAATTCATGGCTGACATGGCCTGGGTAAACTTATGTGGATTGGCCCAGTTACAATCAGAGAATTGTGAAAATGAAATTATTCGGCCTGAAAGTTTAGAAAATAATTTTGATGGATATACGGAAAAGGACCAACACATTATAACATTCACACGCTGCAATCTTCAACACAATTAACGGAAAAAAATTAATTCCACTACCAGAAACACAACTTAACACCAGAAAACGTAATTCAGCACAATCGTCTTCTGTAGAAGCAATGATCCAATATTTTACGAACAAATGGAGAATGTCTTTTTGTAGCCTACGCAAACACTAAAAAAACAATTCATCAAAGAGACCAGCATTAACGAAATTCAAAATTGCTGAAGTTATCATGAACAAAGAATTTTTGCATTTAGAGGAACTAACAGCAAAATCTGTACCCAACATCCCTAGACCTGAAAGTGCAAGTGCTTCTGCTTCTTCATCATGTGTTGATGATGCATCATCTATGGTTAAATTAACATATTTTAACGCGGTGACGGTGTTCAGAGAAACGCTATATCTGATCATCTCGAATAATTTCGTTAAAAAATAAAATATTTCATACTTTGAATCAGGGTTCGGATGATATATATCATCGTATATATATCACGATATATATCACGATATATATCGTGATATATATTCGATGATATATATCATGGATATTTATGAAACACACAATACCAAAAAATTCCCCCGTTTCTCAAATATTTCCAGTTGCAGCAATATGAATAGTAAGCATGTGCTCTAATATAAAGTAGAGATGAGCGAAATGACTCTTTTTGTCGGTTTTTGAAGTGACTCACGACTGTTAAAAATGAAAAAGTAAGTGTGAGCAAAAAAAAAAAAAGGTCCTCACTTTGAAAATTCTTCAATTTATCCCTGAAAACATAGTGAAGAGTAAAAAGGTCCTTATTTCAAAAAATTTTCAATTTGATGTTAAATATTTTGACAATTTAAATGTTATTTTTTTACTATATTGTAAGCAACTGTGTTTGTTTGCAATAAATAAATATAATATAAATAAAGTATGGGCATTATATTATTAATAAGTCACATAAACATTAATATTAATGACCAAGAATAAATATCAAGAAGTTGATATATATCGGATATATATCCGATATATTGATATTTATATAAATATCGGATATTTTCCGAACCCTGCTTTGAATTAGTATAATTTAATATTCTTCAGGTGAAATAGTGTCACGAAAATTTGTGTCTGATTTTCGAATGTCTTGACATGGTTCAATATTTCATCAAAACACAAATTGGTCATTCGAAAATAAATGTAAAAGCGCTTTTCATCCTTTTGAAGCTGTGGCATTAAGGTATAAAATTCTCCATATTTTCTTTTCTCTAGGTTTCCTACCTTCTTTAATTCCTGAAAATTGTATGATAAAATATACATATTGAAAATTATAGTAGATTAAAATACAGTTTATTTATCAAAATACTCAGCTTCCAACATTAGAAACAACATTTCTTCTTCTTTGCCTGAAAGTTAGTCGACTTTAGAAGCTTACTACTAATACCGTGAGCGCGATTTTCAATGTCTCTACAAACGCTTTGGTATGACCAGAAGGGCGACTTCCGTTGCCACGGTAAACACGAACTTTTCATCGCCGCTACTACTCAGATTATTTCGCGGCCGTGTGGGGGTACCTTTAAGGTTTCTAAAGACCGATTAACGGGGATCACCAGTTTGGCTAGGTCCTTTCTGGTGGATTTTAGAACAGCCGCAATCATCCTTGCAACCACTAGGAAGTTATTAACATCCGCGGAAGATCCCATAAAGCTCTTCTTTAACCAAGGTAGCAGAACTGAGTACTTACGTACTTTCTTGGTCTGCTCTGCCCTCGCCCGGTTTCAGGTTATCTCTTGGCTCTTTAGTTGCCTTCGTCCAAACCTCTCCAACGGCAAAATCCATGATCATGGATCCGGTCTTGCTTCGCCCTTAAGCACTATCCCAGGATATGATCCAGTGTCCTCAAATTAGTACCGCATTGCCAACATTTCACCTCCTGTACTCCGTCGACCCTGTTCCTTGCCGCTCTGTCGCCGCATGTATTAGTTTGCAACCTCATCACTGTTATTAACACTGAAATTAATCTATACCAACCAGTAGGACACAATTTGAATGAATAAGGGATACATGAGTAAGAAAGGATGTATTTTTCCTGGAAGATCAATATTTTGAAATATCAGTGGATTTGCAGTTTAACGCAATGTGTGGGGGTTTTCGGGATCGCAAAAATCGATTATTACAATGGAATAAATATGCCACCAATTTGTATTTTATCTGAATGTTTTATCGTTGATAAAAAAAAATGTACAAGAAACTTAATTTGATCTATATTTGCTCTTTGAGGAAATTGTTTCTCCTTCAGAAATTGTAACTTTATGGGTCTGCAAAATCGCAATCTTTACTACTGTTAGTGTAAAAGTACTTAATTTGATCTTCTATATTTGATCTTTGAGAAAAATGTTCTTCTTCAGAAATTGTAACTTTATGGGGGTCTACAAAATCGTACTTAATTTGATCTTCTATATTTGCTCTTTGAGAAAATTGTTTCTCCTTCAGAAATTGTAACTTTATGGGGGTCTGCAAAATCGCAATCTTTACTACCGTTAGTGTAAAAGTACTATTGACGTAAAAAAAACGTAAAAGTACTATTGACATAAAAAAACGTAGAAGTACTATTGACATAAAAAAACGTAGGCATCATTGAACTTTTGTTCAAAACTAAATAAAAATTATCTACATAATTCGTAACTAATCTGGTAATGTCATTATGCTTGTAATTGCACTTCCACGGTAGTTTTTGTTATTGTAATACCTGACTAAATGCAGGATAACAATGACGTTTAGCCACTAATATTTTAGCATAAGATGGATAAACTGACAGGTCACGGTTCGTATTCATCAAATTTCTAATTAATCTGTATTTCTACATTTTTCCAGGAATTATTAAATTTAAAGCAAGGTCGCCTGATATCTCACTTGGAGACGATTTTTGAGCATCTTTAGGAGCGTTTTATATTTAGAAGCTCGCTCTGGTGACTTTGTTGAAATATTCTTCAGTACATTTGAAGGTTGAAGGGGCCCACTGGATGCACGAAGACTCATTTGAGAGGGATATACCAACTCCGCTGTGCGATGCCTCGCAGTTTTTTTGTCCTTCGACTTTTGGTTAGCTCATTGGAAGTGACCAATTCGGCATAATGTCGACCTGTTTTACTCTTTTTATTTGGCGTTCTCGGATGCTTGTTTTCTAAGAGCATTTTACAACAAATGCTCCAAGATATTTATACTAGGATTGGAATTTTTCTTCGATTTCCAATTTCAAAGATTCGAAGCTTCGAAATTAAAAATTTAAATTTCGAAGTTTCTAAGTTTTGAATTCTGATTTGTCAGAATGCTAGCCTCAAGAGCACCGAGCACAGGAAAGATGGTTCTTGCATTTAGATCAAATTTAAATAGCCCAAAAAATTTAATACCAAATAAAAGTGAATGGTCCTAGAATGTCAGGACAATCTAAAGGATCAAGCAAACTTTTTCTCAAAACGGTACTACGTCGAGCAAAAAGTTTAAAACAATATTTGCGGATGAGGTTATAAGGTGAATATATAAAACTATACTTTCAATATATATTTCACTTACTTTCAGAAGTGTTGTCCATTCGAATTCACAAAAAAAATCCGCGCAAGAAATACTCAAAATAATTATTTTGGAGCAACTATTATATTTTACGGAAATTGACAATTTTCATGGATTTGAATAGCGTTATTCGCATAGATATATAATAATAATAATAATAATCTTTATTACCCAACAGGCAAAAGCCCAATTACAGAGTAAATATATATGCGAATAACGTCAACTTAACAAGATATATAAATATAAATGGTTAGAATTTTCGTATCAAGCTGGAATTTATGCACCAATGCCATCTATATATAGAACTAAAGTCTGAACACGTACTTTAATGTTTTTCATTTGGTCCAGGTTTTTGGGTGCTTTATGCTAGAAATGAGCGAAATTACTCTTTTTGAGAGTCGACTCGTCATGAAGAGTTAACTGGAAAGAGTCAATTCTTGAAGTGACTCATGACTTGAAAAATGATAAAGTATGTCTGTAAAAATATCTGATAAGCAAAAAAAAGTTTCACCTGCAGGGCTCATTCTTGCCTTGAATATCCTATGATCTGTGCATTTCATGGTTGATACTCGTTTTAGCCATTCAAATCAACTAATACATGTTTCCTCTTCACTCTACTCCAAATATCAACTTTTGACTTCTTTAAATAACATTTTATTAAAAAAAAAACTGTTATTTCATTTGATATCGTAATATGGAACGAAAAGGCCCTTCGAGCTCCGCACGCCACCACCACCACCGCAACGATTACCACAGTGTTACCAACTCACGACAATGTGTGTATAGATTTCTGGCACTGTATCTTTATTGCGATCTGCCGCCGTAAATCCGGCACCTATCGTGACATATTCTCTGTGAAAATTATGCGAGGGGTCTCGCCGAATACGCGTGATCCCGTTGTTTACATTTTATTTCGCATAATTTCGCACGCGTGATCAACGATTAACACGCCAACATTTAAAATGGAAACCCAACTGGTTTATATGTTAATGAGGAAAAAAGGGTAGATTCGGCCGCGAGGGCGATAATTTTCAAACATGAAAATTCGTTATAATAGATACCATCATCAACTATAGCGCCAAGACGTGGAGCGAACGGCGTTCTCGTGATTCATAAATTTTCACAAATCTTCAAGTGTGTCTTGATATGCAGGCTGAATTGAATTTTTTTTTCTTGCTAAGCGTTCAAGTGCAAAAAGCCACAATTCAGGTTTGATTTATGGAATCTAAAATAATTTATGGTGAAGCATAATAAATACTGATAGATTGTTTAGTAGTTCCGATCAAAATATTTTGATCTATGGAGATGATTTTTGTAAAGTTAAACTAAGGTTTAAAGTTGCAAGTACTGTAAGTTCCCAGCTCTAGAAGCTCTAAAAGAAAACTTGTCCAGTCGTAAAGGTTGAAGTTAATAAATTGTGTAACTGTCTAGTTGTGAAGGTTAAAGATGATAAATTCTGTAAGTTTCTAGCTCTAGAAGCTAGAAGAAGACTTGACCAGTTATGAAGGTTGAGGTTGGCGAATTGTGTAAGTTTCTAGCTCTAGAAGCTAGAAGAAGACTTGACCAGGTATGAAGGTTGAGGTTGGCGAATTGTGTAAGTTTCCAGCATTCTATAGCTGAAAACTTACAGGCTCTAGAGGAAGACTGGAGCAGTCGTAAAGGGCAAAGTTGGCAAATTCTGCAAGTTCCCGGCTCTAGAAGCCCAGAAAGCAAAACTTGTCCAGTCGTAAAGGTTGAATTAGTAAAGATTAACGGTGGTAAGTTCTGTAAGTTCCTAGCTCTAGAAGCTAGAAAAAGACGTGACCAGTTATAAAGGCCGAGGTTAGTGAATTGTGTAACTTTCCAGCTATAGAATGTAGAGGCTGTAGAAGAAGACTGGTGCAGTTGTAAAGGGAAAAGTTGGCAAATTCTGTAAGTTCCCTGCTGTAGGAGCCCAGAAAGCAAAACTTGTCCAGTAGTAAAGGTTAAAGTTGATAAATTGTGTAAGTTCATAGCTCTAGAAGCTAGAAGAAGCCTTAACATGTAGTAAAAGTTGGTGAATTGTGTCTAGAAGGTTTCTAGAGGAAAACTGGTGCAGTTTTTAAGGGCAAGGTTGGCAAATTCTGCAAGTTCCCGGCTCCAGAAACCCAGAAAGCAAAATTTGTCCAGTCGTAAAGGTTGAAGTTAGTAAATTGTGTAAGTTCATAGGTCTCGAAGCCAGAAGAAGACTTAATATGCTGTAAAGGTTGAAATTAGCGAATAGTGTAACTTTCCAGCTCTTGAAGGTAGAAACTCTAGAGGAAGACTGGTGCAATTATTAAGGGCAAAGTTGTCAAATTCTGTAAGTTCGCGGCTCCAGAAGCCCAGAAAGCAAAATTTGTCCAGTTGTAAAAGTTGAAGTTAGTAAATTGTGTAAGTTCATAGGTCTCGAAGCCAGAAGAAGACTTAATATGCTGTAAAAGTTGAAATTAGTGAATAGTGTAACTTTCCAGCTCTTGAAGGTAGAAACTCTAGAGGAAGACTGGTGCAATTATTAAGGGCAAAGTTGTCAAATTCTGTAAGTTCGCGGCTCCAGAAGCCCAGAAAGCAAAATTTGCCCACTCGTAAAGGTTGCAGTTAGTAAATTGTGTAAGTTCATAGGTCTCAAAGCTAGAAGATCACTTGACATACTGTACAGGTTGAAATTAGCAAATAGTGTAACTTTCCAGCTCTTGAAGGTAGAAACTCTAGAAGAAGACTGGTGCAGTTATTAGGGGAAAAGTTGTCAAATTCTGTAAGTTCGCGGCTCCAGAAGCCCAGAAAGCAAAATTTGTCCACTCGTAAAGGTTGCAGTTAGTAAATTGTGTTAGTTAATAGCTCTAGAAGCCAGAAGAAGACTTAACATGTTGTAAAGGTTGAAATTAGCGAATATTGTTACTTTCCAGTTTTTGAAGGTAGACACTCTAGAGGAAGACTGGTGCAGTTATTAAGGGAAAAGTTGTCAAATTCCGTAAGTTCCCGGCTCCAGAAGCCCAGAAAGCAAAATTTGTCCAGTCGTAAAGATTGAAGTTAGTAAATTGTGTAAGTTCATAGGTCTCAAAGCTAGAAGATCACTTGACATACTGTACAGGTTGAAATTAGCGAATAGTGTAACTTTCCAGCTCTTGAAGGTAGACACTCTAGAGGAAGACTGGTGCAGAAGCCCAGAAAGCAAAATTTGCCCACTCGTAAAGGTTGCAGTTAGTAAATTGTGTTAGTTAATAGCTCTAGAAGCTAGAAAAAGACTTAACATGTTGTAAAGATTGAAGTTGGCGGATTGTATAAGTTTCCAGCTCTAGAAGGTAGAAGCTCTAGAGGAAGACTGGCGCAGTTATTAAGAGCAAAGTTGGCAAATTCAAAGCTCTAGAAACTCAGAATGAAAATTTGTGCAGTCATAAAGGTAGATATTGGTAAATTGTTCAAGTTTAATTCGAGAAGCTACAAACTTTAGACGAAGATTGTGAAAGTTTCCAGGTGTAGAAAACTTGGAAAACTGTGCAAGTTCCAAGATCTGAAAGCTCTCGAAGAAGACTCGATTGCTTGTAAAGGGAAATTCCGTGATCCAAAGTAAAATCCCATAAAATAAATCAAAACTTACAAGTGTAACACGTCGAAATGTAAACGACGTACTAACCCCCAGTTAATTGAAGGCATTAATTAAGTGCATTGTTGAGTGTATCGCCATAAATTTATTAACCGTTTACTTACATCGAGCGGACAAGCTCGAAATTTATTATGAGGATGGCCAAGTAAAACAAACACACGGATAATAATGAGTATAAATTGTGAACGTCATGCAACATAAACTGGCCTCTAGGAATTCGTCGTCGCATTATTCCGAGGAGGCCGAATTATTTTCCCACAAAACGCGGCGCCGTCTAACCAGCTCTCATAAAAAATGCATCCACCGCCGCGCGCCCCCTCAAAACCCTGCCCCCCGCGTCACCCCCTCGACGTAATTAGATTAAATTAACGTACTTCCTGCGCGACACCAATAAAATTCACCATCTGCGGACAGGTGCTGATAAACGGCATCTTTTCATCGCGGGATTCCAAATTTACGTTACATTTTATTACGAACTCAATTTTGACTGTGAAATAAATTATATTTCGAATACATTAGCATAACTTAATTTCTAATATATTTTTATTTTGTTTCAGGTATGTATCAACTTTTTAAGATCTTTCTGCACATTACTACGTAAGTACTTTGTGGTATTAACAATTCTTGCTTTAAAAGTACAAGGATGCTCTGTGAATTTCAGCTTTAAAATGACATATTTGTTATTTCATGGAAGATTCTATCTGATACCTAATAGTGGCTTAAGTTGAAATTTTGGCTGTTTGCAATTTTTTTTTCTTTGAGCTCCATCAGGTACATTTTCTTGAGCCAGTGGGAGGGGGAGATTAGTTACGTCACGTCACGTTACGAAATCATTTTCGTGCTTATTCCCCACCTGACCTCTATATCTAGAGGTAATCACCATCCGCTACTTGTGACCCCATTAGTAGCTTGTATAGGGTGTCCCACGAAAAAGTTGCATTTTAAAATTGCTATAAAAAAAAGACGGGTGGATATTTTTCAAATATATTTTTTTATTGAATAGCCCCAACATTGCGGTTTAAAAATGGAAGACCAGTTCATTCATATGGCTGCCCCGGCTGGCTTTGCAGTAGCCCATTCTGTCGACCCAATTTTTCATGGCATTTTCGATGGTGTGGCCCTCAATGGCTGCAATGGCGACTTGAATCTCGTGCTTTGGGTCGTCAATCGTCTCTGGATGGTTGGCGTAGCACTTATCCTTGACGGCTCCCCATAAAAAATAGTCCAACGGGATCAAATCGTAGCTGCGAGGTGGCTAGTTGACATCGCCGTTTCGGCTAATTATTCGATTTTCGAACGTACCAAGCAAAAGTTCGACTGTAACGTTGGCTGTGTGGCACGTGGCGCCGTCCTGCTGGAACGAAATGCCGCCGATGTCTTCCTCTTCCATTCGGGGAAGGAATAAAATTTTCAACATGCCGCGATAGTGCTCACCATTGACGGTTACGGCGGCTGCTGCTTCGTTTTCGAAGAAAAACGGACCAATGATTCCGCCGGACCACATACCGCACCAAACAGTCACTCGTTGTGGGTGCAGTGACTTTTCCATGATTATATGTGGATTTTCTGAGCCCCAAATGCGGCAGTTTTCCTTAATCACATAACCACCGATGTGGAAATGAGCTTCATCTGAAAAGATGATTTTTCGATAAAAATGCTCATCTTCCATGAAGCGTTCTTCGGCCCAATGGGCGAACTGAAATGGCATCGGATGGTCGTGCGGCTTCAGCTCTTGCACCAATCGAATTTTGTACGGATTTAAACCGAGGTCTTTCGTCAAAATTCTTTGAAGGGACGTGCGAGAAATGTTCAATTCCTGCGAGCGGTGTCGAATTGATGTTGATGGATTGTCACTCACACTTTCGGCAACAGCAGCAATATTTTCGATTGAGCGCACTGGACGAGCACGGGAACGCGTTGTTTTGTCCATTAACGAGCCACTTTCATGCACACGCTTCACAAATTTATCCACAAACTGCCTGGAAGGCGCTTTATTTTTCCAGAATTTTGTGCGAATTTTTCTTGCAGTTTCGGTTGAAGACCACCATTTTGGAAGTAAGTTTTCAATATTTCCCAATTTTCTTCGAGCGTAAACTTAACCATTTCGTAAACCGCAAACCTTTTACTAAATATTTGACACATTGGCAAAGTCATTCGAGCTGTCAAAGCCGAAATAATCGGTAGTTCAAAAAGCAACCGATAGATAGCACAGGTTCAAAATTCTACAACTTTTGCTCAAGAGTGGCGATTCCATTGTACTATGCTGATGTCTTCGATTTTGTAAGGCAAACGGAGTATTTTGCGGCATAGTCGTACTTTCTAGTGTCGGACATCATTCTGCAAGCGACCGAGTCTTTATCATTGACTTAGAATTTATCATCGGTGGTAGCTTGTTCTTCGAATTTATCCTTCCAGCTATTTTTGAAGTAGATGGCGTTAACGAGGATCAAACGCTTAAGTGCACTGATCTTGTTTTTTGGTCCTCTCCGCGGCCCAGGCATTAATTATTTCAGCGGCCACTTCATTCTGGGCGAAATACATCTTTGAAACTTTGCTTCAAGGCATATTTCTCCATTACGTAAACTTTGTTGGTTCTTCTCACCAAAGTGACGTTCTTGTCGTTGTTCAACGAGAACATTATTTACGACAAGGCGTCAGTCTGGGATGGCTAGGCTTCCTTGGTACGCCTTCGGGGTTCTGCTGCTCCTGGGAGAGGACGCTTTGGCAACTCACCGGGGAGAAGAATACATTGCCTGAGTTTTGGGATAGCCGATCATAAAGTTTGTTGGTGAAATTATCGTTGGCTTTGGCCGCAGCCCTTGCGTTTTCAGAGACTAGGAAAGTCAAAGGAACTTTGAACAACATGTTTGCTGGCCGTTCATTTCTTTTAGTAAACCTAAAAATTTGTTTGCACCGCACCGTGTGCGCGACCGGAATGTCGAATTCAGTATTTCCGTAGTAATTTTCGACATAACGAAAAATTTTGCTTTCAAAAATTTCATGTTCTGCCCAAAAAGTAATATTTTTGAAAAACTCTGATAGATTTTAGAGCTGAATCCAATGTAGAAAACTTTTGTTTTCATTGTATAGATAGGTAAATACAAAGAAAATAGATATTGCTCATTGTATCAACCGTAGAAGTATTGAACTTAAAAAATTCAAAGTCCTGTTTGTAGATAGATAGATTGGCAGAAAATAGATATTAACAGAATAATTGTTAATATATTCTGTATCCATTGTAGAAGTATTGAACTTTGTGAAATTCAAAATCTCGTTGGTAAATAAATATATATTGCTAATTGCTAACATATTCCATATCCATCGTAGAAGTCTTTTCGAAAAATTCAGTTTTGCTTGTAAATAGAACGGTAAATAATTGTTAATATATTCTGTATCCATTGAAGAAGTATTGAACTTTGTGAAATTCGAAGCCTTGTTTGTAAATGGACAGATAAACAGGAAATAGATATTACTAATTCTTAACAAATTCAGCATCCATCGTATAAATCTAGAACTTCAAAAAATTCGAAATTTTGTTTATAGATAAGATATAGACAATATACAGGGTGGCCGATTTATCTGAAGACATTAAAATATCTCGAAAACTACCCATCAGATCAGAAAAAATTCTGAATAAAATCTATGAGCCTGAAAGAGGGCTATCCAATAATACCAAAGTCGACCTCACCACCACCCCCTGGGATGGGGGGGGGGGGGAACTTTGAAATTTTAAATAGGAACCCCCATTTTTTTATTGCAGATTCAGATTCCCCATAAAAAATAAGTAACTTTTATCTAAAACATTTTTTTCGATTCGTGTTAGACGGCGCTGTAATCGCAAGAAACCTGAAATTACACATCGGAATTGAAAAAAGAAAAACACATGTATAATTTTTCAAAAACCTATTGATATACGAAATAATACGAAACTCGATCCACCTTCCCCCACCCCTACCCCATGGGAGTGAAAATTGAAGTTGCTGAAAATTGTGATTGGAAAACCCAATTTTTTATATCAAATCCTGGCTTTCCTAGGCAAAATCCATTGATTTGACTTTATTGTTGATTTTTAATTTTCTCACACATGGCGGTGCAATCGAGAGCAGTCTAACTGTGATATACGAAATAATACGAAACTCGATCCTTCTCCCCCCATCCCTACCCCATGGGAGTGAAAATGGGAGTTGCTGAAAATTGTGATTGGAAAGCTTAATTTTTTATAGCAAATCCTGGCTTTCCTAGGCAAAATCCATTGATTTGACTTTATTGTTGATTTTTATTTTTCTCGCACATGGCGGTGCAATCGATTATACGAAATAATACGAAACTCGATCCAACCTCCCCCCACCCCTACCCCATGTGAGTGAAAATGGAAGTTGCTGAAAATTGTGATTGGAAAACTCAATTTTTTATATCAAATCCTAGCTTTCCAAGACAAAATCCATTGATTTGACTTTGTTATTGATATTAAATTTTCTCACACATGGCGCTGCAGCCGAAAGCATTCTAACTGTGACCATATTTATTTATCTATTTAATTTCGTTCTCAACAGATACAAGAAAGGTCTAATTACAGAGAAATATCATAATTAAAAAAAATACATCCCAAGCACAATACTTAATTAATATTCGATTTTTTTTTGGTTAGTATTTTTGATTTTTCGAGCCGAATTTTTAAATTTTAGAACTGTATTTTGGATATTTTTTTTGGTTTAAATTTTTGATCATTTGCTCTAAATATTCTTTATTTTGACCTGAATTTTTTTTTTATTTTGACCTAACTTTTCGATTTTATTGTTAAAATTTTCGATTTTTTAGTCCTTATGAAGATCGAGCCGCGTTGATCGATCAAAAGATCAAGCGGCGTTGATCGATTAAAAGATCAAGCGGCGTTGATCGATCAAAAGATCGAGCGGTCTTGATCGATCAAATAATCGAGCAGCGATGATCGATCAAATAATCGAGCGGCGATGATCGATCAAAAGATCGAGCGGCGATGATCGATCAAATAATCGAGCGGCGATGATCGATCAAAAGATCGAGCAGCGTTGATCGATCAAAAGATCGAGCGGCTCGATCGTTTGCAAAGATCGAGTACTCGATCTTTTTTTATCGATCTTACCCATCCCTATTTTGAACCCTTCTAAACAGTCAGGAAGCGACTCATTCCCGGCCTTATCTGGGAAAGTACTTTCCCGGCTAGCATGTGTAAATTATACCAATAGTTAATTTTAAAACATATTAAATCTGGAATATTACTTACACACCTCCAGAAATAAGGGAGGGAAGTTGCTAAGGGTGCGATAAATAAACTATTTCCAAGTAAGTTGTAATTAATTTAAGCTTATAATATGCTTCAAACTTACCTAAATGTTTATCGAAATTTAAGGTTATGTTTACCTTTGTTTCTCATTTCTCGTGTAGGCATCGATCGACGCCAATTAAAAATACGCACCGCAATATATCGACAGAAGCGGCTCTTTTTCGCCGGGAATAAATAGTATATTATTAAACGAGTGAGAAAGTCTGTTTATATTAACTTATAACGAATTATACAGCGGCAGTTCGCTGACAAAAAACAAATCGTAACCATAGTAACAACTAAACTGCTGAGAAAGTAAAATCGTCGTCATGTCATTGGTTGAAACCTGTTGGGCAATGAAACCGCTATCATTTGATTGGTTGAAACCTGTTGGGCAATGAAACCGCCATCATTTGATTGGATGTCAGCTGTGGAGAAAATGATTCGGTCGAATAATGGACAACTTTCTCAATCAAAAACGATTTGACAACATTTATATTATTTAATAAGATGCGAAAAACATACATTCTACTCTCGCTGTTTAATAATAATAATAATAAATTGTCTTTATTGTTGTTTCTTCCGTGATATTGAATGTTTACATTATTATTGTTATATTTGCCGCCGTTAGCATATTCCTATATCTGTCGGTGCTTATGCCACTCAGAATGAGTTTAGATTAACATTCGGGCAATAGATTCCGCCACTTTGGCGTTTCTACGTTTTCTAGTTTTCATATTTGCATAGATATGACATTCCTAGTTTAGGTGCGCTTTTAGGCCTACTTGACTTTTTACATGTTAGCAAAGAATTTGTACGAAATTGTATGCATTTACGAGCGAGTTTAATTATACTCTCCGTTAAAAAAAAACTCAATTTGTAGTTTCGTGTTGTGTCGCAATTTAAAAAATCTTTCTTATTTGCTGTGGTAAATGTAATAATAGGTGATTAAAAAAAGCGCGCGTTGTTACCAATTTTCGAGCTTGGAAATGCGCGCAATTATGCAAACGAGGTCCACGCGATTAAGCCCAGATTAAGATCTGACATATTTTGGGGTTCTCGGGCTGATTTTTTCGGGTGGAACGCAGACGTCGGCAGATTTGGCGGGAAGTCGGGCTTCGGTCGGTAAGATTCCTTGCGTTTCTGGGGGGGCATTAGTGGGACTTCCGGATAATCCGGTGTTGACATTGGCAAGCGGAGATTTTGAGATTTCCCCGGGCGCGCGTTTATATCTCATTTATGTTCGGAAGGGAGGCGATTATTTAGCGTGTGTCCCGGATATGAGGACGGGATGGGATGGGATGGGCTTTAATTCATTATAATTTCTTTGAAGTGGATGGTGGATGGGATGTGTATTAGCGAGCGGTGGTGGTGGCAGATGAATGTTCGATGTAGAGTGATGATATTCGCGATCGCCCCAGACGATTCACGCTTGGCCGAGACCAATTCAGAGCCGGAATTTATCCTATCAATTTCTGCCCGTTGAACCGGCAAAGAGCTCCCTCCCCCGCCTCATTACCGCGCGCCGGATGGGACGCCATCTTGTTCCGCTCGCCGTGATTTTACATGTCGTTGTGTTTGTTTAATCATGCGCGAGTAATCCGCCGTGGAAATTTATAATTGGACATTGGCGTCGCATAAAAAACACTTAATGAGCCTTTCCGACCTTATCCCCGAGCCCATTACCACTGAGGAGGGATCAACAAAGAATTTTGCTTTTCCCTAAGTATGATCCGCATCAGGAGAAATTACGGCCGCCCCGGCGTCAGCTCTTTTCATTTCATTCCATTTCGGCCCTAGGATGAAAAGGAATCCTCGGGTGACCCTTGTTTGCGGTCGTTAAAAATAACTTGCGCAAACTGGGTAATTCGATGAAAGGGCGTGTTGACCAAAGGGCAACTAAGTGCCGGTCACGTATAGAAGAAGTAATGACCCGTCCAGATTTGTGCAGTATCACATCACCCGCGTCTTTGCTCCTCCACGGTCAATCGCATTCTTACCAATCCGACCGCAAATATCTTCTCTCCCCGCATCCGCAAATATTTGGCTTGGCTTCTTTTTTTTTTTGTTGCATTTGGCCCGCGTCTAAAAAATATATGCGTCACCTCTGAATTTTTACTTCAACATCAACGCCAGTGTGGGCTTCCATTGTTCAATTGGTGCTACTGATGTATTCCCCATATGTAAAACTAGGCGTGACGTGTAGGCAGAAGAAGTCGGACTTACCCAACACCGCTCTAACACCACGGGTGCGCGTAAATCAAAACCAAACAACAATTTCTTCTTTGTCCGTTCGCGCGCCCAACTACCGCTGATTTATCGCGGTAATTAATAATCCGCGCCTGAACCTGTCGATTGCTCTTTTTGTGCCGGCTCGACAGGTTTTTAGTTAAATCATAAGGTGACAAATTTCGAGCTCGTTTTATTGTAACGAGACAGCGCAGTTAAAGTGTCAATCACAGGCTGCACAGTCGCCCAACGCGCCTCTGCGCGCCGCGTTTGTTACGCGTCCGCCAACACTTCGCTGCCTAATTGGACCTTGATTAATCCCCGGAGTGTACAGATTTTTTCGGCAGCGAGGCATAACTCAAACAGGACCGGATTTTATGCCCAATCAATAAACATCTAATTCTATCTTGCCTTGTTATTATCGATCGACTGTTGATTATAAATTGGCGCTTATATCCGGCCTGGAACGTGTTGGGCGCCAAAGAGTTCTAGAAGAAAAAGAAGAAGCGTGCCGGATAGTCTAACGACGTTACGTCGTAGTATTAATTACCATTTTTACCGGTTATTATTACTATTACGAGATTATATAGTACAATCGCGCAGAGGTGACAGTGACTCATGCTTTTTCGATCTAATCATCGCGTTTGGATAAATATCTATACTCGTTCGCATGCTTAAGAAAAACGAAATGACATACGAAACGTATGTCGATATGTAAATTCAAGGGCTAAGTGCAACGTATGTCTTTTCTCATTCTATCTATTCTAACCTCAAAATTCACGTGCTTGTATCTGGTTTTGACGTCTCGGATTTCGATTTATTTAAGAGCAGAATTGATTGTATCCATTTCATTAATAAAACGGTTAAATTTAATGACCAATTTCCAGTTGTCTTTATCGATTGCCAAAAAATGCACCCGCAAGGTTTCGTCGGGAAAATATTTTCGAGAATTTTTAAATTTCCCGCCTAGACTGAATCGAATTATTTTATGGACATACGTTTACTAGAAACTTAATTCAGGCAACATGGAGTGATGACTCACTGTCACCTCTGCGCGATTGTACTATACACTCTACTGTAGATTTATACTACCTTTTTGCTTCGATTGATTGTTTAATTAAAGTTGGCGCTTATATCCGGTCTGGAACGTGTTGGGCGCCAAAGAGTTCTGGACGAAAACGAAGAATCGTGCCAGATAGACGCCGTTACATCGTAGTATTAATTACTGTTGTTACCGATTATCATTACTATTGCGAGATTATACACTCCACTGTACATTTATACTACCTTTTTGCTCAGACTGCAAAGTGTGCGACGCATACAAGCGCCTGGATAAGTCGTCAGGATATTAAAGTCATAACAACAATTTCAGACGAAGAGGCATTTTTTTTTACTTTCTCCGTACGAAGTCTAATTGGCACAATGTTTGGAAAACATGATTTTGTGTGTGTACGAATCTCATAAACTAAAATTGTACTTATCTGGTTTGGGTTGTAAGCCGACGATATGTTTAATGGTATTTTCGTCTTAAAATTTCATCTACTTCGTTATGTTAAAGTTTGTCATAGAGCTAGACATGAAATATTGTATAGGTAGACTAAATAAGTGTTGCTAATTAAAAGAAAAATCGAACAATTATTTCTTTTGCGCATTTTTACTTTCTCCGTTACGAAGTACGAGAAAGTATTGTGATCGTGATTTTCTTTTCAAAAATTTTTTTTTTACGGAAATATCCGTTTTGGGGTCCCTAGATGCCATTTCAACAATTTCTGGGAAAAAAAAATTGTGTGTGTGTGTGTGTCTGTGTCTGTGTGTGTGTGTGCTGTATCTCAAAAACTAATAGAGCAATTGATATGAAACTTTAAACATACGTCTTATTTGATAATCTGAAGAACTGAAAAGCTTTTGGTTAAATTTCCTACAACGGAAGTGGGCGTTTACCTTAGCTGTTTTTTGTTTTTTGCCAATATTTTCGTAAATACGAAAAATATCACAAAAACATTTAAACAAACTTTGAAGACAACAAAGAAATGAACATCTTTTGCTTGAAAACATTTTTCATAAAATCATTTGTATTTGAGAAAAAAATTATTATTTTTATTTTTTAAATTTTTGGTTTATAATTATATACCGATAATAGTTACAACAAATTTATGTTAATAATAATTGTAGAGAATGCTAAAATAAATAACTTATAAAGAATAAGTTTTTTTCGAAAACCCTTTAGTTTTTGAGTAAATTTTTCCACCTTTCATAATTTTGACGTTTTAAACTTCAGTTTTATCCGAGTCTACCTAAAATAGGATTTAAATTGAAAATAAACCATGAAAACGTACATATAAATGGCTATGATACCATCAAGTCGGAGAAAATAACATGATGGCCACATCACCATTTTTTTAATTACATAACTTCTGAACGCATAGTTAGATTTTGATTATTTAAACGTGAAAATGTAGCAAATTTAACACATTTAAAAAAATTATTAGAAAATTTTCATCTTAAATCAATTGCCAAAATCGCAAATTTTTAAATCAAAACAAAAAATCGTATTTAAAAAAAATAATATAACTGTTGGACGCGTTGTTGGATTTTAAAAATGTAGCGAATTTAACGCTTTTTGAAAAATCATTGAACAATTTCTACCTTAAATAAACGTATTTGCCAAAATCTCAATTTTTTTAATAAAAACAAGAAATCGTATTTTTTATAAATTACGTAACTCTCGAACGCGTCATTAGATTTTGATGATTTAAACTTGAACATGTAGCGAATTTAACACTTTTTGAAAAATCATTGAAAAATTTCCATGTTAAATCAACGCAAATTGCCCAAACGCAATTTTTTAAGTCAAAACAAACAAAAAATAATTAGCTACCTGCTAAACGCATTGTGAGATTTTGATTATTTAAACGTGAAAATGTAGCGAAATTAACACATTTTAAAAAATCATTGGAAAATGTTCATCTTAAATCAATGTAAATTGTCAAAAATCAAAACTAAAACATCGTATTTTTTTAAATCATATAACTGTTGAACGAATTATAGCGAATTTATCACTTTTTGAAAAGTTATTGGAAAATTTCCCCCTTAAATCAATGCAAATTGCCAAAATCGTAAATTTTTAAATCAAAACAAGAAATCGTATTTAAAAAAAATATATAACTGTTGAACGCGTTGTTAGATTTTGATGATTTAATCGTGAAAATGTAGCGAATTTAATACGCTTTGAAAAATCATTGTAAAATTTCTATCTTAAATCAACGCAAATTGCCAAAAATTCAAATTGTCAAAAAAACGCAAATTTTCAAGTCAAAACAATTTCTTTAAAATTACGTAACTGCTGAACGCGTTCTTAGATTTGATGATTTAAACGTGAACATGTAGCAAATTTAACACATTTTTAAAAATCATTGGAAAATTTCCACCTTAAATCAACGCAAATTGCCAAAATCTTAGTTTTTTTTAAATCAAAACAAAAAATCGTATTTTTTATAAATAAATAAAGTAATAAAAGTAAATAAATAATTAAATAAAGGAACTTCGTAAGCGTTAAAATTGGTAATTGGGTGGACTATTTTCATGAAATTTTTCAGAATTTTTCATTAACTTGTTCGTTAGTGTAAAAAAAGTGTTTAAAAAATCGATTAAAAAACTTTTAGAATTTTTTTTAGGGTTTAAATGACCTTGGAAAAAGGATCAAATATATAATTGTATGGACTATTTTCATGATTTTTTTCAGAATTTTTCATCCACTCGTTCGTCAATAAAAAAATAATTTAAAAAAAAATCGATTTACAAACTTTTGGAATTTTTCCCGTAACTAAATGACCTTGAATGACTTCTGGAAAAAAGGATCAAATATGGAATTGTATGAACTGTTTTCATGATTTTTTCAGAATTTTTCATCCACTCGTTCGTCAGAAAAAAAATAATGTTTAAAAAATTGATTTCAAAAACTTTTGGAATATTGTCTAAATGGCCTAGAATAACCTTGAAAAAGATTGGTCAAATGGGTAATTGGGTGGACTATTCTAATGATTTTTTCAGAATTTTTCATCCACTCGTTGGCCACTATAAAAATAATTATTAAAAATCGATTTAAAAAGTTATGTTGAATGACCTTAGAAAACATTGGTCAAATGGTTAATTGGGTGGACTATTTTCATGATTTTTTTCAGAATTTTTCATCCACTTATTCGTCAGTATAAAAACAATGATTAAAAAATCGATTTAAAAAGTTATGTTTAAAATCTTTTGAAATTTTTTCAGTGTCGAAATAACCTTAAATAACCTTGGAAAAAATTGGTCAAATGGTTAATTGGGTGGACTATTTTCATAATTTTTTTCAGAATTTTTCATCCACTCCTTCGTCAGTAAAAAAATAATGTTTATAAAACCAATTAAAAAACTTTTGGATTTTATTTTCATTATGGTCGGTCTATATGACCTTGAATTACTTTGGAAAAAAACTGGCCAAATTTAGCAATTTATCTGAGACTTTGAACATAAGTCTTATTTGATAATCCGAAGAACTGAAAAGCTTTCGGTAAAATTTCGTACACCGGAAATGGGCTTTTTGTTTTCTTCCAATATTTTTTTAAATATGAAAAATATCACAAAAACATTTAAACAAATATTGAACACAACAAAAAAGAAATGAACAAGTCCTGTTTGAAAATATTTTTCGTAAAATCATTGCTATTCGAGAAATTTGTTTTTTTCATTTTTGGTTTATAATTATGAAACGGTAACAGTTACAGCAAATTTATGTTAATAATAATTGTAGAGCATACCAAAATGAACAACTTATAAAGAATAAGTTTCTTTCGAAATCTCTTTGGTTTTTGAGTAAACTGACCATTTTCATCATTAATAATTTTCTTCGATTCTACAAAACGCTCGATGTACATTTAAAATTTGATTTAAATTTAAAATAAACCATGGAAGCGTAAATATAAATGATACTATCAAGTCGGAGAAAGTAACATGATGGCCACATCACAATTTTTTTATTAGCACTCGTTTAACCAGTTTATCAGTTCTGACGTAGTAAAAAAAAAAACGTCAGCGAGTTCATCATTTCTTCACACTTTTCAAGCAAAAAAAACTCTCTTTTAGACTATTTAGAGAAATACGTTTTAGGCCCTGCATAATTTGCGTCATTGTCTTAAATTTGTCGCCCCAGGCTGCGGTCTAATGTGCCTATTAGGAAACCCAGTGTTGGATCGAATCGGTTTGTAAGGCTACATTTTTCTGTAGTCAGCTAACGTCTGCAAACTGAGGCTTATATCATCATCATTAACTGCAATATACTTACTTAATATAGTTTCCTCGCGAGTTATTGCGAACAACCATGTACAACACCCAGTGTTGCTAATTTTCGCTTTTTATAGAATTTTCTCGAATATTGAAAAGGAAAGATCACCAAAAATGATTTTCGCTTTTAAAGATCACCAAAAATTATTATCATTTTTTAGACAATTTTTAATGTTAAAAGGAAAAGATCACCAAAAAATGTGAATTTTCTCAAATGTTTAATTAAAGTCCGTTTTAATTAGGGAAAAAATGTTTTGTTTTTTAGAGACAATTTCTCTAATCTTGAAACGAAAAGATTACCAAAAATGTTTCGGTTTTTAGAGAATTTTCTCAAATGTTGAAAGGAAAGGATTACTAAAGATTATTTTCGCTTTTTAGAGAAAAAGGGCCATAGTGGGGGGTAACTCATTACCCAAGTCCACGTTCTTCCACTGCCACCGCGGCACTAATGTTGAATGACTTTCGTGTAGGACTTGAAACACGAGACTATTTAAAGTAACTTCGCTGTAAACAGTTACGTTGTAAACGTATTATATGTGTGACAAGTTGCCTAGTTGCCCAATTATCCGTTTATGTAATCAAATTAGTTTAAATATGGTCTCTGTGTTGGATCTATTAAATAAAAAAATAAAAATAAAATGTAATTTTAGAAGAGGAGGATGGATTTTTCTAGAAGTGGTATGCATATATAAATTTTCAGTAAAGCTTTACTTTCGATGTAATAATCTTCTTTAGAAACTTTGCGATATCTTGTATTGTGTATATCGGAAGAGATATTTTAATATGATAAACATTCCGGGAAGCCGGGAATGTTTTTGTTTTTTTTTTATGTATATATGCGAGTGGTCTGGGCTGTATTTCATTATATACGGTTATATGGGTGTGTGTGTGTGTATCCGGACGAAAGGCAATACGCTGGCCAGTTATTGCATGCAAATTCCTACGACCGTAGTCGAGAGCCCTCTCTCGCTGGACGTCCTCGCCAATAAAAGAAAACTAAACAAGATCCCTGAAGAATTCCCTTCGTTTTAATGGCATACAGCCCGACTACCTAACCCCGATCGCGAAAACACCGGGATTCCACCCTGAATACAATCCAATTAAAAAAAAAATCGCCTCGAACCCATCTCCGGATCTGGCCGCCGTTAATGGCCTCGCCGAGTGTGGTGGCTTCATTAAGGAAATTTTAAGAGAAGATTTCGGCGGCAGGATCTGAACGTGGTCGAGCTGGGACGCGGGACTGCTAACTTAAATTTGAATCCAATGAGAATTCCATTCGTGCAGCTCTTGATCTTTTAGCTGGTCTCGTTTACATCGCTGATTGTGTGCCCTGGCCCTCAAGAGTCGCTGCACTGCCATTGGGCTAGAAAATGCTGAAATAACGTTTGCTTCCCTGCGTCCAACGCTCCAAGAGACTCGTAAGGGTTTCATTTCTATACCGTATAACTGCTCGTTCATTCATCAAACTTCCACCCCGAATACAATGATTGTGCATTCGTTATACGTATACGTATATAAATATATGGAAGAAAAATACGGTTGATTTGAAATAATGAAGAGAGAGTGTGTATGTGTGCGAATTGCGAAATGCGAATGGGGGCGGGAAAGTTTTCAGTTGTGCCGTGCGGGTGCATAATGTTCGCGCTAGGGGTGAAAGACAAGATGACGAGCCCCATTTGCTGGGGTAACAAGTCAAGATGGCGGACGTGTTTGGTTATGTTAACTAGCCGCCCTCTCTGTCAACATTTTTCTACATATGGATGAATCTACCGACATTGCTCACATGCGTCTGCTGGAATGTAAATGTGGGTATCCCGGTATTTCTCCTATTTACATTTGTCCTGAAACTACTGACATACATATTCAATCAGTTCTATCGTCACCCTTACTCGCATCTATCCAGCACATCGAAAACTATCTGTGGTAGATTGAGGAAATTAAATCATCACGGGAAACAACATAAAACTATCCAGCAAAGTAAAAACTCTATTTGAACTTAATTGAACCAATGAATGAATTTTGGGTTATTGCAAATTAGAGATTTGTTTTTGTTTATTGCTTACAAAAACCTTTTACATGTGCAGGGCCGATCCTGTACCCTTGGCCGCCCGCGTGCAAATGATGAGTTGGCCGCCCCCTCAAGTGCATTTCTTGGGGGTTGCGTGTTTACTATTTTAGTAATAAGACACCAAAAAGTAACTTATTATCAAGAATATATATATAATTTCAATTACATATAATACGTAACTTTTTGCTACAAAACGAAATATTCGCGATTTTATGCATTTACGATTTTTTTAAATATTGTTTCAATT
This sequence comes from Ocypus olens, assembly GCA_910593695.2. Taxonomy (NCBI): domain Eukaryota; kingdom Metazoa; phylum Arthropoda; class Insecta; order Coleoptera; family Staphylinidae; genus Ocypus; species Ocypus olens. The sequence continues at coordinate 46,154,347 of OU343049.1, forward strand.
AAATAATTTGTGCAACGTTTCGACAATAGAAGTCGCCCTAATGGTGTATCTATCTATTACGAATACTTGGGGTTATAACTTCATAGTGAAAAACCGTTTCTCTGTCAGCGTCTATATTGACCTGATGAGATATAATAAGATTGAAACTGGTGCTCGATTGTCGCACGGGGAAACGATATTTCAATGTTTATCAATGATATTGTTATAATTGTCGCTGGTTTCTTATTGTCTGTGGATTTCTCCACTCAGTCAAGGAAATTGTCGAATGTTAATATAATTAAGTTAAGATAAGATAATAGATGTTGCCCTGATGGTGTATCTAGCTATTACGGTTTGAAATTTTAATTATTTACATTCAAGTTGACACAATGCCACCGGAGCATGTTGATGGTAGAGCCACTTATACAATATACCTCCCCCCCCCATCATTTTTTTAAGAAAGAAAGAATGATTTATCTTCCTATACCTAAATAACTGGCGAAAAAGTGTTTTAAGAGTTGATTAAAATTTTTTGCTAACCTTGAAACTGCAGGTTCTTCTTGACTCTATATAACGAGCCGCCCCTGTCCTCAGCACTAAACTTATTGATAATTGAATTGTTTTGTGGCTGATAATTGTTGATAAATTCATTATATTTAAGGATGGGTGATATTTCACGTACCTGTGATTTTTCACTCATAGTAAAAAATCACAGGTCGTTACTGAATTTCACCGTGACTGTGATTGCGACTGTTAGCCAAACTGTGACTGCTAATTAAACAGTGATTGCTACTTCAAACGTGATTGCTACGTAAAATTGTGATTGATACCCAAACTGTGATTGTTAGCGAAAATCCTAATTTTTTGACATTTTTCACCAATTTTATAGAAAATTTTCTTAACCATTTTTCAAAGCCCGTAAATTTTGGCACATTTTGGTTTTCAAATAATCGAGATCACCTGACACGTTTGGGTATTATAAATCTTTAAAAAGGTATTTAATATACGTTTCTAAACTTCTGGACTCAGAAACCTTGTTTTTGGACATTTTTTTACACATTTTACAAACAAGTTTCTTAACAATTTTTTGTAAATATTTTAGTTTTCAATCAATGGAGATCGTCCAACGCGTTTGCAAGTTATAAACTTCGAAAAAATCACCGGCAAAAACTATTTAATAACAAAAAAAAATAATATAAAAATCATTTATATTTTTCTTCGATGATTTTTTTCACATTTTAAAGCTTGTATTATTAAAATTGTTCAACATATTTGGAAGTGCTATTTTCAAAAATCGACAAACACCTTTTGCAAAAATTTAACACACAAATGTATCGATTTTGACGTTTCAATGAAAAAATTCTCTAAAATGAGAAAAAAGGGTTAAAAAACAAGATTTGCAGTATTTAACACGTTTGGTCGCTATACGTTTTAAAGAACCAAACATTGAGGATTCGATTTTTAAAACGTATAACGACTACACTTGAAAATCTTGATTTTCTAATCTTTTCTTTTTTTTTGAAAATCGTAAATTTGGCACCATTCTGCTTATGAATGATCATAATCAAGATTTTATAGGTATTTTATTAACCTTTTCTCATTTTTTTTTATTTCGACTTGAAATCGAATGATGAAAATCAACATTTTATTATCTTTTGATTAATTAATTTATTGGTAAAAAACTAGGTGCATGGGCAATAAGATATGGCCCACTCACCACGTAATATAGCACCCACCCACCATTCACTCTACCAACTTTATTCTAACCTAAAATTCTGTATGGTTGAAGAAACGTGAAGAAATGAAAGTTTAAAAATAATGCGAGACGTATTTTGTAAATCTAAAACGCTTTATTAATTACTTTATACTCCAGTTTTCTCTGCTCTCATGTTCAAATTACTATTTTCATGAACTGAAAAATTAAAAATAAAAACAAATTCTGAACTTCCCAAACTTACTCAAAATTTATTTAACTTTAATATTCGGTGCGAACAACTAGACATTCCTTTATTATAATTTTTGAAATAATACCACGGAACCAGCACTATAATAATTTTCAAATTACAAATCTCTCTAAACTAAAAAAAAATTAAAAAAAACTCTCAAATTTCAAAATATACTGGACAATTCGACGTTAATTATTTCATTTAAAAATAATCCCTCGAGAACAGAGCAAATCATCATTCTAAATAAGCGCTTTCTCAGAAGCAAAACACAAATTAAAAAAAAAACGATTATCAAGTATTAGAATTGAAATTTTACAAAATGACTAAAAAATCATTCCATTTTATGATTCTGCAAAAATATTTAAATGTGTCTCGTCTAGATTTTAAAACAACTCCCCGAGAAGAGAGCAAATCGTTATTTTGAAGATGAGCTTTTTTAGAGACATAGAAAAACATTTGCAACATACTTTACTCAAAATACACTTTACATTTCTGCAACAGTCTAGAAATGCTTCTTCACTAATTTTGAAATAATCACAATTTCGAAAGGTGTTACGACTAACCGTGATCACGGTTTAAAATCACTGATATTAAAAAGTAGCAATCACAGGTAGCAACGTGATTCAAAAGTAGCAGTTTTGCCTATCTCTAATTATATTTAAAAGTGTTATCGTGTATTAATTTATTTCTATACATAATCATTTGTGTAATTTCGATTATATTTCACCGTCGACAATAACTGAGGACCGATTTGGACCTACATTAGTCTCACATCAGCACACCAGGATCGTCGTTGATGGAGAAACAGAATTCGACTATGCCCTTATAAACCAAACAAGTAACCACTAGAATAGAAAAACAATTGGGGCGACATCTATCGCCGAAAATGTTATAACGTTCTGAAATTATAATATATCGGCGATAGATGTCGCCCTAATTGTTTTTTTTTATCCTGACGGTTACTTGATTGATTTGTAAAGAGGCAAAATTCAGAAAATTTGGTGTATTTTAAATTGATTAATGATGTATTTAAAAAAAATATATAAAGAAATATTTATATGCAGGTAGTGCCATGGCTCCTTGGCTCTATATAACAAGCCTCCCCTGCATACAATGCAGGATTTCTTCTTCGACTTCTCTTTAGATTTTTCAGTTTTATTTAAATGATCTGACAATAAGGGGTCAAATTTAGCTAGCATTTCTGCTGCCTTTAAACAAATCGTTATTTCTTTTATTGATAAATACTTCTATTGAGATTGGAACTACTTCGTCTAAAAGCAAGACATTGACTTGTGCACAATAGCAATCATTCTTTGTACAATAGCCCTCCATCGTTTTTTCTCGAATTCAAATTGTTGTTGTTGCTCTTTGTCTATGATTTTTATTTATTTAAACGGATTTTTAACTCCCGCCATTTTTGAAGACACTTAATATACTTTGCACTGTTCTTATGTTTTACAAATTGGTCAGCACAATGGCGTAAGTCTTGAAAACCCGTAGTTATAATTTGAATATTTCCTTTTCTAAATAATTTGCATAGGAAACAAAATCCGCAGCTTTGTCTTTCGTTTCGCGGGCTTCGCCGGTTTCGCCGCCCCTCTAATCGCCGCGCACGTACCATGCACGCTCTAGCCCTCCGGTAGGATCGGCCCTGTACATGTGACATTTATGTTGCCAGAAAACAGCAAAAGTAATAAGCGTAAAAGTAAAAGAGGTTTGATTTTAAATGAACAAAAACACAAGTTGATTTTTCAATTTTTTTGAATGTTTCTTTTGTAATTGGGAAATTTCCCGCCATCTTTTTCAATATTTTTAAAAATCATTGATGCAACAATCAATTGACGCAAAATCGTACTTTTGCCAGTTCGAGCCAAATAATTCGAATAACTGTACCAACAGACTTAGAAGAAGTCATCAAGAAATACAATGATCTTCTATAGAGAGTAATGTTTAATAATTCATTATGCACAAACAACAGAATTAATTGCAGAATCTATAATGCGTGCGCACGTGTGGTCGTTAACCGTGCGCCCTATTCAATTCGAAACCATAACACTGGCGATACCATCTCCCCGGTAAGAAGATTAATTTTTGAAAACTCGCATAAAACACGTTCCATGGGTGGGCTTGTGGTATTAGTGCAGATGTCACCGCACATTAGTGGGTAAAAGAGGCACTTATTCCCCCAAGAATGGCTTTATCCGCCGTCTCCAAACAGTAAATCTCCTTATCTGCGCCCTTATCTCACTGTTTTGACCGGGAGGTAGGGTCTAGACGGAGATAATGGGCCGTCCGAAGAGGTAAACCAGAGATCCGACAAATTGGAGCCCCACCGTTCGGAAACACTTGCCGTTAATTTATTATTAGATTACTGTTATTATTGTTATTATTCTCAGGGCGATGGTTAGGACGTGAGATAGTGTTGCGCGTATGGTAACGAGAGTCGTGAGGATTAGGTTTGGTTTAGATTTGAAAGTGCCCGGAGCCGGTGCATGACTCGGCTATTTGTAGACCAGTTTTGGTTCACTCGTGCCTTATCAACGTGTCTGGGAGCATCTCGGCCAGACGGAGTTGGATGGATGGTATTTTTTAATTGTTCGCCGGAGTTCTGCTAAATCATTGCTGGGATACGAGCGACAACAAATTTAAAAACGATGTTTCTCCTAATTTAAATTAGTGTTATTAGCTGAACGAAATATGTAAGTACTTTCAATTTTGTACGCATTGAAAATCGTTGCACTTTTTGTTACTTTTGATGACTCATTCAAAAACAATACATAACATTCATATATTCAAATGTTTTAATGATCTCCAAATGAGTTGTACTTGAATCTCAAAGATTTTTTTTATCTTTTCATTGGTAAAATGATTTTTTTGCGTCAGTGGTGCGTTTCCAAAATTTATTCAATGAGTACTTTTTTTAAATTTGGCCCATGTGAGCCTGGCGTAAGAATGAATGTTTCAACCAAAACAAAAATAGCAGTGAGTTATATTAAATGGTTGCAAGTCTACTGGTGCATACTGTGGTTGATATTTCAAATTATCAACCATTACTATTCTAAAATAAATAGTTCTCTTCGCTATTGCCCTCTATAATAAACGCGTGGCCCAAAATAATTTTGTTATTGTAGTCTTTTTGAGACTCTTAAATAGAAGATGAAACGCATCTTATTTCCCATTTTAACACCAGTTATATTTCTTAACCCCTTCGGGGACTTATTGATTAGTTACAAGTCTTGAGAAACAATTGCAATTTCGCCAATCGGACCGGACAAGAGCTAGTGGCATTGAAATGCACAACTACGCCAGTTTTTACCGGTTAACACGAGATTGCAATATTAAGCTAAATCCTGTTTGTTTAAAATGTATACATAATTTTCTAAAACGTACACAAACGTGCGTCCCTCGACATATTAAACAAGCTAAAGTGCATTCGGATATACATTTTGTTTTTAAGAGAAGAACAAAACATAAAGTCAGTATCTCCATAAATACTTCCTAATACTGTAGTTGACAAATGTAAAATGAATTGTTGCAAGCTTTATTAATTAAACGTATTGTCTTCAATGATAATGATCCTATGCGAATTGAGTAGTGTGCCAAAAATGGAAGAACTAGAAAGAATTGAAAAGAAAGTCGTGCTTCATTAATTTTGGCATCTTCGTAAAAATTCTGATGCTATAATTTTTTAAACTTAGAGAATAATTTCAAATAAACACGTGAGAAAAGAACCCATTCAAAATCTTTAGGACCCCAAAAAGTGCACAATGTAGAAATCTAACTTAGTTACACCAACAAAATTAAATTAAAGGAAAACAACTTTGTTTCTATTATTTTTATTTTTATTCCAAAACCTACCATTCAGAGAAACGAAATAACTTTTGCTACACTCTATTACTATTATTGACAATCCGGTGTTCCATTTTCTTGTGCTGAACCTAAATAGATAATACATAAAAAAACAGTTCAGTTTTAAAAAATTCAATTCGATAAAAATAAATCTTGTATAAAAATATAGTTGAATTTAAAAAAATAAATAAATCCATAAGAAAATAGTTGAATTTTACATCTAGAAAAAAAAATGCATTAAAAAATGAATCAATAAAAAAAAATTAAAAACCTTGTCTACAAGAAAACAGTCGGATTTCAAAAATAATCGTCTATAAATGAACAGTTGATTTAAAAAGAAATAAAATATATAAAAATATAGTTAAAAAATGGTAATGTGGCCATCATGTTACTTTCTCCGACTTGATGGTATCATAGCCATTTATATTTACGTTTTCATGGTTTATTCTTAATTGAAATCATATTTTAAATGTACATCGAGCGTTGCGTAAACTGGGATAAAACTGACGTTTAGAATAATTATACTTCAAATTCAAAAACTCGGTTTACTCAAAAACTAACAAGATTTCGAAAAAAACTTATTCTTTAGAAGTTGTTTATTTTGGAATTCTCTACAATTATTATTCACATAAATTTGCTGTAACTATTATCGTTTTATAATTAGAAACCAAAAATAAAAAAAAAATAATAAATTTCTATCTTGAATAAAAATGATTTTATAAAAAATGTTTTCAAGCAAAAGATGTTCATTTCTTTGTTGTCTTTAATGTTTGTTAAAATGTTTTTGTGATATTTTTCATATTCAAGAAAATATTGGCAAAAACAAAAAACAGTTAAGGTAAACACCCACTTCCGGTGTATGGAATTTTACCAAAAGCTTTACAGTTCTTCAGATTATCAAATAAGACGGATGTTCAAAGTTTCATATCAATTGCTGTATTAGTTTTTGAGAAACAGCGCACACAGACGCACACACACACAGACACAAAAAAAAAATTCCAGAAATTGTTGAAATGGTATCTAGTGACCCCAAAACGGATATTTCCGCAAAAAAATTTTTGAAAAAAAACAATAAAATACTTTCTCATACTTCGTAACGGAGAAAGTAAAAAACTCATTTAAAACACCAGTCGAATTAAAAAAAATCATCTGTAAAAACTGTTAAATTGACAAAAATAAATTAAAATTAAAAAAATCAATCTAAAAAAATTGCATAAAAAATTAATTTATAAATTAAGTTGATTAAAAAAGAAATCATGTGCAAAATAAAAAATGCATCTTTGAGAGAATTTTTTCGAGGGTAATAATTTTTGGTTATAATTTGGCCGGATAAATTTTATTTTGAATTAATTGAGATGGAAAAATCCACGAGGGCGGATTTTGCCTAACCACAATTCATTCAAAATATTTCCGATGAAATAACGAGTGCTCAATATAAAATTTAATCTGCAGAAATTATAATCGCGAGTGGTATTTGTTTAGATAATTTATTGAATAGAGCAAAACTGGAAATCGTTGTCATAGTAGAGGTATGGAAAATATTTCCACTGCAAACTTGTATCTTTTTCTCCACTTGCAAACTTGTATCTTTTTCTCCACTTGCAAACTTGTGCCTACTTTTTTTATCCGCTTGCAAATTTTATCTACCTTTTTTCCCGATTACAAAACCACCGACTCGACTATTTCAAATCAGGGTTCGGACGATATATATCATCGGATATATATCATGATATATATCATAGGATATATATCAGTGACGGCTCGTCAGGGGCGGCAGGGTCGGCCGGGCCGTACCGTTAAATTCAATTAAAACAAATATTATAAATGTTTATTTTCTGAGAAAATAAATATTGCGATTTTTTTATAATAAATACATAATATGCTTATAGCCAGTAATATTAATAAACACTCAGTATAAGGCCGATAAATGCGGGAGTTTATTTTCATTTAATATATGTCTACTACGCAAGTTCGTATCCGCAAAATCGGCCAGCCGTTGATTTTCAGAGTATTAAGATTAATGCAAGCGCTACGTCCGCACGAGTGTCAGTGCAGATTCTGTCCTCTCATTTCGCCTGCAGCGTGAACGTACGACCACAAATGGTTTACTCCAGTACGGCAAATTCACCGGGGCCGTACTCCGTACGCAATACTCCGATGCCCATGACTCGATGCACTCTTTAATTCGCTTGCGTTACAGGTCACATTTTAGAACTTGTAAATTTATTTATTAACGTATTTCTGATTATTTTCATATTGTTCAATTTAAAAGTAATATATGTACTTACTTTAATACAAATTGGTCATTAAGGCCAACAATTGACCGGTATTAGAAAACACATTATTCCTTAAAAAAATATTTCAGAAATCAGAATATATTTCGCATTTTTAAAGAGAAGGCAAATCTTAATATAAGTAAATATCATTAAACAATAGATGTAATGTAAAATGCAAACAATAATTAAATGGTTTGTAATTTACAAAATAATTACCATTCTAGGTAAATTTAAGGTAGTTTATGTGAAATATATCAGTGTATAATTAACCATTTTATGTATATAACATGTTTAAAGATGTTATTGTTACTCCGACAACATTCTCTCACTGTTAAAAGTCGGGCGAAATTATTTAATGTGTATCGTTCTAACGGAGGAGTATGGGTACGGCTGGCCGTTATCCACAGTGCGCGTGTGCCAGCATAGAAATGATCAGATGACAGAATCACTTCGTCTTTTCCTTGGTCCCGTCCACATGGTGCTCGTGTATGCGATTATTAATTATTGTATTATTTGTTGAAACTACGATGGCTAGTGTAAGGGATATTGTAAATACTAACGCTGATTTGGTTCATTATTTTTTACACAATAAATTTAACAGATTGTCGTACGATGATAAAGTTTTCATTAAAAATGTGCCAGTTCCACACCCGTTGTTGACTAATCTCGTTCAAAGAAAACAAGATCACAATCGCACTTTTTCTGCAACACTCTACACAAAGTTTATTTGGCTAACTGGTAGTGAGATTTGTAACAAATTATTTTGTTGGTATTGTTTGTTGTTTTGTGAAAGCAAAAACCCTTTGAATTCATGCGGTTATGACAATTTAAAAGAAGTTTATCGTGCTTTAGCGAAACATGAACTTTCAAAAGATCATACGTATTCTGCCTTAAAAAATAAATTATTCGCGAAACATAATATTGTAAATGCACTTGATACCGCTAGACGAGAACTTATAAATAAACATAATGAAAACGTTTGGGAAAATCGAAAAATGGCCAAACATTTAATAAACATGGTCATTTATTTATCAACTCAAGAACTTGCATTCCGAGGTAACGACGAAACAACAAATTCAAGGGAATTTTAAAGAATTAGCTCATTTTGCATCTAGTTTGGATGAAAATTTTAATAAATTCATTGATCCATCCATATCTTCAGTGTTTACCGGACTGTCAAAAATGATTCAAAACGATTTAATTGATTCCATAACTACGGTTTTAAAGCAGAATATTTACGACGAAATTAATAGAGCTTCTTGTTTTTCTTGGGAAATAGACGAGAGTACAGATATACGCTATTTTTCTCAGATGTCAGTGATTTTTCGTTACGTTTGTGAGGGGAAAGTAATAGAACGATTTTTGGGTTTCTTCAACCTTAGTGAAGGTCGAACTGCAAACGATATTTTTAATGTACTCCAACAAAACTTCAATCATTTCAATATTGAACCCAAATTAATCGGCCAAACGTATGATGGTGCTGCTGTAATGGCGGGAGAACTAAATGGATTGCAGCAAAAAGTTAAGGCAATTGCTCCTCAAACACTTTTTACGCACTGTTACGCGCACAAAATAAATTTAGTTTTACAAGATTCATGTAAAAAAATTAAAGAATGTAGGATATTTTTCTCAAATCTCTCGGGCTTTTCATCTTTTTTCACAAAATCTACTAAACGCACTAATCTTCTGGATACAATTTGTCAAAAGAGAGTTCCGAGTAACTCAGAAACCCGCTGGAACTTTAAATCGTGCATTGTGAACACTATATATAATAATAGAATTAATTTGATTGAAGTTTTCGATCATATCATTGCACATTTGGATCAATGGGATGATATTTCAATACGAGAATCGACCGGGTTAAAAAGAATATTAACCGATTTTGATTTCCTGTTTCTTTTATATACTTTTCAGTTAATTTTTACACATACGGATCCTATTTTTTCTATAATTCAACATAAATTATCTGACATCACGTATTGTAACGAAAGAATTATATCACTTTTATCCACATTAAAAAAATTCCGAAATGACAATTATTTTCTTAAAATATATTCTGATGTTAATCAAATTTTAGATGTTCAGCCTCCATGCGCTAAACGACGTAAAACGCACAGTAATAATGATGATTCGATATCTACGAAACGAATCTTTTTTGAAATTTTAGATATGCTTATAAATCAAATTGAAATACGTTTTAAAGATATTTTCTTACTTAACTTTTTGGAATTGACCAATCAAAATAAATTCGATATATTTAATAAAAAATTTCCGGAAAAACAATTTCAATCTTTGATTAATAACTACAAAACATTTTTTAATAATGAAAAATTAAAAAGAGAATTGCAAGTTTTGTATGCTGACAAATTCCCCAACAGTAGGTGACATGACAGAATTTATTTATAATAATGATATTATTACAGACGTTCCGGAATTATATAAATTATTTTGTTTAATATTGTCTCTCCCACCAACATCTGCATCGGTAGAAAGAAGCTTTTCAGCATTGAAAAGAATAAAATCCTACAGTAGGAATACAATATCCCAATCGCGCTTAATGTATCTAGAAAGAGGGTTGGTTAAAAGTTTAGTTAAGAATGATAGTTTTTATAATAAAATTATTGACGATTTCGTTACAAAAAAATCCCGGCGAATCGATTTAATATTTAAAAATGATTGAAATAATTCAAATATAATATATTTAATTTGTTCACATACACGGGCACCACTGTTATTTCCTGGCAAAATCCCTTTAGTTTTGAGAGTTTTTATTTATTTTCCTGACATTAAAAAGAATTGACTTTTTTTTGTTGAGAGATTTGTTTTATTTTATATTTTATTTATTTATTTATTTTTTAAGAGTAAATATTTTATTTTTCATTTCTGCCATTTTTATATTCTCTTCAAAATTCGGTTTTAGTTCTATTAATTTTAGTTTTCATGTTGAGAGTTTATTTAATTTAATATTTTATAGGTAAATATTTATTTATTCCTGACCCCTATCTTTCAAGTTATTCGCATTTGTAAGAGTGTTATTCTTTTTTTTATATCCTCCACCTCAAATGTACTTCACTTCTGTCAAATCCAACTCCCATTCCATATCTTGACAAGAGTGCTGTAGATCTTGCCGTGGTTCTTGTCGGACGATTTATTTTTTTGGCACGCCTACTCTCCTACAGTTGGGTTTTACTTACATTTGCCTAATTATGTCGCGTTAGCAATATTTTTTTTACTATATACTGCACAAACAACCATATTGTTACATATAGCAAATGATTGGTTAATGTTTACCATTGTAAATAATACGCTTCCACGAAGATACAGTATATAAATGATACTTAATAACTACCAAAAAATTAAGTTGACTAACTGCAGCTTGCCTACATTCGGCCGACCCACTTCCGTAGGTCACGAGCCGTCACTGATATATATCATGATATATATCATCGGATATATATCATGATATATATCACGATATATATCATGATATATATTCGATGATATATATCATGGATATTTATAAAACACACAATACCAAAAAATTCCCCCGTTTCTCAAATATTCCCAGTTGCAGCAATATGAATAGTAAGCATTTGCTTTAATTTAAACTAGAGATGGGCGAAATGACTCTTTTTTGTCGAAAAGAGTTGATTTTTGAAGTGACTTAAAAATGAAAAAGTAAGTGTGAGCAAGAAAAAAACAAAAAAAGGTCCTCACTTTGAAAATTCTTCAATTTATCCCTGAAAACATACTGAAGAGCAAAAAAGTCTTCATGTCAAAAAAAATTCAATTTGATGTCAAATATTTTGACATTTTAAATGTTATTTTTCTACCAACTTGTAAGCAACTGTGTTTGTTTGCAATAAATAAATATAATATTAATAAAGTATGCGCATTATATAATTAATAAGTCATATGAATATTAATATTAATGACCAAGAATAAATATCAAGAAGTTGATATATATCGGATATATATCCGATATATATCCGATATATTGATATTTATATAAATATCGGATATTTTCCGAACCCTGTTTCAAATAAGCATTTTTATACATGAGTGTAATTATCGACAAAAAATTGAATTCTATTTTCTTTTCTGCAAAATAAAGTTGAATTTAAAAAAAAATCATTTTTATAAAGATAATTCGAATTTAAAAAATATAAAAATGTACGAAATACGTACAGTTGAATGTAAAAAAAGTACTATAAAAAAAAATAAAAAATTCATGTGTAAAACCTGTTTAAATAATAAAGCCATTTATAAAAATACAGTTGAATTTAAAACAAAATCATGTATAGAAAAACAGGTGAAATAAAGCAAAGTTTATCTATTAAAGAACAGTTGAATAAAACAAAATGATCTACAGAAAAGTACTTGAATAACAAGTTTTTGTTGGAAAAAATGCGCGACTGAAAATACTAATCGACGTATCCGAGCGTTTTTTCGAACAGGCCTCAATTTATTTATTATCCAATTTATTTCATTTGGCTGATACACACTGTATACAGTGCGCACCTAAAGTATAAAAAAAATATTTTTGGAAAAAATCCTCGAACAGGTCGATTTTCTTTGATAAAAATACACATTTTTGCATAAAAGTCGATTTTCAGTCGTCATTTGTTTTTGAGTAATGACTCATCCATTTTGTTTTTAAATGACAATCTCCTATTTTTGTTCTTGGTTTTGAGAGATCTTTTCATTGTCCAACTGGCACTACAAAAATGTTGTCATCTTACATAAGACATTTTTCGAGAAATGACAATTAAGTAAGAACCCGATATTTAGGGTTTTTGCTAATTGACCTTGTTCCAACGCTTGTAGCAATTTTTCGCTTTCTTTTCTCTTGAAAAAGGGTGAAAAAATTTCCCCCAAAAAAAAATGGAGAGCAAAGAAAAGAGTAGGGTCATTAGCATTTTCCCATTCATCCTAAAAACATAATGGATACAAATTTCATAATTTCATGACACCAATTGAGCTGCAAATTTTCAATGGGAGTCACTTGACTCCGCGTCTCATTTCTAAGAGTTGACTCTTTGAGTCGACTAAATTTGATTAAAGGACTAATGAGTAATTCCATATTCCAATATTTATAAAATTTTGACAAGTAATTTTGACGTAATTTGAATTATTTCACAAATAATATTACGCATGAACTAATTATTCCGGGAGTTATTCTCTCACTAGTGGGTAATGAACGATATTACTTCCCTCAAATGACCAGTAATTTTGGATAAAATTATATTCTATGAGCGTTCTATTGCATAGTTTCTAAAAGATGTGTTTCCACCTAGTATTACATAATTGTGCCGTCGTTATTTTTATGATGATTTGAAGAAGGAAAACGAAAACTGATTAGGATTCGCCATTAAACGGATTATTTGATCACTTCCTTGATATGATGAATAACAAAGTAGATTTGGTATTCGTTGTAGGGTAGGTTTCAGGAAACACACACACAAAGAGAGAGGGAGAGAAAACGGTGTGGAATGTAAAATCTGCACCGCTGTGTATTTTCACAAAATAATATAACTGTGGGTTCTTCAAAGGGACGGGCAATATTGGTTTTGAAATTGAACGAAAACAGTTTCGCAATAATCGAAATATAAGACCCGTCGCAGGGGATTTCTCAGAGTGTAAACAGTTCGCGGGGAATTAATATGTATTTGCCAACGTATTAGTGCAAATAAAGAACGGACGGGGCGGCGGCGGCGGCGTTTATCCTGCGGCGTGGGATGTGGGATGCGAAACGGAAGCGGCGGGATAAGGGATAATGAATAAGTGATAAGTGTAGATAATGAATATCCTTATAATCCTTAGGTGGCGTTGTTGGGTGATTGCGCACGGAGGTGGCTGGTTGGGCTTGGTAAGGCGATACGTTTTGTCACGCGCGTTTTCCTTTGATTTGCATGTCGCTAAACTAGACCAATTACACGTCTCTATCTGTCCGCTTTGAAGCTCAAACACACACATACACACACAGCACTTTTATTTATACATTTCGTTATGTATCGTTAACTCAAAGCGCAGGACTTTGTCTCCTCTAACCGCCGCTTCAAAGACGAATTATACACGTCACTAATTAATTATCTTGTTCCTGTAAATTTAATAATGATTTATTAATTATTAAACCCGGAGGAGAGAGAGAGGGAGGGTTGCTCGTTTACTTGCTCCCTCTGTAGGCGTCTCCGGATTCGCGCGGGGGAGTTTCTTGCCCTATTCGTGAAATTGCATCGGACAAGGAATAAAAAAAAACAGAGGGAGATTATAACGATTTAGTATTAAGTTGCGATGTGCTTCATTATAACTTGCTTACCTGATGAGATGCATGTTCGTTGGTTTAACCCTTTCGCGACTCCTGGTGCATATATGTACCAGGGCATTTTGTGGGTTGACCCTTTCTGGCCGAAAATTTAAAATACCCGCAAATTCCGCCCATCCCAACTATACCTACCCATGAAATGGCGATGACTTCCGATGTTTCACTTGGACAGCCGACGTGGCCCGCAACAGTATGAAATGTGGCCACGCGGGTCTAAAATCAGACATAAGTCCCTTAAATCTAATGAGTCAAAGTCTAAACTATTATGGGGTATTTGGGCCTTAAATTCGATTGTTTTAACTGATTATTTTCAAATTAAAAGTCTCCTCAATTATCCACCCAGTCCGTCATACATTACTTGTAACAACAAACCTTATAATTTATCCACCCGAAACTTTACTTTCCATGCCCCGCCGAGGGGTAAAAATATTTTTTGGCCAGGAATGACGCTTCGGCATTTTATCAGGTTATATTTGTGTACCATTTAGTTTTTGCGTCGGCATGTTGTTTACGTCTGCGGCCAACCAATTTTTGCTGTTTCGTCATATTTATTTACTTCAGTGGAGCATAATAACTAGTAAGTGCGAAAGTATTAGTATTTGGCGAGAAATTTTACATCTTTAAGATAACTATAAAACTATAATATAACTATAAAACTTTTTTTTCTGATTGAAACAATATTGAGTGACATTGCCTTGGTTACGATATGTCATAACACACTTGTATTTCCCTAGGGAAATATGAAGTACTCATATTTCCCTAGGAAAATATAAATATCAAAAAAATGCCATTAGGAGCTTCTCCCAAGAATTGTTTTAATTGCTCTCGGGACAACACCTCCGATTTCTTAGGAAGGTATCCTTTATGGATTTTACAGCTTTGGATTTTACCGGAACCAAACATTCACGGCATAGTTTGACATTTCACCAATTTACGAAACAACGCAAAAATCAAACCAGTCAACTATGATATTTACAAACAAGGACCTTAGCAACGTTACCAATCCGATAAATTCAAAAATTTACAATCCAATATTTTCCCATTTACAGAACAATATTCTTTCAATCAGAAAAGAACTATTGATTACAACACGGGAAATATGAATACATTTCCCTTGGTTGCCTTTACATCATGTAACTAGCCAACCTCGGGAAATATACTATTCATATTTCCCTAGTTGTAATAATAGCTATATAATTCTTAGTTGTATAATTATTCTTGCCTCCTATATCTACAGCAAGAGAGAAAGATATAACCCACTGTTTTCACCGCTTCTTTACTTCGACCACACTTCCACAGAATAGGTACTTGCAACAAAAATTGGGAAGATATTAGTTTGGATGCAGCAAAGACGGACTTTAGTTTGTGAAATGGCAAGACATAAAAGAATCCCTCCCGTCTGTTAAGTAATTACCGTAATGTTGATGTTGTGTCTGCCCATAAAACTCAGAAAGCTGCCTCTAAAATTAGTGTTCCTTGTCCAGAGATGGTTGCAACATACAGAGAGATTATGGGCAGGGTTGATTTGGCTGACCAGATGATGAGATTGTAGATTGTATGACTTAGATCGCAAATCAAACAAATGGTGGAAGAAGGTTTTCTATACCATCGTATAATGAGTGTCATCATGAACGCATAAAGAGAACGCTAGGTGCCGCTTTTACTTTGATTAACACTATCTTCGGCATAATTGTAAAAATACGCATTTACGATCTTCTTAAAGCAAAGGTTAGGGTTAAGGAGTAAATAATCCGGTGTTTGGAGCAGCAGATAACTCTTGAATAATTGTTTAACCAGTTTTTTTTTACCAATGTTTTTACGACCTTATTTGCAACAAAATGGTTTAATGTTATATTTAACGAGAAATTGGAATAAATAATAAAAATTATTTTGCGTATTTCTCAAAAAATAGACTCATAAGAAGTATAGCGGAGGGTCCTGGGTTCGAATCCCGACGAGGGCTTGGGTGTTTGTGGATGTCTGTTTTCATTTAATATGAATAATACATTATAAAT
Source organism: Ocypus olens (assembly GCA_910593695.2). Classification (NCBI taxonomy): domain Eukaryota; kingdom Metazoa; phylum Arthropoda; class Insecta; order Coleoptera; family Staphylinidae; genus Ocypus; species Ocypus olens. Next base: position 46,170,737 of record OU343049.1, read on the forward strand.
AATCGGTTGTGGCTGAATGACCTACGCTGTCTAAGCCAATGTCCCCATAACATCCATAATTCCCCAACCCAAATTTCCATGAATCATCCTTCACTTAAAAAAAATAAAAAATAAGAAGTATACCAAATTTTCAAGAGCTTTCCAATGAGGTATCACAAAGAGGGTGTTGCCATTTAAACAAATTTAGTTGGGGTAGCTACAGCCCCAGGGGTTGCTTAGTGAAGTTCATTTTCGTGACCTGATTCCCCCCCCCCACATACCCTGGAAACGGTTTTGAGAATTTTTTTATATCTTTTTTAGGGCCATACTTGTAGAGCATTGCTGGTTTTTGAATAGACACCCTGTATACTAATCAGTTCAAGTAACGGCTCCGATACAGTTTTTCGTATTTGAAAGCCGCATCTTTGAACAAAAACCTTCTAATTTTACGAATTCGAAGATATTACCATAGAGGCCAATTCAGGAAATTTTCTACAAAAAAACAGTGAGTCCAACGAATATTCAAAAATTTATTTTTATAATCAATTTGAAATCTAATGGCATTTTCTATTTCAAACAAAAAAACAATCAGAAAATATGTATAAAATTTAAAAATCCGGTCCTTACTTCCAAAAATGTTTTTTTTTTTTTACTTAGGATTACCCATTCAGTCACACACGGCTATTATTTTATATTTTTATTATATATGAATAATGGGAATAAATGAATAATGTAAGACATATACAACAACCACGGACCCGAGCGAATACTTCTCGATCTCCGAAAAATCTTCCGCCCGGGATGGGAATCAAACCCGCACGGCACAAGCGCTCGCCTCTACCCCTCCAAAAATGTTAAAGAGCAAAACATGATGAAATAGTTTATTATTATAATACAATAAATCAGGGTTTGGAATATATCCGATATTTATATAAATATCAAAATATCCGATATATATTGGCGGGAAAAAAATGAATCACTTGAAATTCGTGAAATTTTGACCATTTTCAAACCTCTATAACTCGGCGCATTTTCAATCAATTTTGATGAATCTTTAACGGCGAAAATCTTTGAAGTGTCTTCTTTAAAGTCATGCATGCGAACTTAAGTATAACCCCTTCCGTCCCCCTCTAGCGCCCCTGTGAAAAAAAGTTTTTTCTGGAAACCATGTCCAACTCGATCCACCATAAAGGCATTAAAATTTGATCAATTCCCTATGCAGGACTCAAAGAACGAAGTTCCTACGACGATTTGGCACCAAGTTATGGGTGTTTGAAAAAAAGTGCATTTTGAGATTATTCGCACATAACTCAGTGACTTTTCAACCAAATTTGATGATTCTTTCGGGAAAAATCCCATTTTGATCCCTTTTCTAACCCTTCAACCACCGAACAAAAAAAAAACACGTTTTTGGGCAAAAAAACGTCCAACTTTGGCAACGTGTACCAAGTTGGAAAAAATGTGTCGACTCGATCCACCAAAAGGACATTGAAATGTATTCAATTACCTGCGCAGGACTCAAATAATGAAGTTCCTACGACGATTTGGCAGAAAGTTGGGTGTTTGAAAAAAAGCGAATTTTGTGGTTTTTTTGACTCATAAGTCCGAAGTTTTTTGACGAAATTGTTTTCGTTTTCACGAATGAAATTTTCTTTGCATGTTCTCTGAGATATGCACGAAAATTCATTGTTTGCGCGAATTCATGAATATCGCATTTTGTACCTTGGAACTCCATTAACAAAAAACTTTATTTTAGGTCAAAAAAGGCTCACTTTAACGATCTCTGAAGGGTCGGAAAAAAATGTTAGCCTAACTCACCACCATTCGTGCATTTTTCATTCGTCCAATAAAAACAAATAAATTACACTGACGGAAAAAAATGAAACAAATTTTCAAATAGCCATAACTCGGCTTCTATCCAGCCGATTTCGACGATCTTTTGAGAAATCAAAAGGAAAATGTGTCTTCTTTGAGAGGGCTTATCCCCCACTCAAAGAGAGGGCTCTACGCCCCTCCAAATGAAAAGATAAAATGACCATAAAATTCACTTTTTTCAAACAACCATAACTTTGAGTCAAATCGCCGTAAGAACTTCGTTTTTTGAGTCCTGCATAGGGAATTGATCAAATTTTCCAGCTCCGTATACATCGTTAAAGTTGGACATGGTTTCCTGAAAAAAACTTTTTTTTCACAGGGGTGCTAGAGGGGGGCGGAAAGGGTTACGCGTAAGTTCGCATGCATGACTTTAAAGAAGACACTTCAAAGTTTTTCGCCCTCAAAGATTCATCAAAATCGATTGAAAATACACCGAGTTATGGCGGTTTGAAAATGGTCGAAATTTCACGAATTTCAAGTGTTGCATTTTTTTTTCAGTATATATCGATATATTTATCAACTTCTTTATATTTATTCTTGGTCAGTATTATTAATATTTATATGACTTATTAATTATACAGGTTGTCTCGTTTCGAGTGTGCCAAACGAAAACAGGCAGTGTATTATATTATTCCGAACAGAAAAGTTCAAATAAACATTTGTCCAATTTTTTACCGTTATCGAGATATATAATCTTAAAGATTTTCCAAATGATATAACATCTTTCAAAAATTATATTAATTGTGGATTTTAGATTATTTTACACATACACAACGACTTTGGATGTGGTTTCAACACGATGGAGCCCCACCTCATTATACAAGAAACACTGAAAATTGGCTAAACATTCATTTTCCTGATAAATGGATTGCACGAGTAGGGCTTTTTCCCTTGCCACCTCGATCTTCAGATCTTATACCTATAGACAACAAAAAGGAACAATTACAAGATCGGGTAATAAACGCTGCTAAGGAAATTAGAATTGGTTGTATTAGTGCACTTGGGGCGTAATTTGAACATTTACTTTAAGCTATTTTTCTTTCTTTTTGAATAACATTTGTTGATGATCTAATAAAATTAAATTAATTATTGATTTAGTGATATATTCATCAATTTTTTAACTGGTATATAAATAATTAGAATAAAGAGATTGTACTGCCAGTTATGTTTATATATAATTTTATTTTAAACTAGTCCGAAAATAAAATTATATATAAATATAACTGGCAGTACAATCTCCTTAATCTACTTAATTATTGATTATTGCATTCATATTATTAAAAATTTTGCTTGTTACTGCGCGGAAATTAGTAAAGATGGCAGTAATTTTACTTGATGTAATTGACTGTAACTGACAGGTTGTTACTCTTATTTTATTCTGTTTAGAATAACATTGTCCTGGGGCGGCTCGTTATGTAGAGCCGAGGAGCCATGGCACTAACACTAATTCCATGCTCCGCAAGGATTTTTAAATTAATCTAAACACTTTTGGTCTTTATTTGATTTATTTAATGCTTCTGTAAAGATATACAATTTCAATATTATCGTTCGTTTTTTTTTCCTCAAAAAAAAAGCATATATTGTAGGCTAAGTGGCTGTACCATCAAAATGTTCCACCAGCCGCCACTGACATTATCTACTTCCTGTTTTCGAAACGAGATACCCTGTATAATGCACACACCTTATTTATATTATATTTATTTTTTGCATTTTTGTAAAAAACACAGTTGCTTACAACATAGTGAAAAAATAACATTTCAATTGTTAAAATATTTAGCAATCTTAGCATATTAGGTTAGCTAATAGCTCATCATCAGAAGAATCCGTGATGTATGGCATCGAATTGAAAATTTTTCGAAATGAGGACTTTTTTACTCTTCGCTATATTTTCAGAGGTAAATTGAAAATTTTGAAGTGAGGACCTTTGTTTTGTTTTTTTGCTCATTACTTTTTCCCTTACATACTTTTTTATATTTTTAACAGAGTCGTGAGTCATTTCAAGAATCAACTCTTTTCGACAAAAAAGAGTCATTTCGCCCATCTCTAGTTCAATTTTCATCGGCTTCATCTCAACGCTATCACGGATGATAGCGCACCGAATCGGTGGTTTTATGGGTTTGCGTGATTTTCGCGTGATGTTCGCTGATTGGTCAGCGCAAACGCATGTGAAGCGTATATCACGCAGCCGAAATTTTTAAACACGCCTGTTGTATGCCATGTGTTCTCGTTTTTCTGTCTTAATTAAATGTAGTGATTACGATCCTTAAATCAGCCTTTTTCAATTACAATTAATTAGAAAGTAGCAAATAGTTAGATTTTGTGGGTTAAAGTAGAAATATTTATATTTCCGGCAAAGAACCAAAATATGGCAAGGCTGTGTGAATCAGGCTTTTAATAACGAGTATAGTTATATTACCCCCGATAAATCGGCCATGTTCACATATGTAGAATAGGTGTGGGTACCAGTTTGAAAAATAGAAATCGATATTTTAAATAGCAAATAAGTTATGGGGCTTTTACAGATCCGTGGGTCACCCGGTATGTCTAGTGAAGTGTGGAAAATTGACAACAAATTATTACAGATTTCTTACCTCATCGTCGTCATCACTTACTTTATCGCTTGATGAGGTAAACAAACAAGGGCGGCTGTGGCATTTTGTTCTCGAGAGAAGAAATCGATTTGCCACAATAACGTGGATTTTTAGAAGGTTTTTTAATTATCGCAGAATAACTTTAATGCTTGTCCGCTTCTTGCTTTATTTTAATTTTATTGCAGAGAATGCCGAAATGAACGACTTATCTCATAAGTTTTTAAATAAACTTACGGTAAAGATGATTAGAATTTGTCATTTACATTTTGACGTCTTAAACGTCACTATCATCCGTTCGTGTTTTAAATTGAAAATAACCGTGAAAGTATAAGTAGAAATTATTATTATACCATTAAATCATAGAAAGTAACATGGCCACATCACCATTTTTTACAAAAACATTGTTCGGATACATACACATTTGCATTCAATTATCCTTTTTTCATTATTATACGGGCATACAAGTTTTGTATTTATGGCGTTGTTGTGAAATTGATTTAAAAGCAGCTAATATTTATAACGATTTAGCAGTAAATTAGAAGGATCAGGTGGAGCGACGCCGGTTCCAGTTTATACGAAGCGTCAGTTGCAGATCCCTTTGAAGTCCGTTCAAAACCCGAGGCGTTTGCGTCCACACGACTTCGACTATTCCGGGTTTAGAAAATATTATATTCCCCAACCTGGCGTACAAACTCGCACACACCCACAATCATATTTACGATAAGATAATTATCGGGGGATGCGAAATATGAAAGGTTAAGTGATCTCCATGAAAAAAATCCATCAATCCCCGGCAGTGTATGTGCATGATAATAGAGGTGACATTTGCAAGTGCTTTGTCCCGGGGATACGTAAGTCATTATTAGCGATGCGGCGTGTTTATCTTATCTGGTCCATCTGACGCACCCCTTCATTCCCATAGCCCGGGCACAATGGGCTCGCGCAGATTAGCCTCTATGTTTAAAGAGAGTGTTCTCTATGTGTAATTATGGATAATCCGTGTCCGGTGAATGCGCCGACATATGGGATGTCACATGAGGTTTTTTAATGCATGAGCCGCCCCCCACGGCTATAAGCTGGCGCACTTAAGCCCCCCGTAACTGAATTACCAATTGTGCCCATTGTTCTTCCACGGCAGACGCTCCACTATTCATCAATTGATAGGAAAATGCGCGTTTAGATTGCGTTTATCGATGTCATATTCACCCAAACATCAATGACTATCAAGACTAGAAAAGATGAAATATTTCGGTATCATAAACAAGTTTACAAGTCGGCGGAATTATTGATTTTTTTCTACAATTTCACTCTCTGTTCGAATGGGATTATCTCGAAATTTAAGGGTGCGGTGTTCACAGATTTTTGTAGAATCGTCATCCCAAATTAATTGTGAGTAGATTTCTGTAATTTTAAGTGGATGACAATTGTTTTTATGTTTTTTTCAAGTTTCTAAAATTTTTGTATTTCTCCACAATTTCACGCTCTGTTCAAACATAAATATCTCAAGAGTTATGGAGAAAGTGCTCACAAGTTTTTATAGAATCGTAATTTCAAATAAATTTTTAATAGATTTGTGAGATTTCCAGACAATAGCAATTGTTTTTACATTTTCTTTAATGTCGACGAAATTATTGCATTTTTTTTACAATTACACTTGTGTTCAAATAGAATTATTCACAACGGTGAATTATGATTTCATTATTCAATACAATGATTTCATTATTTTTCACGAAAAAATTTACTAATAATTACAGTATACTTAATAGGTCTAGTAAAAATAATAAAATTTAAAAAAAAATTAACCGAAACCTGTTGCTTTATCTGGAACCTGCAATTTACTGCAAACAAATATTGACAAATTCATTTTTTGACAATATATTTAATGCCGAAACTAATTATAAATTGATAGTGTGATATTAACAAAGTTACCCGTGTTTTTGATTTATAAAAGATCTTCCGAGTTCGTCATTGGGACTGTATTTTTTTTGCATTTAACAATTACCCAGCATTTATTTTATTTGCAAATTGTATAAAACGTTTGGGAGCGAAATTAGTTCCAATTAATTTTTGGGCAAATAAACCGTGCGATGAAATTCAACATTTCGACCCGAGTTTAACAACAATAATAAAGGTTCAATCTTTATACATATATATATATATATATATATATATATATATATAAAACCACTGCAATGAAAATGTTTATTAATTTCGTAAACAAAACGCACGCAAATCCGCCGGCGATAAATTAATCGGCAAAGCGTCGCGTTTCGCAGTTTTCGTAACGATAAATTGAAAACGGATAAAACGGGATAAAACCGACCACGCAAATTACTTTTTATCGCCGACGACTTTCAGGAAGTCACGATAGAGTGTTAATTGTTGGTCAATTTCATTCAATAATTTTTTTAAGGTATTGTTATGGTTTTTCGTCAATTTTAAGTTTTGATCGTGCACCTTGAGTTAATAATATTTAAACACATCAAATGTGCAAGCAAAACGACGATACCTCTTTATAATTAAGTTGCTATTTAAAAGTAAGATTTTCAAACTAAATCACGACGTAAAATTAAGTTACGACATACGTCCAGAATAGTAATTTACGATACAAGTAACGTTATGAAGGTTTTTACATTACGAGAGAAAAGTAAGTAAATTCTCGAATAATGTAAAAGCAAATAACATTGCGTGTGTCGTAACACGGTTTATTTTATCCTATATCTATTTTTTTTTTAATTTAAAAAAATGTTAAATGACAAACTTCAAAAGACGATAATCTTTGTATGTCGATATCCCCATAGCAACGAGTTGCGTTAAGATAATATAACAACACTAGTGTTGTTAAGAATTTCTTAACAACACTAGTGTTGTTAAAGGTACCTTAACATTACTCGTTGCTAAGGAGTTATTGGCATGATAACATCATAGGATAAATAGTTATTTAAGCAACAAGGAACGTAAGGACGTATTAACATTTGAGGTAGGCGAATACGAACCGAGGCGGAGCCTGCCGAAAATGTTAATTGTCATTACGTTCCGGGTTGCTTATTAATTTTTTTCCGCTACCGGAAATATAATACTTTAAAATGATCAGAAAATATTCTCAAATACGGCTTGTAACTTTTGGGATTCAAATTTTTCTAGTCACCTAAGCGTTCTATGCGTCCTATGGCAACCCAGCAACGGAAAAAACAATGTCGAATTTTGTTTGTTTGTGTCAATCCAGTGACAATTTTTGCGGGCACGGATACAAACTAAGCTGCGTATATTGCGTGTTAGAATGTGTTACCGACAAAATCTAAAAAGGTATGTGTCCTGTTACGACTCTTTTTAAGCAGTGGTTATGTAAAAAGGATGCCGATTCTGTAGGTATAGACGAAAATGTGTTGCTCGCGTCTATGTTGGAGCGTTACGTTTCTGTTTATTATTTTCCTAGGTCCGTAAGTAAAAATTAAGTTCCGTCGTCAAGGATAACAAACACCACGAATGTTATCAGCCACTTACGGTACCTGTAACCATGCATGCAATGCGTATTTACGTTGTCGGTAGCGGAAAAATAAAATTAAGTTACGACATCTGCCCAGAAAATTAAGTTGCCAGAATCATTATTAAACAATTAAGTTACAACATGCGTCATTTCATAATCATATGTCCAGAAAATTAAGTTGCTAAAATAATTAATAAACAATTAAGTTACAACATACGTCAAGTTACGATTTTTTTTTATTTACGTGGAATCGCCTTCTAGATCTAAAACTGATTATGTTTGTTCGTTAAATTTCTACGTTAGAGAATTACGTTTTATTTTCGTCTTTAATTTATAAATCAACATCCGCCATATAGCTGGAGAGATATATTAATTTCTTGGGTGGAAAGACGTGAAACGGTCCATTCGCGAGTAATTTATGCAAACGTCGTTCCCCTACCGATCCCGCGGGCAGTTACGATGATATATGCAGATATTAAAATAATACGCAGCGTTTATAAGTTATAAAGTCGGGCCGATCGGCCGTTTTATTTTTGTGTAATGTCTCGTTAGATAAGTGAATTACCATATATATTGATTGTTAAGTATAATAATGAATACGGCGAGCCGAACGTGAATGAGTGCTCGCGCTGTGGGCTCCGCCGCGGCACTTTGTAATTAAAAACATATTACAACCTAATTACACGTTTATTGTGAATTAAACGACTCAATTATGAAATACAGCGGATTGTTGAATTGTTGACACCGGGCGGTTTCGTTTGCTTTTCGGTCATAAAATTTTGTAAATTGAGTCTTGGATTCGTATAGGATTAGTCAAAAAGCTGGTCCAAAAAATGTAAGTTACTATTTTTTTTTTGCCCCTTACATAAAATGGATAGGGATAGCAACATTTCAGGTTAGTAGGGTTGTATTTAGGGGTCGTAACCATATTCAACTTTCTGAATACGTTTGAAACTGAAAGCAAATATATGAAACATCATGTTTATATAACAAAATTTACTTCACAAAATGGAACACATACATCGACAATAACGTTGTAATTATTAGATCAGTTTTATAGAAACACTTATCGGTCACTTTTGCGCCTTTGGAAGTGCTGGGGTGCTCATTTCTGTGGATTGTTCCACCCAGCGCAGAAGGTACTGCTTTTGGATCTCATTTTTGGTCAAATTTTATTTATATTTCTGGATCAGGACGACTCCCTTCTTGGCACAATCATTTTCCATCTTCATTTGTGCAGCTTTCTCCTGTAACGCCTTGTAGGTTGCATCCTCTGGCCACTTACTGGGCTCCTTCAGCAAGAAACCTTGGCCACCCATCTGGCAGGATGAAGATCTAGATGCTCTACAAAACTATCAAAAAGAGATACTAAAAGATACGAGGATACGGAAATGATCCATAGCACTATTGAAAGAAACGTAGGTATGAAGGTACCCAGATCTAGACTCTACCCATCAGCGAAAGTCTCAACGGGAAGAACTCACCTAATTCGCATAAAAAACGACAATAGTATAACGTATATATAAATAAAAGCGATATCCGAAGTAATAGAAAACTTCTATACCGGACCCTACTCATCAGTAGTGTAAAATGCGGGAACAAAAAGCTATGTAATGAACGCTGGGTCAGAAGAAATTCCGGTGGCTACCTACGGCCTAGGAACAATCGCTCTGACCCAAACAAAAGCTAACAAATTGCGAGTCATGCAAAGACTTCAAACGTCGTTGATCGGGGTAACGCTAAAAGATAAAATTAGAAACGAAACGTAAAAGATATAATTCCAGAAAATCGCAGAACTCAAACGGCAATGGGCAGGGCATATTGAAAAACCAACGATGGACATCAAAAATCGTCCAAAGAAGACCTAAGGAAACCGAAAGAAGCACAGGCAGACCCCACTACGATGGATAGATCGGGTGTCCCAAAAGTTCCGGAACGGTTGAATATCTCGAAAACTAAGCAACGGATCGCCCCTGAGGGTGACTTAGTAAACTTAAATGGGATCCCAAATATTTTTTTTGCAGTTTTGGATTCTCGACCGAAAACTTTATAAAAAACTTAAAACCCCAACCCCACTGCTCACCCCCACCCCTTACCGGAGGGTAGAAGAAGAATTGTTGTTTAAAAATTGTGAGACGTTTTGAGGAGACGGGAGGAGTTAAAGATCGTCAACGCAGTGGCAGACCACCAATTGCGACAAGTGAGGACCAGAAGCTGGAAGTTCTGCAGCACTATGATGAAGATCCTCCTGTGTCACTTAGGAGAGACGCGCAAGCGCAGGACGTCAGTAAATCGTCGGTCCAACGGATTATACGAGCGGTAAGATGGCATCCCTACAAAATATATCTTGCTCAGAAACTTTCGGAGGAGGATTTTCGCAAGAGACGTGTCTTCTGCGCAGACATGTTGCGTCGTTTGGCCGATGATCGCAATTTTCTAGATAATGTGGTGTTCTCGGATGAAGCGACCTTTCAGCTAAATGGACAGGTTAATAAATAGAATTGCCGGTATTGGAGTGATGTTAATCTACACTGGATGACCGATATTCACAGCCAATATCCCCAGAAGTTGAATGTTTGGGCGGGATTGTCAAAACGCGGCGTCGTGGGACCATTTATCATCCAGGGTAATTTGAACGGTGAATCTTACTTGAGTTTGATGCGAAATGAGGTGGTGCCTGCCATTTCCGGCCTGTACCCTCGAAATTTGGTAAATGTTTGGTATCAACATGATGGAGCTGCTCCTCATTAAGCTGTGAGAGTGAGAGAATTTTTGAACCAATCATTTCCCAACCACTGGATTGGACGTCGCGGCTCTTTCGATCGCCGGATCTAACACCACTTGATTATTTCTGCTGGGGATATTTGAAAAATAATATTTACACAACGAAACCAGCAAGTTTGCCTGATGGGGATTGGGTATCAAGAGTTTCTCGAATATTTTCTGTTTCAGAATCCACAACTTACACAAAAATTGGACATTGACCTGAATTAATGCAGTGTAACTCCTTTCCCATCCCCGCTGGGGGTTGGGGTAGGGGTGGAGTTTGGATATGAAGAGTTTCTTGAATAATTTCTGTTTAAAAATCATAACATTAGGCAAAAATTGGGCGCTTTAGACGAATTGTTCAACTGTAAAAAATAATACCAGTACTAATGATTTATTTATGGTTTTTTCATTTTAACAATAACATTTACAGTTTAAAGTTTCACATTTCATTTTAGAATAGTTTTATATGTAGAAATAAACGATCTTAAACCAATGTTATTATCTTGTAGTACTAGTAATAACATTCAAATTTCTTTTGTATCATTCAATATCCGGCGTGGCATCAGCCAGGGAAGTAGTTGTTTCAATAAGTTATTTGTTTATAGTCTTAGTAAGACTTAATTTTTTGCTTGCAGATTAACGAACAGGTTGAATATTCATATATTCAGGCTACATTTTGTTTTCTTGTATGGATTTATTTAAATTGATACATTCTGCGTGTATTGTCCAACATTATTAATAGTAACAGAGAACATAACAAATGAAACGAAGAATTATAAATCATATACTTGTTTCTCATTGATCACTTGGTAAAACATTATACAGGGTGGAAACTTCAACTGGAACAAATTCGGTATTTATGAAATCAGAAGTACCAGAACAAAATCCTCGGACAGGTCGATTTTTGTTTTTTATTGCGCACTTTTTAGCGTCTTCAAAAATAGTATGACGTCACTAGTCTTTCACGTATGACGTCATAGACATTTTGTTTAAATGGAAATAATTTTTTTATTTTACTAAATTTGTAGCCCTTTTTATTCTCTTTACGACTGTTAAAAATATTTTGTTTTTTTTTTATTACAGAAATGGATTAAAAAAACATGTCTATGGCATCATACGTGAAAGACTAATGATGTCATACTATTTTTAAAGACGCCAAAAAGTGCGCACTAAAAAACAAAAATCGACGTGTCCAAGGATTTTTTTCTGGAACTTCTCATTTATATAAATACCGAATTTGTTCCAGGTAAAGTTTCCACCCAGTAAAGGTTTAAAATTAAAATTCACTTGGTTTGTTTCAGGATTAAATTGATTTATTTTCAACTAGTTTCGGCTTAGTGCCATTTTCAAGAATGATGTACAAACGCCGAAATTAGTTGAAAATAAACAATTTTAGTCGTGAAACAAACCAAGTGAATTTTAATTTTAAACCTATAGAAAAACTAGGTATGCATGCATACACGTACATACATACATACTTACATACATACATAATTCATTTTGTTAATTTCTTCAAAATGTTCGACTTTTTCCATCATAAAAATTACTCTGATTGATAAATGAATGAAATTTTATGATACAATTGTATTACTTTTAAATTTTGCATAAGCATTTTCATTTTAAGCAGGTAATCAATATAAAAACGTAAAGGGCTATATGAAAATATCAACAAAAATTAAATCATAAGATCGTATTCTCGTATAAAAAAAAATTCATTCATTGCTAACAAAAAAATTATTGATGTGTTTTATCAACTCTTCAAAAATCTGCACCGATAAAAATATTAATTCCTCCTGTGTAAAACCGTCCCGGTGTTTTGAAACTGGATAGTGCGTGAGCTTGGTGATTCGGCAATCTGAAGGTAACTTTTTTGTGCCGATTTCGAATTCTTATCGGCGCGCCTTCCCCACTCGACCGACTGATAACGATACTGGACCAGTTTGCACGTCGCCGTGCCGAAGAAAGTGTGGTGGTTCGCGTTCAATTATTCTTTCGAAAACCGTTAATCGTGAACATTTTTAGATTGTGCAAAAATCAAAAGGGTTTAATCGCGAGATCGCCTTGATTTTATCAAAGTAAGTGAGTTTGTGCAGTATTGGTTACGATCGAGTGTGGAAATACGTGGAGTTTAGGAATTGTTCCAATGGTGATTAGAACGGTTACTTCCCAAAAAGGTAAAGGTTTATAAAATTTTATGGATTTGATTGTATTTCACATTTGGTAAAAAACTGCTTCCGTTTTTAAAATAACATTTTCACGGATACGTAATTTGGTATTTATTCTAGGTAAATTTGAAGGTTTCAAGTCGATTGTAATTGCTTTTATATTTTTTTCAAGTCCCTAAAATGATTACATATTTTAAAAATGTAACGTTCTGTTTACATTAAATTAATTCAAAATTTAGGGATGAAGTGTTAATAGTTTTCACAGTAACGTAATTTGGCATTTATTATAAGCAAATTTAAGAAGTTTCAAGTCGATTGCAATTGTTTTTATATTTTTTCCACACCTCTAAAATTATTACATTTTTTCAAAACTTCACGTTATGTTCACATTTAATTATTCCAAAATTTGGGAATGAAGTATTAATAGTTTTTACAGTAATGTTGTAATGTAATTTGGTATTTATTCTAAGCAGATTTAAGAAGTTTCAAGTCGATTGCAATTGTTTTTATATTTTTTCCAAGTCGCTAAAATTCTCACATTTTTGAAAACTTAACATTCTGTTCACATTAAATTACTCTAAAATTTGGTCATGAAGTGCTAATTATTTTTACAGAAACGTAATTTGGCATTCATTCTAAGCAAATTTGAGAAGTTTCAAGTCGATGGCAATTGTTTTTATATTTTTTCCAAGTCGCTAAAATTCTCACATTTTTTCAAAACTTACCGTTCTGTTCACATTAAATTATTCGAAAATTTGGTCATGAAGTGCTAATTATTTTTACAGAAACGTAATTTGGCATTCATTCTAAGCAAATTTGTGAAGTTTCAAGTCGATGACAATTGTTTTTATATTTTTTCCAAGTCGCTAAAATTCTCACATTTTTTTAAAACTTAACGTTCCGTTCACATTAAATTATTGTAAAATTTGGTCATGAAGTACTAATTACTTTTACAGAAACGTAATTTGGCATTCATTATAAGCAAATTTGAGAAGTTTCAAGTCGATTGCAATTGTTTTTATATTTTTTCCAAGTTACTAAAATTATTATATTTTTTCAAAACTTCACGTTCTGTTCTCATTAAATGATTCCAAAGTTAAGGGATGAAGTGTTAATAGTTTTCACAGTAACATAATTTGGCATTTATTATAAGCAAATTTGAGTTGTTTCAAGTCAATTGCATTTTTTTATATTTTTTTCCAACCCACTACTATCCGTTCCAAAAAGGGAGTCTCCTCACTTCAAAACCTCATATTTATGATTTAGAGGACACGAATATTCTGAAATTTATACCATATAAAGATGCATCGTTTTTCTATATGTATATTAATTTGTATGGAAATATTTTGATAAATACGCCTTTTTCCGATGTATTTGTTTGAAAATGTACTGTTTTTAACGACAATTTTCGAAACTCTCATCTTTGTGTGCATTTAACATTGTTATTAATCACTTGAATATTATGAAAAAAATATATATCTAACGCTATTCTATTCTGAAGGCGCAGAACGAAATAAAAAAAATTTGTTGTTTTTATTTTAAGAGTTCAGGCCTAGATTCGAAATATCTGCTATCTCGATAATTATACAACGAATTGAAATGCGGCTTTCGCTTATAGATGGACTAATATTATTTAGGAAACAATTGCAAATAAATTTCAAGAAAAGAGTAGAACTTTTGTCAAAATTAAGTAATTTTCCCGTCGATGATTATTTTAGATCGGCGAGAGAGATGCAAATATGTGACTCAGGCGTTCGCTCGACGTTAGTACGGTTCAGTTTGACGGTAAGCAACAGATCCCGGCAGAAAATCATGTACAGTCATTAGAAGCGGCGTGAACGCATCGTAGATATACTGACACGATATTCCGCCCGCTTCGCCCCGCGGCTCTGCTGTGAGCGTAAACATTCTCTATTTCATTAAAAGGTTTTTAATTTATGTAATTAACAAAACTATATTTATTTACGATTAAATGATATATTTTGCATCAGATTTATATGAAGTATGTAATCTGAAAAATTCTTATACATTTATTCATTCATAACTGAAAAAACAATGCTCCGCATTTTACTAAATTACAACAAAACTAATTAAAACAAAATATTGATATTACCCCACATAATAGGTAAAGGTACAATTGATCTCATGTAATTTTTTCAGATTTTTATAAGCAGTAGCTTACTTTCTACAAGCTGTTGAATTTCATACATCTTAAAATTTGCTTAATTTCGGGTACTTTTTTACACTTTTTTAGTATTATCTCGACAAATAACAAACGTAAACACTTAATTCTATAGAAGATTGTAGATAATACTACAAAGAATGGTGACCAATTTTATATAATTTTAGAGTGCACTAATTTTTGAAATATACTTGTTGAAACACAGGAGACTCCCTTTTTGGAACGGATAGTAAGGTTATTAAATTTTTTGTAAGGTCAGGTGAAATTTGAAGTGCGCGCTTTATCTCAAAAACTAATACAGGAATTAACATGAAATTTTGAACATAAGTCTTATTTGATAATCCCAAGAAAAGAAAAGCTTTCGGTAAAATTTTGTACACCAGAAGTGGATGTTTACCTTAACCGTTTTTTGTTTTTTCATGATAATTTTTTTAAAATATAAAATATTGCAAAAATATATAAACAAATATTAAAGACATCGAAGAAATGAACATCTTTTGTCTGCAAATATTTTTCATAAAATTACATTTTTCAGAAAAAAAAAAAAAATTTAAAAAAAAAATAATAGAACACTTTTACTTTGTTGGTATATCACACATTTTATTTTATTGTTGACTATAGTTTCGGCAAGTAAACTTTATGTTTTGTTAATTAACAAAACATAAAGTAAACTTTATGTTTTGTTAATTAACAAAATATAAAGTAAACTTTATGTTTTGTTAATGGCAAGTTGAGTTGCCGAAACTATAGTCAACAATAAAATAAAATTTGTGTTATACCAACAAAGTAAAAGTGTTTTATTATATTTACAACATGTATAACGAAGTAGAAGCCTCCACCATAAACAAGAAAAAAAATTTTTATGAGAAATCTTGTCAAACAAAAGATGTTCATTTCTTTGTTATCTTTAATATTTGTCAAAATATTTGTGTAATATGTTCATATTTAAAAAATTATCGAAAAGAAATAAAAAAACGGTTAAGGTAAACACCCACTTCCAGTGTACGAAATTTTACCAAAATCTTTCATTTCTTGGGATTATCAAATAAGACTTATGTTCAAAGTTTCATGTTAATTCCTGGATTAGTTTTTGAGATACAGCGCGCAATTTGAATTTCATAAGTAGATGTCACAAGGTCAAACCAAGGTCACTATGTAACTACTATAGGTATGCTTACCTCAAAACCCTTCAACTTTTATCTACAACATTTTTTTGTATCTTTGATAGTTTCAGAGAAAATCGATATAATCAGTCCTGAATTTTTGATCTTTGATAGAACCTCAAAAGTTTTCCCCAGACTTTTCCGCGGCCTAAGCTACATTTTCATCATCTATAGGCGTTACGGATACATATTAGACAGGTTTTTCCCGTTGCGGCGTTAGATTAAAAAACCGGGTTTTTTCTCCTTTAGGGATGAAGTGTTAATAGTTTTCACAGAAACGTAATTTGTCATTCAGTATAAGCAAATATAAAAAGTTTTAAGTCGATAGTAATTGTTTTTTTATAGTTTTTCGAAGTCAAAATCTCATTTTCGTTCCGATCGGAAACCAACGAATCATTTTTACTTTTTCCGTTACAAAGTACGAGAAAGTATTGTGATCGTGATTTTTTTTCAAAATTTTTTTACGGAAATATCCGTTTTGGGGTCCCTATTTCAACAATTTCTGGAAAAAAAAAATTGTGTGTGTGTGTGAGTGTCTGTCTGTGTGCGCTGTATCTCAAAAACTAATAGAGCAATTGATATGAAACTTTGAACATCCATCTTATTTGATAATCTGAAGAACTGAAAAGCTTTTGATAAAAATTTCGTACACCGGAAGTGGGTGTTTACCTTAACTGTTTTTTGTTTTTTGCCAATATTTTCTTAAATATGAAAAATATCACAAAAACATTTAAACAAACATTGAAGAAAACAAAGAAATGAACATCTTTTGATTGAACATATTTTTCATAAAATCATTGCTATTTGAGAAAAAAATTTATTATATTTTTTTAAATTTTTGGTTTATAATTATGAAACGATAATAGTTACAGCAAATTTATGTGAATAATAATTGTAAAGAATGCCAAAATGAACAACTTCTAAAGAATAAGTTTTTTTCGAAATCTCGTTAGTTCTTGAGTAAACCGAGTTTTTAATTTGAAGTATAATTTTTCCATCTTTCATAATTTTGACGTTTTAAACGTCAGTTTCATCCGAGTTTACACAACGCTCGATGTACATTTAAAATATGATTTCCATTGAAAATAAACCCATGAAAACGTAAATATAAAGTCGGAGAAAGTAACATGATGGCCACATCACCATTTTTTTGTATCTTTGATAGTTTCAGAGAAAATCGATATACTTAATCCGTCCTGAATTTTTGATTTTTGATAGAACCTCAAAAGTTTTCCCCAGACTTTTGCGCGGTCTAACCTACATTTTCATCATCTATAGGCGTTACGGATACATATTAAACAGGTTTTTCCCGTTGCGGCGTTAGGTAAAAAAAAACGGGGTTTTTTAACATTCTCCTTTAGGGATGAAGTGTTAATAGTTTTCACAGAACTGTAATTTGTCATTCAGTATAAGTAAATGTGAGAAGTTTCAAGTCAATAGTAATTGTTACTTTCTCCGTTACGAAGTACGAGAAATATCCGTTTTGGGGTCCTTAGAAGCCATTTCAACAATTTCTGGAAAAAAAAAATTGTGTCTGTGTGTGTGTGTGTGTATGTGTGCGCTGTATCTCAAAAACTAATAGAGCAATTGATATCAAACTTTGAACATACGTCTGATTTGATAACCTGAAGAACTGAAAAGCTTTTGGACAAATTTTGTACACCGGAAGTGGGTGTTTACCTTAACTGTTTTTTGTTTTTTGACAATATTTTCTTAAATATGAAAAATATCACAAAAACATTTAAACAAACATTGAAGAAAACAAAGAAATGAACATCTTTTGCTTAAAAATATTTTTCATAAAATCATTGCTATTCGAGAAAAAATTTATTATTATTTTTTTAATTTTTGGTTTATAATTATGAAACGATAATAGTTACAGCAAATTTATGTGAATAATAATGGTAGAGAATGCCAAAATGAACAACATCTAAAGAATAAGTTTTTTTCGAAATCTCTTTAGTTCTTGAGTAAACCGAGTTTTTAATTTGAAGTATAATTTTTCCATAATTTTGACGTTTTAAACGTCAGTTTCATCCCAGTTTACACAATGCTCGATGTACATTTAAAATATGATTTCAATTGAAAATAAACCATGAAAACGTAAATATAAATGGCTATACCATCAAATCGGAGAAAGTAACATGATGGAGACATCACCATTTTTTATTTTTTATAGTTTTTCGAAGTCAAAATCTCGTTTTCGTTCTGATCGGAAACCAACGAATTACTTTTCGTTTTTAGTCCCTAGTATGTAACATTCGATATCGTTTTGTTTTAAAGTAATCACGATAGGATGAATGGATTGGATAGTCGGCGTATTTGCGTTCGGGACAATATGGGAAAATGCATGCATCCACCCCGAATAGATCTGCTAGAGATATCCCATATCGACGTCGCATTGTCCGGACAAAGGTGCATGGGGTCGAGACACATGTCCGCATACGTACAATTTAGATCTGATATCAATGCTCCTAGTTTTTAATCATGTATGGGGTCTTTTATGCAAACCTCGGTAATTTCGTATCAACCCTTAGCAATTGCACAAATTGATTTCGAGAGGGGCGCGTGCCCGTATGTTACCCGTCCGCGTCTAGGGGAGTTAATAGCCGGGGCGGTTTCACTCCGGGCCCCTCGCCCTCTCCCCCTGGTATGTGTGCTTATGAATTATTATATCATAACTGGTGTATAATAGTTCAGACAAGTTTTACACACAAGGGCCCCCATGGCCCAGGCCCTAAAGTTAGCTGGATACATGAGTCGGGGATTTACCAAAGTCAGATGCACAAGTGGTTCCTATTAATGCGGTTAATGTGTTAGTTATTATATGGATTTATTATACGAGTGCCCTGGGGGCGCGACGACGACGGGGGAAAATTAAATGCGTTTGCCGTTGCAGGTCGGGATTTGCTTTTCAAATTTTTATTGTCAATTGAATTGACCGCAGTTTAACACATCATTTAGCGTGGCCGATATATCAAAATAAATAAACAAAACGCGTTTTTTAATTCCCCCGCGTTTGAATGGGCCGTAAACCGGCCGTATAAAAGTCCGTAATAATTAGGTGAGGACTCGTTAGGGCCGGTTTATTTTATTCGAATGTGGGTTTTGATAATTACAGCGGAAGCTGGGCCCGCGGCGGACCTTCCCAGAACTAACAAGGATTCTTTGTGCCCTCGCTCCTCGCTTTTATGCTATAAATTACAGCGTTCGGCTGCCAAATGGTCCCTTTTCTTCGAACAAAAATGTTTGTCGTTTGTCTCTCTTTATATCCACTGCATGTGTGTTCTAATTGTGCCTTTAGTTAATTAGGCTTTGACGATTCGTTTCGGGAGAACGGGGAGGGTAACGCGTGACCGCGGATGTAAATGCGTTAATTCTTGTTTTAGCGGGGATTTATTTAAATAAAGAAACGGGACACGCACGCGGAGGCGTTATCACGGAACGCAATTATTGATTTAAGCTCGGTGTGCCATTTTACGAACACTAAAAACTCTGTAATTGCGACTACCTGTGTTGAAGTGGCGATGGCGAGCAGACATCGCGTGAGGCACTGAGGTGTGGTACAGGTAATTAGCGCATTAGCGTACTCCGCCTACAATCTTCACGCACCCGTGCATGTCCCGCTGAAATCGCCCAAATCACATCTACCACCCGATTTCCACCACTTCCCCCCATATCATCTCCGTATCGCACATTAAACCGATTATGATAATGAGGACCACGCGACCGACGACCTCGTAATTTACGACAGGTACGCGACGCGCATTTCCGCAAAAAGGCACTCCATTCATCGGCACCGCATTAGGGCAGCGAGCAAACGTGGATTTCACTAATAGACGCTCTCTCCCATCTTCAGTTGTCTGCTTGGGTGGCTTAACGCGGCCTGTAATTATCTTGTTGGCGGGTCTTCCGAGAACCCGCATACATCAACTAATAAATACCGAGACCTTCACAAGTCTAGTTTTGGCTTTAACTACTGTTCAACACCCGTTTAACTGCTAGACAGACCTACACACGTTTCCATTACGCAACTAAATCACTACTTTTGTTCCGCTATTTCGCGCTATTTACGTGAGAACTTTCAATTTTACACGCACGAAGGTCGCTACTCTCCACACAAACAAATGCAAATTAATACCATTATAAAAACACTTTTAACTGTATTTAATCGGTGTTTTGTATAACAGATATGTATTCGTGTGAGTTAAGTTTCGGTAACTAAGTGTAGCATTATCAAACTAGAAGTAAATATACTGAAGGGAAAAAAATGTAACACTTGAAATTCGTGAAAGGACCCCGCAGTATTTCAATGTAAAATGGGTTTCATCGAAATTGTCCCATTTTTTGCAGGGAGCTAGCTTTTGACATCCTGAACAAAAGTCCTTATGGGGCGGAACAAAATCCTATGTAAGGATTTTGAGTTATCCGCCAAAGAAGGTCTCATTTCACCGATACTCGAAAATCATAAAAACGGAGGAAAGAACGCATACAACGATGTTAATATCTTCATATTTGGATTGTTTTGGACCAAAAGTTCTTGTACAATGCTCAGCAGTCATTGCTGGGGACACTGGGAATGTGTGCCCGCCATTAGGCAACTCGTAGGGCGGCCATGAACATTTTCAGGAAAAAAACTAACCCTCAATATGCTATTGGATAGAGTTTTGGATGTGAGGAATGTGCATGAAATCGAGGCTTAATAGCCTGAGCAATATTCATGTAATACTCTAAAGTTTGTACCAATTATTGTAGAATAAAAAGAAAATTGTCCGGTGCAAAGTTTTGTAACTTTTTTAACATGTTCATGGCCGCCCTACGAGTTGCCTAATGATGGGCACACTTGCCCAGCGTCCCCAGCAATGACTACTGAGCATTGTATAAGAACTTCTTGGTCCAAAGCCGTCCAAACATGATGATATTAACATCGTTGTTAACCCCGTTTCTACGATTTTCGATTATCGGTGAAATGAGACCTTCATCGGCGGATAACTCAAAATCCTTACATAGGATTTTGTTCCGCCCATAAGGACTTTTGTTCAGGATGTCAAAAGCTAGCTCCCTGCAAAAAATGGGACAATTTCGATGAAACCCATTTTACATTGAAATACTGCGGGGTCCTTTCGACCATTTTCAAACTGCCATAACTCGGCGTATTTTCAATCGATTGTGATGAATCTTTGAGGGCGAAAAACTTTAAAGTGTTTTCGCTCATAACTCGGTGACTTTTCAACCAAATTTTATGATTCTTTCGAGAAAAAATCCCATTCTGGCCCTACTTTAAGGGGGTAAACTCAGATTGGAATGATCCCTTTTCGAACCCTTCAACCCCCGAACAACAAAAAACACGTTTTTGGGCAAAAGAACTTCCAACTTTGGCAAGGTGTACCGAGTTGGAAAAAATGTGTCGACTTTTAACAAAACTAGTCACGCAAACTTGCGCCGAGCGCCCAAATAAATTTTTGTAACTTCGGCTCCAATTCGCTCAAAAATTTGCTAACAGATTTTTTTTTTAATTTTGCACACATATTTATTGTGTTTGTTTCGATCGATTGAAGAAATATTATCGTTTTCCGAGCATAAATAACGACAACAGACACAAAAAACCCTATTTTTTTTATTCAATCGTCACTTTTTTGCGTCTTACCTTCAAACTGTTTCAATAGAAGGATACATGTGTTGGTCGGTTATATAGCAAATTTAAACTTTCTGACTAAATTCATTCTTCAGTCTATTGGTCTCTAGTGAAATGTTGCAAACTTTGTTAATAATAACAAATTAACCAAAATTAAAAGCTGAAAATATTCACTTACTTTTAAATAATACATTATAATAAAAAACTATGAAAAATATTTCGTATTTACATAAATATATTCAATTTATTTGTATGCCAATTTTATGGGTACCCTCCCCTTAACGCAACTCGTTGCTAAGGAGATATTGGCATACAAACATGATTTCGCGTTTTAACGGTTTTCATTAAACATTTTTTTAAATAACAAAGAAAATAGAAATATGATCAATTAAACCGTGTGACGACATACGTAACGCTATTTGTTTTTACTTTACTCGAGAATTTAAACTTTTCTCTTGTAGTGTATATGTTACTTATATCGTAAATTACTATTACAATAATAATAATACAATCCTCGAAAATATAAATTCTCATCACGATTTAGGCATAATTTTTAATTAAAAAAAAATCATTTAACAATTATTTTACTATCATGACTTAGGAGTGTTACAAAACCCTAGGATATATCCTTAACCTCTTTACGCCCAGATTCCCCCATGTGGCGACAAGCAAAAAAAAATATTTTACAAATAAAAAAAAATACCGCTTCAGCGCCATCTATGGAATATTTTTCATATTTTTTTACAGTAAAATAATATTTCATAGATCTGAAAAAAAAATAGCACGGAATCTGGTCGCCACAATTCAGTAGCTTAATTTAACCTCTTTACGCCCAGGTCGCCACATGTGGCGACAAGCAAAAAAAAAATTTACAAATGAAGTAAAAATTACCGCTTCAGCGCCATCTATGAAATATTTTTCATATTTTTTTTGCATGGCAGTGAAATAATATTTCGTAGAAAACTGTAACAACGAAAAAATATTTTTTTAATAAACCCGAGATTATGCAATAACCCAATCAAAGCAGCATGGGCGCGAAGTGGTTAATGAGCCCTATTCTGTTTTTATCACGTTCGAAAAGTTTTCGGTTGTCATCTAAAACTTTTCACTTCACGCAAGTTTCCTACTCTGCTTCTATCACCGATCGAGTTTCGAATGACGTCAGTCGAAAAGTAGGGTTCAGTTTTATCACCAAGTTCGGAGCAGGTGATAAGTGTGTGTTAGCTAGGGATGGACGATATTTCACGCACCTGTGATTTTTCACTTGTATTGAAAAATCACAGGTCGTTACTGTTACTAATAGACAAATTTGACTGATACTTAAAAGCACTGCTACTTTAAATCACAGCTACTTAAAATCACTGCTACTTAAAATCACTGTTACTTAAAATCACCACTACTTAAAATGATTCAAATAAAACGAATAACTTTGTTGGGATCACTTTATTAACTTGGAGTAGGTAATACTAAAGTGATACCAACAAAGTTATTCGTTTTATTTGAATTATTCAAAATGTATCACGAAGTTAAAGCCCCCACAATTACTTATTTACTACTTAAAATCACTGCTTTTTAAACTGTGACTTAAACTCTGATTGCTCCTTTAAATCAAAACTGTTACCTAAACAGTGATTGCTACTTAAACTGCGACTGTTACTTAAAACGTGATTGTAAGAAGACAATACAGAATAGCATTTCTAAATATTATTTTATATTTAATACCGTATACTCCCATTTACTCTTACGTTCATGTTTAAATTACGATTTTCATCAACTGAAAAACAAATATATAAAAACAATTGCTACAAATGGTAAACCCAAAATGACACAAAATTAATTTTAATTTAAGATTCAGTGCGAATATGTAAACATACATTTTGAAATAATACCACGAAACCAATTTTGAAATTGCAAACTTCATCAACTGAAAAAAAAACAATTCACCAAACTGCGAAAATCTCCAAACTCTCCTCCTTGTTCAGGTGCTCAAAAAATTAAAACAAAAATCTTCAAAAATCCATATCTCTATTGACAATTGTTGAATTTACAAAAACCGAGTGGATCTTAAATTAGCGATACGGCTATTGAAGATATATTTTTTTCTGCGATCTTTTGATTCAAGTGCTCAAAAGATAAAAACGAAAATTATCAAAAATCCATAACCATTGAATAAGCGATACTTCGGCTGCTGAGGATAATTTTTTATGGAATTTTGTCTGCGCGTTTTATTTTTTTTTCTGCAAAGTTTTCGTTCAAGTGCTCAAAAAATTAAAACTGAAATTTTAAAAAATCCAAAATTGTTGAATTTACACAAACCAAATTATGTTTGAATAAGCGTTACTTCGGCCATTGATGATAATTTTTTATGGATTGTTTTCTGCATTTTTTATATTTTCTTCCGCGATGTTTTCGTTAAAATGCTCAAAAAATTAAAACGAAAATTTTCAAAAATCCATGTCTATTAAAAATTGTTGAATTTACAAAAACCAAATTAATTTTGAATAAGTGATACTTCGGCTATTGAGGATGATTTTTTGTGGAATTTTTCCTGCTATTTTTATATTTTTTTCTGCGATGTTTTTGTTCAGGTGTTCAAAAAATTTAAACGACTATTTTCATAAATCCATATCTCTGTTGAAAATGGTTGAATTTACAAAAACCAAACTAATTTTGAATAAGCAGTACTTTGGTCATTGAGGATATTTTTTTAGAATTTCGCCTGCATGTTATAAATTTTCTTCTGCGATGTTTTTGATCTGGTGCTCAAAAAATTAAACGACTATTTTCAAAAATCCATATCTCTATTGAAAATGGTTAAATTTACAAAAACCAAACTAATTTTGAAGAAGCGGTTCTTCGGCCATTTAGAATAATTTTTTATAGAATTTTGCCTGCATGTTTTTCTGCTATGTTTTTGTTAAAGTGCTCAAAAAATTTAAACGAAAATTTTCAAAAATCCACATCTCTATTGAAAATTGTTAAATTTACAAAAACCAAATTGATTTTGAATAAGCGATACTTCGGCCATTGAGGATGATTTTTTTATGGAATTTTTCCTGCGTTTTTTTATATTTTTTCTGCGATGTTTTTGTTAAGGTGCTCAAAAAATTAAAATAAAAGATTTCAAAAATCCATAACTCTATTGAAAATGGTTGAATTTACAAAAATCAAACTAATTTTGAATAAGCGGTTCTTCGGCCATTGAGGATAATTTTTTTATGGAATTTTGCCTGCATGTTTTATATTTTCTTCTGCGATGTTTTTGTTAAAGTGCTCAAAAAATTAAAATTAAAATTTTCAAAAATCCACATCTCTATTGAATATTGTTAAATTTACAAAAACCAAATTGATTTTGAATAAGCGATACTTCGTATATTGAGGGTGATTTTTTATGGAATTTTTCCTGCGTTTTTTATATGTTTTTCTGCGATGTGATCATAGTCACAGTTAAAAATCACTGATATTGGAAAGTAGCAACGTGATTCAAAAGTAGCAGTTTTGCCCATCTCTAGTGAAAATGGTCTTTATTTTGCTTTATTATTGCTGCGGGAACAAGAAGCAGCAGCCGAAAATTATTATTTGCTGCAATTTTAACGACATTGACGGGATTTTAGCAATCAATTTGAGACGCCGAAATGTGAATGTGAATATTTGTTTTAAAAACAACAAATTTGTGAGAGTTTAGAGCTAACACGCCCATATTGGATGGTGATTTGTACTTATCAATTCCATAATTCTTCAAAATTAACTTAATTACAGTTCGCTTCAAGTGCACTCGGTACTGATTTTCCCGCGTAAATTTGAAAAATGGCGAAAGCATGTAATTATTAGTTCATTTGCTTCGATTTTACAGTGTTGTCACACTTACTGTATCACCTTAGAAACGGAATACCAATTTGCGGTTCGATCGAAAACGATGCGATAAATTTTCACGGCGTAAAGTTATCACCGTGATAAAAATAGAATAGGGCCCATTGGCTTTCACAAATGAATACAACAATCATCCGTGGTGTTACTTAATTAATTTATCACTTTGAAATTAAAATTTGAAATGTTTTGAATGTTTTGTAATAGGTATGTAATTACTTCTGTGTTTTCTTTTTGTATTCAATTTATTTTTCTATTATTATATGTGTTACAGTAATTAAATAAATAAATAAACTATAAATAGATAGTTTTTCCCGAAGATGGCGAGCGCTTGTGTCGGTTGCACCGCGTGCCGTGTGGGTTCGAATCCCAGCCCGGCCGAAAGATTTTTCGGGGATCGAGAAGTATTCGGTCGGGTCCATATGTCTGACATTATTCATTTGTTCATTTATTCATCCCAAAAATTAAAAACTACAAAAATTAAATATTCGATGTGACTGAATGGCTCATGCCTAAGTCAAAAAAAAAAAAATTATACCAATTAAGGAAGTACCTAATTTCTTCACAAGTAAATAAAATAGCTATCTACCAAACTAGTAAACTTATTAGACCTGTGTGTATTTTAAATGGAAATTAAGTACTATGATAATTTAAATAGTTGTTAAATTGAAATGTAAATATTGAAATTTAATTTTCATTTCACTATTAAGAAAACATTTTCAATATGATCCCAAACTACATATAGGCAACCGAATTTGCAGATTGTTGTCGGTGTTGCCAACGATTAAATTATCGATGTCAATTTGAAAAAATAACGGAATATTTTTTTGATTTAAAAATGTGTGTCAATAAATCTTTTCCGTGTTTTTTCACGCTAGTTTATTAATTAGTTGTGATTAAAACATATTGAATTTTTCCATTCAGTTTGTTATTTTGTACATTTTCAAGTACAGAATATTAATTGAAATTGGAAACCCTCACTTGTTGCGGCTTCATTAAATAAATTTGTTGAAAGTAAAATGAATATATTTATATTCAACCTGCTAGCAAAAGTTAAATCAATAGCAGTATTATTTACAAAATGCAAATTTATTTCGTTTAATTCAATATTTGCCGGAAAAGTAGATTGCGAATCTTTATAGATCTACGAACAAATATTCAGGTTTTATTTTGTTTGTTTTATAGTTCACTTCAGCAGTTAAAATGTTGAATATTTAAAATATATAATTCTAATTTGTCTTTTTTTTTGTTTCAGGTAAGTTAAAAGTTTCGATCGTTCATTTTTACTACAGGACTTACGGTATGTAGGAAAGTTAATTTAGATTAATGGTGTCAATATATTTGTTGCCATTTTAGTTTATTACGTAGATACGCGAAAAGAAAGCTTCGCTTTTATCCACTTAATCGGTGACTGAAAGTACTTTACGATCACTCTTATGTCACTTTCACTCATGCTAATGTGAAGGTTGTTGGAATTGACCACGGTTTATCGCGTCTAAAATTCAGAAATTCCACAGCAGAGATGTAGAGAGAGAGGGAGAGAATACATTTATTGAGACACTTACAAATGACCTCAACAGGCAATTGACCAGAGTTCTTTTAGCCTAGGGATGTAGAATTTCACAAAAAAAAACCTCTATTTTCTGATCATTGCTTACTTTATTGCAATGCAACTTTCGAACGAAAAATGTAACTTGAATTCAATTATCTAAATCGCAGAGCTGCGTGAATTCGTTTTGCTTCGGGAGTGAACTGGTGATGGCGGCTCAGGAAGAAATATGTTGAATTACGTAAAAGTCAAACGAAAAATAATAAAATATTCGCGAGGCCGGATTTTCCGATGGTCATTCATATCAAACAAGCAACAATTCGCACAATGTGTAATATCGGGCCTGTGTATTTGAATTCCTGAGAGTCGTAACTATTCGGGCAGGGCGATCGCGCGGAATTTCATCAGCTCCGGCGACCGGAAGGGCATCGCGTGCCTTCAGCCCCCCCGAACCCGAACCACTCGAGTGTATTGTAATTACCCCCCCATCTGATTAAAATAACTTCAAAGTGGGAATCTTGTTATTAGATACTTTCTAGGATTCATCTGAAACGCAGCGATGATTTTTTACGTTCTTCGTGAATTTAATCAAAAAGACGATTTAAACAAATGGCGAATTTCTTTGCGAACAGAGAAAGGCGAGCGAGAGTATATACGAGTGTGTGTGTGTTTACAAATTAAACGTGTGAGGAAGCAGAACATTGCAATTGAAGAGCGCGCCGTGTGCTTCTTTTTTTCTCTAATTGAAACCGAATCCTACTGACAATGCGGCCCTAATTAGAGCCGACGTGCCTTTGTTCTAATTCATGCTCCGATTTTTCGTTTTGTTTTCTACTTGAAATTAGTGAGTGAACGCGTCGGTTATCATTCCCCGCTGCATTCAATGCACCGCTCTTTTTAATTAGGAAACAACATCTGTGTTCTGTTACTGTCACAGGAAGCAAATAAAAGATTGGAAAAAGAGAACAGCCCAGTCACACTCTTACATCCAGCGAAATGCCCCCGTTCGTATACGTGCACACGTACACAACGACAACTAAAATATTACCGTTAATTACTCCCCCGCAGCAGCACGCTCATTATGCTTGGTTTACTACATACAGATACATCATTAATTTTTCTAGACTTTGGTCAATGCCTTTATTTCGCCATCTCCTTCAAAATTAACTTTTTCGGATGAAACGGTGATGTCATCCATTTAACGGAATCATAATTAGCTAATTAATCATTCTGACGAGGTCTGAATACTTGAACGCACATTCCCTTTTAATTTGAAACTCTCACAATACTCGTAATTGCGCATTTAACATCGTCTAGTTACATTGAATGAAAATGAAGTCTGAATGCATTTAACCTATTCGTAAATGTAAAGGTGCTTCAGATGCGCACGCCTGACGCAGCGCATCTGACGCAATAACATCTAATGGAACCGATTCTTCGTACGTCTACCGGAGGCGTCGCGTAAGTCGGGCGCGTCTGACGCTTCATAGGAATTGCACCTTAAGCGCGACAATAATGTTCCTTGTACTTCTAAGGCACGGTTTTACATCCTAAAGCACCTTAAAGGTGCAATTCCTATGAAGCGGCAGACAAGCACGTCTGACGCACTCCACTAGCACAATTAAATAGAACCGATTCTTCCAATGCGTCAGGTATAGTTATTTAAGCAACAAGGAACGCAAGGACGTATTAACATTTGAGGTAGGTGCATACGAGCCGACACAGAGCCGAGGCTCCTCGCCTGCCGAAAATATTCATTGTCATACGAATAATGGCGAATAATGGCAGTATTGAGAAAATACTTTTATTAGAAAGAAATTGAGAGGAATATTTTTTTAATGCTTCGTAAATGAAGAATGTGATATTTTTAATATTCTAATATGCCCAATCCAAAGATTCTCAAAAGAACAACAAATTATTGAATTCACTACAACATCAGTTCAGCGAACATGCCTATTTTGTTCTTTGCTTTCCGAGAGGGTATAATTTGCAATTCATTTAAATTACATTATTTTCGTTTCTCAATGTTATGATTGAAATTTGTATTTTTCTTGTTTTCTGAGATTTGATATTTTTCCCACTAAAGCCCGAAATTTTAATTTGCAAGGTAAAAACTTAAATCCCAGTATATCTGATAATAAAGAGCATTTTTTGTCAATATTGAACCACTCCTGATGGTAAAACTGATGATTTATTCATTTTTAAGCTGAAAAACGGTTTTTGGGCTCTAGAAGTGGGTTTTTGATAAGGGAACCATCGGGTATATATATATATATATATATATAATCATTATTTATTATATATAATGAGTGGGGGGACATACACTGAACATCCATGGACCCCAACGGCCTCTTCTTGATTCCGAAAAAGTGACCGCCCGGATGGGATTTGAACCCACGACCACGAGGTCCGTGAGCAGGAGCTCTACTCCTAGACCACCGCGGCCCCTGGTCAAATCTTATGCAAAAAAAGATCCGTATCAAATTAAACAGTGCAAACCCTCGACGCCGCGGATGCAGTAAATTCTTGAGATGTTTGTTCCTTATTATCTGAAATATAAGAGAAACATTTTCTTTTATTTTTCGAGTTACCGTTTTCTTTTTTAGTTATCAAATTTCCAAACTTGCCAAAATGTCCAAAAACCGCTCCCCGTCAAATTTCACATGCAATTTGCAATCGAACCATTACAACAAACAAAAAACTGATTATGATATCATATTAAACCCTTTGAACCTTCATTTGATACTCGTACATCACATGTATTTTTGTGTTAAAAATGTTTGTTGCAATTTGACAAAAAAACATTAATTTTCAAAAATTCACACATATTGATTGTAGGCACAATCAAATTTTCTGTTATTTTTTGGTACCGTTACAGACTTTCATTTGACACTCATATATCACATGTATTTTTAAGTTTAAAAATGGTGATGTGGCCATCATCTTACTTTCTCCGACTTATCATATGGTGTCATAGCCATTTATATTTACGTTTTCATTGTTTATTTTCAATTGAAATCATATTTTAAATGCACATCGAACGTTGCTTAAACTCGGATGAAACTGACGTTTAAAACGTCAAAATTATGAAAGATGAAAAAATTATACTTCAAATTCAAAATTTCGATTTACTCAAAAACTAACGAGATTTCGGAAAAAACTTATTCTTTAGAAGTTGTTCATTTTGGCATTCTCTACAATTATTATTCACATAAATTTGATGTAACTATTATCGTTTCATAATTGTATACCAAAAATTAAAAAAAAATTAATAAATTTTTTCTCGAATAGCAATGATTTTATGAAAAATATTTTCAAGCAAAAGATGTTCATTTCTTTGCTGTCTTTAATGTTTGTTTAAATGTTTTTGTGATATTTTTCATATTTAAGAAAATATATATTTACAAAAATATTGGAAAAAAACCAAACATTGAGGCAAACACCCACTTCCGGTGTACGAAATTTTACCAAAAGCTTTTCAGTTCTTCGGATTATCAAATAAGACGTATGTTTAAAGTTTCATATGAATTGCTCTATTAGTTTTTGAGATACAGCGCACACAGCAGACACAATTTTTTTCCAGAAATTGTTGAAATGGCATCTAGGGACCCCAAAACGGATATATCCGTAAAAAAAAATGTTTGAAAAAAAATTCATGATCACAATACTTTCTCGTACTTCGTAACGGAGAAAATAAAAATGTTTGACAATGTTTGACAAAATTTTATAATTTTCAATAATCAAATTTTTTAATGTTAGGAGGAATCACACATGTTGGTACACATTTATTGCAGGTATAATCAAACTTTCTGGTATCAAATAAAAAATTAATTTCATAGGTGATATAACGTGATTTAACTTATTAGACGTGAAGGTGGGTTTACACGCTCGTGCAATTTGCGCAATCTGATGTGTGCATACAAAACTGCGTGTTTAAATGTTCAGTTTACCTTGTGCAGTTCGTTGACAGCGTCTAGAAAAAGTTGTTAGGTGTTTGGTATAAAAAATTTCTCTGCCTCTTTTTTGTCTTATCAAAAAAAAAGATTAGCATCTGGGTCAATTCTGTGCAGTTTTTCAATTAAAACAGTATAAGCTTGATTTCATATTGCGGTCACTATAGTCGTGACTTTTCACTTTCCATAAACATGGAAACGATTGATACATTTCAATAAATTCACGAAGAAACTTTGTTCCTTTTTTGTCAAAGATCAACGAGACAAGCAAAGGATAATATTAAAAAAATATATAAACTATTAACCACTCTCGATAATTAAGAAACAAGTGCGTGATGTACATCAGCTGTCGTGACTGTCAATGCACATGCTCTAGGCTAGAGCGTCGTTTGCCTGCACATGCAATTGTACCAACCTTATGCAAAAATCTAGCACAACAGATTTTATTCAAGCCAAACTTTTTGACTTGCGCAAACCTCATGCATTCGTTTACACGCAACGATTTACTTGCGCAAATTACCTCGTACAAACCATTTGGGATAAATGCATGAACGTGTAAACGTACCTTTAGCTTAGCAACGTTAATAAAAAAGATACCCATACTGATATACAAAGAAGCACTTTCTTCTTCGATAAAATGTATGATGCTTGTGATATTTCTACCAGTGGATGTTACTGGATTTACTTTACAAAGGATGACGTTTTCTGGAATTATAACACATATCCCCTCTTCTTCGATAACTAATCATGTAGGCTATGGATGTTTCTGATATCCCGTCTTGTTGGATAACTAAATAAGGGTGCTAGTCCACATGGATGTAAGACTTCTAGTACTACATCATCTTTTGAAAATATACATCCCATCAGCCGTTGGCTGCAAAACCTGTGATTCAAAGACCATATCTTCACCCTCTGAATTTGAGTTGACGCAATGTACTAAGTTTTTTTTTTTCTGAAAACACTTTAGTCACCAAATTTTGTTGTACCTGTTGGAATGATTGCTTGAAACTTCTGGGTCACTGTTACACTAACAGCTTCATCAAACCGTGTCTCTAAAAGTTTCTGTTTTTGTCACGTAAAAGAATGTTTTCGATGGAATATTCAGCTTTCCCCATTGAAACAGCTAGAGGGGCGTTATACTTAGTTTGAAGGGTTCTGGAGGCTATCTGAGTCCCTGTTACAGTAACTGCTTCTCTACAAGTTTCTGTTTTTCCAAGTATTCATTATTTGTCACGTAATAGAAAGTTATCGATGGAATATTTTCCTTTTCCCATTGAAACAGCTGGATAGGCGTTATACTTGGTTTGAGAAAGGGTTCTCGAGGCTAGCTGGGTCCCTGATACAATAACAGCGTTTCTATAAGTTTCTGCTCCTCCAAGTAATCAACATTTGTCACGTAAAAGAAACTTATCGTTGGAACTATTCTCTTTTTCCCTATTAAAACAGCTGAAGAGTTATCGTACTTAGCTTGAACGAGGGTTCTGCAAACTACCAGGGTTCCTGTTACAGTAACAGCTTCTCTAAAAGTTTTTGTTCTTCCAAGAAATCATCATTTTCCATGTAAAAGAAAGTTCTCGTTGAAATATTCTCCTTTCTCCATTTTCTCCATGGAAACATCTGGGCGTCATCCTTAATTTCAAAGAGGGTTCTGGATAAGGGTCCTAATAATTCGAAGCTTCGCAACTTCAAAGCTTCGAAGAATCCTCCGCAGAAACGAAGAAAACTTCGAATATCGAAGTTTTCGAATTTTTGCGAAGTTTTCAAATTTATCGAACTATCGAAGTTGTGAAGTTTCGAAGCTTTCGAATTTTTCAATCTCAAAACCCTAAACAGTTATAATATTATTTAAATAGACTTTATGTAATTTCAAAATTTTGACCTCGAAAACTCAGAAGAAACTTAAGATGCGCATGCTGATTTGCTGTAATAATAAATTAACATCAAACTAATGTATTAGCAAGTTAAAAAACAATAACATCTTACAAAACAACTTTCCACGTTTTTTTACCACTGTTTATTTATTGCATAATACAGTGGTAAAAAAACGTCGAAAGTTGTTTAATTCAAAGTTACCTGACAATGGACTATCACATAGTAACGGTCGCAATCATCTTCATATCTTACAAAATTAATCATTTTTATTATTTTTGTAATTTGATATAAATTAACTTTTTCATTTGTCAACATTCGCGAAACTATGGAAATTCGAATCTTCAAAAATTCTAAGCTTGGGATTTTCGAAACTTCAATCTTCAAAGATTTGCCATGAATCTTCGAACCTTCGGAATTGGAAGTCTTCGAAGAAAAATTCCAGCCTTAGTTCTGGAGACTGTCAGGGTCTCTGTTACATTAACATCTTCTCTAGAAGTTTCTGTTCTTGTAAGTAATCATCATTTGTCACGTAAAAGAAAGTTGTCAATGTACGTAGAAAGTAAAAAATCGTGACCAGGTAACATCATCATTTTATAATTATAGACCGAATACGTCACGATTTTTGTATTTTTATGTTTTCCTTAAAAATCAAAGTGTTCATGAAACTAATTTATCAACAAATGAAGTGCAGTTCTTTGTAATCTTCAACATTTATACGACAGCTTTATGCTGTTAACATGAATGAAATAAATAAATAAAGATTTTTAATTTTTTAAATCTTTTTGGAAAAAATTTAAAAAAAATATTAAGGAAAACACTCGCTTCCGGTTTTCTAAATTTTATCAAATGGTGTTTAGTTCTTCAGATTGACAAATAAAGCTTAAGTTTAGAGTTTTATTTAAAAATATCTTTTCTTTTTTGAGATGCAGCATCTAGGGACAGACACAGACATTTTTCAAAAATGGACTTTTCCGTTAAAATGTTGAATTCGAAAAAAATTGCCAAAACGAAATTGTATGGAGATAGTAAAAAAATCGTTTTGTTTACTAGATTTGTCCAGAAAACATCAACGTTTCATAACTATAGACCAAATACGTCAAGATTTTTGTATTTTGAATTTTTTCTCAAAAATCAAAGTGTCTGAAACTAATTTATCAATAAAAGAAATGCATTTATTTTAAGTGTTCATGGAACAAATTTATCAACAAAAGAAGTACAGTTCTTTGTAATCTTCAACATTTATACGAATTTTTTAAATCTTTTAAAAAAAATAAAAAAATAAACTATTAGGGTAAACACTCGCTTCCGCTTTTCGAAATTTTACCAAACGGTGTTTAGTTCTTTAGATTGTCAAATAAAGCTTAAGTTTAGAGTTTCATTTAAAAATATCTTTTTGTTTTTGAGATGCAGCATCTAAAGACAGACACAGACATTTTTCAAAAATGGACTTTTACGTTAAAATGTTGAAAAAAAAATGCCAAATCGAAATTGTACGGAGATAGTAAAAAGATCATTTTGTTTACTAGATTTATCCAAAAAACATTATCATTTCATAACTATAGATCAAATACGTCAAGATTTTTGTATTTTGAATTTTTTCTCAAAAATCAAAGTGTCTGAAACTAATTTATCAATAAAAGAAATGCATTTATTTTAAGTGTTCATGAAACTAATTTATCAACAAAAGAAGTGCAGTTCTTTGTAAACTTCAACATTTATACGAAGATTTTTAATTTTTTAGATCTTTTTGGAAAAAATAAAAAAATAAACTATTAAGGTAAACATTCGCTTCCGGTTTTCGAAATTTTACCAAAGGGTGTTTAGTTCTTCAGATCGTCAAATAAAGCTTAAGTTTAGAGTTTCATTTAAAAATATCTTTTCTTTTTTGAGATGCAGCATCTAGAGACAGACACAGACATTTTTCAACAATTGAATTTTCTGTTAAAATTTTGAATTCGAAAAAAATTACCAAATCGAAATTGCACGGAGATGGTAAAGAAATCGTTTTGTTTACTAGATTTGTCCAGAAAACATCATCGTTTCATAACTATAGACCAAATACGTCAAGATTTTTGTATTTTTAATTTTTTGTCAAAAATCAAAGTGTCTATGAAATTAATTTATCAATGAAAGAAATGCATTTATTCGTGATCTTCTACATTGATATGAATATTATTTTAATATTATTATTTTGTTAATCTTTTTGGAAAGTTAACACCCACTTATAGTTTGTGAAAGAAGTTCAGTTCTTCGTGATCTTCAATATTTAAATGAAGATTTTTAAATTTTTTGGAATTTTTTGGAAATAATAATAAAACGGTTATGTAAACACCCACCGGTTTTCATTTCGGTTTTCGAAATGTAACCTAACGCTTTTTTGTTAACTCGCCATTGGTGACGCAAATTTAATGGTGACGCCGGTCTCACCCACCGGGGTTT
This sequence comes from Ocypus olens, assembly GCA_910593695.2. NCBI lineage: Eukaryota > Metazoa > Arthropoda > Insecta > Coleoptera > Staphylinidae > Ocypus > Ocypus olens. The sequence goes on from OU343049.1 coordinate 46,206,263, forward strand.
TCAACTGAAGATTTTTCGAAACGTGTTACTAATAGTTCATGTTTTTTTTTTCAATTTATGCTCTTTGACAATAAAAGAAAGGTATTTAATCAATTTAAGCTCTTCAATGCGACAGCTACTCGAAATTGCAACAAAAAACAATAACGGAAAATAAAGTTATTCGACACACCCGGTCTCACAGACCAGTAGGGTCAACATTGGCGGGTTAAGATTGTCAAATATAGCTTAGGTTTAAAGTTTTATTTTAAAATATCAATTTGTTTTTGAGATACAGTGCCCGTACACGGACAAACATTTTACAAAAATGGCCGGGACTTCAAAATGGACATTTCCGTTAAAATTTTTAATTCGAAAAAAATTACGAAATTGAAATTTTTCAGAAAATAAAAAAAAACACAATTAGTAAAAGATACAGTGGACGTTATTGAACGTTCCTGCCTTCGTACACTCACAAGAATTAGACAGCCACGCATAATACATCAAATGCTCTTTTGTACAAAAAAAACTAAAATCATCTCTTTCTTGCAACGAGCTTTGCGACTAGCTAAAAAAATTCGCAATAAAACAGAATCTTTAAATTATATTCAAAATTTAGTCATTAAGCGAGCTAAGCCTATTTCGAAATTCAAACACTCACAACTGACCGTATATGAGCATGTAGATGTCAATGAAGCAATAAAAAACATGTATTTTTGATGTAACAATTTTTTTTATTCTTCTTTTATAGAATACGTATGCGTTTGTATACCAATAGTATACCACGTAACCAATATATTTTTTTGTAATATTTGGCTGAAGGACTTAGGTCGCTGGCCCATTGTATTTATTATTATTAAAAAGAAACCGTTTGGTATGCTGGATTTGTTTTGAAACATCAAGTTTCTGACCACTTGTGAGATATGGAATAGTTTACGTAACAAGTTGCGAAAGTGATATTTTACGGGATGAGCAGGAATCCTGCGAGTCCCATAAAATCACTTTTTGATCGTGTTACGTACAATATTTTTTCTGCTGCCGTTTTATATGTTAAAAAGAATTTGGATGCATACAACAATAGGTATGAACTTTATATGACAAGGGCTGTCATGATTAATTACAAAGTTGATGTTAATGTCAAGGCCTCCAAAATCGTGCAGAAAGAAACAAAAATCGTCCCGTAAGTAAAGAAATCGTTTCGAAAGTGAAAAAAAAAACGCCCCGAAAATAACTACTTTCGGTACGATTTGTGTAAAGTGGTACTTTCGATTTAATAAATCATTCCGAAAGTTTTATTTTTGGGGCGTCTGCAGAAAAAAACAAGTTGCGTTATAATGGAGTATAACGCAACTTGTTTTAAACAAGTTCCGAAAGTGATATTTTACGGGATGAGTAGGAAGTTTGGAATCCTGCGAGTCCCGCAAAATCACTTTTGGAACGTACAATATTTTTTCTGCAGCCGTTTTCTGTGTTAAAAAAGCAAAAACGCACTCGCACGCACATTACAAGCGCTGTCATAATTAAATGTGAAGTTGATGTTGTTGTCAAGGCCGCCTACATTTATACGCAAAATCGTCCCGAAAGTAAAATAAAATCATCCCGAAAATAACTACTTTCGGTACGATTTATGTAAAGTGGCACTTTCGATTTAATAAATCATACTGAAAGTTTAATTTTCGGGACGGCTGCAGAAAAAATATGAATTTCCACATTGAGGTTCAGGAATATAATTCCGACAACTGAAAATTGAGTTATTTAACTATGTTATTTGATCAAACCTTGTACGTTCTTTGTTTATAATGAAATTAATATATTTGTGGAAATTTTAAGTTTCCAGAGAACTGAAAATTGAGTTTAATTTCAAAACTTATTTCGAAATTTCCGGAACTACGTTATTTGACCAAATCTTGTATATTCTTTGCTCAGACTTGTATCAAAAGATTTGTAGAAATTATATGATTTCGTATTCCCGATTATTTCTTCCGAGAATTTGATTATAAAATCGGATGAGTCGATGATTATGAGGGCTTAGTGTACGCGGAAAATGGTGGGGTGTTTTAAAATTAAAACTGAGCAACTGAAATGTGTGCAATTGAAGCGAATTGATGAGTCACTTGCAAAATAGAAGACGCGCGGTGGGGTGCCCGTGCACGGGAAATGGGGTGGCGGACGGCGAGGGGCGGCGAGATCAAAGGATGCCGCCCTCCAAATCAGATCGGCCCGGGGGTGGGCGCCATTACAACATCTCAATGCTCATTTAGTCATTTCATCTCGGTATAATCGTATATTATAGTATAAATTGGTAGAACAAACGTTCTCTCGCCTAGCGATTGTCTGTTTATAATGTCATCAAATAGTTTTGCATGCGACGTAAAAGTGGCCGCCGGTGCAAGTAGTGCAAGCCACTTTAAAGTTTAGTTTGATTAAGTTGCAATAGTATAGGAGGTGAAGTTGTGAATGGAGTTCCACTCGTGTCTCGTCAGGTGAGGAGGAGAGAGTGAGCGAGGCGGAGCTGTTGCGTCCTCTCCGTCGCGACGCTGGCACCGGCGTCGCCTCGGGCGGCTCGGCTCAAAGGCTTTATAAATAACATAACACAATCTACCGGCAACGCATCTGTGGAAATTTTATTAGTTGACGAAGACTTTCTGTTCGCTGCTCGTCTTGTTCCACTTTGCCGAAAAGGACCTAGTGTGAAAATTAACAAAGAAATATCTGTAATCACATCCATCCTTCTACTCGCACACATCCGAAGTTACGATGGTCTAATAAATGCATTTCCTATGGCAAATTTAGAAAGCGCACGATGCGGTATTTTTGGTAGCATTAGCGGTGACAATGCATTACATGAATTACTGATGTGACTTATGTGTCTGGTTCGAATTGGCGCCCAACTAGGGGCTCGTTTATCAAGTAATGTTTCTTACAATGGCGTTTAAAATTAGTACACAGCAGAAAATGTTTTACATATACCGTCCATTACTAACCGCAACTGAAATGGCATTGCTTTAAAGTTGATACTTTGATGGAAAACGTACATTTCCCAACAAAATATTGCTATCAAAATGTATCCTCCATTTGAGCGACCTCAAGCTTCCTAAATCTCTTAACCCACCATTGGTGACGCAAATTTAATGGTGACGCCGGTCTCACGCACCGGAGGTTTTCAACTGAAGATTTTTCGAAACGTGTTTTTTTTTAATTCATGCTCTGACAATAATACAAAGATATTTAATCAATTTAAGCTCTGCAATGCGGCAGCCAGTGGCGGCTCGTGGGACACGTTGATGGTAGAGCCACTTTTACAATTTATTGTATCGTATGATACTGGCGTTTGAAACGGCAAAATTATGAAAGATGGAAATGACAAATTATACTAATTAAATACCGGCCAAAAAAATACAAAATTTGCACATGAAACTCAATCAGGTTAAAAAACTCTAAAATTTGAAACGAAGAAATGAAAAAACTGGTCAAAGATCTAAAATATAGGCAAAAAATTAAAAAAATGCTGTTCTAAAAATAATAAAAAATGCAAACCAAAATATTGAAAAATCAAGGAAAACAAAAATAATTTGCCATTTTCAGCCCCTAAAATAACTCAAATTAGCTCAAAATAAGTTGGCGACCAGAAACTCGAAAACCTCAGTTCCTGGAATCCCCACAACAAAATTTTATAGACAAATAGTGTTCAGAATGGATTCAGACTTGAAAAACAACAAAATCATGTTTTTAAAGAAAAATTAAATTTAATCGATTTTAGTCAAAAAGTAACCTAAAAGTAAAAAAAAAATCGCCCATAAAAAATAATAATTCAAGTTATCTAAAATGAAGGGTAAGAAATCAAAAACTATCAAAAAAACTTGAAAATATCGGCAAAAAAATCGCGTATAAAAATCAATAATTTAGTAAATTCAAAAAACGAAATATAGCCTGAATATATAAATATTCAGGCTATATTTCGTTTTTTCAATTTATTTAATACTTTCTGCAACAAGTAAGGTTGTTTCTATTTTATTTATCAATAATTTAGATTAAAAAAATCTAAAATATAGGATAAAAAATTAAAAACATTCGATCCTGAAAATTGCGGACCAAATAAATCGAAAATTTTAACAAACAAATAGAAAATTTAGGCTAAAAGATCAAAAATTCAGACCAGAATATCAAAATCTGAGCTTAACAATAACGGATTAAAACAAAAAGATTGAAAATTCAAGTACTAAAATTGCCATTTTCAGCACTCGGGGTGAAAACAAGGAAACAACCCAAAATTTGCTCTGTAATGAATGAAATTTGCACTCAATGTTTTGAAAAATTGTAAAAAATTAATTACTTTTACCTCTTAATTAAGGTTAAAAACTGAAATATAAGCACAAAAATTTGAAAATTTATACAAATATCAAAAATTCGCAGCTAAAAAAAAAATGCAGACCAAAAATCCGAAAATTTCAACAACAAAAAATCAAAAAGTTTAACCAAAATAAAGAATATTTCGGGCAAAAACTCTAAAATTTGGAACGAAGAAATGAAAAATACAGATCAAATATCTAAAATATAGGCAAAAAAAAATGCTAGTCTAAATATAAAAATGGTAATGTGGCCATCATGTTACTTTCTCCGACTTTATATTTACGTTTTCATGGGTTTATTTTCAATTGAAATCATGTTTTAAACGTACATCGAGCGTTGCGTAAACTCGGATGGAACTGACGTTTAAAACGTCAAAATCATGGAAGATGGAAAAATTACACTTCAAATTCAAAAACTCGGTTTACTCAAAAACTAAGGAGATTTCGAAAAAAACTTATTCTTTAGAAGTTGTTCATTTTGGCATTCTCTACAATTATTATTCACATAAATTTGCTGTAACTATTATCGTTTTATAATTATAAACCAAAAATTAAAAAAAAATTAATAAATTATTTTCTCGAATAGCAATGATTTTATGAAAAATATTTTCAAGCAAAAGATATTCATTTCTTTGTTGTCTTAGATGTTTGTTTAAATGTTTTTGTGATATTTTAAGAAAATATTGGCAAAAAACAAAAAACAGTTAAGGTATACACCCACTTCCGGTGTACGAAATTTTACCAAAAGCTTTTCAGTTCTCCGGATTATCAAATAAGACGTATGTTCAAAGTTTCATATCAATTGCTCTATTAGTTTTTGAGATACAGCGCGCACAGACACACACACACACACACACACATACAGACACACACACAGACACAATTTTTTTTTTTCCAGAAATTGTTGAAATGGCATCTAGGGACCCCAAAACGGATATTTCCGTAAAAAAAAATTTGAAAAAAAATCACGATCACAATACTTTCTCGTACCTCGTAACGGAGAAAGTAAAAATATAAACCAAAAAATTGAAAAATCAACGAAAACGAAAATAATGTGACATTTTCAGCTCCCAAAATAAGTTGCCGACCAAAAACTCGAAAACGGTAGTCAAAAAGTAACCAAAAAGTAACCAAAAAGTAAAAAAAATCGCCCATAAAGAATAATTCAAGTTAAAAAATCTAAAATCAAGGGCAAGAAATCAGAAACTGTACTTAAAAAAATCGGCAAAAAATAAAAAAAGTTGCGTATAAAAAGCAATCATTTAGGTTAAAAAAATCTAAAATATAGGATTAAAAATTAAAAACTTTGACCAAGAATTCGATACTAAAAATCAAAATTGCGGACCAAAAATTCGAAAATTTTAACTAAAAAATCGAAAATTTAGAAGAAAACTATTTTGTTTTTTGGAAATTTGTACACATTATTCAAAATTAATCCCTCAAAATTTCAACCATCTGTTGCAATAAATGTAGAAATTGCATTTGAATTTCTAGTCGAAAAATGCTACTATGATTTTTCAGAATTTATGTTTAATTAATGTCTGTGTGATATTCTCATAATTTGTCGATTTATGTACTTTTATTTAAATTTGAGTTTTTATTGTAGTTTTTATGGTATTTATTTCACAAATTTTATATTTTAACTTCTTTTAATGTGAAAACTTGTTGTTTTTAATATGTAAATTTGACGCCCACATCAACCGCAATATTATATTTGTATATAATATTTTGTTGTAATATGGTGGCTGAAGTGAAAGAAAAAAAAATTCTGAAAAATGGGTTTTTTTCGTCATGAAAATTTGCTTTTTAGTGCAACCATTTTTGTTGTGGTAAACTTGCGATAATTTTCTTTCGAAATTCGTAAAGGCACATTATTCAAAATTAGTCTCTCAAAATTTCAACCATCTGGTGCAATAAATGTAGAATTTGCATATGAATTTCTGGAAAATGCGTTTTTTTTTGGTCATCAAAATTTGTTTCTAGTGCAACCATTTTTGTCGTGGTAAACTTTCGATAATTTTCTGTGGAAATTCGTAAAGACACATTATTTAAAATTAGTCTGTCAAAATTTCAACCATCTGTTGCAATAAATGTGAAATTCCCATACAAATTTCTGAAAAATGCCCTTTTTTGTTATCAAAATTTGCTTTTTAGTGCAAACATTTTTGTTGTGGCGAACTTGCGATTATTTTTTTTTTGTAAATTCGTAAAGACACATTATTCAAAATTAGTCTGTCAAAATTTCAACATCTGTTGCAAGAAATGTGGAATTCACATGTGAATTTCTAAAAAAAAGCGCTTTTCGGTTATAAAATTTGCCTATTTAGTGCAACCAATTTTGTTGAGGTAAACTTGCTTTCTTTGGAAATTTGTAAAAACACATTATTCAGAAATAGTTTGTCAAAATTTTAACCATCTGTTGAAATTATTGTGGAACTTCCACGCGGTGTTACAGGTGTTGTTTAACATTTAAAAAGTTTTTTTTTTAAAGAATCAGTTAAATATTCTTGCTGAGCTTGATACTACAGGTAGTGCCATGGCACCGTGGCTCTATATAACGAACCGCCCCTGGCGGCAGCTACTTGAAATTGCAACAAAAAACAATAACGGAGAATAAAGTTATTCGACACACCCGGTCTCACAGACCAGTGGGGTCACCATTAGCGGGCTAAGGTATGTTTAATTTTGATGACCTTGTAAGTAAATCTTTAATATCTTCTCTAAAGAAAGAAAAAGCGTTGATTTTAATATTAATAATCTTAAGCGATGTTTAATATTAATGACCTGGTAAGTAAATCGTTAGTATCTTCTCCGCATCATCATGAAGATTCCATTAGAAATCAACACTCCAAGATTAAATTTCTGTTGGTGTACGAATACGACGACGACAATATAACCGCGGCGTCGCGTTGAAATGAATGAAACGTGGTTTTCGCGCGGCCTATACGTTTCCAATTAAATTTTCGCTCGGCGCGCGAGATTTACGGCCACCACATTAAATGGTTTCTCATGGTTTTAATCTGCCCAAGAAAAATCGCGCCATGCCTCCGACTCCGTTAATGCGTTTATTGCGACGGGTGTTGTGTTTCTGCATTATGCCTGCGTCCGAACACATTGTGCGAAACGAAAAATCCACCGAAACCGATTCGAATTATATTTTCTTTTTACAATGAGTACGGTTACAAGTTTTAAATTACTTTGTACTTTGGCGTGCGACTCGATAAACAAGTTAAATTTTCGTAGAAAAATGATCTGACCAATTTTCTTGATCACTCATAATTCGAAACACTTGGGACATAATCTTGAATAAACAATGAAATAAATAGTATGCCATGATTTTCGAACAATCGTCCGCGTGTTTATAGAACCTACGCTTATTACAATTTATCATTTCTGAAATTGATAGTTGGGAAGTTCCTCAATCGAATTGATTCAGAAAAGTGTTCACAATTTGAAATTAATCCAAAGCGTACTGGTTTGAAAGTTTTTGGTTTTTCTGCAGTAGTAGTGTTAGCAAGTAGTGATGCAGATTTCCGTTACTTTTCGGTACTTGTAACTAATCGTTAGTTTTAGGTACATTACTTGTTACTTTGTATTCGTTACTGAGTACTTATAGAAGTCTGAATCCGTACGGGTATTCTTAGAGGTAGCTGTAGGTACCGAGTACTCTAATAACGAATAGTTACTTTTTTTACATCACTATTAGCAAGCCGACTCTGGAAAGTCCTCAGGATTCTACAACCACTCCCTCCAACCTTTCGAGGCTTCGAGCCCCTTTAGCCCCTTAGAAATCACTGTTTTCTCAAGTCGGTTATAATCATCCAAGACCTTTAAGAGCATTGCATTTTTCATCAGAAAGACGAGAGAATTTGATTGCCGCTTCGAAATTTTTCATAATTATCTAAGGCAACAATCGCAACAATCGCAACAATAGAAATGACAAAGCACAAGATACCACATCTGAAGAAAACAGTGATTTCTAGCCGGTTATAATTCAAGTCGGTTATAATCATCCAAGACCTTTAACAGCATTGTATTTTTCATCAGAAAGACGAGAGAATTTGATTGAGAGCATTGCATGTGGTATCTTGTGCTTTGTCATTTCTATAACACGCAGACTGCTGAGTTGAATGAGGGAACCGGTATTTTTTCTGAGTGCTGAATTCAGGTCAATGATAATTGTTGCGATTGTTGCCTTCGATAATTACGAAAAATTTCGAAGCGACAACCAAATTCACTCGTCCTTTTGATGAAAAATGCATATACTCTTAAAGCTCTTGGATGATTATAACTGACTTGAAATTAACATTTGTTCGTGCCCAACTGCATTTAATGTGTCTCAGTTGAAATCGTATCGGGGAAAATCACGAAAACAATACAATTGCGTGTTCAAAAGTCTTCAATGCAATGCGGATGTTCAAAGTGTTCCATCAAAGGATTCCGCGTATCGAAAATATACGAATAAGTTGAAAACAGAAATTCAATCTTCAAATTTTTTTTTTTCTGGATTTCAAGGATAACTCTTGTAAGGGTGATCGGATTTGGAAAATTCTTCAAGCATAGCGTTGTACTTGTCGAACAGATGTAGATAAGATGAAAATACAAAACTCGATGACCAATTATTTTTCGATTTTTTACTATAAGTATTATTAGGATGATCAGATTTTGAAAATGCTTTCGTCAATGGATTACAATTATTGAATGATGGTAAACGGAAATTTGATATTCAGTTGTTTGCAGTTTTTTTACCACAAGTGATGAATAAAATTTTGAAATTCTTACAATGAATTCTACTCATTGGGTAACAAGAGATAGTGCCGAGAAAATAGTTTACTTGAAATTTTTTTCGCCAAATTTAAAGGTAACTTAAACGGATAGCCAGATTTAAAATAAATCGAAAATATATGAATAATCTTGAAAATTGTTTTTTTGAGAATAACCCTTCAACAAACACCAAATTTCGAAACGCGTTAAATACACAGGTGGAAAAAATGAAATGAAATTCGTGAAATTTCGATCATTTTCAAACCGCCATAACTCGATGTATTTTCAATCGATTGTGATGAATCTTTTCGGGCGAAAAACTTTGAAATGTCTTCTTTAAAGTCATGCATGCGAAATTAAGCTTAACCCCTTCCGCCCCCCTCTAGCGCCCTTTTTTTTAGGAAACCATATCCAACTTTGACGATGTCTACGGAGTTGGAATTTTTTTTTCGACTCAATCCATAAATGCATTAAAATTAGATCAATTCTCTATGCAGGACTCAAAGAACGAAGTTCCTACGACGATTTATCGCCAAGTTATGGGTGATTAAAAAAAAGTGCATTTTGAGGTTTTTCGCACATAACTCAGTGATTTTTCAACCAAATTGGACGATTCTTTCGGAAAAGATCCCATTTTGGCTCTACTTTAAGTGGGTGAACTCAGATTGGAAATCCCTTTTCTGACCCTTCAACCCGCGAACAAAAAAAAAACACGTTTTTGGGCAAAAAAACGTCCAACTTTGGCAACGTGTACCGGGTTGGAAAAAATGTGTCGACTCGATCCACCAAAAGGACATTGAAATGTGTTCAATTACCTGCGCAGGACTTAAAGAACGAAGTTCCTACGACGATTTGGCACAAAGTTACGGGTGTTGAAAAAAAGTGAATTTTGTGGTTTTTTGACTCACAAGTCCGAGTTTTTCGAGGAAATTGTTTCGTTTTCACGAATGAAATTTTCTTTGCATGTTCTTTGAGGTATGCACGAAAATCCATTTTTTCGCGAAATCAAGAATATCGCATTTTGTACCTTAGAACTCCATTAGCAAAAACTTTATTTTAGGTCAAAAAAGGCTCACTTTAACGATCTCTGTAGGGTCGGAAAAAAATGTGGGCCTAACTCACCACCATTCGTCTATTTTTCCATTCGTCCAATAAAAACAAATAAATTACACTGACGGAAAAAAATTAAACACTTGAGATTTGTAAAAATTTAGGTAATTTTCAAATGGCCGAGTTATGACTCGGTTTCTATCCAACCGATTTTGACGATCTTTTGAGAAATCAAAAGCAAAATGTGTCCTCTTTGAGACTCCCCCACTCAAAAAGAGGGCTCTACCCCCCTCCAAACGAAAAAATTAAAAAAAACACAAAATGCACTTTTTTCAAACACCCATAACTTGGTGCCAAATCGTCGTAGGAACTTCGTTCATATCAATTTTGGTAAATAAAATAAATTTAAAGGACAGAGCATGAGATTGAGAAAAGTGAAAATAGTGAGACACCTCATTTGTTGCAGAAGCATTATTAAATTTATATAAAAACAATTGCCATCGACGTGAAATTTTTCAAATTTACTCGAAACACACACATAATTGACTCCATAAACATCTACAAGCATTCCATCCTTAGGTTTCGGAATAATCCCACGCGAACAGATCGTGAGTTGTGTAAAGATAGAAATCATTTGAAGAACTGAAAAAAAATAATTAAACAATAGCCAGTGATTTGAAACTTTTTAAATTTTCTAAACACACATTCAGAATTATAATTCTTTACGAAACTGCATACACCCGCCCCTAGATTTTGAAATAATAAAAACTGTAGTGGTAGCATTTAAAAAATTAATATAAATTTTCTATTCTTTTGAATTATTGTTTCGAGTTCCCCTCCCTTGGAAATAATCGGAAGAACTAAAAAACTATATAAAAACAATACCGGTCGACTTTTTATTTTACACTCCATCCTTAGATTTTGGAACAATCCCACGCAAACGGAGAGTGAGGTTGTGAAATGGTGGAAATAATCTGAAAATTTTTAAAAAAACATAAAAACAATTTCCAGCGACCTAAAACTTTTTCAAATTTACTAAAAACACATTATAAATTATAATTATGTACTAAGCATTAAACACGCCTTCCCAAAATTTCGAAGTAATCGAAAATGTCAGTGGCGGAATTAATGAAAAAAATTGTTAATTCAATTCTTTATTAAATTCTTTTGAATTATTATTAGAAACCGTTAGATCCGCCTCTGCGTGATTTTATAACTCGCATTTTTTTTTAAATTCGTAGATTTCAAATTTGCGTTTTGATTTTTGAAATTGCACAACTGCCTAACGCGTTATCCGATTTTGATAATTCTAACGTCAAAATGTGGCGAATTGAGTGTAATTTAAAAACTGATTAAAAAATGTTTTCGTGAAATCAACGCAAAACGTCAAAATTCGGCGATTTAAAATTGCTATTTTGATTTTTGAAATTGCACAAGCTGCCAAACGCTTTGTTCGATTTTGATGATTCTAACGTCAAAATGTTTCGAATTGACTGTAATTATAATAATAATGTTATTGATGCCGGAAATTTTAGAAGTTTTACAAAAGTCAAAGAAATTCAGCAAATAATTAAAACAAATAAAAGGAAATTATTTAGAAATTAAATTGAATTAATCACTTGCAAACGGATAACGCACATATTAAACTAAATTGTATAAATAAAATTGACAAACAAGTGTGCATATTAAAATAATTTTAAATATAATATTTAAAAAATGGTGATGTGGCCATCATGTTACTTTCTCCGACTTAATGGTATCATTTCTATTTACGCTTTCATGGTTTATTTTCAATTTAAATCATATTTTAAATGTGCATCGAACATTTTGTAGACTCGGATGAAACTGACGTTTAAAACGTCATAATTATAAAAGATGGAAAAATTATACTTTAAATTCAAAAACTCAGTTTACTCAAAAACTAAAGAGATTTCGAAAAAGACTTATTCTCTATAAGTTGTTCATTTTTTCATTCTCTACAATTATTATTAACATTAATTTGCTGTAACTATTATTGTTTCATAATTATAAAGCAAAAATAAAAAAAAATATTTTTTTTCTCGAATAACAATGATTTTATGAAAAATGTTTTCAAGCAAAATAATCTCATTTCTTTATTGTCTTCAATATTTGTTTAAATGTTTTTGTGATATTTTTAATATTGAAGAAAATATTGGCAAAAAACAAAAAACAGTTAAGGTAAACACCCACTTCCGGTGTACGAAATTTTACCAAAAGCTTTTCAGTTCTTCGGATTATCAAATAACACGTTCAAAGTTTTATATCAATTGCTCTATTAGTTTTTGAGATACAGCGCGCACAGACACACACATACAGACACACACACACACACACACAGAAACAATTTTTTTTTCCAGAAATTGTTGAAATGGCATCTAGGGACCCCAAAACGGATATTTCCGTAAAAAAAAATTTTGAAAAAAAAATCACGATCACAATACCTTCTCGTACTTCGTAACGGAGAAAGTGAAAATGATCATTGTATAAAAATATATTAAAATGAATTGTTTAAATAAAATAAAATCGCAGACAAACAAGTACACATATTAAAATAATTGTAAATATAAAATTTAATAATAATAATAATAAAACACAGTAAGAGTGATTAACATACAAAAGAGATAAAGGGATAATTAAAGAATTAGAAATGCCAAATTAAAAACTAAATTAAGTTACTAAATTAAGGTTAACAATACATTCAAAATTTAGAATCACAAATAAATTAAAATTAAAGTTAGGACTTCAATTGGCCAATATAAATATAAAAAATATCACAAAAACATATAAACTAATATTGAAGACAACAAAGAAATGAACATCTTTTCCTTGAAAATATTTTTCATAAAATCATTGGTATTCGAGAAAAAAAATTATTAATTTTTTTTTTCTTTAATTTTTGGTTTATAATTATGAAACGATAATAGTTAAAGCAAATTTATGTGAATAATAATTGTAGAGAATGCCAAAATGAACAACTTCTAAAGAATAAGTTTTTTTCGAAATCTCGTTAGTTTTTGTGTAAACCGAGTTTTTGAATTTGAACTATAATTTTTCCATCTTTCATAATTTTGACGTTTTAAACGTCTCAGTTTCATCTGAGTGTACGCAACGCTCGATGTATATTTAAAATATGATTTCAATTGAAAATAAACCATGAAAGCGTAAATATAAATGATATTATCTTGTCGGAGAAAGTAACATGATGGCCACATCACCATTTTTTCACTACAAGTTCCATTTCAATTCAAATTTAATTAGTCTCTTAAATTAGAAAATAAAAATCAATGATAGTTAATAAATAATAATAATTATGTTAAGAATAAAAGAAATATTGAAAACATTTCCTTGGCGTACTTTTAAGAATATGGGCACGAAAAGAAAACCTCTACTTTACCGACGCATTATTCGATGCTAAAGTCAACTTATCTGCAAGAGAATATTGATTTTTTTTAAATTACCATACAGTGCGAAAAACATAAATTATGAATTATTATTTGCAATGATTCATCATGCAATTCACAAAACCTCTTGTTAAGTCTTGATTGTTTAATATTGGATTATTCTGAAAAAGTTTGACAGAATTCTCGCAATTCATACATTTATTCATTAAAATGATTTTTTCGCATCTTATTAAATAAAATAAACGTTGTTATATCGTTTTTGATTGAGGAAGTTGTTCATTATTCGGCCGAATCATTTTCTCCACAGGTGACGTCCAATCAAATGATAGCGGTTTCATTGCCCAACAGGTTTCAGCCAATGGCATGACGACGATTTTACTTTCTCAACAGTTTAGTCGTTACTATGGTTACGATTGGTTTTTTGTCAGCGAACTGCCGCAATTTCCAAATAGAAAAAATATTCGTTATAATTGAATATAAATTTAATTATTTAATATGATGCGAAAAGTATAGTATTAAACTCGTGAGCAAGTTGGCCATTGCCACTCGGGTGAATTAAAATGAACTTCACCCTCGTGGCAATGGCCAACTTTCTCACTCGTTTAATAATATACTATACTTGTCACAAATTATAAGTAGAGAAAATCAAATTCACAGTGTCATAATGTTGACGTATATGACTAGTAGTGAAAAAATAAATATTTGTGATGGGTAGAAACGAATGAATTATAATGAATGTTCACGAGTGAAGTATGCAAGACCTGGTGAGTTGCGTGTCTATTTAAAGGTACGGCATTAAATCAGAAAGAAACGGATGCGTTGACACAGATAGCGCTCGAAGGCAAACGCGGTGAATCCGTGTTTGTTTCTGGAGGAGGCAGCAAAGGGAAAAGAGGATACGTGGAGGAGGACGATTTTGCATGTGTGCCGGATAATAGTACACGCAGCATAAATAAACATTCGAAGATTCGACGATTGCATACGCATACGCATTACCAGTCTCAATTATAGTGAAAACAACGTATTCGAAGGGAAGAGAAGGAGCATTTGAATATCAAAGAGCGCCGCGCATGTGCCCGAACGGGAGGAGAAGAGATGGACCAATAGCTCCGGTCGATTCCGGGCTCCGGAACTCCGGCTCCGGGCCCGCCCATGTGTAGATGAAGTTATCACGTCGTGCGTTTGATCTCTAACATGAAAACTCGATGCCCATTTCGGCTAAATGACCTAAGCTGCTTTTGTACTTTTAATGCGATTTCTTTGTGCGTGTTCGTGTTTTCACGCGATGTTTAATGGCCGGCATGAACACAACATGAATATTCATTAGTCCCTTTCGCAGCGACGAGCGACGTTTTAATCCCGATTTATTGGAAAATTTTAAGAAACCGGAAGATCCGGGGCATAATGCGCCTCTTAGGAGATAAACCGCTCACTCACTCGCTGCGAGAGTATAAAAAGCGGATTTCATATTTTGCGCTTAGAAAAAGCTTAGCTGGGGGATGCAAAGCAGATAACGGTGTATCGGAGGTGGGATGGGGTGGGGTGGGTCGACCGAGGGGGCGGATAAAAAATAAAGAGACGCGAAATATCCGCTCGTTTCTGGAGCTTTTAGCGGTGTGCACGGCGGAGGGAATTGTTGAAACATTAACGGAGGACGGTTTCCATGGAGACGACAGAAGCAGCCGCATGCATGGTAATGAATCTGAATCGATCGGGGTTTTAAGTGTGTGTGTCACTACTGCGAGTCCGGGGGTTCCGCCTGTGGGTGGCTGGCTGGGTTGTTTAGGTGCATTATCCTTCTAACCCGCTGCACGTAATAAACAAAGAAAATCACTTTTTGAAATTTCACGACCATTATCTCTACACCGGAGGTTTGGTATTCAAGTTGGCTTGACCAGCAAAGAGTTTGGTAGCGCCCAAACACTGTTTGATGAGTGTTGTCCGTTGGATGGATATCGAGTTGGCGATGGATTCATCTAATTTCCATAGAACTGTGATGTGATGTGTGTTGGATGCGTTGCGGCGGGTGGTTAGGCCGCCGATGCGGTTCTCCTGTCGTGTTTCCCCCGGCCACCGTTTGAAACGTAACACTTTTCAGAGTCATTGTTTTCCCCGTATCAAAGAGCGAGCTGTCGTTGCCAGCACCCTGATTACCTGCCAGCCAGTGTTTTTCGCTCGACTAGTAATTATAAAAATAATTACTCCGGTATCCTTTAACAATAGAGTTTCCAACGACGACGAGGACCATTACGGCGCCTCCACTCGGGAGAGTGTTCAGTGTTCTATTCGCTACGCGTCTACTATTTAACCTCATCAGCCTAATAACGCTTTTTTTCTAATTGCCTATTCTAATTTAGGGCCGGCGAACAGCACAATGGACACCTCATTTTATACTCAACCCACATTTACGCGTACTTTACATTTTTTCCCAAACTTGACACGATTGTGTAAGAGTTTGTTGCTTGCATGATCAGAACAGTCCGATTTGCTTGATGTAATCGCTTCCAGATGTTAAAACGGATATGATTTTACCGCAAACTGTTATCAATTTATTGCCTTCGCCGCAATTTTCTAGAAGCAACCAGGTGATAATAACCTAATAATAATAATAAGAAAGAAACGTATTTTCTGACCTGTATAAACTTTTGTAGTGACACGATGACAATCTTGCACCCAGCATGATTTTCATCGAAATCCGAATTTCATTGTCGATAGGAAGTTTTAATAAATACCATTGAAATAATGTCAAAAACGCCGACAATATTTAATAAATTGAAACGCAAGATCCCATAAATCTGCAGATAAATAAAGAGGTGAAAAGTAAATTTTGGAAAATAGGAACAAAGCCTATTATATAAAAACTATTGTTATGTGGAAATCGAAGACGACGAAGGGTTGCTACAGATTGAAGGAAATGTGGGTAATTTTCAGAAAATTTGACCAAACCCTCCTCTAAAAATGATGCATTGTATACCAGCTGGAAAATACAAAATGATTAATTGACAATAGTTTGATTATTCGAGAAATGGTATGTAAAATCCATTCGTCCTTCTATTAGAAACTGTATGGATATGATTGGAAATTCAAACAGTCTTAGTTGTGAAAAAAAATTGACGAAGCTTTGTGCTACCAGATAAATTGAAAGGTATTCTGTTGCAGTTTTTTTTTTGCAGTTATATAATGGCTTCAGATAAGATTTCTCAATGGACAAATGTTTCCGATCAGTTAGGCTCTTCAATAAGCTGAATTTGTCATCTTTTTGCAGTTGATCAATCTGGCATTTAGTTACAGTAGCTCTTTCAACAACAAAATATTGTTTTATGAAAGGCAATAAAATTAACAAAAGATACTCGACTAGAAATTGCGACAAAATGCAGATAAGGAATTTTATAAATTATTCTTAATGCTCGTAAACAAGTCATTTATCCATTGAGCTGGCTCTATCACTCAGTTCTTCTTTGTGGAATGCGGATAAGGAATTTGATAAATTATTCTTAATGCTCATAAACAAATAATCTGTTGAGCTGACTCTATCACCCAAATCACTTAAAGTTCTTCTTTGTGGAAACACCAACCAGTAGGCTTAATCTAACTATCGATTCCTAGAGATTTTTGTACAGTCAAGTTTGCTTATTTGTAAATACGCTTGTTCTAAAATATTAGAAATGTATTACAAATTATTACATTTATTCAAGTCTAATGGTGCATTTAAAAAAATGGTGATGTGGCCATCATGTTACTTTCTCCGACTTGATGGTATCATTTATATTTACGCTTCCATGGTTTATTTTTAATTTAAATCATATTTTAAGTGTGCATCGAACGTTTCGTAGACTTGAATAAAACTGACGTTTAAAACGTCAAAATTATGAAAGATGGAAAAATGTACTTCAAATTCAAAAACTCAGTTTACTCAAAAACTAAGCAGATTTAGAAAAAAACTTATTCTTAATAAATTGTTCATTTTGGCATTCTCTACAATTATTATTAACATAAATTTGGTGTAACCATTAACGTTTCATAATTGTATACCAAAAATTAAATAAAAAATAATTTTTTTTTTTCTCGAATAACAATGATTTTATGAAAAATATTTTCAAACCAAAGATGTTCATTTCTTTGTTGTCTTCAATATTTGCTTAAATATTTTTGTGATATTTTTCATATTTAAGAAAATATTGGAAAAAAAACAAAAAACAGTTCAGGTAAACACCCACTTCCGGTGTACGAAATTTTCGGATTTTGGCTCATGTGTGTGTGTGTTTTTTTATGAAAAAGAACACATATCTTGAGCAAATATCGGAAATTTTTATTGAAAATTAAAGTTGGATCTATTACAGTTATGTATGAAAAACATATGATCACCATGACTCAGATTGCAGGCCTGCATCCGAACGTCAAAATTTTCGATGACTTTCCCCAACAAAAGTGGATAAACAGCCTAAATTTCTTGAATGTTATTCTTTAGATCTAGAATTGTTCTTGGATGATTGGCAAATATTTTTCCTTAAAATAGCCACGAAGACCTTGCCTTTTATTAATACAAATTTCAAATACTTTCTTTAAGACTGCCTACAATTGTATAAAGATTGATTATTCAAAACTACTCTATCAAAATATCCTGAGCTATTTCTTCAAAAAGTTGATTTACATCTTCATTTTTTTTCAAGCGCAGCTATTTTTGTTATTGCAAATTCCGAATAATTTCCTTTGGGTGGTTGTAAAAACACGTTATTCAAGATTAATATGTCAAATTTTCAAGTATCTGTCTGAATAAATTTGGAATTCCCGAACAATTTCCACAAAAAGTTCGTTTTTGGTCATCAAAAATTCCCTTTGCCTTTTATTATTACAAATTTTCAAATACTTTCTTTAGGACTGCCTACAATTGTATAAAGACTGATTATTCAAAACTACTCTATCAAAATTTCCTGAGCTGTTTCTTCAAAAAGTCGATTTACATCTTCAATTTTTTTTTTCAAGCGCGTGTATTTTTATTGTTGCAAATTCCGAACAATTTCCTTGGGTAGTTGTAAAGGCACGTTATTAAAAATTAATCTGTCAAAGTTTCAATCATCTGTCGGAATAAATTTGGAATTCCCAAGCAATTTCCGTCTTTTGTGATCAAAACTTCCCTTTACCTTTCTTTACTGCAAATTGTAGATTTTTGTTGGGAAATTGTAAAGATTGATTATTCAAAACTAATCTATCAAAATTTTAGGTAATTTTTGAAATAACTGTAGAATTTCTAGAGCTGTTTTTGTTTTTTAAATTTTCGACTTATATTTCGACAATTTTTTTTAAGCGCAGCAATTTTTTGCTACTGCAACGTCCAAATAATTTTCTTTGGACAGTTGTAATGATGCGTTGTTCAAAATTAATCAGTCAAAGTTTCAATCATTTTTTTAAATAAATTTGGAAATTGCTTTTGCCGTTTTTTCTGATTTCAGATATTTTTTTGGGCAGTTGTAAAGATTGATTATTCAAAACTAATCTTATCAAAATTTTAGTCAATTTTCGAAATAAATATAGAATTTCCTGGGCCGTTTCTGCAATATGTTAATTTTTTTTTAAACGCAGCCTTTTTTGTTACTGCAAAGGCCGAATAATTTTCTTTGGATTTTCTTATTCAAGGTAAATCGTCACAATTTCAAGTATCTGTCGGAATCAATTTCAAAAAATTCACAAAAAGTTTCTTTTGGTCATTAAAATTTGCCTTTGCCTTTTGTTACTGCAAAATTCAAATAGTTGTTAAGATTGATTATTCAAAATTTTGGATAATTTTCGAAATAAATGTAGAATTTCCTGAGCAGTTTTCGTCTAGACATTTTTTTTCAAACACTGCAATTTTTGTTACTGCAAAGCCTGGATCATTTTCTTTGCATAGTCGTGAAAATTTGCTTTTGTCTTTCGTACTCCAAACTTCAAACACATTTTTTGGGCAGCGTAAAGTTGATTATTCAAAACTTTAGGCTATTTTCGAAATAATTGTGGAATTTTCTGAGCTGCTTCTGCAAAATGTTCATTTTGGTCTAGACATTTTTTCTTTTTCAAACAGCCATTTTTATTACTGCAAAGTCCGGATCATTTTCTTTGGATAGTTGGGAAAATTTTCATTTGCCTTTTTTTGGGCAATTGTAAAGATTGATTATTCAAAATTTTCGAAATAATTGTGGAATTTCCTGAGCTATTTCTGCAAAATGTTCATTTTCGTCTCGACATTTTCTTTTCAAACTCAGCCATTTTTGTTTCTGCAAAGTTCGGATTATTTTCTTTGGGCAGTTGTGAAATTTTGCATTTGTCTTTTCTTACTGCAAATTTTAAACAATTTTTTTGGGCAGTTGTAAAGATTGATTATTCAAAATTTGAGGCTATTTTCGAAATAATTGTGGAATTTCCTGAGCTGTTTCTGCAAAATGTTTATTTTCGTCTAGACATATTTTTTTTCAAACACAGCTATTTTTGTTACTGCAAAGTCCGGATCATTTTCTTTGGATAGTTGTGAAAATTCGCCTTTGTCTTTTCTTACAGCAAATTTCAAACACATTTTTTGGGCAGTTGTAAAGATTGATTATTCAAAATTTTAGGCTATTTTCAAAATAATTGTAGAATTTCCTGAGCTGTTTCTGCAAAATGTTCATTTTCGTCTAAACATTTTTTTTTCAAACACAGCTATTTTTGTTACTGCAAAGTCCGGATCGTTTTCTTTGAGCAGTTGTGAAGATTGATCATTGAAAACTAATATATCAAAATTTTAGTCAATTTTCGAAATAAATATAGAATTTCCTGAGCTGTTTCTGCATAAAATTAATTTTCGCCTTTTCAAGCGCATTAATTTTTGTTACTCTAAGGTTTGGGTAATTTTCTTTGGGTGATTATAAAGCCGTTATTCAAGAACAATCCTTCAAAATTTCAAACATCTGTCAGAATAAATTTGGAATTCCCGAAGCAATTTCTGCAAAAAGTTCGTTTTTGGTTATTAAAAGTCTTTTCCTTTTGTTACCGAAAATTTCAGATATTTGTTTTGGCAGTTGTAAAGATTGATTATCCAAAACGAATCTATCAACATTTTAGTCAATTTATTTTCGAAATAAATGTAGAATTTCTAGAGCTGTTTTTTTGTAAAAAGTTAATTTTCGTCTTCATTTTTTTTTCAAGCGCAGCCATTTTTGTTACTGCAAGGTTCGGGTAATTTTCTTTGAGTGGTTATGAAGACCCGTTATTCAAGATTAGTCAGACAAAATTTCAAACATCTGTCTGAATAAATTTGGAATACCTGGAACAATTCCAAAAAGTTCGATTTTGGTTATCAAAAGCCTTTGCCTTTTGTTACTGAAAATTTTAGATATTTATTTTGGCAGTTGTAAAGATTGATTATCCAAAACGAATCTATCAAAATTTTACGCAATTTTCGAAATAATTGTAGAATTTCTAGAGCTGTTTTTTTGTAAAAAGTTAATTTTCGTCTTAATTTTTTTTTTCAAGCGCAGCCATTTTTGTTACTGCAAACTCCGGGTTTCTCTGGGTAGTTGTAAAAACACGTCATTCAAGATTAATCTGTCAAAATTTCAAGTATCCGTCGGAATAAATTTGGAATTTCCGAGCAATTTCTGCAAAAACTTTGTTTTTGGTCATCAAAACTTCCCTTTGCCTTTTGTTACTGCAAATTTCAAGTACTTTTTGGACAGTTTGTAAAAATTGATTATTCAAAAGTAATGTGTCCAAATTTTAGGCAATTTTCGAAATTAACTTGAGACAACCTAACTTATTGCAGATTTATTGAATAAATGTAATAAAGACGAAAAAGAATTCACGAACAGGCCGCATTTTTCGTATTTATTAAATTTTCGAAATAATTGTAGAATTGTAGAAAAATCTATCCAGAAACAATGAATGTTAAAATTAATTAAAATTACTGAAAACAATTGCCGAAGGATAGCTGCAAATAAAACGCCTTGTCACTAGAGTAGTAAACAGCGAAAATTGCATTCACCGCACCGGTTAGAAGAATTATACAAAATTAAACGCACGTAAAATTAGCTTCAAAAATTCAAAATCCATATGGAAGAAACTAAACTTCAAAATTATAGAAACCATTTGACGTTGTCCGACACCTCAAAACAAAATTTTAAGTATGGGGTGGGCTTAATCAAAAAAATACTTTCTTTAGGACTGCCCACAATTGTATAAAGATTGATTATTCAAAACTACACTATCAAAATTTCCTGAGCTGTTTCTTCAAAAAGTTGATTTACATCTTTTTTTTTCAAAATTATAGAAACCATTTGACGTTGTCCGACACCTTAAAACAAAATTTTAAGTATGGGGTGGGCTTAATCAACATTTGCAATTCGTGCACCGACGATGCGAAATTATATAATAGCAACTGAAATATTACCAATTTTCCAAATAAAACAACGAAGTCTGAAAAACGGGAAAAGCTGGAGAAACTATGAGATTACCCCTTTGAAAGTTTTTAATTAAAAAAAGTCAAGATTGCTGTAAAGACTTCTTTTACAACACAAATTAACTTCATGTTAAAAGATTAATATAAAATCGCTGCACGTCATCTCTTTTTAAGTGGGTGTTGGCATGCTAATTTAGAGTTTTAATAGTTCTGAATATATAGTATATCATTTTGAAGTTATGTCAATTGGGATGCCAATGTAGAGTTCTGATAGTTCTGAGTAGAGTTCTTACATCATTTTGAAGTTGTGTCAAGTTGGCAACATAATGTAGAGTTCTGATAGTTCTGAGCAGAGTTCTTATATCATTTTGAAGTTGTGTCAAGTTGGCATCCGTATGTAGAGTTCTGATAGTTCTGAGTAGAGTTCTTACATCATTTTGAAGTTGTGTCAAGTTGGCAACATAATGTAGAGTTCTGATAGTTCTGAGCAGAGTTCTTATATCATTTTGAAGTTGTGTCAATTGGAATGCCAATGTAGAATTCTGATAGTTCTGAGTAGAGGTCTTATGTCATTGTTAAGTTGTGTTAAGTTGGCAACATAATGTAGAGTTCTGATAGTTCTGAACAAAGTTCTTATATCATTTTGAAGTTGTCTCAAGTTGGCATCCTTATGTAGAGTTCTGATAGTTCTGAGTATAGTTCTTATATCATTTTGAAGTTGTATCAACTTGGCATCCTACTGTAGAGTTCGAATAGTTCTGAGTAGAGTTCTTATATTATTTTGAAGTTGTGTCAATTGAAATGCCAATGTAGAGTTCTGATAGTAATGAGTAGAGTTCTTATATCATTTTGAAGTTGTGTCAAGTTGGCGTCCTTATGTAGAGTTCTGATAGTTTTGAGCAGAGTTCTTGTATCATTTTGAAGTTGTTTCAAGTTGTCCTTAGGTAAAGTTCTGAGTAGAGTTCTTGTTTAATTTGATATATCAAGAAGTTCTAGAGTTCTGTATAATTTATTTAAAAATTACTCAACTTATTAATTGCATGCAGACAATGCACTCGCACAATGAACTCGTGGAACGCTCAGCTTTTGGGACTTTAATTTTTTATTTTTTTAATTAAATTTATAACTAAATCGATTCCATATATTACTGGTAATGCTTTTAAATTTCTAATAGCAACCTCCAATGCTACAAGAGTGCTGATTAATCTTTACTTTGCAATGCCTTTTGTTTCAATTTTATAGAGTAAAGAAATTTTTGATGTAATATTAGAGAGCAGAGAAAACATTTTGACGTGCCGGAAGTAAATTAGTCGGGCTCGTTGTGCCGCGAAACTAATTTACAATCAAGACGTAATCCCGATTAAATTCTGCACCCCACGGAATTCGCGTCGATATACGCTGCGGAAATTAAAATGTAAATTCATTATTTGCGCTGGAGTACCAGAAGAATATTACATGCACAGGAAGTTACTTAGCCAGAAAGGGAAGAGGTAGCCAGGGGGATTAAATTAATATGCCGATGTGAAGGGATGCTTGCGTATTTTAATGCGCGCACATCAATTGTGCGCAAGATGAACGTCATTTAGTATTCCTTTTCTGGTGCAGCGTTTTTTTTTATCCGCCGATATGCGAGACTTCATTTTTTTTAAGAACCACGCAGCGTCGGTCTCTCTCCGGCGCCAGGGGTGCAGGCCGCGATGGCGATGCTCTCTTTTCCGGCATCGGAGGATTCATTACGTCGGCCATTTGCATGTAACGAGAACGCGGGACCAAAAAGAAGTCTCGTTTCTGTTTAAAATGTAAATTTGACGGCTTGATGAGGCCTGGAGAGGCGACCAGATGAACTGTTGAATTACAATTCCCCCGATTTTTTTCTCCGTCCCTTCCATTTTTATTTTCTTCATTTCCGCGCGTTTCGGATTAATAACGTGTCGTTGCCAGTTCCGTGTTTAAGTGTATTAATTATTAGACATCTCATTCTGTTAAAAGCCCAAACATGCGACCTTTTGTTATTGTATGGACTGGCAGGGTGCATTGTGTCACACAATGCACCCTGTCTCTTTATACACGGCGCGTACACCCTTGTTGACATAAGGTTACGGTATTATACTGTGTCCAACGTGTACGGTTCATGCATATGTGCCTTATTTACCGTTTCTCGTATTTGATTTAAGGTATCGTATTTGCTCTGCACTATACAGCTTACATAAACTCCAATTAAGTTCTTACATTTTACAGAACTTTATATTTGTAAGATTATTAACTTCATTTACTATTTGAAGAGTTGAAGAAGTCGAGGCATTCGATGTTTACTTGCGGGAAATGTAAGTACACACAACAAACTGGGCCGAGGGAAAAAAGGCGTGGGTGGAGGAAATCAGTCTGGTGTGTAAGGAGCGCTCTATTCGAACTGATTGGTCGAGGTAAACACGGGGTGGCCACATCCGGACTCGGAAAAATCCGGGATCAAGTGTCCGGCCCATTATCCTGATTGCTCGTCCTTTCCTAATCCATTTAGGCTCTCCCAAATCCTCCTTCGCTTCCCGACTATCTTTTATATTTTCCTACGTAAACTGTTATCGCAGGGGTGCGTACATTTCGATCTAAGGTATTCAACGGAAAATATACACAATTGTGTCCAGATTTATATAAAAGGTAAAACATGAACAACATATTTATATTTGATTCCTTATCAAATACATCCGGTATATTTTTATAAAAAGTGTGTCATATGAAAAATAACGGTTAAATAAAGTAAATTCATATGGACTAGGTAAAGTTAAAATCTATTTAGTTTTGAAAGCTCGCACAGTCGTCATAGTAACCAAGATCACACATTATTCTAAGTGGCCAAAAAATCGTGTGTCTAATAGCAGATAATATTTGATTGTATTAAGGAATAATATGCTATATGAAAAATATCCTCTGAAATCTCTTTCGATATGGAACGAAGAGCAAATATTGATGAGTACAATTTGCTGGAAATTGCATCACCATGTCAGAACGATGACAAATCACTGACAATGTGCAAGCCATGTACAATCGGTAGCT
Source organism: Ocypus olens (assembly GCA_910593695.2). Taxonomy (NCBI): domain Eukaryota; kingdom Metazoa; phylum Arthropoda; class Insecta; order Coleoptera; family Staphylinidae; genus Ocypus; species Ocypus olens. Next base: position 46,231,282 of record OU343049.1, read on the forward strand.
CACATGAGGTAACACCGCAGGAGATAAATACTGTGTTCTGGCAGATAAGTATGATAAAATCAATTTCCTGAGTCGGATGTAAATTCAAGCAGTCCAATTTTCTTAGAGACACAAAACGCTTTCGATAGATCTAAGAAAGAAGATTTTAAATGGTTTTTCTCCTCAAAATAATCGATTGTCATTTCAACAAATTTGTTAATGACTTCAGTTGTTGAACTCTTAAATTTAAGCACAGGGGTGCCCCAGGGAAGTATTTTGGGTCCGTTACTGTTTATCATTTATATTAATGATTTATTTAGCACTGTAAATCAAAACGAATGTCTGTTAGAAGGTTATGCGGATGATACCACAATTTTAGTGAGTAGTAACAATGTACAAGATGTAATATCTAAAGGCAGTCAATCTTACAAAACACTGCACATGTGGTTTTTGCAAAATAAATTTATACTGAATGGTAAAAAAACAAACGCTATGTTATTCAAGACGAAAAATGCTGTTTTAGATATTCCGTCTATGCTAAATCTAGAAGAGGGTGAAATTGAAATAAAACAATATGTAAAATTATTAGGTATAACGGTGGATAATGAACTAAACTGGAAACAACATATAAATAATACTGTAAATAAATTAAACACGGCTTGTTACATGATAAGATCCATGCAAAAGATTGCTGACAAAAGTATTTTACTACTGATTTACTATTCAAATTTTGAAAGTATAATGAGATATGGCATTATATTCTATGGAAATAGTGTAAGCTGTAATAAACTATTTTTGTGTCAGAAACAGGCAATTCGATTAATTCTAAATTTAGGATATAGAGCATCATGTCGTGGTATGTTTAAAAATCTAAACATTCTAACATTTACTGCACTCTATGTATATGAAACACTTACTTTTCATTTCAAAAATACAGACATGTTTACAAAATGCAAACAGAATCATAAATACAGTACGAGAAATCATGAACAGTATGCGTTGCCTATACACAGACTGAATGTTAGTGAAAAAAGCACATATTACAGCTCAATGAAACTATGGAACTCTTTACCAGCCCATCTTAAGCAGACCAGGGACATGAAATTTTTCAAAAACAGACTATCTTTGCGAATCGGAGCCATATGATATGGCAGAGTATCTAAATAGTACTTAGTGTGAATATTTCATATGAATTTGTTTTCTTTTTTTTCTGACGCATTACTTTTTTGTTGCTATATGGTTGTAATTTGTCATGTAGTTAAATTATAGTAATAAAGTTATAAATACAAAAAAAAAAAATACAATACAACGTCTTTCTCGAAAACCGCATTGCTCATCACATACAATTTTCGAAATATTTTGCGAGTTGCCCACGGCCCCCCTCCTGTACTCTAAATTCCATAAAGCCGTGACGACCCTCATTGGTGAAGTCCTGATTCCTTTTACTATGAAATACTACTTTAGATAAGATCAAAGAGTGGCTGATAATTAATAAATTAGTTCTAAACGAAAAAAAAACTAAAACTATATTGTTTAAGACAAACCAAGTGTTGCAAACCCCATGTACGTCAAATTTTGGTGGGCATAAATGGTATTTCAGCAACAGCACAAAATTTCTCGGAATATTCCTTGATGAAACACTAAATTTTAAAGAACACTTAGAATATCTATGTAGCAAACTAAGCAAAGTCTGTTATGCATTAAGAGTATTGTCCAGGACGGTTGAGAGCAACGTGACCAATCTGGTTTACGCAGCAAACTTTTGTTCACTTCTCAGGTATGGAATACTATTTTGGGGTCTCTCTACTAATGCGGATCGGGCATTTATCATCCAGAAAAGAGCTCTAAGAATTATTACTAAAATCAGTTTAGAGTTTATACAGAAATAAGAAATAACCTAACAAATCGGTAGTGGCAGATGACCTCGTAGTCGACGCCAAAAAAAAGTTCTTAGAGTTGCATTTGTAATATTTTATCAAAAATGTTTTGCTATCACGGGCAAAACTGATATCGGTCGATTATTATTGGGACCGTTCTTGAGGATTACTAACGCTTTTTTTATTGAGTTAGTAAAAACTTGGTTCCTATCGTCGGGCCGCTGAGAGCTGCTTAAAATTGCATGAATCAAGATTTAAATAAACATATGTCCGTAAGAAAATTTGGTGCCGCGCTGATTTTCATTGGCGGGATATTTAAAAATTCTCGCGCAAACTTTTTACGGTTATGTTATTTGACGTGGTGCTCACGTGTTTTGTGTGTTTATACAGTGCGTTTTTTTATAGATGCACCATAGGGATTTACGTGTTAAAATTTGAATGCCTGTTAATGGGTTTCCTATTGCAAATTTCGGTATCATTTTTGGTACACTTTAAGTTTGCATTGTCTTTCACAACTTCTAATAGTTTTTATAACAAAAATCGTAAATTTTAAAGAAATTTAAGAAAATATTTTTCGATTTTTTGGTGCTTAATTATTATTTGTTTTATTAATTGGGCGTTCGTTAACAATCAATCAATAATAAATAACTTACAAAAGTAGTAAATACGTATTAGAATATGAAATACAACTTAATAAAAAAAATTGCTCTGGAAAATATTTAAATTTATACTAATAATATAATAAATATTCAAATTGTTTGCCGTAACAAGCTAAACAGTAACCTAGTCTATCTTGAAAATGTCTTTTAACATTTTGCAATTGCCTAACAGTTATTCCATTAGAGGCATCGATTATTCGATCTGTTAGTTCTTGCAAATCTCGTGGCCTGTTTCTAATGTTAACACTTTTGTTGCGATATATTCCCAATAAAACAAGTTCAGTGGTCTCACACAACTTGCTGGCCATTTAAAAGGTCTGAAACGACCAATCCAATTATTTGGAAATTGGTTGTTTAAAAATTGTCATGTTGTCATGTTGCTAGATTATTCTGCCGTTTACTGGAATTTGTTGAACAGCTGGAAGGATGCGTTTGTTCAGTAAATGTTAATATTTTATACTAGTTAATGATCCCTCGATAATAAATCCCCCAATAATATGGGGGGGGGGGCGAAATGTCTAAGCAATTCTTACTATGGCAGTTGTTTGATCTCAATCGACAACAAACACGCCTACTGATAAAAATAAAATCATATTTAAAAACAAAACTAGTCAAATATTTTCTTGAATTTCTTTAAAATTTACGATTTTTTTATTATAAAAACTATAAGAAGTTGTTAAAGACAATGCAAACTTCCAGCATACCAAAAATGATTCTGAAATTCGCTATAGGAAAACCATTAACAGGCATACAAATTTTAACATGTAAATCCCTATGGTGCATCTATAAAAAAACGCACTGTATGAAGCGTGTCAAGAGTCATGCGTGTGCTTAGACCTACGTCTACGCTGCCCTATTCTTTAACACGCAGACACACGTTTCGTTTTTTATTTCATACTGTTTCGTACATAATAGAAAAAGATAGATATAAAATGCAAAGCAATTCTCAGTACGAAAATGCATGAGTCACCGTCAGCTCTCAAGGGATGAACTATAATACATTTATTTATTAGTTTTATTGAAATTATTGCTGTAAACACGGATTTTAAGACATCACACCGAATTCCACAAGTCTTTGCTTTTAATAGGCCTTTAAACTGTTTATAGCTTTGACCACTATACTATTTGAAACGAAATTTCAAAATACGTTCCATATGTTGCGGAATGACGACACATTAAGATTAGGTATTTGATAAATGTTAGATGTTAGGCAAAGCGCTGATAATGTCATTTGAAACTTTTGAGAAAAACTGCTACGGATTTACATTTTGGTATTTGAAAAAAAAAAACAATTCTAGACCTTTTCTTTTTTTAATTTGGTTCTCATTTGTCATGTGGTGATCCATTAAGCAATGTTTTACTACGAAAGAATAGTTCTTTGTTTCAGATTGTGTTTGACCTGGTGCATTTTTCTAGTAAACAGTCGCAGTTTTTTTTTCATTCTTGGACCACTCCCTTTCTATCTGCTTTCGAAAGACATCACGACGGCTTCGGTCATGCATGTTCGTTGTCTTCGTAAAGCGAACTTATTGCCTTGGCCACTTCGTTCAGAGCTTGTTTGCAATTCCAAGTTGCCTTGGAATTAAAGCTGTTTGCTTTGGCGTTCAGTGTTACTCTTAAATGTTCAAGATATTCAACACTTGCAGGAAATTTGAATTGACTCAAGCCAGGTTCCCTGGGGTCTTCGAGGTCGCTCAGGATTGCTGATGAACGTCGATAGACATCACGACGGCTTCGGTCCAATGATGGTGTAGAAGCGCATTCCTTCGCAAGACATCTTCGTTGTCTTCGTAAAGCGAGCTTATTGCCTTGGCCACTTTTTTCAGAGCTTGTTTGCAATTCCAAGTTGTCTTGGAATTAAAGCTGTTTGCTTTGGCGTTCAGTGTTACTCTTAAATGTTCAAGATATTCAACACTTGCAGGAAATTTGAATTGACTCAAGACAGGTTCCCTGGGGTCTTCGGGGTCGCTGATGCCGATTATGATCTTCAAATTGACCCACAGCCGACCTGGAGCTCAGGATTGCTGATGAACGTCATCTCTGAAATTCACGAGAGAAACTCGGCCCCCGGTTTTTTTTTGGATCGCTGAATTCAAATATGGCACCGGCGTTTGAGTCAATTCCGAGTCTTATTAACGAAGTTATGAATTTTCTTAAAGTGACTTGAAAAAATGCATTTTTTGGAATGCACTTTTCACTGCACAAATGCAATTTCTAGTTTGTATAAGATACAAAGTACATTTTTACTTTCTCCGTTACGACGTACGAGAAAGTATTGCGATCGTGATTTTTTTTCAAAATTTTTTTTTACGGATATATCCGTTTTGGGGTCCCTAGATGCCATTTCAACAATTTCTGGAAAAAAAAAATTGTGTTTCTGTGTGTGTGTCTGTGTGTTTGTCTGTCTGCTGTGTGCGCTGTATCTCAAAAACTAACAGAGCAATTGATATGAAACTTTGAACATACGTCTTACTTGATAATCCGAAGAACTGAAAGGCTTTTGGTAAAATTTCGTGGGTGTTTACCTTAACTGTTTTTTGTTTTTTGCCAATATTTTCTTAAATATGAAAAATATCACAAAAACATTTAAATAAACATTGAAGACAACAAAGAAATTAACATCTTTTGCTTGAAAATATTTTTCATAAAATCATTGGTATTCGAGAAAAAAATTATTTATTTTTTTACTTTCTCCGTTACGAAGTACGAGAAAGTATTGTGATCGTGATTTTTTTTTCAAAATTTTTTTTTACGGAAATATCCGTTTTGGGGTCCCTAGATGCCATTTCAACAATTTCTGGAAAAAAAATTTGTGTGTGTGTGTGTTTGTGTGTCTGTGTTTGTGTGTGTGTCTGTGTGTGTGTCTGTGTGCGCTGTATCTCAAAAACTAACAGAGCAATTGATATGAAATTGATATTGAAATTGAAAAAAAAAATTGTGTCTGTGTGTGCGTCTGTCTGTCTGTGCGCGCTGTATCTCAAAAACTAATAGAGCAATTGATATGAAACTTTGAACATACGTCTTATTTGATAATACGAAGAACTGAAAAGCTTTTGGTAAAATTTCGTATACCGGAAGTGGGTGTTTGCTTAACTGTTTTTTGTTTTTTGCCAATATTTTCTTAAATATGAAAAATATCAGAAAAACATTAAACAAACATCAAAGACAACAAAGAAATGAACATCTTTTGCTTGAAAATATTTTTCATAAAATCATTGCTATTCGAGAAAAAAATGTATCCATTTTTTTAAATTTTTGGTCTATAATTATGAAACGATAATAGTTACAGCAAATTTATATGAATAATAATTGTAGAGAATGAAAAAATGAACAACTTCTATAGAATAAGTTTTTTTCGAAATCTCGTTAGTTTTTGAGTAAACCGAGTTTTTGAATTTGAAGTATAATTTTTCCATATTTCATGATTTTGACGTTTTAAACGTCAGTTTCATCCGAGTTTACGCAACGCTCGATGTACATTTAAAATATGATTTCAATTGAAAATAAACCCATGAAAACGTAAATATAAAGTCGGAGAAAGTAACATGATGGCCACATCACCATTTTTAATTTTTGGTTTACAACTATGAAACGATAATAGTTACAGCAAATCTATGTGTATAATAATTGTAGAGAATTCCAAAATGAACAACTTCTAAAGAATAAGTTTTTTTCGAAATCCCGTTACTTTTTGAGTAAACCGAGTTTTTGAATTTAAAGTATAATTTTTCCATCTTTCATAATTTTGACGTTTTAAACGTCAGTTTCATCCGAGTTTACGCAACGCTCCATGTACATTTAAAATATGATTTAAATTGAAAATAAACCATGAAAACGTAAATGTAAATGGGTATATTCTCAAGTCGGAGAAAGTAACATGATGGCCACATCACCATTTTTTTACAATGATTTCAGGAAGCGAATGCAAAAAACCCATTTCGATCCGTCTTAGTGTTAATATTTCCGAGATTTTGGCTGTTTTAGTGCTTGCCTCGACTATCCCTAGATCTTGCAACACAGATAGAAATTCTTATAGCATCTACCAAAACAGCATCTCTTGGTAACCCATAACTTGGGGCCAAATCGTCGTAGGAACTTCGTTCTTTGAGTCCTGTCAAATTTTAATGCCTTTATGGAGAATCAAGTCGACATTTTTTTTCTAACTCCGTATACATCGTCAAAGTTAGACATGGTTTCCTGAAAAAACATATTTTTTTTTCACAGGGGTGCTAGAGGGGGCGGAGGGGGTTAAGTTTAAGTTCGCATGCATGACTTTAAAGAAGACACTTCAAAGTTTTCCGTCCTCAAAAATTAATCAAAATCGATTGAAAATACGCCGAGTTATGGTGGTTTGAAAATGGTCGAAATTTCACGTGCTTAATTTTTTTCCACCAGTGTAGTTACATCTTTATATTAATTATAATTGCAGAAAATGCTAAAATTAACTACTTATAAACAATAAGTTTTTTCGATATCTCTTTAGTTTTCGAGTAAACTGACGATAAATATTAAAAGAATTTGAAGTATAATTTTTCATAATTTTGATCACTCGATCCTGCAAAACGCTGGATGCAAATACATTTTTAAGTATGAAAGTATGAATAACCAGTCAAATCGGAAAAAGTAACATGAAGGCCACATCACCATTTTTTAATAGTTAATATTAATTGATTTGATGATGAGTGATGATTCTCATGTTTCACGAAGTACCTACCAAAATCAGGCATTTTTGTTTCCTTTTCGTCGTTCCCCAAAGATAAGATAATGCAATTACTTTGATGATATTTTTATATGAAGTGATTTCTTTTGATGGCTTCAAAGTGGATAATGTGCTTATCCGAGTACGTCAATTCTCGAACCTGGAAATCTGGCGCATGGGAATGAATGGTGTTGCGAGCAGTGATTGAATATATAGACATTTCCGTTTTTTTTATGATAATTCGCTGATACGCTGATGCGGTGATAGGGTGAGACGCGGCTCGGGAGCCTGCGCCCAAGTCGGCCCTCACTCCCGTAACCATGGTGACCGCGGCCTGCGGCTGCTCCAGAATATGGAGATGACTTGCACGCGCGTCCATATATTCCCAGCAGTATTTATTCAAGTAGATCCGCTTCTATATTACTGAAGCAACCGGTAACGCAAAAATAACACACGCCAAATATAAATAGACTCGAATGCCCAACGGACAATGTTCCTCGTTTTCTTTGTGTGTCCCGACGCCGACTTTCATTTCAATCCGATTACGCGCGCGCTCACTTTTTTTTCTATATATACGGGAAATTATGTATTTTAGGAAATTAAGTCTGAATGCCGAATTTATCAATGCCGTACATTTTAAGATTTATATAATATACAGGGTGTCCAATTAGTGCATTCTCGGGCGATATCTCGGTAACGGTGAAAGATAGAGAAAATGTTTAAATACAAAAGTTGCGTGAGATATTTTTGTCTGCACATGTTCCACCAGAAAAGTGATGTCTTGCAACTATGCAACTTTATTTTTTTTAAGCAGTGTTGTATATTATTTTATTTTATAGAAAAAAAGTTTAAATACGAAAGTTGCATGAAATATTTTTGTCTTCAAATGTTCCACCAGAGAAGTGGCGTCTTGCAACATTGCTACTTTGTTTTTTTTTCAAGGGCAGTGTTGTATATCATTTTATTTTATAGAGAAAAAGTTTAAACACAAAAGTTGCATGAGATATTTTTGTCTACACATGTTCCACCAGAAAAGTGTCTTGCAACTTTGGATCTTGGTTTTTTAATGGCAGTGTTGTATTTTATTTTATTTTATTCTATTTTTTTCTTCATATAGCGTTACCTACATTTAAACCTGACAGTTCTTTTAGATATTTGACATTTTTTTACTATGTGGTAATCCATAATTAAACTTACATAAATTTTTGCTTTCCGTTATGGACTCCATAGTTTTGCACGGTTTTCTTAAAACATTAATTTTTGACTTATGTCAATTTAGAAATACGTGTATATCTATTTCCAACTTCAGATCAAACTCTTATGTAGAAATCGAAAATGATGAGTACGTTGAAATAGTAGAAATTGTAGAACCGTTTCATAATATTTTAGGCAGATTTTCTCTCCAGTTAATATTTCTACGTTTCCTGATTTGTATACGTTTAGTTTTATTGGATGCTGGAATACAATGGTAGAGGGTACCGGATGAACACTGGAAATAATGGGGATCCCTACTAGACGTTCCGAATATTTGCGCAAGTACGTAATGGCCCGGAGCAGGCTAGCCAACACCCGGAGCCGCGCTATTCGCCGGATGAATTTATGCGAGAGGCCGCGCCAGACTCGCCATTGTATGTTTATTAGATCTTAGGGCCGCGGGCGCAATATTTTCCGTTCCCCTATCCCGCAGGGCTGGAACTGACATCGATTCTCGAGTCTAGTTAGAAAATTTCCATTTCTATAAACAACTATAATATCTACATTGCATGTGCGTAAATTGTAACTTGCAAAAACTACATATTTTTGATAGCATAGTTTTTAGCAGTTTAAGGAATTTAAATATAAAGGGTGTCAGAACAAGAGCGGTAAATTTAAATTTGGCGCCATTTTTGCTGTTGTGCTTTGGCAGTAGAAAGCACAGAATACATACCGTTAGAAATGAAACCTGCACGTTAAATTTCAAAGTCACGATTTTTGGCGCCGCCTGGTGTTAAGGTGGCAAATTACTACGATTTCTGCCAAAATTTAAAAATGGTATACTCGACTACAAAATATATTTTAATTTAATAACACCAAAAATATAATCAATTATTTTTTTTTTTTGGAGCAAATAACTGATTATACTTTTAGATAGAACATAAATAAAGTAAAGTTACTGGTTTTGCTAAAAGAAAAAAAAATGGAGTGATACGTTTCTGCTTATTATTTTCCTAGGTCCGTAAGTAAAAAATTAAGTTCCGTCGTCAAGGACACCACCAATGTTATCAGCCACTTACAGTACCTGTAACCATGGTTGCAATGCTTATTCACGTTGTCGGTAGCAGAAAAATTAGTATTACATTACTGGAGAATTTAAAACTTTCAAACTTTTCTCTCGTAATGTAAAAACCTTCATAACGTTACTTGTATCGTAAATTACTATTACAATATGTACTTGTAAAACAAAATGACAATTTTTCTAGTACCAAATATGACAATTTTTAACTGTATAAATTGACCAATTTCAAGTGCCATAAATGACAATTTTCATGTGTCAAAAATGGCAATTTTCAACTGACAAAATTTAATAATCAATTTTAATAACCAATTTATAGTGTTGCAAATCGTCATTTTCGGTACTAGAAAATTTGTCATTCGAGCACTTTGAGCCATTTGGACAGTTAAAAATGATCTTTTTGACTCGTGAAAATGATCACTTTTCACAGTTAAAAATTGTCATTTTGTCAGCTGAAAATTGTCTTTTTAGCAGTTGAAAATTGTCTTTTTAGCAGTTGAAAATTGTGTTTTTTGTTGGTTGAAAATAGTCAATTTTGGCAGTTGAAAAGTCAATTTTGGCAGTTCAAAATTTTTTGTTAACTGAAAATTTTCACTTATAGCAGTTAAAAATTGTCATTTTTGGCAGTTTGAAAATGGTCATTATTGATACATGAAAACTGTCATTTATGTCAGCAGAAAATTTTCACTTGCAGCAGTTGAAAATTGTCATTTTTGTGAGTTGAAAATTATCATTTTTGTCAGTTGAAAATTGTCTTTTTTCTTGATTGAAAATTGTCTTTTTTGTTGGTTGAAAATTGTCAACGTTGGCAGTTGAAAATAGTCATTTTAGTCAGCAGAAAATTTTCATTTATAGCAGTTGAAAATTGTCGCTTTGACGGTTTAAAAATGGTCATTTTTGACACATGAAAATTGTTGTTTTTGGCAGCAGAAAATTTTCACTTATAGCAGTTAAAAATTGTCATTTTTGGCAGTTTGAAAATGGTCATTATTGATACATAAAAACTGTCATTTATGTCAGCAGAAAATTTTCACTTGCAGCAGTTGAAAATTGTCATTTTTGTGAGTTGAAAATTATCATTTTTGTCAGTTGAAAATTTTCTTTTTTGTTGATTGAAAATTGTCTTTTTTTCTTGATTGAAAATTGTCTTTTTTGTTTATTGAAAATTGTCTTTTTTGTTGGTTGAAAATGGTCAACTTTGGCAGTTAAAAATAGTCATTTTAGTCAGCTGAAAATTTTCGTTTATAGCAGTTGAAAATTGACGCTTCGACGGTTTAAAAATGGTCATTCTTGACACATGAAAATTGTCGTTTTTGGCAGCAGAAAATTTTCACTTATATCAGTTAAAAATTGTCATTTGATCAGTTGAACTTGTCTTTTTGGCAGTTGAAAATTGTCTTTTTGTTGAAAATGACCATTTTTGTCAGTTAAAATTTTTCATTTATAGCAGTTGAAAATTGTCATTTTTAATACTTGAAAATTGTCTTTTCCGCAGTTGAAAATGATCAAATTTTCTCAGTCAAAAATTGTCATTTTAAATAGTTGAAAATTGTCATTTTTAGCAATTAGAAAAGGTTATTTCTTACAGTTGGAAATTGACATTTTTGTCAGCTGAAAATATTCAGTTTAAAAATAGTCATTTTAGTCAGTTGAAATTTTTCATTTATAGCAGTTAAAAATTGTCGCTTCGACGGTTTAAAAATGGTCATTTTTGACACATGAAAATTGTCGTTTTTGTCAACAAAAAATGTTCACTTATAGCAGTTGAAAATTGTCATTTTTTCAGTTGAAACTTGTCTTTTTAGCTGTTGAAAATTGTCTTTTTTGTTGGTTAAAAATGGCCATTTTTTGGCAGTTGAAAATTGTCGTTTTTTGTCAGCTGAAAATTTTCTTTTATATCAGTTGAAAATTGTCATTTTTGGCAGTTTGAGAATGCTCATTTTTGACACTTGAAAATTGTCTTTCTCGCAGTTGAAAATGATCAAATTTTGTCAGTCGCAAATTTTCATCTTTGTCAGTTGAAAATTGTTATTTTTGGCAATTAGAAAAGGTCATTTTTGACAGTTGGAAATTGTCATTTTTGTCAGCTGAAAATGTTCATTTATACCACTTGAAAATTGTCAGTTTTGCCAGATTAAAATGGTCATTTTTGTCTGTTAAAAATGGTCATTTTTGACAGTTGGATGGATATTGTCATTTTTAGCAGTTACAAATTTTCGTTTTTGGCACTTGAATATGACCATTTTTGGCAGTTGGGAATGGTCATTTAAATGGTCATTTAAATATGGCAATTGTCCTTTATGACAGTTGAACATGGACAATTTATACAGTTGAAAATTGTAAATTTTGGTAGTTGAACATTATCATTTTTGAAAATGACTATGAAAATGGTCATTTAAATATGGCAATTGTCATTTATGACAGTTGTACATGGACAATTTAGACAGTTGAAAATTGTAAATTTTGGCAAGTTGAACATTATCATTTTTGAAAATGACCAGTGAATGGTCGAAACTATAGTCACCTAAATAAAATATAGTGGTATAAAAAAGTGTTTTATTCCGATTTATTATCATTGTTGTTGGTTGAAAAGTGGTTATTTTTGATACTAGAAAATTGTCTTTCTTGTACTTGAAAGTGATCATTTTGGCGGTTGAAAATTGTCATTTTTACCATTCGAAAATTGTCATTTTTGGTAGTTGAAAATTGTCATTTATGATACATGAAAATCATCATTTTTGGCAGTTAGCAAAAGGCATTTTTGTCAGTTGAAAATTGTCATTTTTACCATTCGAAAAGTATCAAAACTATGTAAATTACTTCTTGGTGTCGTAACAGCATTGCAGTTTTTTTTTTGGAAATGGTTAACAAAATGTTTATCAATAAAATGATCTTCACATAAATGAATTTAAACAATTAACGGTGTCTTCAATATCACAAATGGTTTTCCATGTTTTAAGATATTCTTCATTTTTTAGGAAAATTATAGAAATGTTTATTTTTGTAGTCGACATTAGTTATATTGGAAAAGAAAGAATTTTGGCATTCTGGATATTTACAAAATATTTATATTCCAATATACTTTCATAAGTTACTATTACAAATATAAGTAATAATGAGTCTAATTCTGTTTAAAATATTATGTTAATTATTAAAATTATTACTTTGTAGTGAAATTTTATTGTTATTAAAAACGGTAATCTCCATAATAAGATCTTTGACAAATCTGGCAAAATCGAGGGAGCCATCTTTAAAAAGCGGCAAATTTGAAATATCCCCCCCCCCTCGCCTCACTGTTCTGGGGTGGCCCACCTTTTTCGTGTTGCCGATATTCGTACCTCGGCTTCATACCCATGGTAGAAAGTAAATCCCTTTAGATTTTTTTGCGCCAATTTATCAGATTTGAATACGAAGAATCGAATGACGCTATCGTGCCGTGCCGTTAATTTAAGCCGCTCTCCGAGTTTACTTTGTGCAGGTTAAATATGGAAGTGGCGCATTTATGAATAAACATTCCCCGTATTTATTTACCCGCCGTCCTATTTCACCGTGTCCCGCTTCCTGTCTTGCCCTTTTGCTTATTCATGCAAACCGCTCCGCGCACGGGGGCCCCACGACGACGTTTTTAGCACACCTAGCCTCGCCATCGCGATTTATTAAACCCATTACATCGCATCCTTGTCTCGTCAAAGTTGCAGCTCGCTTTGATATCCCGCAGAACCTGCACCTAGGGCCACCACCTTAGTCTCCGCGAGAACTTCCTTCGGTTAGTGTGTGTGCTGCCTCGTTAGAGTTGCTCCACCGCGGACCGTAAAATGCCGCCACCCGCAAGGTACCGTTAATACCCCCTTAACACCCTAATTGCGTTTTTTAATTGAGTCCGCAATAAAAAAGTTTCCGCACTCTCCGCTTTTTAAATCCCTAACAAGCCTCGCCAACTTCCTCTGGAAACTTCGACTGGTTGCGCCGAAAAATGAGCTAAAATGTAAACAGCACGTAATATATAAAGTTGACTCTTCTTAGGACACGCAAGTGGAATTTTGCATTTGTAATGGTGGATGTGATTAACTTGTTAGTAAGAACAAGCGTGCCTTACATTTTCAATTGGGTACTCATTTAACTTGCATAAGTTGTGTCTCAGGTTGCTATATTGCTTGTAAGGCATCTTGGTTGATATAACTGAAGACTTTGTATATACATTTGGACGGTCTTATCCAACAACAATAACGTAACAATTTTTTTCATACCCAAATATTGATTAACAAACATCAATAGCTTAATATTAACCTGAGTTGTTATCGCTCTCAACGCGTGAAATATTTTGTACAATGGAATGTAAAAATATAATCTTAAAGAATGAAATACACTTACATGAACGTGAACTACTCGTGAACAATTGACGGGATTATGGAATGTTTGAAACCGTTTTATACCCGAGGGATAGGTGATTAGTGAAAGTACAATAATTAATTTTTGTTAAAACGTAGTGAATTTTTTCAATTCACTTTAATCAATAACTTATATTATTGATCTTTCATTAATTGTGATGTTCTTGGAAAAATTTAAAACTCTATATGAATCTGTTATTACTTAACACCCTAACTTACATTTTGCAACATCTCAGAATACAAAAAAAAAGCATCTGGTGGCAACATTTTACATAATATTGTAAAATTATCTTGGCAATTTTTAAAAATATTTCCTTCTCGTAGTTACAAATTAAAGCAAAGATGTTTCAGTAGGATTATCTTGTAATTAAGAGAAGGGATGTTTTAGGGTTTTTAGATAATCTTATAATAATATTTATTTTAAGCTTGTTGCCATTATTTTTTAATTTTTGTTTTTTACGGAAATTAAAATATGTTATTTCGGAATGAACACTATGGCGTTTAAGTGGGATGATCTTGTATTGATGGAGAGGGTATTTTGTAATTTTTGTTGAATCACGTATTAGCATCTATTTGAAGTAACTTCAAAAAGTTTTATTCTTGTAGCAAATATGTTTCAAGTTTTTTAGACGAATTTCAAAAATATAGCTGAAATTAACACAAGGATGTTTCAACAGGGAATCAAGGGAAGGGATATTTTAGGATTTTTATGAAATCGAGTAGTAGTAGCATCTATTTTAAGTAATGTTAGAAAGTTTCATGCTCATAGCCATTGTTTTTAATATTTTTAAACCAAATTTAGAAAAATGTAACTATGAAATTAACACTGGCGTTTAAGTGGGATTATCTTGTAATTGAAGGCTAAGGTATTTTGTGATTTTTATGTAATCACGTAGTAACATCTATTTGAAGTAACTTCAAAAAATTCTATTCTTGTAGCAAATAGTTTTTAATTTTTTAATCGAATTTCATAAAAATAACTTAAAAATGAATACTAGGATGTTTCAGGAGGATTAACTTGTAATTAATAGAAGTCATATTTTGGGATTTTCAGGAAGTCTTGTAATAGCATCTATTTTAAATCATTATAAAAAGTTTTAAGCTTGTTGCCATTGTTTTTCAATATTTTTTTTTTAATGAAAATTAAAATATGTTACTTCGGAATGAACACTATGGCGTGGGATTATTTTGTATTTGCGAGAGGGGGTATTTTGGGAGATTGATGTTATCACGTAGTAGCATCTATTTGAACTAACTTCAGAAAGTTTTATACTCGTAGCAAATATTTTTCAAGTATTTTAGACGAATTTCAAAAATATAACCGATATTAACATAAGGATTTTTCTGTAGCATTTTCAAGGGATATTTCAGGATTTTTATGAAATCGCGTTGTATCATCTATTTTAAGTAATGTTAGAAAGTTTCATGCTTATGGTAATTGTATTTAATATTTTTTAACCTAATTTAGAAAAAATGTAACTACGGAATTAATATTAGTGGGATTATTTTGTAATTGAAGGATGAGGTATTTCGAGATTTTTATGTAATCACGTAGTAGCATTTATTTGAACTAATTTCAGAAGGTTTTATACTTGTAGCAAATATTTTTCAAGTTTTTTAGACGAATTTAAAAAATATATCTGAAATTAACATGAGGATTATTTTGTAATTAAGGCAAGGGATAGTTTAGGATATTTTATGAAATCGCGTAGTAGCATCTATTCTAAGTAATGTTAGAAAGTTTCATACTTTTAATATTTTTTAACCGAATTTAGAAAAATGTACTACGGAATTAACATTAGTGGGATTATCTTGTAATTGAAGGATGAGATATTTTGAGATTTTTATGTAATCACGTAGTAGCATCTATTTGAAGTAACTTCAGGAAGTTTTATTCTTGTAGCACATAGTTTTCATTTTTTTTTTAGCTGAATTTCAAAATGTAATTTAAAAATGAACACAATAATGTTCCAGTAGGATTATCTTCCAATTAAGGGAAGGGATATTTTGGGATTTTTAAGAAATCTCGTAGTTGCATCTATTTTGAGTCATTATGAAAAAATTTAAGCTTGTTGCCATTGTTTTTCATTTTTTTAAGGAAAATTAAAATATTACGTCGGTATGAACACTATGGCGTTTAAGTAGGATTTTCTAGTAATTGAAGGATGAGGTATTTTCGGATTTTTATTTAATCACGTAGTAGCATCTATTTGAAGTAACTTCAGCAAGTTTCATTCTTGTAGCAAATATTTTTAGCCCTGTTTCCAAAACATGTAACTTTAAAATTAACATAAGTACGTTCCAGTAGGATTATCTTGTAATTAGGAGGAGGGATATTTTTAAGTGTTTATGAAATTACGCAGTGGCATCTATTTTAAGTAATGTTAGAAAATGAGAGGCTTCTTGCAAATGTTTTTAAATTTTTTTAGCCGAATTTAAAAAATGTAATTTCGGAATGATCGCTATGACGTTTAAGTGGGATTATCTTCTAATTGGCGGAGGGGGTATTTTGGGATTTTTATTATTTTATCACGTATTAGCATCTATTTGAAGTAACTTCGGAGAGTTTTATTCTTGTAGAAAATATTTTTCAATTTTTTTAGCCCTGTTTCCAAAACATGTAACTTTAAAATTAACATAAGTACGTTCTAGTAGGATTATCTTGTAATTAGGAGAAGGGATATTTTTAAGTGTTTATGAAATCACTTAATAGCATCTATTTTAAGTAATGTTAGAAAATTTGAGTCTTCTTGCCATTGTTTTTAATTTTTTTTAGGAAGGGATGTTTTGGAGTGTTTATAAAATCTCCTAGTAGCAAATATTCTAAGTAATGTTAAAAAGTTTGAGGCTTGTAGCCATTGTTTTAATATTTTTTTTAGCGGATTTTAAAAAATGTAATTTCGGAAAGCTGTATTCTTGTAACAATTTTTTTTTTAAATTTGTTAACCGAATTTAAAAAAATAGTTAATTTAATTAACACATGGGTGTTGCAGTGGGATTATCTTACAATGAAGACAACGAATATTTTATTTGACACGTGGTAACATCTATTCTGAGTAATTTTTGAAAATTGCTTTTATTGTAGTTATTGCTTACGGCTCGTCCTGGAAACTTCCTACTCATCCCGTAAAATATAACTTTCGGAACTTATTACGTAAATTACTATTAACCATTTTAAAATTACATGATAATCCCTAAAATAAGGTTAGGCTTAGGTTAGACTTCAGTATTATTCAACATTATCTTCCACGTTGAGAATCTCTGATTAAAAAAAAATGCATTTTTGAAGCTTTAAGAGCGCTTCTACAATTATTTATTTAATGGCAGTTTCTCTTACTTAAGGATCGTACATTGTGAATTGATTTTGGGTGGTTTAATTGACAGCCGAGGTCATTCGCGCGAAAAAAAACTGTAAACAAATATTCTTGGGTGTGTTTCAGTTTTGAATTCATCCTTGAACCACCGTGAAATCTTTACTTGTGGTATTTTCCTGGATGTTGCTTGCGTGCAAGGATAATTACATGCCCAATCTGTGGCGTTACGGTTAGTGAGGCAAGTGTCGACAAGTTGTCATCCTCCTGGTGTTAATAGCTGGATAAACATTCCGCAGTCACACAACCCTGAGACCACTTGCTCGATAGACAGTTTAATCAGCACTGTTTCTACTATCACTTATGACACTAGTCTTACGGAATGTACAAAATAAAAGCAGATACAACTTCAATACTTTATTATCTTTTTTCTTTCCTACTATTATTTCATGGAAATTAAATAAATGTTGTATTTTGTATGTAAAAGTTTGTAATTATTTTCTATACTTAATTTATTTTGTGTCGAACTAAAAGTTTTTATTTTTATTTTTTAGGCCGGAAAGATGGGACTTGGACCGACGGGACACCCGGGCGCGGGATTGCCTTTCTTCTGCCATAACGGAGACCCCCTGTCTCAGCCACCCCCCGCCCACATGGGCATCCCACCGTACCAGCTGGACGGAAAAGCCGGTTCCATGGGTGAGTACGGCCGCAACCCCTCCATCAGTCCTGCGGAGTGGAGACGTCTGCTGGCCACCACAGGTACAGCCTCCTGGTAGATTGCGGGTGGAGGTACTCTTCCCTCGTGCACAGTAGACTTTTTAGCCATTCGGTGGTGGACAGTAAATGTGGCTCCTGGATGCAGGAAAACAACTAACAAAAGCATGTCTTAGGAACGTAGCTAGTTAACGCGAGCGCGCTAATTACGGGTCGTACCATTTAATTTGGTCCCATAGAAATCCCTAAGGTGTCGCCAGTTGACCAGCTCGCGTCTGCTCGCGATTGTACGGCGCGCACTCCCGCTAACGAGCTGCGCCGCTTTTTCAAAGGCTCAGACTTGATCAAAAGGTTTCGGGTTTTGTTCTAAAACGGCGCGCGAGGTCGAGATCCGTCATATTTCTTACAGCGTATCAATTAGCCTGTAATTGGATGCGTATGTTTGTGTGTGTGTCCCTCTTTCTCCCGCGCACCGCATCTCGATTCTCTTTGTCTTTGTTCGAGTGCGGTTGGAATGCTCTACAGGAAACGATAATTGGATAGCTGTGTATTGTGAATAATTTAATTGTTCATTATTCCGCATGTCTCTCCGACGCTCACGTCTTTAAATTGGCACGCCATTAGTATTTTCAAGAAACTCCCGGCAATTCCGCGAGTTTCTGTTTTAATAGCAATCCGATGATTTGTCATGGAGTAGGTTGGGTAGAGAACATCCCTGTCAAAATAATCTCGTATTACACGTCGTTTCCAGATTGGTATCAGTGCTTTTTTCGGGTTGTATACAAATTTAGGGGAGGCACAATAGCGTCCGCATGGGACAATGCGCCTCAATGGGACTTGTTGATCTGCAGGGCGGATATTGAATGTGGGGTCACCAGAAATATTTAATATAGCAATCCGTAAATGGAGTCAGCGAATATAATAGAGGCAAAATGTTCAATAAGTGAGATAGATCATTGTAAGGGTTCATAACTGTCCATTTCATCGTTCTCGTTATGCACGCACGAATTGGGTTCAAGGCTGATACAATTCATCCTGATCCACCTAGGCTTACGCATCCGTATGTATGTATGCAAGTGTGTGCGCGCGTTTTTTGCGAAAACTCAACTCGACATCGCCGGGTAATGTAATTAAGTGTACATATTCCCGTGTAATGTGCATCCTTATATAGAAAGTCCTTGCTAATGCAGAAACCATGTAGAGCAACCTACTGTATTTATGTGCGCACTTAGTAACGTATATTCGATTAAGTCGGAGAACGGCGAAGATATTTATAAATGGAAGGATGGATATGTAGGTCCGTCCTATCCATCCCGTCCGTTTGAGAAGACAATGAATAATGCGCACTCGAGTCAACAAGTGATGGGATCCTACAAAAACAGAAGTATCTAAATTAGGCCAGGAAGTCAGGTATTGAAGTGGCTGCCATTATACTAATTATCCTAGTCGTTTGCATATCGCGCGCCTCCTCAAAGGACTCGAGGTGTTTTCATAATTCGCGAGAAGAGCCGCCTTTGAACTCGAATCTAATTTTCTCTCATCGCTGCTGTTTAGCGTGTTGTTGATTTTTCTTTTGCGAGCACTGCTCACCATTTTAATTGTCTTCGTTTATTCGGTTCCCCCTTTGCGATCTTGTTATTCCGGCGGAATATCCACAAATTCTAATCGACCGTATCTCTCTCCTCTCCTCGAGACAGTTTCTGCACACACCCACGGTCGTCTTCCCTGGATCGGATACGATCTGATGGAATGTTTTTGTCTCGGTCGCTTCTCTTACCTTCGTGCGTTGCGTGCGAGAGGTGTGGACACGTATCTCAAGTAGCCGTACCATTAGCCATGCAAATCCGGCAGGTGAAAATCATTTAACCGATCATCATTCCGCGCATTAAATTAATCATTGCTCATCGGCTCGGCGTATTTATTTCTTGCGGATATGCCCCCGGACATTAACATTTTTCACCTTTTATATCCATCAATTTATTTATGTTTTATTAGGCTTCATAAAATTAGGTACCCTTCCACGTCAGAATAATAATCGTATATTTCAGATAATCTTAACTTAGAAGGGCTGTTTGGAATATTCGTGGCCTAAGAGAGATTTTTTGGAAATATGATACTTGCTGGCATGGTAGTTTATTGCTGATGCCTTCAGATATCCTTATCTTACACGGCTCATTAAGAATATTTGTAGCCTTGACAAGAAAAGTCTTCACAAAAACTACCATGTTGCATTCAAATGATTTTCTTACTTGAGGAGAATCATTTGACATAATTGGCATCTTCCATACGTAACATTCCTGATTATTCGTATCTTACGAGATCCATTCAAAACATTCAGTTCTTAAAGAAAGAATGTCTTCTCCAATTCCACACCATCACAATCTTTATTGGGAATATTGATGGGCTAACCAGGGGTGTGGAGTCGTCCAAAAATGTAGCGACTCCGACTCCATTTTTTTTTGTTTCGACTCCAACTCCGGCTCCCATTCCTCAATTTTTTTTATTCTGACTCCGACTCCGACTCCGACTCCGACTCCGGCTACGACTCCGGCTACGACTCCGACTCTGGCTCCAACTCCGACTCCGAAACCGGCTCCGGCTCCGACTCCGACGTTGACAACGTCGTATTAGAATAACGATCAACATTCATTTTGCGTATCATATAAAAAACAAAGGGAAGCAACGTTCTCTCTCTCTCGAATATTTGCATCGTCGAATTTCTGAATATTTTTATTTTTGCTAATGCAAGTTGTGTGAGCTGTTCGACAATTGAATGCGTAACAGAATCTTCTAACTTGTAATCAGGAGTGTAGAGTTGTGACAAAAATATAGCGACTCCGACTCCTTATTTTTTTTTGTTTCGACTCCGACTCCGGCTCCGATTCTTGAATTTTTTTGTTCCGACTCCGACTCCGAACCCTCAAATTTGCAGCCTCCAGACTCCGGCTCCAACTCCGACCCCAAATATTCACCGACTCCACCTCTCCCGACTCCGACTCCGACTCCACACCCCTGGGGCTAACACGTTATATAATATTTTTTACAATGATTAGTTGTGGTTGATGGTGATGGTTTGGGGAAGGCGACCAAATGGTCGCAGCACTTAGATCATTCGTTGGTCCTTTGTGCCACCTCCTGAGCCCTACTCCTCAAGCCAACCTAAACTTCTTGTGAAGTCAAGTAGTTGGCCGTGTGGAGTGTTGTCCAGTTGTGACCAATCTGGCCACTCCTCTCCGAATACGGACCACCTGAGTTGTTTGAGTGACTCACATTCACACAGGATGTGTCTTAGGGTCTCCTCTTCTTGCTCGCATTTCCGACATAGGGGATCTTTTATCTTGTTTAGTTTGCAGTGCCCAGTAAGGGTACCGATTAGCAGCCGCAAACTACTTCTTGGTAATTCATTGTATTTCCTGCTCAGCTTCGGTGTTGGTGAGTGGATGAATTTTTTTGCGACCACATACTTGCCAGTTTGTAGCCATTCCTTTTTGTGTTCTTTAAGGAAGTTTCCTTTAACCTCTTCACGCCCAGGTCGCCACATGTGGCGACAAGCAAAAAAAATATATTTTACAAATAAAAAAAAAATACCGCTTTAGCGCCATCTATAGAATATTTTTCAATTTTTTTTGCAAAATTGAGTTTATGAAGTGGAATAATATTTCGTAGAACAACAAAAAAGTAATTTTTCAATAAACCCTGGATTATGCTATAACTCAATCAAAGTAGCATGGGCGCGAAGTGGTTAAGTATTTGGGAGATAGTGAGTGGTGCCAGTGGCAAAGCCTTAGAGCCTTCCCTTTTCAGGGCAGCCCTTTTGGCTAGCCTATCGGCCCAGTCGTTCCCTTCATTATTTGAATGACCCTTAATCCAGGATATTGCGACTCTGTTGGTTGCGGCGAGTTTGTCTGTGGTTAAAACATAGTTAATTCTTAAATTCTGAACAAAGAATTTCGCTAAATACGATACATGAGAATTTTGTCTCTTTCATGACCTGAAAATGAATTTGTTTGCCAAAAAACATATTTCAGTAAAACTCTGGTATCAGCTCAACGTACTTACTCCAGCGGTACTCTTTGGGAGAGCTGTTGAGCATATCTAGCTGAAGCTAGATACTTCGTCAAATTCACTGAAGTCTTAACTACAATCGGCAAGACTTCAACTAATTCAATTTTTTGTGTCGACTCGTGAAAAAGAGTCGACTGCAATGAGTAATAATAACCCCGTAATCCCCTCTATATATGCCACTGGTCTTCACTACAATCGGCAACACTTATACTTAAAGGGAAGGCCCAAGAAGATAATAATCGTTGCTTCAATGTTTATCTGCGTTGTTAACCCCGAAACATGCCTCAATGTCAACGCCTCCAGTACGGCCAACTGTTTGGCTCCTTATGCTAAAGTCATCCACAAGTTTCAAATTAATAAGGGTGTGAAGATAGGCGATGCTGCCTCCAGTACGGCCAACTGTTTGGCTCCTTATGCTAAAGTCATCCACAAGTTTCAAATTAATAAGGGTGTGAAGATAGGCGATGCTATCACATCCATCCAGCAGTCTGGAAAACGGCCACGACATCTACCCAGAAGACCGAAAGAAGACCAAAATATTATCTTCGCATCCATTGGAGTCTTCACTACAATCGATAGGACTTCTACTTATTTGTAAGACGATGCTAAGTATTAATCTCTGCTTCAGAGAGTGAAGCTCCTATGTACATCGGCACATGCATTAAAGTCATTTCCAACGCCTTCCGTACGTCTAACTGCTTGGCTCTTCTTTTTAAAGTCATCTACGACACCTGAGTGAGGACAACATTGCTGCCGGTCTTCACCAAGGAGACCATTGATGGTTTATCTGTAAAACTGCCATCACATCCACTTAGAAGACCGTTGCCGGTCTGACTGTAAGACTGTGATGTGATGGCTAAAATATTATTCTCGCCTACATTTAAGTCTTCATTATAATCGACTATTTGCAAGGCCGAACATAATCTATGCGCGTGTGTAGCGCCAGACTAGCCCTAACCGGAGGAATGGCGATTACGGCATTGTGTCCCAGGAAATTAATTGACCTCACCAAGGAAGTTGGATTTCTGGAAAACTACTAGCAGTAGGGTATACGTATAAAAGACCCAGTCAGGTCGCAGTGCTGTAAAGCCGCGTTCTCACTGAGTCGACATTGTCGATCGACTCTGTCTATCGACACTGTCGACTTAGTGTGTACGCGTCGACAAAATATGACGGTAAAATCAAAGGGTAGTCGATAAAAATCGTAATGTCACAGCGAAACGCTCCATTGTGGGAATAGCAGGTCTAAAATTAGTGCCTTGTTTACAAATTTCTGGCCCAATTTTTTGCAACAAATATTCAAATTCACTTTCCGACATTCGAAAAAAACTCTAAAGCCACCATTACATCTGTATTCAAGGTTCAATATGTCGATATCGTCCCTTTTTAAGATTACTACCGCTGTACCGATTTCTACTTTCCAGGCTTGATCGAACGCAAAATCTTCTTTTACGCGAATATTTCCTTTTTTTAGACGCGATAATAACAAATGCGGCACAAGCAATAATCACGTCTTCTTCATCAAACATTTTTGTTTCGACTGATCGGCAAACTTTCTGTCTACTTGGTGTGGACAGGTGAAGTCTTGAAGATTTGTTGGCCGACAGTGTCGATAGACATCGTCGATCGACAATGTCGACTTTTCACGGCCAATCGACACCGTCCTAACTAATCTATTCACGAGGTCATTTCTAACTTCTTGGCTACTCTTGTTAAAGTGATTCAAGAATGCTTTGCTATGAGAATCAAGGAGTTGATTCTACCAAAACTGGTTGAGGGTTTGTCTAGGAAACTAAAACTAGATCTACCACTTCCACCCAGTAGACCGTTGAAGGTTTGTTCGAAAAACCGTGGAGTGATGGCCGCGGCGCTGCCCAACATATTATTTTGGCAACAATTGCTATTGCTACGGAAAAGTTATTTAAGCTCTCCGCGTAAGGCTCAATTAAATGACCTCCTTGCGTTTTCCAGTAGCTTATACCACAACCACCTCTACCCAGAAGACCGTTCAAGGTCTGACTGGAAAACTACCACCACATCTACTCAGAAAAAAGTTAAAAGTCTGTTTGAAAAATGCAGAGTGATGTCCAAAATATTATTCATTTTATCCTATAACGTTAACATGTAACTCCTTAGCAACGAGTAACGTTAAGGTACCTTTAACAACACTAGTGTTGTTATATGAATCTTAACGCAACTCGTTGCTATGGAGATATTGGCAAACAAACATGATTAAGCTTTTTGACGGTTTTCATTAAACTTTTTTTAACTAAAAAAAAATAGAAGTAGGATAAAATAAACCGTGTTACGACACACGTAACGTTATTTGCTTTTACATTACTCAAGAATTTAAAAGCACTCGTTCCTACGTCGCTCGTACTTTCAAACTTTTCTCTCGTAATGTAAAAACCTTCATAACGTTACTTGTATCGTAAATTACTATTTCGCATCCGTTTCTGCTTAGGCTGACGGTAAAATTATTCAAGCCCAAAATGGAAGGCTCAATTAAATGACCTTGTCTTTTCCAGTTGCTAATACGTCTGTAGTCGCTTGACTCAGTCTTGATAAACTTGTATCTCATACCAATATCGAAGCAAAAGTCACACAAAGCGACTACTCAAGAGTACACCAAGGAAAAAGTTGCCTTTGGTGATTTTATTGGAGAAAACGTCTACTACTAGTTTGGCTTCTTCAAAAGGGGGTCTTCGATCTTGTCAAGTACTCGTACTCACAAAACAAGAACACAAAGTCAACTGTTAGACACATATACACATTTTTGAAAGAGGTCTGTGTCTTGTCTGTCCATCTGCCTGTGTGTCTGTTTTTCTGGTCTTTTTGACTGTATGTATAGTCGAGCCGCTGAGAGCTGCCTGTGACTCATCACTTAAAATCGCATGAATCAAGATTTAAGTAAACGTATGTCCGTAAGAAAATTTGGTGCCGCGCTGATTTTCATTGGCGGGATATTTAAAAATTCTCACGCAAACTTTTTACGGTTATGTTATTTGACGTAGCGCTCGCGTGTTTTATGTGGTTATATGAAGCGTGCCAATGCGATGCAAGAGTCATGCGGGAGCTTCGACCTACGTTTACGCTGCCCTATTCTTTAACACGCAGACACATGTTTCGTCTTTTATTTCATACTGTTTCGTACATGATAGAAAAAGATAGATATAAAATGCAAAGCAATTCTTAGTACGAAAATGCATGAGTCACCGTCAGCTCTCGACGGATGAACTATATATCTGTCTGCCTGTCTGTCTGTGAGTGCTAAATCTCAAAAATGAATAATTTACCTTTAGCTTCATCGAGCCCAATCGTAAGCGAAAAACCTTTTTCTGTTTATACATCGAAGTACCTACCACTTTTTCAGTACTAATTTATATACAGTGCGCACCTAAAATATGGAATATATTCAATAAAATCAAAATAAAATTTTCTAATTTTTGGAAAAAATCTAGTTCCACAATGAAAAGATCTGTCAATATCAAGCACAAAAATGGGGGGTTGTCATTTAAAAACAAAATGGCTGACGTCATTACTCAAAAACAAATGACGACTGAAAATCATGCAAAAAATGCGTATTTTTATAAAAGAAAATCGACCTGTTCGAGGATTTTTTCCAAAAATATTTTATTTCGGTTTTATTGAATATATTCCATACTTTAGGCGCGCACTGTACATGCATATAAAAAGTCGAAACCAATTTTTTGTTTTTTTTTTTCATTTATTTCATCAATATTATTAAATTTTGTGCAATTGCTCCACATATGTGAATAAGCAAAGCAGATACACCGGAATAGTAACATCTTTTTTATAAATTCATGATTACGAAGGTGCAAATTGTATTTCTTATTCTTTTATATAATTTGCCTTCATTCAAAGATCTCTTTGCTGTTTCTTATAAAAACTTTGTAATTTTTACATAAAACAGCAAAGGAATGGCAAAGGTGGCGGAAAAAAAACGCAAAAACGCATGGATTTCAAAACAGTGCAACTTTCTTAATTTTCAATATAAAAAAAAAATATTACCACGAAAATACTGTGACAAATGTAGTTTTCTTTCTTTGGTATACAAGATAATTTAATTATGAAATATTATGTCAGTAAGATGATGTCCATTTTGTTGGACCCACATATGGAGCCTCTCCTCAAAATTCAATACTGCGCTCGTCAAATCAACTTTTCTTGGGGCACAGCTACGATTTTTTTTTAATGGCAAATTTTATTACGTCTAGCGTACGAAGTTTTCCAATATGGTCCTTCGATTTGAGGTAACCCTACGAATAGACGTCGCACGCCGACAAATCCTGCGACCGTGGGGCGCAAGAAACGTCCTCAAATCGCGAGATTACACCGTTGGGAAACTTTCTTTCTGAATGGGTTGTCGCCCCATCTTATTGAAACCATATTTCATGTTGACTCGTAGTTTTCGAAGTTGTGGATCGGCCCAGCCACCGCCACGCGTTTAGTTGTTGATGGGCCTTAAACCCAAAAATCAAAATATCAAAAATAAAATATATATTCGAAGGCGAAATAATGTATGAAATATTGTAACGGGTGTCCGAAAAGGTTTTTACTATTTAACCCATTTGTGCTCATTGTTCCATCAGTGGAATATCTATTTTCGAAGAATTTCACGTGCTTCAACGTTCCGTGTCGCTTGTTTTCCCAGAATTTATGATCGTTAAGACCACTGTGCACTAAAGGATGATGCACATTTGTCGTTTGAATCTTCTGTGATAAGAAACTACACAGAAAAATATGAAAATTAAAAAAAAAACATCGTTGGGCAAAAACGAGTTAAAAAAATTATCTCATTCAGTTTTAAATTGGATTACCATTTTTTATTTTTAAAATTCACTAAAAAATGTGGAAATTTATTTAAGAAAAATTATGCCGTCGAGATGGTGCCCCCCACGAGCACCGTCTCCTCCAAACGCTCTCTGAAATTGGCGAACACGCGGACACAGACTTCTTGTGGAATTGCTCGAATTTCATCGCGAATTATTTGCTGATTCAGATTTGCAAGAACGTCAGTGTAAACCTTTGATTTAAGGAAACCCCACAAAAAAAAATCCATGACAGTTAAATCGGGACTTCTGGGAGGATAATTGATATCGCCATTTTTTTATATGACCTTTCCTGGAAACATCCTTCGAGCCTGCATGGTAAGATTCGCAGTGTGAGCAGTCGCCCCATCCTGCTGAAAGCAAGCGTCTTGGTTGAAGCCATCAAAATTTTGCAATTCTGGTTCAAGAAAGATTTCCAGCATTGCCCTATAACGATTAGAGTTAACTGTGATTTCCATCTTCAAAGGTTTACACTGATATTCCTGCAAATCTGAATCAGTTGAAGCAAAGAATTCGCGATGAAATTCGAGCAATTCCACAAGAAGTCTTGTGTCCGCGTGTTCGCCAATTTCAGAAAGCGTTTGGAGAAGACACCATCTCGACGGCATAATTTTTCACAAATAAATTTCCACATTTTGTAGTAAATTTTAAAAATAAAAAATGTTAATGCAATTTGCTGTTGTTTTTTTTGTTGGGCCTCTTCGCAGTAGATGCGCCGTTACTTTTTTTTTTGTTGGGCCTCTTCGCAATATTTGGCGTTTTTCTGCCACGTGCTTCCAACGACCCTTGGTACCCAAAGGGTTAATGTAACCTATTTCTAATATAATTTTAGATTGATATCACAAATATCAATTCCATTATAATAAGGTAGTTTATTGCTCACCATCATATCGATTTCCATCAAAAGGACAATGAATTACTTCTCCTGGTCCAATTTTTTTTGCCTAGCAGTTTGTCAAGTGCAGTATTTGGTTAGTCATTAAAACCGCATGAATGCAAGGGGACACGTGCCCGACATAATGATATCTCTCGAAAAGGGTCGAAGTGCGGCAGGGGTGCACGCACTTTCGTCGAAACTAAAATTTCCACCGATGTTTTTTTGCGCCGGAAAAGAAAATCCCGGCGTGGAAAAATGGAAAACGGCACACACACAACACACATCATCTCTGTATCGATCTGCGGAAGGACAAAGGCTCAACCCTCTCTCAGATGACAATTACACGCGGCTTAAACCCGACGTTTTATTGTAATGACAGCGGGGAACATCGAAGTTTTATTACATTTGTCATTTGATAGTCTTCCACTAGAGGTTCTCGAATTGAATCGTGAATTGATCGTCCCCCTCTGAGAAATTTGCATTATGCGCCCGGCGCGCCCTTAAATCGGTCTGGGACAATTAACGAAATGAAAAATCGTGAATTTATTCCACGCAATCGTTAAAGGACGCGAAAATGCGATGTTAACAGCAAACTTACTTTTAGTCATTAATGGTTTTTTTTCGAATTCAAAAGACTATTTCACAATAGTATATTATTAAACGAGTGAGAAAGTTGGCCATTGCCACGAGGGTGAAGTTCACCAGAGTGGCAATGGCCAACTTGCTCAGGAGTTTAATACTATACTTTTTCGCATCATTTTAAATAATTACCTAAAGATTTTTCTGTTTATATTAAATTATAACGAATAATTTTTCTATTTGGAAATTGCGGCAGTTTGCTGACAAAAAACAAATCGTAGCCATAGTAACAACTAAACTGTTGAGAAAGTAAAATCGTCGTCATGCCATTGGCTGAAACCTGTTGGGCAATGAAACCGCTATCATTTGATTGGACGTCACCTGTTGGGCAATGAAACCGCTGTTATTTGATTAGACGTCACCTGTGGAGAAAATGATTCGGCCGAATAATGGACAACTTTCTCAATCAAAAACGATTTCACAGCGTTTATATTATTTAATAAGATGCGAAAAAATTTAACTCTATTCTCAGATGGAAATTCAATCGAGTAATTTTTTGCGTCGTCATGTGGTATCTAAACGACGAGATTCTTTTTGTAGTTAGGTTTTCCCAACTATTTAATTATCAATGTTCAGTTCCTTAGCTTAGGACATATTTTTTTCAATTATATCTGCGATTGATTCACCTGTACATGGAGGAGCATTTTTGACATCGAAATTTCCAGAACCAAAGCGACTGAATCATCGTTAAGCTGTTGCTTTTGATAACGCATTTTGACCACAAACAGCACAAATTTCTTCACAGGCTTGCATAGCTTTTGCACCTTTTTAGAAATGAAATTGTAAAATGTAGCGAATTTTTGCATAAATTTCATGATTTACAACAGTGCTACCGTCAAATGTCAGCCTTCATTTGACGCTAAGTCATATTACCTGAGATAAATAACTCTAAAAGCATCTAGTGAGACTTCCGTTTTTACAGTATTTTCAGAAAATTATCAATAAATTCAAATTGAATTTTATTTAATACTCTCTGCAACAAGTAAGGTTGTTTCTATTTTATAAATTATCAATAACTCAAAAATACCGTCTCGAATTAAAATTAAAAATCAAAAAATGGTGGCCATCATGTTGCTTTTTCCGATTTGATAGTATAATAATTACTCATATTTTTCTTTTCTAAATAAATTTGAGAAAACCTTAACGAACTTATATTCAGGCTACTTTCGTCTATCGAATGTATTTTTCTTTTCTTATGTATTCGAATTTTCTAGTTTTTCGATATTTAAAAAAATAATAATAACTCGCTTGAAAATTACCATGAAATGTTTTGGAAATAACATAGGATAATGAATGAATGGTTTTTGTTCTATAAAATTGTACCTTCTCATTCACGTCTTTTTCGATTTTACCAGACGTCGTCGTGGAAGTCAAAAAATAGATTTAAACAAATCGTACATTTTAAGAAAACAGTAATGAACGCGAACAACCTTTAAATATAATAAATACAGTATTTATATATCCCAACTAGTTATTGATAACACGAACAACCTTTAAATTTAATTATATATCCCAACTAGTTATTGATCACGCGGTCCAACAATTGCAAATAAATAGCAGTGTTTCTAACTTACTCTACATCTTACCTCGTCCCTCATGTAAAAACTTGAGCAGGTTTTAATCTGCACAAGGTGGCTGAAGATAATCAAAATATTCGTATTTTTTGTCTCGTTTCGCAACGAGATTAAATTCCTAATCACCAATCCACGGCGTACCTGTCGATATCAACTCAGTTTGCAGGTCGGTCTCGCGATGATCGGTCAGTTCGCGTCGTGTTGTGATTCATTTTCGTGTTGTGATTACATCCTTTCGAGTGTTGGTGTTTGTGTTTTTCCGCTCCATTCCGCCCCATTAATTCGAGGGAAGCAAAGAAGCATCATCTAGGTTACATCTTAACCGCCCAGACGCCTCGAAGTGATTTTACTTTTACTGTAAGTTTAATTTTTTCCAGAAATATTTGAAATCGCTTCAAAATAGATATTTCCGTTAAAACAAAAATTGGAAAATTTTCCGTACTTTCTCTAGCAGAGAATTCCTTTTAAATAGATTTACATAGACATTTAAACAATAGAAGAAAGGTTATTTTTTTTCGAAATCTGTAAAATAGTGTATGTAAATTATAACTAAATATTGTTTTTCGAATCAGTTTGGCTTTTGAAAAGTAACCAATTTTTTGCGATTTTTTTTTAATTTTTAAATTCGTGGCAATGAAATACACACTTTCCATTTTTAAAATAATTCCAAATGTTTTTCAATTCGTTGTATTGATAAATAAACCCCAAATTATTTTTTTTATTTATAAATTATTTTTAGTTCTAGGCGCCCACGTGTAGATAATCATAGTGATTATAATTATTTTAAATTCCTTTGATTATTTGAATACTTTGGGGAAAATAATTTCTTAAAATCTGGAACGCAGACTTATTCAAAAACTTAAAGCAACTTTATACCAAAGTTTTCGTTTTTTCGCCCCATTTTTCATTTTTGGTCAAAGTTATTATATTTTGGTATTATATTTTTATCTTAAAAATTGATAGAATTAACCCTAAAAATTGTGTTTTTGGGCCCAATTTTATAGGTTATTTTAGGTATAAGATTTTGCAGAGTTACGAATAGGTTTCATATATTCATATACTCATGCAACTTTTGTTTTTATTTAAATTAAAGTGCGGGTTTTTTTTTATTTTAAAGTATAAGACGTTCCGTCGTAATCAGTTTTTGAACCTAAAGTCAAAACATTTGTACGAGTTATGAAACGCCAAAAAACGTTTGCACCGGTAATAAACGCATTTCGAGCAAAACTTGCAAAAAGAGCGCAGTTCAAATTGTTGAATAATTAAATAAACTGCAAGTGATTTAACACCGAATCAGTTTATTTATTGCAAGAACAATTGTTTTTAAATAATAGTTTTGGTATTGTAAAATATTTCTGAGAGAGTTAAAATTGCACGAAAATTATAAACAGTTCCTTAGAAATTAGTTTTCGTTTTAAAAGTAAACCAACGAACTTTTTTATTTTTATATATTTTCAAACATATTCGAAGAAACAAAAAAAAAGAAGGCGGAAATATCACCTGGTCGATAGCCCTTTGAAATATTATAATATTTTAACATAAAGTAAAACTTGAAAATGTTTTGAAATAAAAGAAATAAATAAAGCTCGGAAATAGAACTCCATGAAACTTTAAAAAATTTAAAAAAATTATGATGTGGCTATCATGTTTCTACCTCCGATTTAACTTTGAAATACGGGAACGCATTGTTTTCATGGCTATTTTCAAATTTTCAAATAACTATGATATCAAATCGGAGGAAGTAAAATGATGGCCACAGTGTGGCGAAACAATTGTTGCAAGTTCAAAGCAATAAAAGTTTGTGAAAATTAAAAAGAATTTTACTTGACCCTTTAGAAAGTGAATATGAATTTTTAACGAATAACAGCCTCATCAATTAATTTATCATTTCTTACGATTAATTTTCAAATTAACATAAACTCGTTATTTTAAAATAAGTATTAAAAGCCAGGATTAAGTTCCCCAACACTTAAATAAACTGTTGTTCAATCAAAATCATTGTCATTTTTTAAATTGCACACATTTTCATGAACTTTGGATTTTACAAAAATTTTGCTTTCGAAAATAATCTAAAAATATTGAGCCCGGTAATAATATTTCGCAAAATGTACATTTACTTTAAAAATAAGTTGTTTCTTTTTTAAATAACATTAGTATTCTTAAGTATACCAATTTTCAAGTGATTTATGCATTTTTGAAATTTTAATGTTGTGAAAACATTTTAAAAATTATAAAACATGGCATTTTTAGTTTCTAGTTCATCTTAAATTTTGTAACCTGAATTATTCATGTGGTAAAAAATCCCACAAAGTAAAAATTCAATAAAAATAACCCTTTCAAAATATATTTATTTTAGGATTTTTTAAATTTTTTAAGCTAGTTCCGTTATTTTCGAAATTATAAAACTTGGCGAAAAAATCCCACAAAGTGTTTAATAAATGCAATAGAGATAAACCTTTCAAGATTAATTTAATTTAGGATTTTTTGTATTTAGAACTAGTTCTGTTATTTTTGAAATTATAAAACCTGGCGAAAAAATCCCATAAAGTGTTTACTAAATGCACTAAAGGTAACCCTTTCAAAATTAATTTAATTTAAGATTTTTAAATTTTTTAAACTAGTTCTCTTATTTTGAAAATTAACAAAAATTTAAAAAATATATATATTAGAAGCCAGCATTAAGCCCCCCCCCCCAACATTTCAATGAATAAACTGTTGTTAAATTCACTTTGGTTTTTGAAAATGCACAAATTTTCGTATGAACTATGGATTTTTTAAAAATTTTGCCTTTCCAATAAATTAAAAAAATATTGAGCCCGGTAATAATATTTTACAAAATGTACAACAATGAAACAAAATGAAATTTACTTTAAAAGCATGTTATTTTTTTTTAATAACATTAGTATTCGAGAAAACACCGATTTTTAAACGATCTATGAATTTTTGGAATTTTTTGTCGAATACTGAAATGAACATTAAAAAAATTATAAAAAATAAGGATAGAATCCCTACAAAATTCTGTGGAATTTAGCAGAGACTTCCCTTTCAAAAAATGACTTCAGTTTTCGAAAATATTTTAATTTTCAATTGAATTATGATTTTTTTTTAAGTTATGTTTTCAAATTAATACTGTGGTGATTAACATTAAAAAAAGATTATAAAAGCTAAGGATAGAATCTCTAAAAAAATCTGTGGAATTTAGCAGAGACTTCCCTTTTAAAAAATGACTTTAGTTTTCGAAAATATTTTAATTTTCAATTGAATTATGATTTTTTTAAGTTATGTTTTTAAATTAATACTGTGGAAATTAACATTAAAAAAAATTATAAAAGATAAGGATAGAATCCCACAAAAATTCTGTGGATTTGAGCAGATTTCCCTTTCAAAAAATTACTTTAGTTTTCGAAAAAAAAATAATTTTCAAGTGAATTATGATTTTTTTTTAAATTGTGTTTTTTAATTAATACTGTAGAAATTAACATTAAAAAAGATTATAAAAGATAAGGATAGAATCCCTCAAAAATTCTGTAGATTTGAGCAGAAATTACCCTTTCAGAAAATTACTTTAGTTTTCGAAAATATTTTAATTTTTAAGAGAATTATAATTTTTTTAAATTATGTTTTTTAATTAATATTGTAGTATTAACATTAAAAAAATTATAAAAAGTAGGGATAGAATCCCTCAAAAATTCTATGTACATGAGCCGAGATTTCCCTTACAAAAAATTACTTTAGTTTTCGTAAGTATTTTAATTTTCAAATGAATTATGATTTTTTTTTAAATTATATTTTTAAATTAATACTGTACAAATTAACATTATAAAAATATTTCAAATTTAAGGATTCAATCCCTCAAAAATTCTGTAGAATTGAGCCGAAATTTCCCTCACAAAAAATTACTTTAGTTTTCAAGTGAATTATGATTTGTTTAAAGTTATGTTTTTAAATTGAAAAACTTGCTAATTAAAAAAAAGTACGATATAGAACAACGTCTTGCGTCATATTCAATTAACAAACTGTTGTTTTCAATCAAAAATCACTTTAGTTTTTGAAAGTGCACACATTTTTGGATAAACAATGAATTTTCGAAAAATTTTCTTTTCGAAAAAATCGAAACATTATGAGCCTGGTAATAATATTTCACAAACGTACATTTAATGTCAAAACATGCTGTTTTTCTTTAGGTATAACATTAGTTTTCAAGAATTCAACGATTTTCAAACGATTTATGGATTTTTTAAATATTTTGTCTGCAAGACGTAACATTTCTTAAAAATTATAAAATATGACCACAAAAATTCTGTGGAATTCAGTAAAGATTACCCTTTCAAAATTACTTTAGTTTTAGAAGATATTTTAATTTTTAGGCTAGTTATAATTTGTTTGATTATGTTTTTAAATTAACAAAAACACGTTAATTGAAAAAAGGAATGACAAGCCAGGATATAGCTCCCCAAAATTCATTTTTAATTAACTAACTGTTGTTTGCAATCAAAAGTCACTTTGGTTTTTGAAAATGCAGAAATTTTTAGATAAACTATGAATTTTCGAAAAATTTTGCTTTTCGAAAAAATCGAAACGGTAATAATATTTCGCAAACTTACATTTAATGTCAAAACATGTTGTTTTTCTTTATATAGCACATCAGTATTCAAGAATTCAACAATTTTCAATCAATTTATAGATTTTTGAAATATTTTGTGCGAAGTAACAATTCTTAAAAATTATTAAACTTGACCACAAAAATTCTGTGGAATTTGGTAGAGACTACCTTTTCAAAATCACTTTGGTTTTTGAAAATGTACAATTTTTTAGGTAAACTATGAATTTTCGAAAAGTTTTGCTTTTCGAAAAAATCGAAACATTATAAGCCCGGTAATAATATTTCGCAAACTTACATTTAATGTCAAAGTATGTTGTTTTTCTTTATATCCAACATTAGTATTCAAGAATTCTACGATTTATGGATTTTTGAAATATAACCCTGAAGGAAGTAGGAAGTAACATTTCTTAAAAATTATAAAACATTAGAAAATGTTGAGATCGCCTCTAGAGACCTCATTACTGATATTTCCGTTAAAAAAAATTATAAAAATTTTTCACTATCACGATACTTTCTCGTGCTTCGTAACAGAGAAATTAAAAAAAGTTGAAGCCTCAAAATATTGTCCGAATTAGAAAATGTAGAAATATATCGGGTGTTCAATTTCAAATAAATTGGTTGTGGCTGATGACCAAACAGTCAATAAATTCAATAAAACGGAATGCAGCCTGAATATGAGAATATCCAACCTGTTCGTTACTCTGCAAGCAAAATTAAGTCTTACTAAGACTATAAACAAATAACTTATTGAAACAACTACTTCCCTGGCTAGTGCCACGCCGGATATTGAATGATACAACAGAAATTTGCATGTTATTACAGTCAATGCCAATAAAAAAAAATCGGGTGTTCCAATTAACAAAACAATACTTAATTGATTCCGACTGTATATTTCAAAATAATTTTAAAAAGTTCATCATGTGAAATTTCTTTTATTTGTGATTTTTTTTTGTTCTAATTGAGATATCCTCCGATTTCGCACTGTTGGGACACCCTGTATATGTGGAAAAGCTATTTTCTATTTACGTTTTCTGTTATTGCTAATGAGGGTGGCGGTTTTTGTTAAGCCATCCTTAGGCGGTCAATATGGGAAAGGGTTGCCGGCATTATAGCGTCGTTAAGGATTGATACTGGTTAGGGCACGTGTCTGGTCACGTGCCGCCCCGATGACAGAAACTTACGTTTGTTAATTGGTATATTTTTGTCATTGTTACCGGGCCCTGGGGGCACGAAACTTTTGCAAATATTAATTTGGGCGAGGGGCACGTGCGCGCAAAAGAGATTGCGGCAATTAGAGTGCGGTAGAAAAAGAAGACAGTTTTTTTTTTGACTGAAACCAACTTGCTTCAAAATAATATTTAGACTATAGTTGCTACTTGCTATTGATAAACTACAGGTACGAGTGGAAGATCATCAATGGAATGAACTCTGCCTTTTCCATCCAAATTTTGGTTGACTTTTTTTGCGCAATTCTTCTTTGGCTATCAACCGGAGATCTTTCAGCCACTCTTCTTCAGTGCTTTTTATTTGGTAATAAAATTGTAAGATTTCTATTATTCATTTGAATTTGCAACACTAACTATGAATAGTTGATAGATTGACGGTTTAGTTCAACAAAAGGTTTTGAAGTTGTTTGCACACACACTACGCGTTTACTTTCCTGCGTAATTACACAGTTATTGCGAAAAATGTATCTCGATAAATATTTCAGCAGAAAAAGCAGACACGCGTATTTTTTTACCCGGAAACTACCTTCCTCGGACCCTTCGTCCGTCGCCGCCCACCTAGTTGGCGTAATACCATGCATTTGTGTTACACAAGCACGTCATAATGTTAGATTTTTAATTAAATAATGAGACCCCTGCGAAGAAATAGCGACCCTCGTATTAAAATTTATCAAAAGAAAACATTCGGCCGACACGAACGCGGTCGATGGTTTTTACCGCGAGAGCGAGAGTCTCGTTAGTTTTTGCCGGCTTATCGACGGAAAAGATTCGCGTTTTGCACTGTCCCAGCGAGAGAGCCGGGCGTGATGTCGTTTAGTGCGTTCGTTAGTGCTCCAGCGTGGTGTGTTCATTTTCCAAGCTACTCCCAGACGAATTGCAAAGCCCTAACTAAACAATAAATAAAACTGAACGTTTTATTTCATTGATTTACTTCGAGGGCAGCGCGATAAGGCCAAGAAATACCATGTTAGAACCAATAAACTCCAGTTATCGTTACAACGGCGACAGCCGAATGTTCCAATTCGACGTCTACGTCTTCGATGGGAGGAAGCGGAAAAGGGCCACCTTGAGTATGTACATTTATAACATTTTGGGTAAAAATTTTATCCGTTTTTGTCTGTTATAAAAATTTGAAACAGCGAGGAATAACACGCGACTCATGCCCTTTTAGTTAGTTATCAGATGCGGACTATACATCCGACCTTTAGAAATTAATTAAACCACAAGCCCAAAAATATGTGTACGAATTTATTTAAAGCTAGAGTCGCCAACTTTTTTGACATGGCAGGCCATATTTGTTGGGTTGTAAAAAATTGCCATAAATTATCGTTTATCTCTTTATACATTTTGTATGGCGAATAAACCGTCTTGGGTAAAAGTTCTGGAACGACTTTATTCTAAAACCTATCACCCGCGGGTCACACACTGACCCACGAAGGCTTTTTAAATGACCACGTGTTGATTTTTATTAACTTATTTTTTATATCATAAAAGAGACATTCGAAAATCTGATTTTCTATCGGATATTTCATGTAAAATAAAAAAATGTAATCATTTCGTTGACTTGGAAAAAATATAAAAACAATTGCTATTCACTTGAAACTTCTCAAAATCACTCTATCTAAGTTTAGCAAAATTACAATACATTCCGTTGATAGCTTCTACGATATTTCATGCAAACGGAGTAAATGTAAGAAAAATTGTAATAATTCTGTTGACGCGAAAAAAATATAAAAACAGTTGCTATCCACTTGAAACTTCTCAATATCACTCAATATCAATTCAAGATTGATTTTGTGAAAAATTACAATACATTCCGTCGATAGCTTTTACAGATATTTCATGCAAACACGACGTAAATGTATAAAAAAATGTAATAATTCTGTAGATGCGAAAAAAATATAAAAACAATTGCTATCCACTTGAAACTTCTCAACATCACTCAATATTAATTCAAGATTGATATTATGAAAAATTACAATACATTCCGTCGTTAGCTTTTACGATATTTCATGCAAACTCAGTGTAAGTTTATGAAAAATTGAAATAATTTTGTTGACGCGAAAAAAATATAAAAACAGTTACTATCCACTTAAAACTTCTCAACATCACTCAATATTAGTTCAAGATTGATATTGTGAAAAATTACAATACATTCCATCGATAGCTTTTTACAGATATTTCATGCAAACACGGCGTAAATGTATGAAAAATTGTAATCATTCTGTTGACGCAAAAAAAAATATAAAAACATTTGCTATCCACTTGAAACTTCTCAAAGTCACTTAATATTAGTTCAAGATTGATATTGTGAAAAATTACAATACATTCCGTCGATAGCTTCTACGATATTTCATGCAAACACGAAGTAAATGTATGAAAAATTGTAAAAATTCTGTTGACGCAAAAAAAATATAAAAGCAATTGCTATCCACTTGAAACTTCTCAAAATCACTTAATATTGATTCAAGATTGATACTGTGAAAAATTACAATACATATTCCGTCGATAGCTTCTACTATATTTCATGCAAACACGGAGTAAATGTATGAAAAATTGTAATAATTCTGTTGACGCAAAAAAAATATAAAAGCAATTGCTATCCACTTGAAACTTCTCAAAATCACTCAATATTAATTCAAGATTGATTTCGCGAAAAATTGCAATACATTCCGTCGATAGCTTTTACGATACTTCATGCTAACATGGAGTAAATGTATGAAAAATTGTAATAATTCTGTTGACGCAAAAAAAATATACAAATAATTGCTACTCACTTGAAACTTCTCAATATCACTCAATATTAATTCAAGATTGATTTCGTAAAAAATTACAATACATTCCGTTGATAGCGTTTGCGATTTTTATCCACTTGAAACTTCTCAACATCACTGAATATTAATTCAAGATTGATATTATGAAAAATTACAATACATTCCATCGTTAGCTTTTACGATATTTCATGCAAACTCAGTGTAAGTTTATGAAAAATTGAAATAATTTTGTTGACGCGAAAAAAATATAAAAACAATTGCTACTCACTTGACACTTCTCAATATCACTCAATATTAATTCAAGATTGATTTTGTGTAAAATTACAATACATTCCGTCGATAGCTTTTACAATATTTCATCCCATCACGGAGTAAATGTATGAAAAATTGTAATAATTCTGTTAATGCGAAAAAAATATAAAAACAATTGCTACTCACTTGAAACTTCTCAATATCACTCAATATTAATTCAAGATTGATTTTGTGTACAATTACAATACATTCCGTCGATAGCTTCTACAATATTTCATGCAAACACGGAGTAAATGTATGAAAAAATGTAATAATTCTGTAGATGCGAAAAAAATATAAAAACAATTGCTATCCACTTGAAACTTCTCAACATCACTCAATATTAATTCAAGATTGATATTATGAAAAATTACAATACATTCCGTCGTTAGCTTTTACGATATTTCATGCAAACTCAGTGTAAGTTTATGAAAAATTGAAATAATTTTGTTGACGCGAAAAAAATATAAAAATAGTTACTATCCACTTGAAATTTCTCAACATCACTCAATATTAGTTCAAGATTGATATTGTGAAAAATTACAATACATTCCATCGATAGCTTCTACGATATTTCATGCAAACATGGAGTAAATGTATGAAAAATTGTAATAATTCTGTTGACGCAAAAAAAAAATATAAAAACAATTGCTACTCACTTGAAACTTCTCAATATCACCCAATATTAATTCAAGATTGATTTCGCGAAAAATTACAATACATTCTGTCGATAGCTTCTACGATATTTCATGCAAACATGGAGTAAATGTATGAAAAATTGTAATAATTCTGTTGACGCAAAAAAAATATAAAAACAATTGCTACTCACTTGAAACTTCTCAATATCACTCAATATTAATTCAAGATTGATTTCACGAAAATTACAATACATTCCGCCGATAGCTTCTACGATATTTCATGCAAACACGGAGTAAATGTATGAAAAATTGTAATAATTCTGTTGACGACAAAAAAATATAAAAACAATTGCTACTCACTTGAAACTTTTCAATATCACTCAATATTAATTCAAGATTGATTTCGTAAAAAATTACAATACATTCCGTTGATTGCGTTTGCGATTTTTCATGCAAACACGGTGTAAATTTATGAAAAATTGTAATAATTTTGTTGACGCGAAAAAAATATAAAAACAGTTGCTATCCACTTGAAACTTCTCAACATCACTCAATATTAATTCAAGATTGATATTATGGAAAATTACAATACATTCCGTCGTTAGCTTTTACGATATTTCATGCAAACTCAGTGTAAGTTTATGAAAAATTGTAATAATTTTGTTGACGCGAAAAAAATATAAAAACAGTTGTTATCCACTTGAAATTTCTCAACATCACTCAATATTAATTCAAGATTGATATTATGAAAAATTACAATACATTCCGTCGTTAGCTTTTACGATATTTCATGCAAACTCGGTGTAAGTTTGAAAAATTTGTGAAAAATTGAAATAATTTTGTTGACGCGAAAAAAATATAAGAACAGTTGCTATCCACTTGAACTTCTCAACATCACTTAATATTAATTCAAGATTGATATTATGATATTATGAAAAATTACAATACATTCCGTCGTTAGCTTTTATGATATTTCATACAAACTCAGTGTAAGTTTATGAAAAATTGTAATAATTTTGTTGACGCGAAAAAAATATAAAAACAGTTGCTATCCACTTGAAACTTCTCAACATCACTCAATATTAATTTAAGATTGATATGAAAAATTACAATACATTCCATCGTTAGCTTTTATGATATTTCATACAAACTCAGTGTAAGTTTATGAAAAATTGTAATAATTTTGTTGACGCGAAAAAAATATAAAAACAGTTGCTATCCACTTGAAACTTCTCAACATTAATTCAAGATTGATATTATGAAAAATTACAATACATTCCATCGATAGCTTTTACAGATATTTCATGCAAACACGGAGTAAATGTATGAAAAATTGTAATAATTCTGTTGACGCGAAAAAAATATAAAAACAATTGCTATCCACTTGAAACTTCTCAACATCACTCAATATTAATTCAAGATTGATAGTATGAAAAATTACAATACATTCCGTTGTTAGCTTTTACGATATTTCATGCAAACTCAGTGTAAGTTTATGAAAAATTGAAATAATTTTGTTGACGCGAAAAAAATATAAAAACAATTGCTACTCACTTGAAACTTCTCAATATCACTCAATATTAATTCAAGATTGATTTTGTGTAAAATTACAATACATTCTGTCGATAGCTTCTACGATATTTCATGTAAACACGGAGTGAATGTAAGAAAAATTGTAATAATTCTGTTGACGCTAAAAAAATATAAAAACCATTGCTATCCACTTGAAACTTTTCAAAATCACACAATATTAATTCAAGATTGATTTTATGTAAAATTACAATACATTCCGTCGATAGCTTCTACGATATTTCATGCAAACACGGAGTAAATATATGAAAAAATTTAATAATTCTGTTGATGCGAAAAAAATAAAAACAATTGCTACTCATTTGAAACTTTTCAATATCACTCAATATTAATTCAAGATTGATTTTGTGAAAAATTACAATACATTCCGTCGATAGCTTCTACGATATTTCATGCAAACACGGAGTAAATGCATGAAAAATTGTAATTATTCTGTTGATGCGAAAAAAAAAACAATTGCTACTCATTTGAAACTTTTCAATATCACTCAATATTAATTCAAGATTGATTTTGTGTAAAATTACAATACATTTCGTCAATAGCTTCTGCGATATTTTATGCAAACACGGAGTAAATGTATGAAAAATTGTAATAATTCTATTGACGCGAAAAAATATAAAAACAATGCTACTCATTTGAAACTTCTCAAAGTCACTCAATATTAGTTCAAGATTGATATTGTGAAAAATTACAATACATTCCATGGATAGCTTTTACAGATATTTTATGCAAACACGGCGTAAATGTATGAAAAATTGTAATAATTCTGTTGACGCCAAAAAATGTATAAAAACAATTGCTACTCACTTGAAACTTCTCAATATCACTCAATATTAATTCAAGATTGATTTTTTTTGAAAAATTACAATACATTCCGTCGATAGCTTCTACGATATTTCATGCAAACATGGAGTAAATGTATGAAATATTTTATGTAACCTCGAAAAACTTTAGTCAGTTTATTACTAAAATATACCAAAATGCAAATAATGTCAGTGCCAATATAAGACCCGGAGATAGCAGATGGGTCTTCAACTATCACATGGTTATTTTCCACTAGCGTCTAAAAGAGTTACTGTTATTAAGAAGTGATCTGTTATTGATTCAAAGACTGTTGCTAAGAAGTGATTCGTTATTGAATCGGTTATATGAGTTATTGTTACTAAGGAATGTTAAGTTATTGCATCGGTTACGATTTATTATTTAATTTTTTCAATAACGAGCATCATTATTATTTCATAGTAACAGTTATAAAGTAGCAGTTACTGAAAATAACTCTCCTCGTTAATAAATACTACCCGAGAAAAAAAAAAGACTGAATAACTTTCTCAATTAAAATCGTATCGTAAATGTACAAATTCTCTAATATAATTCTAAAATGGTAGAAGTATTACTTTTGAATCATGCTTCTACTTGTGATTGCTACTCTTTAACAGCTGGTAAACATAAGCTTTAATGTACAAATTTTAAAAAAATGCGTACGAGTCACGTAGCGGCAAGTAAAGTAATTTCACTCGTGCGAAATTGCTTTACAACTCGTGTTATGTACTATACTTTACCTACGGCCACGCATTCATTCG
This sequence comes from Ocypus olens, assembly GCA_910593695.2. NCBI lineage: Eukaryota > Metazoa > Arthropoda > Insecta > Coleoptera > Staphylinidae > Ocypus > Ocypus olens. Next base: position 46,273,894 of record OU343049.1, read on the forward strand.
CTTAAGGGGGAACCTGGTTTAGGGGGCCAAAAAATAGATTTTTACTATTTTTTTTTGTGACAAAAATTTAGTTGTGGTTTTTAAATGCTTATTTGAAGATTCATAATGCTTAATCCATATATTTTGTCAATAGTGCTTTGTATATATGGTAGAATATTAGTTTGAATTGGTATTATTTCTTTGGATTTTTTTTTGTTACTTATTGGTATTTTTCTTATTATATTAAGGTTTAGATGGAAGAACAGTTTAGGTTTTTTATCCTTAACTAAACCTCGCCGTAGGATTTGTATGCCTAGAACCAAGCACAAATTATTTCTTAGTCTATTGTACTGCTGGGTTTACAAATAAAGTGTATTATTATTATTAAGTTCTTAAAGAAAAAAATATATAACATTTTTTTTTTAATATTTAAGATCTTTGGCCTGTATTTTCGATTTTTTGTCTAAATTTTGGATTTTCTTGATTAAATATTCTTTATTTTCACTAAAATTCTTGATTTATTTGACCTAAATTTTCTTCATTTTGACCCAAGTTTTTGATTTATTTGTTGTAATTTTCGATTTTTTTGTCCGCATTTTTCAATTTTAAGCCCGTTCTTTCGATTTTTAGTCTAAATTTTTGACATAATTGTAGCACGCACTAACGTTAACATTTTTTTTTTACATTTTAAGATCTTTGGCCTGTATTTTCGATTTTTTGTCTAAATTTTGGATTTTTTTGATTAAATATTCTTTATTTTGACTAAAATTCTTGATTTATTTGGCCTAAATTTTCTTCATTTTGACCTAAGTTTTTGATTTATTTGTTGTAATTTTCGATTTTTTGGTCCGTATTTTTCAATTTTAAGCCCGTTCTTTCGATTTTTAGTCTAAATTTTTAATTTTTTTTGGCCCATGTCTTAAATTTTTTAACCTCAATTATTGATTTTTATGCGCGAATTTTTTGCCTGGTATTTATTTATAGGTCTGTAATTTTTGGCCTGTATTTTCTACATAATTTTAGATTATTTACTTCATTTTATATTTTTGATTGAAATATAGGCGGTAATTTTTTGTTTCAAGTTCATCTCAGATTTTGAATGATTCATTTACAATTTTGTTATTTCATAAGTATTCTTTAATAACGTTATTCGTATTTGTCTTAGTTCTTAATTTAATGGATAAGATAAAATAAATTTGACCCTGAATAGTTATTCTGTGCTATTCCGTGCATGTAAAACCGGGCCTACTACAGTTGATGTAATACATAGATGGTGGCGTGATATGAGGAAGCTATACTTTGATCAATGGATCTTTGCGGGCGCGTCATAGATAGTCAAACCTGATTCCGACACTATTTTCATGCGTTTACTTCTTTACTTAGTTCAATTGGACGCAATCATGTGTTTACGTATGTCGTGCAAAACGAGAACAATCCGTTTACAGTCTGCACTCGCAGAGATCCGTTGATCAAACTATACCAGAAGTAGAGTTGTGTTCTGGTTAAAAAGTCTCAACAGTTACAGCACTAGCTTTACAACAAAATGAAATACTAAATACGTAAATGTTTCTATTTTAGGTCTCACGAGACCCCCAATGTACCCCTTCAGCACCGGACAATACCCCTACCCGATGCTCAGTCCGGAGATGTCACAGGTGGCAGCTTCGTGGTAAGTTCATAATCCCATTTCCTGTGATTGCTCGCAACTGGATCTTAATTGCGCAGCAGTGATGCTAATCCGCAAAATCTTCACCCGCAGGCACACACCGACGATGTACCCGCTCTCACCTGGTGCCGGCTTCAGGAGTCCATACCCAAGTACCTTGCCGATATCGACTTCCAGCCTGCCGACGGACTTCTACAGTAGGTTTTCGCCGACGGGTCTGATCCCGCCTCACCCCGGGCTGTCGCCCCACGGACCCCACCTGCCATCACATCCAGCCATCGTCACGCCCGGGCCTAAGCAGGAGCTGCCTGATCTCAATCATCGGTATGCTAGGTGAGTTTGACATTAATAATTTTATAAAAGTTGCCGCAATAATCTGTTTGATCCATCTGTTGTACACTAATTCAGCAGATAACCTACGACAATATAACCGGACATAAGAATATAAAACAAAACACGTATTGAAACAACTAGGTGATTTTTAGTAAAACTTTAATCTTCTTTTTCTTTCTATGCATTTATCCGTTAATGAGTGTTATAGACAATATTATTAATTTTTTCGCGGTTTCTTGGTGTATGAAGAAGAGATGGGTAACGCAAAGAATCAACTCTGAGAAGTGAGAGTCAATTGATGCCTGTGGAAATTTGCAGCTTTATTCGTTGAGCCATGAAAAATTGTTTGGCCCTTGTGAGGACCTTTTTTCTTTGGTGTCCACTTTGTTTTCAGGGTAAATTGTAAAATTTTCGACGTGAGGACCTCCTTTTCAGGTGGAAATTTACTTTTCATATGGCAGTCACGTGCTAACTCCCGGAGTCTACTCCTTTTCACTGACTCGTTTCAGTGAGGCATCTTGCAAAAAAGAGTAATTTCGAATAATTGTCAAAGTCGGCTCCCATTAATTCTTCTATATCTGAGTGCGAATTGTTTTAAATGTTTTTGTGGTAATTCATGAGCTAGTTCTTCGACGGGGGAAGTATTCTTGAGTAATGAAGGTTTGTCTGTAATTGGATTCCTTTCAAAAACTTCATCGTCTTCAAAAATGTAACCATTTCGTCATATGTGGTTCTCTCATAGGCGATTTCCCTTAGTGGCTTCCTTAGCCAAGGCATATTTTTTCTTCTCATATCTCTTCTTCCTTTGGTCATATCTTAGATGATAATATTGATTTGAAAAAGATTTGTCATTTTCTACCAATTCTGCAATATAAATATAAATAACTATTATATCATCAAATCGAAGAAAGTAACAATTTTTTGCCAGGATTTTTCTCCAATATTTAAGATCTTTGGCCTGTATTTTCGATTTTTTGTCTAAATTTTTGATGTTTTTTGGCCTAAATATTCATTATTTTGGCAAAAATTCTTGATTTATTTGGCCTAAATATTCTTTATTTTGACAAAATTTTTTGATATTCTTTATTTTGACCTATGTTTTTGATTTATTTGTTGTAGTTTTCAATTTTAAGCCCGTATTTTCGATTTTTAGTCTAAATTTTTAATTTTTTTCATTTTTTTCATTAAAATATAGGCGTTAATTTTTTGTTTCAAGTTCATCTCAGATTTTGTAACTCGAATGATTCATTTTCATGCGCAATTTTTCCGCCAATATTTTCTAGTTTTTATATAAAAAACTGCATTTTAGATTTTGCCACCTATATTTTTTTATATTTTTGATTTTAATTTAGGCGTTGGTTTGAAGTTACAAGTTAATGTTTGACATTTACTTTTGACTTTATTGTCTGAATTTAATTTTGGCCTATATTTTAGATCTTTCGCCTGTAATTTCAATTTTTTTGGGCCTATACATATATTCTTTATTTTGGCCAAAAGTGTGTAAGCGAAGAAATCAAAAATTCGCGCATAAAATCAATAATCCAGGTTAAAAACTGAAAATTTAGACTATAAATCGAAAACTAATTAGAAATACAAAATGCGTAACAAAAAGAAAGGAAAATTTCAACATTTTTTGGCCAAACTCTTCGATTTGCTCGTTGAAATTTTCGATTTTGGAAGAATGTTGTAACCTGAATTATTCCTCTTCATGCGCAATTTTTTTGACAATATTTTCGGGTTTTTCAAGGAACTGTTATTTTAGATTTTGCAATCTACTTTTTTTATATTTAGATCCGAATTTTTTTTTTTTTTTGGCCTGTATTTTCTACAAGGTTTTTATTTAAATTCTAGGTTGTGTACTTTTTTGTAATCTTGATTTTAATTTAGACGTTGGTTTGAAGTTTCAAATAAAAATTTTACATTTACTTTTGACTTTATTTTTAAAATTTGATTTTGGCCTATATTTTAGATCTTTGGCCTATAATTTTAATTTTTTTATCCATATTCTTTGGGCCTACACATTCTTTATTTTGGCCCAAATTTTAATTTTTTGGACTGTATTTTCAAGAAGGTTTTTATTTTAATTTTAGGTTATTTACTTTTTTTATATTTTTTATTTTAATTTAGGCGTTGGTTTGAAGTTTTAAGTTAAAATTTGACATTAGGAAAATACAGGTAGAAAAATTGAAAATTCGGAACTAAATGTAAAAAAAATGTATTTTGCGAAATCCAAAATACAGTTCTTTAAATAAAACCTCGAAAATATTGTCCGAAAAATTGGGCATGAAAATGAATAATTCAGGTTACAAAATCTGAGATGAACTTGAAACAAAAAATTAACGCCTAAATTTTAATCAAAAATATAAAATTAAGTAAATAATTTAAAATTATGTAGAAAATTACAGTTCCATAAATATATATCAGACAAAAAATCAAAAATTCAGGTTACAAAATATAAAATATGTATAGGCAAAAAAAATTTAGACCAAACATTGAAAATTACAACAAATAAATCTAAAATTTTGGTCAAAATAAAGAATATTTATGCAAAAAAAATCAAAAATTTAGACAAAAAATGGAAAATACAGGGCAAAGATCCTAAATATTGGATAAAAATGAAAAATCCAGGCCTAACACTAAAAATTACTGATGGCCATCACGTTACTTTCTCCGATTTGATGGTATAGTAGTTATTTATATGTTTATTGCAGAATCGGACGATACTGATGTTTTAAACGTTAAATTTATGAAAGTTGAAAATGACAAATCTTTTCTTTAAATTTTTTTCGATTAAATATTAGGCAAAAAATCAAAAATTCGCTCATAAAAATCAATAATTCAGATTAAAAGCCGAAAATATAGACTATAAATCGAAAAGTTGTTAGTAATAAAAAATGCGTTCCAAAAATCGAAGATAGCAAATCGAAAATTTTGTCAAAAAAATGTTGTTGAAATTTTCGATTTTTTTTTGTACGCATTTTTTATTTTTAGATACAAGTTTTCGATTTATAGTCTACATTTTCGGTTTTTGACCAGAATTATTAATTTTTATGCGCAATTTTTTAATTTTTTTGGCTGATATTTAAGAGTTTTTTTGTTCAAATTTTTGATTTTTTTTTTATAAACAATAAATATTTTGCGAAAACGCGCAAAAAATCGATAAATGTGAAAAATATCACAAAAATCAATTCCGAGGAACTTGCATGAAATTCCAGACATTTTTGAAAAAAAAAAGGAGGAAATCCTAAAATAAGGCTCATCCTCAAAAATATAATTTCACTGTTTTACCTGTACCTGATACTTGAAGAAAAGCCTTATTTTTTGTCAAATAAATTTCTTTAAATTTGGCGATCCACAAATATTTTCTTGCGACCCGCGGTTTGTGCACCACTGCTCTAGAGTACTCTAACATTTATTAAATCTTAACTCAATGTTTTAATGTTGAGGTCAAATTCGGTGTTTCACAACAATCTTCACCCTGGCTAAAAGAAGACATATTGTAAAGTGGCACTTAGAATTTAGTTTTTTTTTTAATATCAAAGCCCCCTGGCTGCGCCACTCGTAGATTTAATATGAAGTACTATTACATGAACATGAAAACTATAATTTGCTATAGCCTATAAGCATTTTAGGCAGTAGATGACTGCGCCACTTGTAGATTTAACAAATAAGGAAACTATAATGAAGAGTTGAACATTTTAGGCAGTAGATGTCGCCTTAATAGTTTTCCTATCCTAACGGTCATCAGGTTGACTTATAACTCCAATGCAAAGTTCCATTTCTCTCGATGACCGTACGGTGCTGAAGTGACAAGTAGGTTGAAACCGGTCCGCAAATGTCGATAACGGGGAAATAATTATTCATGTTTACATTATCAGTGTTAAAATTATTGTTTGTCGGTGGATGATTTGTCTCAATTAGATTATTTCTATAATTGTTCCCCATAGTTTTAGGCAGTAAACGTCGCCTTAGCGGTGTTTCAGGCAAGGATTTATAAAAATTTAAAATTCCATATCACTATTAATTTTTTAAGAATGGCGGAGTAGTTTGGCATTGCTTTCTGCGCCTGCTCTGTAGGTCAGGCGAAAATTTTCTGACCGTGTCCATAGATCGATGTCCGATTTATTACAAATTACGAATATTGACAAAAAAAATCAGTTCTTGTTGAATCGCCTTTAGTTTCTACAGCAACCACACTTTCTAACCCACATGTCCTTTAGCCTTCCTTTGCAAAAAGAAAGAAAAGATTTCAACGGGAATTAAATGAAATGTTAAATTTAGTAGTAACATATTGCGGAATTGTGTTTTTTTTTGTATAAAAATAAATACTAATAAAGTTGTTTTTGATTTATTTAATAAAAACTGATTTCCCATTGAAGTTTTCATTCTCGGATTCCCGACAAAATTATTACAGAATTCCAACTGAAATATTTTTTGTGGGGATATTTTCATATTTAATAGCACTGACCGCATTTCGAGGGTTGCGGTTTTAAAATAAATAAAGTTATTGAAAGAATGAAAAAAAAATTAAAAAAATAAATTTGGAAGCTGGAACCGGTGCGGCGTTATAATTGCAATCAGGAGTGACCAGTGGGCAATAATCGGATGTATGAGGCGGCCATGCGAGAAATGAGGTCCAAGATTGGTTATCGGGAGAGCGGCCATTGGTCAGAGCGGTTGCCGGGCAACATCATCTCATTCCGGAGTACTCGAAGGGTTGGTTGTAGTTCTTGTTTGGTTTTCATTTGCTGCTCGAGCTATTTGTTCTGCGGGCCGCGTTTTAATGTTTCAGCAGTGGCGGCGGCGGCGGCCGTAAAACGCGTCCCGGGGGCACCGTTTCCCTCCCCCAACCCCACCCCGCTAATCCTGCCCGCGCCTGTCATCATCTGCGGATCCCGCCGCTGCTCCCGACACACATGTTGATGAAAACCCTTTATGCCGGCCTGCACGCTCATTTCACAACAGAGGATGTATCACTCGAATCTTCCGAGTTTATTACGAATTCACCCCCGTTTTCCCGGTTTTAAATCTATAAATTAATTAATACTTCCAGCACTCTAATGCTACAAGTTGACTATTTGAAAATCTGTTAACTATGTGGTTATCCGTAAAAGATCTGGATAATTAAAAATACGATGGGTTTTGTAACCTACAAAAAAATTCAGACAAAGTGTATAATAAATAAACAAATTACTGCTTTGTTGGTGAATGCCGAAAAAATCCTGCCAAAAATTTCAATTTTTAACAAAGCGTTTCGATGTATGTTAATGATGTTAATGAAATAGAAAATGTGAGTTAAATCATAACCTAAAAATAAACTCCAAGTCAACTTTGTAAGACTCCAAACAAACAAAATTGAATGTAACCATCAATTTTACACTCGCTTGCGGCTTAGAACCGCACATTTTGTATCAGTGACAAATTATCTTTTTTTGTATTTCAATTAGTGATGGGATCATTCGAATGACGATAATCGATTAATTCGATTATCAAAATAATCGATTATCTCGAGAATCTATTTTTTAATTCGAATGATCATTCGAATGATCGGTTCTCGAATGATCATTCGAATGATCGATACTCGAATGATCGGTACTCGAATGATCGGTACTCGAATGATCGGTACTCGAATGATCGGTACTCGAATGATCGGTACTCGAATGATCATTCAAATGAGCATTCAAATGAGCATTCGAATGATCATTCGAATTATCCATACTCGAATGATCATTCGATTGGCATTGAAAGGTTAGAAAAAGATTCATAAAAGTTGACAAAAAAATAAACGGGAGACGCATGGCACTTAAAAAACGTTGTTTATTTTGGTAATGAAAAACTCGAGACGCAATAATTCGATACATTAAACCGGGCGGTAATCTTTCCCACGAAACATTAAGACGAAGTACTCTGATATTATTTACAATATATTCTATATTATAATTTTATATTGCTGAAATTAGAACACAAGTATTTATTGAACAATTTTAACGAAATAAGCGGAGTTCTGTTTTTAGTATTTAAATCACGATAATTTGACTGATCATTCAGATATGTCTATACCACTTGAAATATAAAAATACTTGATTCACGATCATTCGAATAATAATTCGAATTATTACTCGAAAATAGCATTTGAACATAGGCAACACAAGTAACAAAAACTTAGGAAAATGATATTAACGCTGCATTCGACGCTTAAGCAAATGTTATGCACATTTCGATCGACAGTGTTAATAATAAATATATTTCTGTCGTATGTTTAATGCTTGAAGCCATTAGTTTGTGATACATCTTAAATCAGGAACTACACTTTATTTGATATCACACACAGGATTTATTATGTGACTATAGTTTCAACCTTTAATCCTTCTTCTTTTTGTATAAATGCAAGTTCATTTTGTAATTTACTGTACGTTCGATAATGGCCTTGTAAAAGCTTTAGGCGCGCGCTGTATTCAAAAATTTAATGTTCGCAAATGATTGTTAGTATGATTTAGTTTGATGAATGGCTATCGGTCAGAGTCTTTTTCAGACCGGATATGTCTGTCTTGTCGCGCTGGTCAATCTGTGATGTTGATGGATGAAGTGATGAAATGAGCTCGAATGTTGTGGAAGGGGGTTAATTTTTGAAGAAAAAAAAATATTTTTTTGGGTCTAATTATAAAATGTTAATGATTACATCAAATTTTTGTAAACAAAATAAACGACTATAAAAAATCCTTTTCCTTTTTGAAGAAAATGAATAGGCAATATGTAAAAAAATCTCTGTTATAACATCAAATCACAGATGATGGTGGGAATCTACATAGAATTTTTTTACTATTTTTTTCAATATTCAAGAGTATTTTCTTATTGTATCCAGGGGCGGCTCGTTATATAGAGCCAAAGAACTATGGCACTACCTGTAGTTTCAAGCTCAGCAAGAACTTTTAATTAATTCTTAAAAAACTTTTTCGAAAGTTACTTTGGTCTAGGAAGATAAATCGTTCTTACTTTCTTCACAAAAGAGGGGGGGTATATTTATAAGTGGCTCTACCATCAGCATGTTCTACGAGCCGCCACTGATTGTATCCACAACGTTTTAGAATTTTATGTTTAAATTTATTTCGCAACCCCCAGAAACAAACATTCTCGGTAATTTTTGTAGTAGTTTTCTCTAGAAACATCACATTTTTCCAAACTAATATCAATTTTCAGCAAGGGTGAGAAAAATGAAATGCTCATCTCGGTTTTATGATATAAAATGAATTGTATCGACCACAAATATATTACAGATTTGTTTGGACAATTAAATGTAATTATTTAACAAATCCAATTGTCACCACATTCTGAAAAGGCATTTTTATGCAAAATAACGTTTACACCGCGTTAAATTTACTGAATTAATTAATTAATTCCAATCAAACCCAAAAACTACTTAAACGATTTAAAATTAAACAATCAATCACTTCGATAATGTAATTACAAAGCGAACTCTCATCATTATTACTGTTTAAAAAAAGAGCACGTAATGACCGAGCACTAGCGATCAAAATTCAAAATTAAATATTGCCGAAATGCGTTTACGGATGTGTGTGTGTGCGTGGGAGGGTTGGTTCAAAAGAGAGGGATGCTGATGGGATTGGAAATGCGGGGAATGGAATTCTTCAATCGCAGCTCCCTCTGTATTGTGAAAGCACTGCGCGGGGTGGCCGGCAGGTTGGCTCCCTGCCTGCCGGCTCCGTGTTTCCTGTAAAATTTTCCCTCTCAGAACGAGCCTGATCAATAATTCCCTTTGATAAGTGCCAGCCTCGTAATGACATACATTTTTTATAGAAACGGATTTAAAATTACTATTCTGATAATTTAAACTGGCTCGTCGGGGGTAAATATTTTATGGCGGCTTTACGGAAACGGAATAATAAAGAAAATTATAATGCTCACCCCCCGTGTATGCAGCTTGCGTGCCCCCACGTTTGTTTAAACAAAAATTGCTACGATGCAATAATTGGAGGCCGTTACGTTCCGGCCTCTAATGACGTTAGAAACCGTTTTCTTTTATATAGTTATTTTTTTTATTAATAATTAATGCATTAATTAATTTAAAAAAAATAGATAATCAGATGATGGTAAAATGCATGATTTATTGATTGGTGTGTGTGTGTGTGTGTTATTATGTAGTAATATAGGAGCAGCCAATCCATCAAATAAGCCAACATAACAAACGTTTCATCGCTATCTCTATCGCACTGCAATTGAAACAGACATTCGAATGCGCTATTTCAACATTTCAATACGTGCATCCCTAATCTCGGTCGGTGAGGCTGCGATCGCGCCCTTCTGCAATTAAAAGATAAATAACAATTGTGCGGTTTGTTGTTAGCGCGGTATAAGGGCTAAGGGCTCGTGTGTGGCTGTTTTTGCTGGAGAAAACCACGTGTTTTCTGTCTGTTTCCATCTAATCTTAACAAAGGACGGGCACAGCCATTCATATTGATTTTCCGTGATAAACGACGAATAAAAAACTTGTTGAATCTCTGTCCTGGTGATAGCTTTATTCGTCCCTGCACGCGCCGACACAACCTAATAAAATCAGTGCCCCCAGTTATAATAATTAAACCGACAGTGTGTGCCAGTGTGTGATTGTTCAAGCATGGAGGAGCCCTTAAATTTAACCATCAAGAAAAAGCCGGTCGCCGTCGTAGCCCCTTCCTCCGTGATCGACACCAACCAAAACATCAAAACCCTCAATTACAACAAATCGAACCAGGCGTGCGAGAAAACCGACGACATCCCCGAGGACCTGTCCATCAAGAAACTCGACGACGACGACGACGACGACGAGATTAAGAACAACAACGTGAACTACAACAACAACAACAACAACGAGGAGTTGCGCAAGTACCTCTTCAAAAACGAGACGAAGAACAGCTACAACAAGAACTCGTTCGCGGAGAGCGTGATGGAGCGCGACCTGAAGACCAACATCTTCCGCGACGTCTACAAAATCAACGAGATCTACGAGAAGAACCTCTCGTCCCCCGAAAACATCTACTCGATGATCAACCATCTGGCCGAGCACAAGTTCCTCACCGCCTGGTACATGAATTCCGTCTTGAACATGAATTTACCGTACTTGAACCTGAACAAGTCCACCTACGAGCCGAATTCCGCGAACGCCGCCGTCGCCAACAACAGCATCCTCAACAACCTCCTCAACAAGAAGACCGCCGCCGACGCCAAAACCGCCTGCAATTTCGATACCCTCATCAAGAACGAGATGCGATCCGATCAAAACGCCAAATCACTGCCGAACAGTCCCGCTGGGAGGTATTTCCGACGCCCACTTATTTATTCCTTTCACAATTATTGCATGTGTATGTGTTTAATGACTCAAATAGTAGAAATAAAGATTACCACCTAATTTTACACTTGTTACTCATCGACATTGCGAAATGCAGATAAAACAAAGGCTGGCGATTTGATTGCGCGGGCGGTTATTTTGAAATGTGTGTTGAAATTTTTAATGCAATTTCAAATTGAAACAGAAAAACTCCACAAAATTTTCAAAATTTATTTGCTACAAGTTTTGCAACTGTTGGTTTCTATTTCAACATTGCAATTCTCTCTTTTTCTCGTTTTGTAGCAATTTTCAGATGAACAAAATGACACTTTGTACATCTGCTGCCAAAATCTGACATTATGTTATTCAAGAGGCGCGAATGACCATAGCTATCGATAAGCCTTAAACCCAAAATTAATTCATTATTCACGAAATATAAAATATAGTGATGTGGCCATCATGCTACTTCCTCCGATTTGATGGTAAGGTGTGAGCCACAGAATTTTGTTTCAGAGTTGGCCATGCCTGAGAGAGAGAGAAACATAGCAGCCATGTCTGAGATTAATTAATTTTTTTAAATCTAATTCAATTGAACTAATCTAATTTCATGATGTAATAATATGCGACATACCTCATTTATCTCACAGCCAACTCTGAAACAAAATTTTGTGGCTCACACGATGTAATAGATACATGGTTTATTTTCAATTTAAATCATACTGCCATTTTAAATGTATATAGAACGGTTTACAAGATCGGATGATTCTGGCGTTTGAAATGTCAAAGTAATGAAAAATGGTGATTGACCATCATGTTACTTTCTCTGATTTAATGGTATCATAGTTATTTATGTTTACACCTTAATGGTTTATTTTTAATTTAAATTATACTTTAATAGTCATCGAGCGTTTTTATAATCGGATGAAACTGACGTTTAAAACATCAAAATTATGAAAGAAGAAAATTATTCTTCAAATTCTAATAATCAGTTTACTCAAAAAGCAAAGAGGTTTCGAAAAAAACTTATTCTTTATAAGTTGTTCATTTTGTCATTCTCTACAATTATTATTAACATAAATTTATTGTAACTATCATCGTTTCATAATTATAAACCAAAAATGAAAAAAAAAATTAACAGTTTTTTTTCTCGAATAAAAATGATTTTATAAAAAATATTTTCAAAGCGGATAATTAAAAAATTGAAAAAAATTAACTCTCACAAATCCTTTGTCGTACTTCGCAACGGAGAAAGTAAAAATGGAAATGACAAATTTTAATGGTTAGTTTACTCAAAAACCAAAGTGATTTCAAAAAAACTTATTCTTTATAAGTTGTTCATTTTGCCATTCTTTACAATTATTATTAACATAAATTTATTGCAACTATTATCTTTTCATAATTATAAACTAAAAATGAAAAAAAATTAACAGTTTTTTTTCTCTTGAATAAAACTGATTTTATGAAAAATATTTTCAAAACGAATATTTCTGTAAAAAAAAATTAAAAAAATTCATTCTCACAAATCCTTTGTCGTACTTCATAGCGGAGAAAGTAAAAATGGAAATGACAAATTTTAATGGTTAGTTTACTCAAAAACCGAAGTGATTTCGAAAAAACTTATTCTTTATAAGTTGTTTATTTTGTCATTCTTTACAATTATTAATAAAATAAATTTATTGTAACTATTATCGTTTCATAATTATAAACCAAAAATGAAAAAAATATTAAGTTTTTTTTCTCGAATAAAAATGATTTTATGAAAAATATTTTCAAAACGGATAATTAAAAAATTGAAAAAAATTTCACTCTCACAAATCCTTTGTCGTACTTCGTAACGGAGAAAGTAAAAATGGAAATGACAAATTTTAATAGTTAGTTTACTCAAAAACCAAAGTGATTTTGAAAAAACTTATTCTTTATAAGTTGTTCATTTTGTCATTCTCTACAATTATTATTAACATAAATTTATTGTAACTATTAACGTTTCATAATTATAAACCAAAAATGAAAAAAAAATTAACAGTATTTTTTCTCGAATAAAAATGATTTTATGAAAAATATTTTGAAAACGGATAATTAAAAAATTGAAAAAAATTCACTCTCACAAATCCTTTGTCGTACTTCATAGCGGAGAAAGTAAAAATGGAAATGACAAATTTTAATGGTTAGTTTACTCAAAAACCGAAGTGATTTCGAAAAAACTTATTCTTTATAAGTTGTTCATTTTAGCATTCTCTACAATTATTATTAACATAAATTATTATCGTTTCATAATTATAAACCAAAAATGAAAAAAAAATAACAGTTTTTTTTTTCTCGAATAAAAATGATTTTATGAAAAATATTTTCAAAACGGATAATTAAAAAATTGAAACACATTTCACTCTCACAAATCCTTTGTCGTACTTCGTAACGGAGAAAGTGAAAATGGAAATGACAAATTTTAATGGTTAGTTTACTCAAAAACCAAAATGATTTCGAAAAAACTTATTCTTTATAAGTTGTTCATTTTGTTATTCTTTACAATTATTATTAACATAACTTTATTGTAACTATTATCTTTTCATAATTATAAACCAAAAATGAAAAAAAAATAACAGTTTTTTTTTTCTCGAATAAAAATGATTTTATGAAAAATATTTTCAAAACGGATAAATGAAAAATTGAAAAAAAAATTCTCTCTCACAAATCCTTTGTCGTACTTCGTAACGGAGAAAGTAAAAATGGAAATGACAAATTTTAATGGTTAGTTTACTCAAAAACCAAAGTGAGTTCGAAAAAAACTTATTCTTTATAAGTTGTTCATTTTAGCATTCTCTACAATCATTATTAATAGACATTTGATGTAACTATTAACGTTTCATAATTATAAACCAAAAACAAAACAAAAAAAAAAATTCCAAAAACAATTTTATGAAAAAAAATTCAAATGAAAGAAGTTCATTTCTTAATTGTCTTCAATACTTTTGTTTAAACGTCTTTGTAATATTGTGCGTATTTAAAAAAAATATTGAAAAAAACAAAAAACGGTTAAGGCAAACACCCACTTCCGGTCTACGAAATTTTACCAAAAGCTCTTCTGCTCTTCAGATTGTCAAATAAGATTGCTGTATTCGTTTTTGAGATACCGCTCGCACAGAAAGACACACACACAGCAGACACATTTTTTTTTCTTCTGAAATCTTTGAAATAGACCTCAAAACGGATATTTCCGTAAAAAAAAAATTGAAAACATTTTCACGATCACAATACTTTCTCGTACTTTTGTGATGTGTGACACGCCACGAAAATTATGTTTCGATTTTTCAAAATTTTGACACACCGTGCTCAAAATATTCGCCATCACTGGTCTAGATTATTATTCACGAAATAGCCAAAATAGCATGTCCAATTCATGTTACGATTACAAATTGCCATTTCGTGCTTTGTTAACCTTGTCTGACAAACTTGCATTCGCATAAAATGTATCAACTTATTTTACGCTTCAGTATTTCCACGAATATTTAAATATACAAAAAAGGAAATTCCGGTTAATAACACAACTAATAAAGAAACACGAAATATAGCAACCTTTTCATATATCTTAAAAATCAAGCCTTGCAAAGATTAATAAACAAAAGTTTTTTTGCAACCACTACGTGTATAAATGGTACTAAACATTGGTTTAAATAATTTCTTTAAATTTTAGTACTCACTTTAATTGTAAAGTAAATTTTGAAAACTTGAAACTGCAAATATTCTTATCAAAGTGGGATAACTAGAAAACATTTTAACGAGACACAGTGCTAACTTTATTTAGTGCTGGGTGAATTTTGAGTAAATTGAAAAAAATTTCGAGTCAATGGCGATTAATTTTATATATATATATATTTTTTAATCGCAAAGTTCAGCTGCATTTTGCATTTTTTCACAGCAGAAAAGGGAAATATTTTAAATGCAAATAATTTGAATACGCTATGTAAGATATTTAAAATTGTAATACATTTTATTCATCTTTCATTGGTATGTCTTATCGAGAGTTGTATTATAAAACAAAAGGGCAAGCAGAAAAAGTGTGTAATTATGCTTGCTGTTGCACTGCCGGCCAATTAACCGCCCGTTACATAATTAATATACATTATTAAAAATATGTCTTTTTGCAAACTCAACTCGACTCAACACATATTTATGAATTTATTTCGTACTAAATTATATTATTAAAATTTGATTGTTTTTTATGTTTATGTCTTATCCGTGTGCCAAATTTATAATTATTTTTATATACATACAAACACCTTTATTGGAATAAATATTTAACATTTCAAAGTTTTAAATTATTATAAATGTTTTTCAATTTCAAAGGGCTGTAAACTATTTGCCTTCTTTACTCCTTCTAACGTGTTTCTTATTGTATGGTAAAACAATTGTAGTGAAAGCAAAATAAAAAATTTGAAAATCAAATATTCGTTATTAATAAGTTTGTTTTTCAAATTTGTACCTTACTATATTTTACAATTTTGAGAATATGTCGCAACACTTTTTTTATATATTTAACATTTTTATTTCATTTATTTCCAGAAATTATGGCTACATTCATGGGTGAGTCGAACATTGATTAATTCCTTATTTTTCCCCGCCCACAAAATATTGGTATAATTTTTAATTTTTGTATGCAGTATTAAAATACATTTTAAATCCAATTCCAAAAAAATTTAATTCAAAATTTAAATATCCTTATGTCATTTACGGAATTAAATTGACTTCCAGAACATATCAGAAAGCTTAATGTTAAACATTTCAAAAAATATGTAAAAAAAATTCCTTTTATTTAACTGCCCGTTTACTATAGATGACTTTATAAATCACACTTATGTGTAATTCCTATACCTTTGACGAGTGTAAATATTTTGTAAATATTTTAGCACAATAAATTTAAAAAAAAAATCTCCATCAAATAATTCAAATATATTTTAAATTCAATTGTAAAAAAATGTGATTAAAATTAATATATTCTTAAACAGTCACAGTCAAAACCACCCTAAATAATTTAATCGAAATCAAGAGCAAAGAGAAATGTGAGGAAGCCATCGTTAAGAATACTCGATATTATCTCTTGTTGATAAAATTGATATTAGGAATTGCCGAAAAAAATTCCCCACATTTTCCCTTTACTTGGTGATGTTAGGAGAACCATCAGCAATGATGAACTTAATAAAATCAAAATCAAGAACTTTATAGAACGAAAGCCATAGTTTAGAAAACAGAAAATTTTCTTGTGCAACAAAGTGCCAAATAAAGATATGTTTGTATGTATATATTAATTTTGCAGACAAAAAAAAATGCCAAATAAGAATTTCAATTTAAATTTGCGGAATAGTACGAAACACGTTAATAGTTTTTTTTTTTAGTTTATTCAAACATAAAGAAATTCCAAATAAGAATTTCAATTTAAATTGGCCGAATAGTACGAAACACGTTAATAGTTTTTTTTGTTTTGTTTATTCAAACAAAAAAATGCCAAATAAGAATTTCAATTTAAATTTGCCGAAACACGTTAATAGTTTTTTTTTGTTTATTCAAACAAAAAGAAATGCCAAATAAGAATTTCAATTTAAATTGGCCGAATAGTAGGAAACACGTTAACAGTTTTTTTTTTTTAGTTCAAATAAAATTCTAATATTTTTAATTTTTTTAATTTAGTTTAATCTAAAATCACTAGACACATTTAGCACTGTTTGTCCTCGTTAACCTGTTTGATAATTTTCTCACTTTTTAATAATAATATCGGTTTCAATTTTTCAAATTTAATTTTTTTTCTTCAGGTTAGTATTTGTATATCCCAACATATCAAAAATGGTGATGTGGCCATCATGTTACTTTCTCCGATTTAAACGTATTTATTTATATTTACGCTATCTTGGTTTATTTTCAATTTAAATTAAAAATTGTGAAAGATGAAAATGACAAATTTCACTTTAAATTGTAATAGTCAGTTTACTCAGAAACCAAAAAGATTTCGAAAAAAACTTATTTTTTATAAGTTGTTCATTTTGGCATTCTTTACAATTATTAATCATGTAAATTTTCTGTAACTATTATCGTTTCATAATTATAAACCAAAAATTAAAAAAAAATTTTTTATCCAAAATCGAGTGTAATAATCGAAATATGATGGTCATTCGAGCCATGTAATGTTGCTCATTACCCCCTAGTGAGAGAATAAGTTTCTCACGGAATGTATAGATCCTTCATAGGATTTTTGAAATATTTCAAATTGATACCACGTACGTCAAAATTTCTTGTCAAAATTTTATAAACATTATTTCAATATTTAATGCAATTACAAATGATTTTGGATAAAATTTTATATTATACTCATGTGGAATTCCTCATTAGTCCCTTAAGAAAATTACTTTAAAATTAAACTTTTTCTTGCGGGACTAATTACGTACATTCCACATTCCTATAATAAATAATTATTTTTCTCCAATAAAAATGATTTTATGAAAAATATTTTCAAATAAAAGATGTTCATTTCTTAATTGTCTTCAATATTTATTTGAATGTTTTTGTAATATTTTCCAACACCCACTTCCGGCGTACGGAATTTTACCAAAAGCTTCTTAGTTCTTCGGACTGTCAACATAGACACATTTTTTTTCAGAAATTATTGAAATGGCATCTAGGGACTCCAAAAAATATATTTCCGTAACAAATAATTTTGAAAATTTTTTCACGATTTTCAGTTCTTCGGATTATTAAAAAAGAGGTATGTTCAGAATTTCATGTTAATTGCTATATTCGTTTTTGAAATACAGTGCAGACACAGACACATTTTTTTTCGGAAATCTTTTAAATCGCCTTTAAGGACCTCAAAACGGATATTTCCGTGAAAAAAAAAATTGAAAAAAATTTCACGATCACTTTTTATTTTTTCTGCGGAGAAAGTAAAAAATACAAATGTTAAATCTTTACTTGTTGCAGATCCATTAAAAATAATATTTTTTTGTATTCACGTCAATTAAAATATCTGTTCTTGATGTTATATGATTTAATTAATCTGTAAATATGATTGGTGAATCCCATTTTACTTGAAAAGTAATACATAATAATATACAAATACTAACTTGAAGAAAATAATTAAATTTGAAAAATTAATTGTATTAATGCGGTTATTAAAGAGAGAAATCTAGAAAACATTTAAATGATTTGTTTTTATTCAATTAATTTAATGTATTTGTGATCATTTTCAATTATTAGTCTAAAGTACTTCAAAATACGATAATGGCCGAGTGCGCAAATATTTTCAAAATAAATTTCGGACCATTTGCGCAATATGGAATATTCTTAACCCTCTATTGCATGATTTTTTTAAACATTAAATTTACATTAAATGGTTAAAGCAATAAGACAAAATTTTATTTTTTATAAAATTTGTTAATCTTTTATTTGGTTTAGTACTGACGTAATTTTATCAGTATTTTTGGCAGCAACACGATTATTAAAAAAATTAAGAGAGCGTTTGAGTTTGTTTAGAGGCATAACATCCGTAATTTGAACCATTCTGATTTTAGTGGTCCAATACGTGCTTGAGGAAAGTTGTCTGATGAGAGACATCCAAGTCAATATTCCTATGAATTGCTTAATTTCCAGTTACTTGTAATTGGTTTATTTAGTTTTTTTCTGTGCGCTGTAAGAACATGTTTGCTCTACCAGTTGACAAATAAAGAAAAAATTAACGTCATGTGAAAGATTTCTTCAAAAATAAATTTTCTTGAGGATCTCTTATAGTTTTCGAATCTTTTTTATTTATTTTAGTAATTATTTATTTCGTAAGATAGCAGCACTTTGCCTAACAAAAATTATGTTCCCATTTGGAAACAGTATGCAATAGAGGCCTTTGATTTATCAATACGATTTTACGTTTTCAAACACTTAAACTGTAACGGAATTATCTTAGTTTTGGAAAACTCCGATTCGAATTTCTAATAACCTACTGTAGACATTTATTCACTTTTCCTGTCGCATTTCCTCCTTTTGGAATGGAAATTTCTGACGTCACATGCTTCCGGTTTATTCATGGCGCTATGTTTTGTATGATGAATAATTATATGCTTAATGAGTCTGTTTTATACTGTAATAGGCTGCAAGAAATAATATATGCCCGAAATTATTGAACTCGGTGACTATACTTTCGGCTATTAAGTAGTCAAAAATTTGAAAATGGTAGAAAATAGTCGCAAGTGGCGCAACTCATGGTATCGCCGGCGGAAATTGAGATTAATTAGGACAGCGCAACTCTTTTGCAATAATAGAAATCGACGCACTTAATGAGTCAATCGACCCGCACCCATCTTTATTACCACGTTTACAACGTGGCCGTACCGTCAGTTACGCCACCAGCCGCCACTTCTTGAAGAATCAGTGTGAAAAAAAAGATTCAACTTCATATAATAATTGCAGTAGTAGAAAATGTATGACTTTCAAATAAATTGTGCAAATCCTGCACCGGTACCAACTAGATGGTCTGTTTGCTAAGTAACCGTGAGATCAAAAAGTCGAACATAGTTGGCAGTACATTTTCTGAAAAATTCAAGCAAAAT
This sequence comes from Ocypus olens, assembly GCA_910593695.2. Lineage (NCBI taxonomy): Eukaryota > Metazoa > Arthropoda > Insecta > Coleoptera > Staphylinidae > Ocypus > Ocypus olens. The sequence continues at coordinate 46,293,776 of OU343049.1, forward strand.
TATATTACCCGTCTGGAATTCTCCTATGCAGTGCAGTGTACATTTTGTTAATTGTTTTTAAAATAGTTTTGTGTGTTTTATCTACAAATTTTGTCTATTTTAACATTAGCAGTTATTTTCAGAACTGATCATCATCACTATTAATAATACATTATCTAGCTGTTTTATTTAAAGTTTAGGGCTTTCCTTTATGACGCCACTGAACTTCTGTCAGTTACCTTATGCTTTAAGCACTGCCAACTATTTTCGATTTTTTGATCTCACGGTACAGTAGACAGTGGTAAAATGGCTCTTTTTAATGACCTCACTTGAAAGTGTCGAGTCTAAAGTAGAGGTGGGCGTAATGACTTATTTTTGTGAGTCGATTCGTGAAAAAGAGTCGACTGCAATGAGTTGTCATGAGTCGACTCATGACCTTCTTCACTTGCACACTTGCAAACTGTCGACTCTCTTCCCCTTAAAATATTGATGAACAAAACATTTCACGAACAATTATGACTCATTATGAGTCGGTAACTTCTACCATGAGTCACTTGACTGAAAAAAAAACCTTTATTGGCATATCTAACAATAATCCATCAACCAAAAATACAATTATAATAACAATAATTCTCGTGCTCTCTCTCTCTCCTACATTATTTTGCCGTCCCCAATTTCTGCAGCATCTTTACCCCGGCCTCATCCATTGCGGAATGGCTACCCTCTTATTCCTTTTTCCTCCCATCCATTCTTCATTCACTCCCTCACAATCCTCCGCCAGATGCCTCCATGTATCCCTCCCATTTTCACACATTACACACCTCATATATTCTTCGCCCATCCACTTCTTCCTCCCTCTCTCTTCTGATCCATACCTAGCCCTAGCCAATGTCACCCTCTTCTCTGTTCCACCCGTCCTCATCCAAATACTTCAGTCTCCTTCCATGTACCTGCCAATTCCGAACCATGTCATTATATTCACTTCTTTCTATACATCCCTGTCTCTCCTGCACATCCACTTCCTTCGCCCTCTCTCTCACCCACTTTGCCACATTTACCCCCTCTCTAACCACTCCCTCACTTTCACTTCAGACAATCCTACTCTCTCATACATTTTCATTAGTTCTTTCCTCCATTTACCCCCCCCTACGCTCACACATGTCTTCTATACCGCCTTTACCAACCCCTCTTCGCCTTACTCCCATAACCTCATCTCATACCTGACCATTCTCTCCATTGCCTCACATCCTAAGTTTCCTCTGTCAGTCTCCTGAAGCAGTATGTACCCAGGTGTCCAGCATACGCTTCAGGAACCACCACTGCTCCCTCTCCACGCACTCATATCCCTTCACACCCCACACTTCCACTCCATACATTAAAATCGACTTCACACATGCATTCCTCACTTTACACGCCACTCTGAAGTTGTTGTTCATCCATTCTCCCCATTTTTCCCACGCGATACCCCACGCTTTCCTGGCCTCCCCTGCACCCATCTTAGATGCTCCTCATATCCCGCTGTCCCTTTAAACATAAACTCCAAATACCTAAATCGTTGTACTCTCTCAATCACTTCTCCCTTCCATTCTAACACTTTCACGCTCCCCTCTTATTCCTAAATCTCATCCATTTCGTCTTCCCCACATTCACACACAGTCCCCTCTTGTCCATATACCTCTCCGTTCTCCTCAACATGTCTTTCATCCCTTCCCAAGCTCTCGCCATCAACACCATGTCATCCGCATATGCCAGCATCCACACCTTGTCCTTCCCGATTACTACTCCTCCCGCCTGCCCTTTCCTCAAAACCTCCTTCAGTTCACTTAGATAAAAGTTAAATAACGTAGGGCTTAATGGGCATCCCTGTCTCAATTCTACCCACGTCCTAAATCTCTCCGACACCTCCACTTCCACTCTTGCTACCACCCAAGTTTCCTTATATACTCCTCTTACCCACTCAACCATAGTCTCACTCACTTCTTTTCTCCTCATACGTTCTAACAACTTCTCCCTCGGCACTGAGTCGTACGCCGCCTTTAAGTCCACGAACACTGCATACATGCTTCCCTTCTCTTCAGTCACTTCCTCCTCAGAGAACTCGTCCGCCATCTCCATATACCTTCCTTGTCCTACTTCCTCTGGGTATCCACTTGTTTCTCTACATTTCTTTGTCCACTCCTTCAGTGTTATCCCTAACCGTCTCCTTCTTTCGCCTCTCCTCAGTACTTTCCATATTTCCGTCTCGTTCCTACACTTCTTCAACTCCTCACTTGCTCTTTCCACCTCCTGCAGCTTCTTCCTCTCGCATATCCCCTCATATTTCCTTTTTGCTGCCGTTACCTTCCTCTCCTTCCCTCCACCTCTTATACATTCCCCCACTGCCTTCCTTACTTCACTTTTTGCCTGCCTGCATTCTTCATTAAACCACCTACTCCCTTCCTATCACCTTATAAGATATTTTGGATATCAAGGATCAGCCTTTAAGACCAGTTTTTGGACATTTGAGGGCGAGCTAATTCTAAATTAACAAAATCTAGAATATAAATCAAACAGTATATTCATTCATTAAACCTAAATTACGAAATAATAACAAAAAAAAGATGCATCTATTTTTTTTCTGGGACACTGTTAAAAATCCGATTTTTCACCAATTAACCAACTTTATCTGACCATAAATTTTTTCAGAAGCCAAGTGGACCAAAAGAACAACGTCGGTGATGTCAAGAACAACCAGGACAGCAACAACGCCGCGGATAAAAAGAAGCCCCACATCAAGAAACCCCTGAACGCCTTCATGCTCTACATGAAGGAGATGCGTGCCAAAGTGGTGGCCGAGTGTACGCTCAAAGAGAGCGCGGCGATCAATCAAATACTAGGTCGAAAGGTATGTTGAACCGTCAGGTACAGGTATAGAAGAGTCGGGCTAAATTATTGTAAGACTACCAATGAATATATGCTCGGAACATCCCACCACACAATAAATGGAGAGTGCGGTGGTTTGTTTTAAAATATGTTCAAATGATCATTTAATAATTTTAGTCTTTAATCAATAATAAATCATAAAGTTTTTATTGTTACATTACACAACAACATTATTCATCTTGCGGTTATTACTTATTCTGTTTTAAGATTTGTTCAAATGGTTTTTTAATAGTTTTACTCTAAATTATTTAATCAATAATAAGCTTTTATTGTTACATTACACAACAAATTATTCATTATTACTTATTCTGTTTATATGACGTATATATTATTAATATCACTTATTTATTGCGACTTTATAACATAATAATAGCAAATTTGCTTTATCTGGTCATATGACTGAGAGATTTACAGTGGATTTCACAAAGGTGGTAATAAATATAACTCCAGCTTAAATGACAACACTGGTATTACATTTTCGGCTGTGTAAACGATCTTTCAAATGGTAAATGGAATGCATAATTTAAGGTTAGGTTCTGCTTTTGCATTACATATATTTTCATTGATATTTACTCTTTCACAATGTTTATTAACAAATTCTTTTCTATTTCGATGTATTTTTACCTTAAACCATTTGTTCCCACATTATTTTTTTGGAAAATAGTTTAATTATTATTCAGAACGTTTCTACGTAACAATTGTACACTTGTGTGCAATAAAATTAAGCACACAAAATATGTTATAGTTTGAAGCAAACTTAACAAAATATCAAAATATAAAATATCTAGGAAGAACTGGCGGACGATCAAAATTATCCAAGGCAATTAATTCATTCAGTTCCTCAGCGAATAAATGCAATAATTGCTGGAAATAGTAACATGACCCGTTGAAAAACAATGTTTTCGGCTTTGTAATAGTAATTTACGATACAAGTAACGTTATAAAGGTTTTTACATTACGAGAGGAAAGTTTGAAAACACGAGCGACGTAGAAGCGAGTGCTTTGAAATTCCCGAGTAATGTAAAAGCAAATAACGTTACGTGTGTCGTAACACGGTTTATTTTATCCTATTTCTATTTCTTTTAATTTGAAAAATGTGTAATGAAAACCGTCAAAAAGCGAAGTCATGTTTGTTTACCAATACCTCCATAGCAACGAGTTGCGTTAAGATAATATAACAACACTAGTGTTGTTAAGAATTTCTTAACAACACTAGTGTTGTTAAAGGTACCTTAATGTTACTCGTTGATAAGGAGTTATTGACATGATAACAGTATAGGATAAAATAAAATTTATTACGAGCGTTTTTTCAAAAGGTCTTGGTTTTAACTTTTTAATTGAAGGTGTTACTTTCAAGTTATGGTGTTTTATCATTTATTGAAAATGTTGCAGACCTGAATTATACAACTAGAATATTGTAAAAAAATACTCGTAAGACTTGTGCTTCATTTTATTACACTTTTTGTAATGAAATGATTCATAATTCAAAATCAATGGTTTTACTCATGAATACAGCAACAACCTGGATAAATTATCCGAAGAAGAATAGGGACAGTATTTTCTGCCATGTACTCAAATGAGTACACTGGGATAAAACAGGTTAAATCCTCTTCTCGAAGCTCCATTTCAATAACAATTAAAAATTCAAAAAACGAAATATAGCCTGAATATATAAATATTCAACCTGTTCGTAACTCTGCAAGCAAAATTAAAAAAATCAGGCTATATTTCGTTTTTTGAATTTATTAAATACTCTCTGCAACAAGTAAGGTTATTTCTATTTTATTTAACAATTAAAAAACTGACTGATGTATAATACGCATAAAGAACACGTTGAAAATATAATACCGACTTACGAAAAACCTGGCTTAAATAAATGTTTGTGAAATCCACTGTATGTCTTCTAAAGTATTAAATGACAACAAATTCAAAACCCACAGTTGATTGTTCACGGACGTTTTTATGTATAGAAGAACAAAGCAAGGACTTTGTGTCAGAAATTTGATTTAAAAGGTTTATTTTGTATTATCGATTATAATAAGAAGAAAAAGGAGAATATTTTTGATGGTTTATATGGCCGTTATATTATGCTCTTTAAAAGTACTTAATCAGCAGATTATGGCTCGGTGCGGTCTCCAATATAAATATCCTTGCAATAATTTGTTAAATACCCTATTTCATGTAATGAAAAATCTTTATATTGAAAATGAGTAAATCGACAGTTCAACGCTTTGCTGCCCCACATTTGATTGCCACTGATCTATCTGAATTTTGTCGGTGCTGCCCTCTATAGTTAAAAATCTTCCCCAGATAAGTCTACTAAACTTAGGCAAAAAAATTGAAAAACCATTTTATACTTCAGAATAAAGATCTGCTGCATAAGAAATTCAATATTTTCCATTGACCCTGTTTATTTCTTGCTTTTTCATTTTAGAATACATTGTACATGGTACAGTTACTAAAGAAATCAAAAGTCAAATTTTGTAAAATAAATTATTAATATTATATTATTAAAGTTATTTTGTAATTCGATTACATTACACTTTATTTTATTTTATACTGTGTAGCATTGTTATATTTCCCAGACTTGCATCAGTCGGGTAGGTGCGTTATTGCAGCATCAGAGCCAACTTACCGGACTGATTTCTTGTTAACTTATTTTAAATGAATAAAAACAAATCATTTAGTTATGTATATATTTGGTATAGTGTAAAAATAAGGTGTTAACCAAAAGATGATTAATATTTTGTTGATTAAATGTATAATTGAATTACTGATTACATAAAGATGAAGAAATTCACTGTTGGAAAAATGTTAAAATGTAAAGTCAAAAGTCAAATATTGAGTGGATTTCTTGAATCTTAAATGTAATATGTGTTTCCGTGTTGTGGCGTGGATATAACTGTATGGTTGTGCAGTGGCACTCTTTGAGTCGCGAGGAGCAGGCCAAGTATTACGAGAAGGCAAGGCAGGAGCGCCAACTGCACATGCAGCTGTACCCAGGCTGGAGCGCTCGAGACAATTACGGTTACGGCACCAAGAAGAAGAAGCGAAAGAAAGAGCGTACGCCCGTCGAGTCGGGAGGTATATTAATTAAATATTCGCGCACCCTAATAACTCAACTCGTCTTAGCCTACTTACTTATCAGAAAATGAATATCTAGAATCTGCCCCGGGACTAACTATACACTAGCTAGTTTCTAACATTGCTTGTGTGTGTGTAGTTCGAACCCGGCGCACTGTGAAAGTACGTGCATACGCGCAGAATGGGTCGGCCAGGCTGGCAGGTCGTGGTGCGTGAAGCGGCTTCTTGGTGCCTGCCGATGCGCCTGCGATTGCTTACCTTTACTTTGTTTAGTGGCACGCATTGGGCCGCGAGGAGCAGGCCAAGTATTACGAGCTGGCACGGCGTGAGAGACAGCTGCACATGCAGCTCTACCCCGACTGGTCGTCACGTGCTAACGCCACTCGTGGCAAGAAGAGGAAGCGCAAACAAGACCCTGCCGATGGAGGTAGCCACCCCTAGATACTTGCGATTCTCTCTCTTGCATGTTTGGGTATACTCGGTTGGCCGGCCAGGACCTATTCTGCGCGAGCAGAGACTCACTCGTATGCACGTTGTTGTCGGGCAGTCCCCATTAGTTAGCTTGCATGATTTTTATTTACCAGTAGCATGAACAAAACAAACATCCTGTAGTATTGCAACCCGTAGATAACATAACCTCAATCACACAATCCCCACATTTATACACACCAAATAGTGCATGATTAGCTCAACCAGTCCCGTTCTGCGGATTCACGGAAATTAAAGTTGAAATTACTTCCTAGGTAACAGCATGAAAAAGTGCAGAGCCCGTTACGGACTGGACCAACAAAGCCAATGGTGTAAACCCTGCAGGTAAAGATTAAATGTTTTAATTCCTCATTCGTATCACATCGCATGCCACTTTTATTTAGTTATTTTAAGTTTGTTTTTATTACGTATTACGCACCGACACCGTTAACCCTTAAAAACTCTTTACAGAGTCTTTAAATGTTAATCGATCTGCTTAAAATATTGGTGCCCAGTTTTTGATTTATTTTTAAACGATGCAAGCACGAGGTTTACCCAATAACCAATTTAGTCGAGTAGAAGCCTCGTGTTTACATCCTTTGGTGTATCTTATCTATGTGGAAAGACTGTGATTTTTATTGTACATCTGTTACGGCGCAGGGAGAGACACGAAACTGGATTTTCTCTACGTTTACCGGACAATTTGTATAGACCCAATCAGAAAATGTGTCTTCCCACAAAGAGAAGGACCCGATTAGTTGATATGTGCACTTACATTGCTGTTGCATTAGATACAATTGTTAAAATAGATACAAGGGGGCATTATTATATACCGACACATTTTCTGATTTTATACATGTAGATAGTGAAATTTAAGTGTTTCTTTTCTTTATTATAATTTTAGTTCGTTCGTTCGTCCATTATGTTTCGTTGTTTTTTTTTCTTTTTACTCTTCCTTTTATACTTGTTCAATGTGTGTGTATACGATTTAATTCTTTGCCCCATTGTACATATAACGATTGTTTAGCCCAGAGAACAGTTCGCTGAGTGGTGGAAGTTCGGGAGTGCACGCTAGTCTCCTGCATACTGCAGGGGGGCCTGCGTCTGCTCAGTTGCCTCAGGAACCAACATACGTCAACCTATAGACATCGACGGTGGTTAGTGCAACAGCAGTGCTTGGTGTTTTTTTTCTTTAAATCGTTTTCACGTTCGGAATGCAGTGTTTTTTCTTTGTTTTTAATGCTGTAACATTGCGTAACGATGCGTGCATGGGAATATTACCACGTACATCATGATTTTAAATTTTTTTTTTCATTTTAGGCATGATTTGTGTGTTTTTCGTTTCTATAATCGGATCATTAAATCAAATAATACATTAGGAGTTAATAAAATTGACCACTGGTACTGTTCGATAGTGGAGTTGGTCATAAATGATGCCTCAGAGTAATGAAGTAATCTTTTAAAGTAACAAGCTTAGTTGTACACACATAAAATCAATATCCAATTAGACAAAGCATGACAAACATAGTCACTAGTAAATGATGTCGCACATAAATTATTTGTTAAAATATAAGACAGTGTAATGACATCCCTTGCTTCCAAATAGTTGACCTCTGGAATGCTTCCAGCATTAATCAGTGGCGCAACCAGGAATTTTTAATGGGCAAAATAAACTTGCTTTACCTACATTTTTAGTTATGCTAAGGTGTGAGCCACAGGATTTTGTTTCTGAGTTGGCCATTCCTGAGAGAGAGAAACATAGCAGTCATGTCTGAGATTAATTGATTTTTTATAATAATAATAATGATAAATTATCTTTATTGCGAGAAAAAAAATAAAAATACAAGAAATATCATGGCAGAGTAGGCGAAGTTCAGTGAGGTAGTAACCTCTTACTGCTCTTCCACTTAACCTACATCTAATTCCATTGAACTAATCTAGTCTCATGACGTATTAATATGCGACATACTTCATTTATCTCACAACCAACTCAGAAACAAAATTTTGTGGCTCGCACGATAGAAAAGTAGTTTTCATTCCATTTGAACAAATAAGTATATCTCTCTTATTTTCAAAGGTAAGAGAGCACCATCTATTTTTAGTGTTTTATAGCGTTTTCAATCGTAAAAAAATCAATTGCAAGGGGGTCCAATTGCACCTTGCACCTACCCTGGTTGTGCCACTGCATCAGGCTGAGAAAGTACAGCTGGTTTACATATGGTTCAAGATGGCTTGAGCCATGGCCCCAAGAATGCCCTAAAAAATTATGTCAATGGAAAATTTCCTTAATCAAATAAATTAAATAATAATTAATTATATCAAATAAAGAGACAGTTTGTACTCTAAATGTTCCAAAATTTCTACTAGTTTTGCCTTATTGGCAGTAACGGTTCGCGGGGTGGCTCATGGTAGAGCCGAGGTAGCAGAAGTGATAGGGTCGGTTGCAGAGATCTACGTTACCACCTCTGCTACCTCAGCTGTACCATGAGTCACCCCGTGAGCCATCACTGCTTATCAGAGCATATTTTACAAACTAGTCAAGATTTTTAAATGTTCGGACTATACCATGTCTTTTTATTTGCTTGCATCAATATTCCTCTTCTTAACACGTTCGCTGCCACCGACGCACTACGGCGTCCAACTTTATACTTGCGTATGTGCAATCCCAATTGTAGTGGCAGCGAACGTGTTAATTACGTAAACTACCAATTGCTAACTATTACAAGAATTAATTAATATTCCTATATGATAACAATCTTTCTCTAAGTCCCTTAATTTCATTTTCAATTCTCGTATTTCCTATATTGCTTATAATAATTTATAGTAACAAGGGCGTCTCCTTTAGGGACCAATTTTATCCTTTCGGCCTAGAGCCTAAAAACCTTAATCCAGCACCATTGAAGCCATCGTGTTTTTTTTTTATTGGTTAGAAAGTAAAAGAAAATTAAAGGCTTATCTAGTAACCTTAGTTTTCAGTATTTAGCTGTAGATAATTCATTACAACAGTGGTGATTCGTGCAAAACGTGGTTCAGTCAAACGATGCTCGGGGACCAGTGCCAAATATTGAGCACAAACACGTTTGGTCCACTCACGCTTTGGAATACAAACCGCCACTGTTTTACATTGTTAATAACGGAAAGTGTGTTTAATATTTTTCACTAGTTTTTAAAATGCACCTGAAACGTTCATTTGTCAACAATAAAAGTGAGTAAAAAATCTTAGAAGCATGAGTGCGCATGGATATGTGAAATGGCTTCATCAGTTTTAGTTATTTAATTTTGCAGGAATATGAAGTAATAAAGGAGAAAAAGTGATAATAATAAGGAGCATAGTAAGTGGCAAAAACAATTTCAAAACAAATTTTTGATTGTAGTTTTTTGATCAAAAATACAGATTAGCAAATGAATATGTTATTAAATTTAAATTAGATGAATTCTATTAACTTCTTCCAGCCCTTTTCGGTAGTGGATTACTAGAAATTTGAAAAATGTAAAACCTTTTGAGGAATCTACTAAATCAAATCACATTGTAAAGTTTCTTTTGATTGTGTTTTGAAGGCACCATTTTCTATTAGAATACGTTTAGGTGCATTAATAATAAACAAAGTTGGGGCAATCACTACTTCTTGCCTTCTTCGGCATGGCATAGGAAGATGGTGTAATGACCGTTTTTACCACAACACAGCGGGGACTCAAGTTTATGATGTTGTAAAATCTACGGACCCAAAAATTTGGCCTCTGCCAAAATCGGTCGGTTCTTTTCACCTGCTTTTCAATACAGATGTTTAATGTGACGGAACATGATTACTCTAATGAATTTCATAAGAAAATAATCAATCAGAATATCCACGGTTAAATGAAAAAGGATTAATAAATGAATGAAAATCCAAATAAATCTTTCATCATCAAGTTTCAAACGTCGGTATTATCCGATTCTACAAACCGCTCTATGTACATTTAAAGTATAATTTGAATTGAAAATAAACCATGAACGTAATTATCAGCATTCTTTGCTCTTTATTTAATTCTAAATGTGTTCTTCAGTTGTAATTTTCTTACTTTTAGTTTGATTATTTCTTTCAAAGCGCCATGTTATAATTTGAGCCAATAGTAGATCTCCATTCGGCCAAATTATGTTTAATCATAATAGTCAAGGGCAGAAAGACCTTCGGTCGATAGCCCAGACAGACTAACAACCTCATTTTGTATTTCGAATTACTCTACTTTTGTTAATTTATGTTTTTATTGTCTGAATAAAGATTGTCTCTCTCTCTCTCATAATAGTCATGAAATCTTTAAGCAATCATTATTAGCTAATCTGCAGGGCCTGAAACCATGTCTCAGGTCTTGATGATATTTTGCTCAGTTGTTCTTGGTGGGGCCCTGGAACCAACTGTGATTTTTGTAGCTATAGCCCTTGTTTTTTTTTTTTGTTTTACGAAACTTTGCGAAATTCGATAGCTCGGAAATAGCAATACCGAGCTGCACTTTCTACTTCTAAGACTATCCAAGATATTAGTATGAAATTTTGCAATAATGTTAATAAATATACTGGTAAGTAAGGAAAAAATATACTAATAGGCCTAACATCTACTTAAGATAATAAAAAAAAATATTTTGCAATTATTCATTTTATACTTTTCAAATTGTTGCTATGTATTTTCCTGTCAATTAATTTGTTTTAAAATCAGACCGAAAGGCAAAGTGTGGCCAATGTTGCTGTTGTGCAGGTAGCCATTTTAGAGAACATATGGGTCCATGTCAAACACTGGCAAATCATTTATATATCAGTATGGCCACAGTTCACTCCATAATTAATGAAATTGAAAACAAAAAGGTCTTTGCTCAATTCATACCTCACCAACTTACCAAAAATTACAAAAAGTAATAAGTTTGAGACAACCTCACTTGTTGCAGATGCATTAAATAAATTTAATTTTTGGTCATTATTACATCACAAAAACAATTCGGCTTTCATTGTAACGTCTTGAACGGTATGCCAAAGAAGGAACCAAGTTGAGGTTGGTTCCTTCTTTGGCCAACAAAAGTTGGTGCCAGCATTTCAGTAGTGTCGTCGGGACTTTCCCCATAAAGTTATTCAATACGAGCAGCTGAATCCATGGCAATCTGAGTGTTTCAACCTGAGCAATGGTAATGACGGCGTTTAACGTTTTAAACGCGAGGGTGGTCTATTAAGGACATATGATAATAGTGACGAGAAAGTTTGGGGATGCATTGGGTGCATCCTGTGCGGTCGAAAGGTTCATTGCCCACCAATCGTGGCTTGTGTCTTCTTCGGTTATGTCGGCGGATGTCCGCCCTTGCTGTCATCGTTCGGAAATTTCCGAATGAGTAGGGATAGGTATGTCCACCATTTCTGCTTGACCTTTCGTCAAGACGAGTGCGACTCAAAGTTTGGTTCGAGGGATGAACATCCATTCCATGGCCTCGACCAGCATGGCAGCGAAATCTCACCGACGACGTTAAATTTCCAACACTGAGTATTTTAAAACTGCATTTACTAAATTGATACCAACCTCGGTTATCTAACAGTACCATTAAGACGAAAGAATGAAATATTCCATAACTTTAGTGATTGCAACCAAAACTAAATGTAGTTATTTTGTAAAATTTTAGTTTTATCACGTTTACTTCCATGTTAGGTAAAAGCAACATGTTATTATATTTTATTTCATCAACATGGTCGTAGAGAAAAACCCGACTACTAGCCAGTACTATTTCTTATGTCTTGTTTCGTAATTCTTTCAGTAGGAAAAATTTGGTTAATTTTCTACTAATTGTAAGCCACATTTTGAATCTCTCTATTCATTGCCAGTGAGAGGCAACCAAGGCTATTCTCACCTACGAAAGTAGAAAAACCTCAGGTATCTACACAGTGACTTTATTTCAATGTTTAGAATGGGGATCTCGGAAACTGTAAGAGATAGAGAAACAGTTAAATGGGCAAAGAAGTGTAGTTTTATGAACCAAAGAAAATGATACTTAAATTTTTCAAAAAACTAGAGTAGATATTTTGAAAAATGTAAAAAGTGCCGTTTTTTTATATTGATTTTAGTCAATTACTATAAGAGATAGAAAAAAACTGTAAAGGGCAGAGTCCTAGATAATTTTACACTAAATAATAAAATTTTATCATAATTTTACTATCGATATTAGTTTTTAGAGATAGAAAAAAACTGTAAAGGGCAGAGTCCTAGATAATTTTACACTAAATAATAAAATTTTATCATAATTTTACTATCGATATTAGTTTTTGAAGTATAACACAAACGTACATTTTTTTAAATGAAAACCATTAGAACGACATTTTTTTTGTCTTTAAACTAATATAGCATTTAACATGCTTGTTTATAAAAATAACCGAGTTATTATAAATTTTATATTCTATTTAAAGAAATAATGCTTAGACTTGCAACAGTGACAATAAAATAAGTATTTCAAGTGTCATTTTATTCGGCTCGTAAAACTGCAATTCTTTCCTTATTTAATTGTCTCCCCATCTCCGCTAGTTTCTGAGATATCTAAACATCAAAAAAAAAAACTCACCCTTTATATTAAAATATTGGCTCCTAATGTTTAAAATTAAATGATGAAAAGTAGTGTAACAGAATAAACAAATGCTTGCTAATAGAGCGTGAACTTCAGATAAACCAAAAAGTAGTTCAAATGGTAAACATATTTTAAAGCATCATAGATGGAATTTTACACCAAAGCAGAAGTGAGTCTCTGCCATCGAATGTATTTAAACTTGTCAGAATGAAGTTTTGACAAATATGTTTTTAAAACATGAAACTACTCGAAATGGTTGATTTTTGAAATGCGTAATAGTATATTACAGTACAAGTGATGAAACTACCAATTTCGCTCATGCGAGAACCAGAGTGTTTTTTGGATCTGGATTATTCCGATGGGAGGCAGAGAGGTCCGCTGCAAGTAGGGCTCAATGGGTCCATTGTGCGTCCTCCCATCTGAGTCCTCATTCCCCTGTGCCGTCCGGCCAACCCACGGCATTGGCAAACTCTTTGGATGTCCGATGTTTGTAGACATCCCTCTCCTATTATGGATTGTCTTGTTGTGGAGATGGCCATGTTTAATCTTGCCATCGAAACTTTTACTTTCTTACACAGATATGCGAAAAGAAAACTTTACTTTCATCAACTCAATCCGTTGCTAAGGAAACATTGTCATGTCATTTTCACTCACCCTAATGTCAGTGGAAATATTACAATTAGTGTTCTTATCGTGTTATTTGCATATTTTATGGACATAATTAACACGTTCGCTGCCACTGACGCGCTAGTGTGTCCAACTTTATACTTGCGTATATGCAATCCCAATTGTAGTGGCAGCGAACGTGTTAAATAAACTATAAATTGTCACAGAATTGACAGTTATTTTTAATTTGAGGCATAGCAACATCGCGCCTGCCTTCTATAATGAGAAATTTCAGAAATAAATATTCTTCATGTTTTTTTTAACATTGTATTAGGAGCATTTATCCATTACAAACCTGTGTGCCATATAAGGAACACAAAATATTATTTTGGATTTTATTATATTATGTCTAGCATTCCATCTATGGTACATTCAATATTTCGTATATTAAAAATGATATGAATAAAGTTCTGCCTTTGTAGTGAATTTATAAATCAATGTAATTAAAAAATACAAAGAAAAACTGAATTCAATAATAAACAAACTCAGGTTTTGATGGGTCAAACAAAACTCCTACGGCTCGTATGCAGACAGGTACACGCGTTTGCGAAATTCGTACTTTCATCACTTGTACTGTAATATACTATTGATTTTAAATTTTCGTCAAAGGTTTCGTATTAAAGATTGTTTTAACTACTACAGTTACAGCAAAATAAAACATGAAAGTGATTTAAAACAATAACATCAGAAAGTATTGCATGACTGATCTTAATTATAACCTCAAAACAAAATTACTCGTGCGCGACTAAATCATGCCAACATAAATGTTGCCCTAATATGGTCTACTTTAATAAAAGTTGATCGTGAATGGATTATATCTCAATATTATAATAGCGCCTACAGACGATGTGGCTAATGATGGCCAACGTTGGCGTTCGTGCATTTGTCGCATCGTGTGTAGACTCTGCGAATCACGAATGTGCACACGTGTTGGCGTTCGTGGGCGTTCGCTTAGGAGGTGGTAAATCTTTCACGGATCAAAGGGGTAGACCAAGGGGTATTCCAGAGCATACGCCAGTATCAAATGTTGGACGCATCGTGTGTAGTATACATTCGTCAAACAGTACGGTTTACAAATGTTGGCGCAAACCTACAAACATCACGAACGCCAACGTTGGCTGTCGTTCGCCACATCGTCTGTAGGCGCCTTAAGACTAAGGCAGTAGAGAGAGAGCTTTCACTTCCTCTCTGCGCATCTGGCCAACTTACATTTGCCATTCTGTACAGTTGCGAGTGATGGCAATTAGAGAAGTTAAAAATGTGGCTCAGTAGAAAATCGAATTTGTTGGTACTGAATGAAATGCAAAAGAAGTCGGAAGAAACATGACTGGCTAAGAGATGATGAAATCGTAAAAAGCATCACCGGCTAAGGGGCAATGAAGACTTAAGAAACATCACTGGATAAGGGGAAATGAAGACCTAGGAAACATAATCATTTAAGGGGCAATAGTGTAGCAATCTTTTTTCCATTATATTTAAAACTGCTAAATAAAGTCGTGGAAGATATGCAATTCCACTTATGTGTATAAGAAATCTATTTAAAAAAGCATGAGTGGATTTCATGTGATTTGTATTTAAAAAAATTCTGAATGTTATGGGAGATAGTGCCATAGATGGTTTAATCCACATCTGCCTGAGATTTGAATGATATGTTTCTCTAATGAAGCGATTAAAATCTAAAAACACAAACATTTTTCGTTTTTCTGTCAAATGTTAATGAATGATCACTGAGCATACATATTCGAATAAAAAAATGATAGATGGCGCCGACATAATTCCAAACATAATTTTAAGAGGAAACTTCCGAACCATAGGCATATTTGGGTTAAGAGAATCAAATTAGTTTAACTCAGTTAGATTATTTAATGGCTTGAATGTTGTGGGATATGGTTTTCCACTCCTTACCCTCATTTTGGGAATTTTCCAGAAATCTTCAACCAAAATCCACCATTAAATTACACGCCTTATTTGAGGCATATTTTCCCTTTTTTTTGGACTTAACCCTTTGACCTACAACCACGAGTACTCCTCATGTTTAAATGTTCGGGCCAAACACAACGACAACGAGCATATCTCGTGGCGCGCCGATTGGGCCAATCACATCGAGCACGAGCTCAACTCGTGGCGAGCCGCTTGGGCCAATCAAACCGAGTACGAGCTCAACTCCTTGCGCAGTGCTTGCGTTAGTAGTGAATGCATTTTATTGCGAAACAGAATTTTTTGAAGTCAATATTTTACGTTTTCAGTTGTACCATGAAAAAGCATGAATTTGTGCGCATACAGACGTAAGGAAAGTAGGCCAAAGGATTAATATGTCAATGTGACATTTATTTATTACTAAGAAATAAGATTAAGATGTTCAACTATGTATGTAGCAAGGAGGAAAATGCAGCATAGAAAAATAGGTGCAAATCTGTTAAAATATGGGCAAGAGCAAGACCAAAAAGATTTGAAAATAATGGAAGTGATATTGTAGACAAGAATTGTCCCAAATAGAGATATTCTATTCTTTGTGGACAGGAAGTTGCCACAAGTGGCTCAAAGTAGTAATTCTATTCGATTTTCCAAGATTCAAATTATTTTTATGAAGTGTTTGTGGGGAGGGCGATTATCACACAAGCATGGAGCACTACTGACACCCTAATGCCTTGATATACTTTTTTACTTAATTGTTATGGTATGAATTTTAACATGAAAATGGTGTGGGTGGAATTGATAAATCATTTAGAGGAGAATAAGAGTCTACTTTTGTGATTCTATTGATTTCAAGAATGATCAAATTTGTATGAGATAATAATCGAGTTGTGGTTTTCAAGGGGAAGTTGGTTATCAATGCACCTTAAACCTAAAATTCATTCTTTCAAGGTGAAGTTAAAGTTAAGATTTTCTAAAATAATTTTTTTTTTGACTTCAAATCGAATATGTAATTTTTGTATTTTTAATTTTTGGGATGAATAAATGAACAAATGAATAAATGAATAATGTCAGACGTATACACAATAACCATGGGCCCGACCGAATACTTCTCGATCCCCGAAAAATCTTTCGGCCGGTCTGAGAATCGAACCCACACGGCACGCGATGCAACCGGCACAAGCGCTCGCGTATACCCACTACACCAACGGGCTGCCCTATTTAGAGTTGATTATTGGTATTTTGCCCATTGTAAGAATGATCAAATTTATTAAACATGTTTGCTATAGTATTCATGTCATCCTAGTTGAAAAATTTGGTCTGTGTTTTCGTGGATGCTGTAACATTAATTGTATATAACAGTTAATAAAATATGATATTTTGACTACTCTTGCAAAATATGTCTAATCAGATTTGGATATCACAACTAATTGAAAGAAATTATTTGTAGCTCACTGCCCGCAAACGTGTTAAGATAATAAATTATCACCGGCTAAGCTGAGGTTCTCCAAGGTAAAATGAATGTTAAGATTGTTTACAAGAAAATTTATTTGAAAGTAATAAAAAAATATATTCTATGATAAACACTTTCTAAATAAATTATAAGGCTTACCTAACATTGTATCTCAGTATAGTAATGCTGATATTTATCACAATATTGTTAACTTTATGGGCACTATTTGGTGATGAATTATGGAATATGTTTAAAAGAATTAATAATAAATGTAAATTCGATAAACTATTGGTTTCCCCATCCAATTAACTGCAGACATTGTAGTCTGATGGGGTAATAGTAGTTACATCCAGTGACCAATAATGGTAGAATTATAGGTAACTTTGAATTAAACAACTTTCGACGTTTTTTTACCACTATTTAGAATTATTATTTAGAATTATAGCCAGTGTTTTTGCTTCTTGGTGGAAAACTCAACTCGACAATATTTAGACCATAGATTTTGTTCATAAAGCATTTTTGCCAATGAAATATTTGTTTATTTGTTATATTGATCCGATTATATTATAATAAATATTGTTTATTGATGTATAAAAAAGCATGTATTTATTTTAATAAGAAAATTCATAAATTTTAGGAAGAGATTAATGTGCATTAGTTATAGTATTTACATGTTTTGCATGATTACTGAGTGTAAACTAAACACTTACAGGTGACAATTTTATTCTTTATAGACGCAAGAAGAAATGTATAAGGTATATGGAGGCGGGCGAGTCGAACGACGGCAACCAATCCGACGACAACCTGGGCAGTTGTGGTAGTATGGGCGATGCGCACACACCGCCAGAAGACGACGCAGAGAGCCTTAACCAATCCATGTCCAGCCCCGGAGGCCTGTCGGCCCTAAGCAGCCTGACGAGTCCCGGCGGTGTGGTCCTCCCCAGTCCATCCACGAGCGTAGCGAGCCCGTCGGTGTCCGTCGCGAGTCCCTACATGCTGCAGAGCCCGTTGACACCACACGAGGCTTTCGATGTGAAGCTGCCCCCACCGCAGCTTCTGCATCCGCCCCGGAACCCGGTGGGTACCAACCCTCATGACATTAATAACCCACTTAGTGTAAACCAACTGACAGGACAGTGTGTGGTGAAAAACGAACCCCCCGATTCGGGCAACAAGGACCCCACCAGATCAATAATTAGTGTCACGTAGCCCCTAATACTCAGGACTATACACGATACAGAAATTAAGCCGAGTACCTTCATTAAAGATAGCACATGCGATTTAGCAGAAACCACATACACAAACGACATTAAGTTTAATTTCAATCGAGTGAAATTTGCTTTCAAACTTCTATCCATTACGTTATATACACCTAATTACATTATCTTTGTTCGCATTACTTATAAGTTAATATTTTACTCGTGTTTGTGATTACAAAAGACTGAAACCGTTTAGCTGTAATAAAGTATAAATATATTTCAAAATTTTGTAATTATAATATGGTGTATATATGCCCACTCTAGCTAGCAAATTGCACATCGATTAAATTAAAATTGATGCGAATGTAATATACTGTGTATATTTTTTTATATGTTGTTTTTATAAAATTTTACGCAGTGCTTGTGCAATCAAGGGTTGACAATTGTTGGACGAGTTTAGTGAAGTGCGGTGATCTCAAAACTAACGCTCGTTCCGTTCTCCTTTATTTCTTGTTTTTTTTTTTTTCATTTAAATACTATGTAACAAAAATGTCATTTGCCAAAATCACCTATATTTTATAGTTATTTATGTTGACTGTTTGAATCTCGCAGTTTGCCAATCTAATTCCGTACTTAAACCCACAGTCAAGTACACGATTGCAAATGCGACGTCCAAACAATCCCACCCTTTTTTAAAATAGTTTGAAGTTCCTTGTGCCACTCAAACGTCGACATGATTTGTAAACAAACCAAAAGCACCAAAATTTTTTTATACAACTCCACGACAATTTTTTTCTTAAATTTCGCATAAAACCATATCTATTTTTGTTTTTTCGTTTTTTTAAGGCTCGATTACTGATTTGTTTTTTATTTACTCGACTGTTTTTTCACTTGTTTTGTCTTAAAAAAAGCAATAGCAATAAGTCAAATAGTACCAAACATAATTTAGCAAAGCACTTAAATACCTGTCTCTCCACAATAAGTTGTATATTGAGAAGAAGAAATTAATTGTAATTATAAACAGTGTACATAAAATGTTATATAGAAAAATATTGTGTAAAATTTATTTGAGAATTTTAGATTTTTATTTGTTATCGTGGCAAGCCATATTTCGGAAATTTTATGTTCAAAATATATTTAAATGAATTGTAATTATTTTTTATATTATATATATTAAAAAAAACGATTGAAATGTATATTCAAGGGCAGAGAGTGAGATTTAGTTTTTATTCTACGCTTTTTTGTAAAATTGAATTAAAACTTGCTCACTTAACCTCAATTCGCTCATCTCAAGAAACAAATCAAACGCCTATTTATTTTCTGTTTTCTATAGATATTGTAATCTTATATTTTGTACATTTCGAACGATTATATCATGCGGCGTGTATATTTATGTACACAAAAATCTGTATTTTTTTTATATATATATTTATATATAAAATGAGAGCAACTAGTGTTCAAACGTTTTCATTTACTATTAAAGTAAACATGTGATATTTTATACTATTTAATTGTAAAGTTATTTTTGGCTCCCCTCAGGATTATGCATTTACCTTTCAATATTATTTGCATTCATAACGTTTATTTTTTTATTTTTTTTAAACGAGTACAAATAATATTGAATAATCGAGACAAGTATCGTGCTCCAATACCGCAAAGACTTACGAATTGTAATTTTTTGAAGAGTGCCATATCGAATTTATTGAAGCACGATACTTGCAGCATTTATGACTGTTAGGTTAGACATATCTTAGTTTTTGGATAAGTGCAATGTACGCCGCGTCGAGCCTCCTGTCGGCATGGGATTAAATACTAACCATTTAAGTTTTAAATATTCGACGGATATTTCTCCTGTCGACCGGAGGACCCGGCTCGGCTCTCGTCTGATTGACGCGCGGAGCTGCTTTGGTCTTTAAAAATATGAATTTCCTTTTTTTGTGAATTGGACAAACTTTCCTGGCTCTTGAATATTCGCTATATTAATTTACCATGTAAAACTACTCGCCAGTATTTTACTTGTCCGAAAAAAACATTTCTCTTTCATTACTTTCATTAGCAGCATTGTGAATGGTCTGCGTTTATAATGTACCAATATAGAGTAAATGATTATACATATATAAATAAATCAACTAGAATAATTATTTAGATGTTAATGTCTTTGTAAGTAGAAACTGTTCGTATCATCGTTCTAGGATAGGGATATTCAATACAAAACCTCAATATCATACCTGCAAGTGTTTTATTCTCTTTGGTTTTAATTTTTACCTTGAAATTTTAATCTGCACTAAATTTTAGAAAAATAGGTGACAAATTAGTTGGGGTTGCCAGCACAACAGGCTGAAAGTAAAGCTTTAGCAAACAGGAATTTTGCTTACAATCTGCAAAACTAATTCACTTTTAGTCCAAGACACTTTAAGCAATTAAAATGTCCTGCTTTTGAATCGACAAGAATGTGAGTATTGTACAAAATATAAAATAGTTTAAATAATAAAATGTTTACTAGGAGGATGGAAACTACATGGAAATGATATAAGAATGAATACACTGAGGATGGTTATGATGTAATCCATAATTGAAGTTGGTTGAAAAATTCAGACATTTTTCTGGTTACAACATATTCTACTATAACAATAGCATGTGCTTTGTCGTTAATTTAGTACACTTTAAGGGATATTAGTTTAAAATAATGCAAAGTTTCCCAAAAAATCACACAACCTACGCTTTAGTAATTAGCAGGGCCATTCCAGGTGGGTGTTGTCCCTCGCACAAAAGCGCCTGGTTAGGAGGGGTGCCAAATCAAGATGGTAATTAATTCAAACCGTGTATAAACCTAGATTATGTTCATTTGGCTGTAGTACAGTAACAGTAATATAAAATATGGGTTAGTCTATCTAGGATATCGACAATCTGTCTTTTCAGCCCTGTTGATAATAAATGTTTGAAATTGCTAAGTAGCTGGATGTTTACATGCATTTATTTATTAAGGTAAGAGCTTACGATAATTTGGGATGTCATATGTTCTTAAAAGCTGTTTTACACTACACAATTTATTGAAGTAATGAGTTATTTTATTGGGCAATTTAAATTGTCTGGTTTCGTACATAAATTGAGTCAGAGTGTAAAATGGACTCAATTTTTGGGACAATTTATTGTATGAAATAAGACAATTTAAATTGCTCAAGAAATTAACTCATTTCTTCTTCAATAAATTGTATAGTGTAAAACAGTTTTTAATAAATCCTTGCAAAAAATTATTTATTTTACTCAGTACCCTTTTATATATACCGAATAACGTTTATTTTATTTATTTATTTACGGAAGGCCATTATAAATTAAAATACAAATTTATATGTAAAGTTAAAAATTATGCAATTATAAAAAATGAAATGCATGTGTACAACTATACTAACTATGACTAACTAAAACTAACAAAGACAGCTATATACAGATATACTTGCCAAAATATATAAATTACACACAATTTCGCAGTAATGAGCATAGTCTATTAATACTTACATTGCAGATAGCAATTACGAGCAATTCTTGCAGTGC